>OY284469.1:37078439-37711444 GCA_958336335.1 Dilophus febrilis
CAAGTCAGTCAACGTCCTCAATGTTTTAACAAACGTCAATAATCTTTATGATTGCCCATTGTACATTCAATATATGAAAAAAGTTCTATAATTATCTGGCGGTTCTAAAGCAATTCAATTAATTCAATTATCATTTATGCATATCAATAATTTCTTAACCATCCAGCGATAAAATAATCTGAAACTCTAGTTATTTTACGTGTAAATAAAATTCGATTTTAAAATATTACGGGATAATATCAAAATATTAATTAAATAAATACTATAAATAATTCATCAGAAAAATGTGTGTGCGCTGTGAATATTTGTTTTATTATTAACAAACGAATTATGAAAAAAAATCTTTCAGTTTTTGTTGTTTCTTAAGAGTTCCACCAAAATTCTTAATATATTATACGGATAGGAATTTTGAGGAAAAGTGACGGCCTTATATTTGGAATTCAAATTCCATTTGCTAAAGGTTTGACTGTTGTATTACAAAAAAAAATAAATAAAATAAGGGTTATCTATTTGATGAACGATTCATAATCAAAAAAATTTCAATCCCATATAAATATTTAAATTTTATATTGAATTTACAGAAATCTATAGTCGAATTCAAATGACCCGAAGTGTGTGTGTGTGTGTGTGTGTGTGACTTTTGAGTATTAGAGTTAATTCATTTTTTTGAATGCAAATAATGAATTTCATCATTGGCGGCAAATGATCTTATATATATTGTATATATATTTTAAAACACTATTTCAATTAAACAACATTTTTAACTAATAATAACTTAATGTGAGCCAGTGCCGGCTTAATTAATGTGTTTTTGATATGGTATTTATTTATTTTTTTTTTTTTAAATTGAACACTAAAAATAAAATTAAATATTAATTTTAAATAATATAATGATGTTATTCAAATCAAAAAATATCTCATTTTTCGTTCATTATCATCTTAAAAAAAACATTTTTCATTTTTTAATTCCCCCCTTATTTTTTTATGTTTGTTGTATTTGTTTTTTTTTTTTTTTATATTTAAAAAATTATTAATTATTTTTATTTTTCTATTTATAGTAATTACAAAAATTGTTACTGATTCAAAAAATAATATTGATAATAATCAACAATCGCAACAACAACATCATCATCAACAACAACAAAAACCACGTTATCACCATAATCATCATCATCATCAACAATTCCAACATTATAATTTAATTCAACAATATAATCAACATAATAATAATAATAATCATCACCATCACCATCAACAACAACAATTAGTTTTAAGGCGTAGTTTACAGCAGCAACAACAACAACAACAACAACAACATCAGCATTATTCACATCAATATCAGGAAAAAATTTCATTAGCCACAACAACAACGGCTACCATGTCACCACATTCAACAAATACACATACACAACATTCAGGTGGCGGCGGCGGCGGTTCATCATCAGTATCGTCACAATCCCAAACAGTTAATGCAAATGTACATCAACAACAACAACAACACCAGCAACAACAACAACAACAGCAACTACCTCAATCTACACAAATATTTGGACAACAACAACAACAACAACAGCAACAACATGGACCACCGTCTAATTATCAAATAGCACATGGTCCACCACCAGGTAGTGCAATGTATCATATGCTACCGTCCGGTTTACCACCAGGTAATGTTTATGTAAACAATGTAACGGCAAATGTTAATGTACATGGATATATGGGACATCATACGGTTCCACATCAATATATGACCGCAACAGCACCACCATTTATACCTGCCGAAATTCAACAGCAAGCTGTTACAGCAACAACGATTCATGAACAGGTAAATTTCATTTAAACCCTATTATAACTAATTATTTGCATTATTTTTTTTTCGTAAACCACCATTGAATTTATTCTATAGTTTTTCTTGTAATATAATAAATTTTTCGCTATACAACCAACAATCTGGTTTTTAGCGTCCAACAACAGCAGACTTCTGCTATTAGTTTCTTAATTGGTGTCTTTTACAGTATCGGTAATTAGCCGTACGACCAACCGCAAGCGGAAAATACAACTCTGTGTTAAAATTCAGATTCGAAAAATAACCGAAAACACAAAACATATTTTATGCATTCAGTAGGATTCGAACCCACGACCCAAAAACTTTGTTAGAATTTTATAATTGGCATTTTTAACATTTACACCACAGAGTTATATATAAAATTTTCTTGTAATACCATTTCTAAATGCGAAATTTATATTTGTTATAAATTCCACAGACAACATCTCAAACACAACAATCAATTTCACATATACGGGGAAATTCAAGAAGTATGCGTAGCGCACGAGGACGCATTATAAACGGTAGTCATCGTCGTGAATATTCAAATCGTCAAATAATTGATGGTGGTGTTGGTTCAATACAAATTGTCGATCAACAATCATCACCACAACAACAACAACAACAGCCACAACAACAACAGCAACAACAACATAATCAACATAATCAGCAATTACAACAACAATCACCGCAACAACAACAACAACAACAACAACAACAGGCACAACAATCGCCAGCCGCAATGATGGCACCAGCACACAATTACGGATTACAATACTATGTGAATCCATATGCATATGCGTATGCTCCAGTAGGTCATCCAGGTGCACAGCATGCAGCTGGTGCTCCAATTTTCGTTACACCCATATACCCAACCGGTCCACATATGTATGGATATCATCCGGCTGGTATTATGTATCCGGCAATGATCCCACCAGAATATGCAATGATGGACGATAAAAGTGAGGAAACATCACCAACAGACGGTATGATGCCACAAGTATGGCATCCACAATTACAATTAGAATATGCAACGCCAATTGATCCACAACAAATGGGTGCCTTGCAACAACCTCCACCAATACCATTACCATTACCCCCACCACCACCGCAAACATCGTCACCATTACCACCACCCCAATCATCACAACCACAACAAATAGATCCCGCAAATATACAATATCAACAGCAACAACAACAACAACAACAACAACATCATCATATTCCACAGCAACCTCCTCATCATATTCAACAACAACAACAACAACCTCCACCTCAGCCACAACAGCACATTCAACATCATCAACAACCGCCACAACAACAACAACAACAACAACAACAACAACAACAACAACCACACATTCAACAACATCATTCACAGCAGCAACAACAACAACCACAACATCAACAACAACAACCACCTCCTCTTCAACCACCGACACAACAACAGCAGCAACAAGAAGAATATATTCAACAAGACGTTGAAGAATATAATTATAATCAAGTAATTGTGGAACAACATTCGCCACAATTGATGAATAGTCCTGAGTATCAAAATGATGGTTATCATCAACAACAACAGCAACAATTGCCTATGCAATCACAACCACAAATTCCACAACAACACCACATGCAACCTCAACAAGAATCACAACAACAACAACAACAACCACAACAAATTATCACAACGCCAACAGAACAAGAACAATCTCAAACACAATTTCGTCAACCCCAACAACAGCAACAACAACAACAACAACAACAACAACAACCACAAGAAAATCGTAATCATCAAATGCATGTACCACAACAAGAATTTATACCCGGTAATCAAGCTCATCATATTCAACATCATCATCATCATCATCAGCAGCAGCAAACGGTTATCGTTCAACAACACCCCCAACAGCAAACTTCATCACCATCAACAATAACAACGATTTCCCCTCATTCTCCGTTACAACCCCAACAAGAAACACAAACAACTATAATTTCAACACAAGTAATACTCGATTCTACAAAAATTGAAAATTACATTGATGATGGTAATAATAAAATACAACAGCAAACAATTACTACTCATCAACATTCAATGAATAATAATAATAATAATAATAACAATCAAAATATAATCAATGAAAATAATGAACAATTTAATAATGTAAATGAAAATATTAATAGTGATAATAAAAATATAAATAGTACTGAACAAAAAAATTTAATAGAAGTTCCTGTATCAAATTTAGTTTTAAATAATATTAATAATAATAATAATAATCTAAGTAATGATAATAATATAAATAATGATAATAGTAGTTATGTTGTTAGTAATAATAATAATAATAATAATAATATTGATAAGAATAATGATAGTATGACGACGACAATGATGATAAATAATGTTGATATTGTGCCAAAAATTGTAGCATATCCAAATAGTAATGATCCCTTGTCTAATATTAATGAATTACCGAAATCAATAGTTACAACGACGACGACAGCAACAGCAACAACAAAAACAACAACAACAACAACAACAGCGGCACCAACATCAACGCCAACCAATAATTCTGTACCGTTAAGCACCGAAGAATTAAATAATATTGTAAAAATGACAAATGATAAATTAATAATTAAAAATGATCATCGACCTGTAAATATAAATAATAAACAATCACAATGGAATAATAAAAAAAATGGAACATCAACAGTAGGTACATCAACGACAATAAATGTTAAAAATAATCCAGTACCTAATAATATTAATCATCAACAGCATCATCATCAACAACAACAACAACAATCACCACCATCATCAATAACATCTCAATCGGTTTCATCACAATTTAAAAATAATAAAATTATAATATCAGATGAAATGAATTCAAGTCAACAACAACAACAACAACATCAATCAACCGTAAATAAATCTTTAAATGTTTTACCAAAAACAATTGAATTAAATGGGCAACTAGAAAATAATACACATGGAATTTCTGATTCTAATGATCATCATCATCATCAACATCAAAAAATGACAACAAACGAATTGGCAAAAGATAGTGACGCATCATCAAAAATGTTGAATGTTGACAATAAAGAACAATCAACCGCAACAGTAAATGCCGGTTCACAGCCGATCACACAAAAAACGGCATCTACATCAACAATTGTACCATTACCAGTGACGACTGTAACATCACGTACATCAACGGTAACCACCACCTCAACATGGGCAGGTTTATTTGTAAATAGTACGAAATCGGCGGGTGCACCAACAATCACAACAACAATACCATCATCCACACAAGTCAATCCACTTAATAACAATAATCTGAATATGAATACACCAAAAAAACCAATAGCAAAAATTTCACCATACGATTCGACATCGGTAACAAATCAATCAACAACAAATTCAATTGTATCAACGAATGCTGCTGCATCATCAACGGTAACGACAACAACCGCATCTACAATGAATACAGTATCTACAGTAACGACAGCTGTTGGAACTAACAATACTACTAGCCAAAATCAGAATCAGAATAATAATCAAAATAATGGCACTACAAATATGTTATCATATTCGGCTGCATCTACTCAGGGATTCCATCAACCACAATCCGTATCTGTAACACAATCAACCGCTCATCAACAACAACAACAACAACAACATACAAACAATAATAATAATAATAATGTTAATACCAATAATAATAATAATATAAATAATACTAGCATTACTACGAATAATAATCGAAAACAATCATCAAAAGGTACAATGAATATAAATCTTGCGGCAAAATTAATGGAAGAACAACTACATAAAATGGGTGGTAAGTGAAATGAATTTTTTTTTTTATTTAAATTAAAAAAATGAATGTCACATTGAAGTCAGCCTATTGTTTCCTTATTGATTTTTTTTTTAATCAATATCATTTATAATGAAATAATTAGCGTTACAAATGTGATAGATAAATTTAATTATGTAAATGTTTACTTACGAGACTGTTTTAGTTAGTAGGAATCTAAACATTTATATAATGCTTTATTTGTAATTTCTTGAGAGTTGATTTTTATTCTTCTAATAATTTAAATCATAGTAGAAATACATACAAATTTAATTATTCAAATTTTTTTCTGTAATTTATGATCTACTTTCATTTAATTGTTTCTTCCATTACATGATTTTATGAAGTAAATTATTGAAATTAATCTTAAATTACTGTAGAAAAAGATTAAAACTAAATTGTAATGAAGTTGGTTATATTTTAACATCAATTAGGTATAGGAACTTTTTAACTAATCCCATTATTATACAATTTCAAATTTATTCTAATGACAGAAATGATTATGTATTTTATATTATTAATAAAAAAAAAATTATTTTTATTTTCCACAGAATTCTTTATTCGATACAAAGTGGATAATTTTGTAATACCATTACGGCCACGCGGATTAACAAATCGTTCAACATATTGCTATATAAATGCAATTTTACAAGCATTTGTTGCTTGTCCACCGTTTTACAATTTATTACGGGCCATACCGTACAATCAGAATTTGGCAACATTACGTTTAAAATCGAGTACACCAACGATCGACGCAATGGTTGAATTAATAAATGATTTTACACCATTGCCGCCGGGTTCACGATTAAGTAAACGTGAACGTGGCTATAAAAAAGAAGAGATCGCTTATGATTTAGTGTGTGATACCCCATTTGAACCGACATCGATACATAAATTATGGAATAGCACCAGAAGTGATCAGGAGGGACGTCAAGAGGATGCTGAAGAATTTTTAGGTTTTCTATTAAATAAATTGAATGATGAAATGTTGGAGGTAAATTTTTACAAATTGTTTTATTGGTTTTTGTTTGTTTTTTTTTTTTTTTTTTATAACAAATAATAATTTTGCAAATGTTTTAATTTTAGATGAAAAAATTATATGATAAACCGGCAGCGGCTGCTGTAGCTAAACAAAATGTTATGGGAAATGGTATTCAACATCAACAACACCAACAACAACAACAACAGCAACAATTACAACAGCAACAACAACAAAATAATGGTGATATTGATGATGAAGCTGATGATGGTGATGATTGGCAGGTAATAGTCAAAAAATTTTAAAATAAAAAAAAAAAAAAACAGTATTTTTTAAGCTTACGTGCGTCAAATTTGATCATTTATAGTGAATGTAATAATATAACCGGTTAATTTAAGTTAAAATCAACTCAATCATTTAACTGAAATCTCATAAAACTTACATTTTAATTCTCCGTTTTCTACACTCACAATATTTAATTTAATATTTTCTATTTGGGGTATTTTTATTTATTTTTATTTGTATTATTTTAAAATAGTTAATTGGAAATAAAAATAAAGGATCTGTTACAAGAAATGCTGATTTTGGACGGACACCATTAAGTGAAATATTCCGTGGTGAATTACGAGCTCGTTTACAAAGAGAAAATGATCATTCAACGGATGTTATGCAACCATTTTTCACATTACAACTTAATATTGAGGTATGTAGTTATTAATTTTATCAATTTTTTTTTTTTTTTTTTTTATTAACAATATAAAATATTAAATTTTATTTATATTTTTAATAATAATAATAATTATAGAAAGCGGATACCGTAAAAGATGCTTTAGAAAATTTCGTGTGTAAGGATAATATTGAGGGTGTAACCTGTAGTAAAACAAAACAAGAAGTTATTGCATGGCAACAATTAACATTAGAAAAATTACCAATTGTTTTGATATTACATTTGAAATGGTTTAATTATAATTCAGATGGTTGCACAAAAATATTAAAATCCGTTGAATTTCCCATTGAATTGAAATTGGATGCAAGTAAGTTATTGTGATTTTATCTATCAATTGATTATTATTATTATTATTAGATTAATTCCCATGTACATGGTTTTTATTTTGTCACATTGAAGTCAGCCTATTGTTTCCTGATTGATTTTTTTAATTTATTATTAAAATTGATATCATTTATAATGAAATAATTAGCGTTACAAATGTGATAGATAAATTTAATTATGTAAATGTTTACTTACGAGACTGTTTTAGTTAGTAGGAATCTAAATGTTTACATAATGCTTTTTTTTTTTTTTGTATTTTCTTGAGAGTTGATTTTTATTCTTCTGATAATTTAAATCATAGTTTTTTTTTTTTTTTTTTTTTTTTTTTTTTTTTTTTGGTGGGAGGGGAAATCCATTTACGGACGGAGTGTCGGACTCCCGCCAACTAAGTTGACGTCCTACCGACTAAAACCCCTCCCTGTGGGTTGGAGTAGTTACGTAAACCGCTCCGTGTACTGCGACCCATTGGATCTATTGTACTCCCTGAAAATATAATAATAAAATAAAAATAAAGTTCATGTCACTGACCACTACACTTTAAATTTTAAATTTAATTCCACTATAAAATTTAGCAGACTGTCAAGAGATATCTTCGTTATCGTCTTGACCCCTACGTCTGTGCAGAATTGCCTATGTCTTTTATCTCTCAGAGCGTCACATTCGAAGAGTATATGTGTCGACGTCTCCTTCTCTGTTTTACAGAATCTGCATACTTCTGATATGGACTTACGGGTTTTATAAAGATAGCTATTAAACGGTCCGTGCCCTGAGGCATACCACGATAGCTGCCTCAGTTCCTCCCGTTTCCTATCCCTTGCAGTTTCCAGCCCGGTGAAATTTTGACTAAAAAACCGTTTCGTGTTTGTTAGTCCTGGTAAGGAAAACCAATATTGTTCCCTTTCCCTCGCCTTCCAGGCATTTATGGCCGTTTTGATGAAGCAGGTGGAGTTTACGATGGCGGGTTCTGGTCCCACAATTGTGGCCCGTGCTGCCGCCCTCGTCAGGTAACTGGCCTCTTTATTACCTCTGCTTCCTGTAGTGTGAGGAGCCCTTATTATTACTAATTTATTTTCCTGGGCCACCCTGTTGAGATTTTTATGACAGCCATATATTAGCTTTGATTTGAACACTGGTCCTTCCAGCGCCCTAATTGCCGCCTGATTCTCTGATATAATATATATCTCATTATGTTTGTATCCCCGGCGGAGGCATTCCATTGCACCCATCTCGATGGCACACGCCGCCGCCTGGAATGTCGTGTTATATTTACTGAGGGTCTGACTATGTTTAAACCTTGGTCCAACCATGCCAGTTCTCGCTCCTGCGGGCCCCGTGCTGCCCTCCGTGTGCCATACAACCGCATGGCATGGCATGGCAGCAATTTTTTTCTCGGCTGCGCTCCCGTCTAGGGAGCAGGTTTCATAGAGCTTTTTGCACTCCACAACCTTGATCATATTATCCGAGAATTCCAGAAGGTCTTCCTCCAGGTTTATTCTCTTTAGAATAGATGCATGTCCAAGACTTGACGCCTTGAACCGGTCTAGGGTTCTTAGCCCACATGCCCGTGCCATTGCTGTTGCCTGGATATGGATATGTATCGGATCCAGTCCTAGAAGTTTTTCTAAAGCTACCGTAGGACAACTTCGGATTGCCCCGGTGGCGCATGCGCAAATTGCTCTTTGCAGCTTATTTAGAGACCCCAACGTCTCCTTTTGATTTATTTTTGGCCACCACACCAGGGCCGCATAACAAGTGATTGGCCTTATGATGGAGGTATATAGCCATACCATCATTTTCGGACTCAGGCCCCATGTCTTTCCAATCATTTGTCTGCAGGCATGAAATGCCCTGTATGCCTTGTTTAACATATATTTGATGTGTGGGTTCCATGTTAATCTCGTATCTAGTATGACACCCAAATACTTAACCTCCTTGGCCATCTGTATAGGGCTCCCATCCATGGTAGGTACCCCGTATTTCAGTTTTGTTTTCCTCGTGAAGAGTAGGCAGTGAGTTTTCTTTGGGTTGACCTTTAGTCCCACCTCTCTGCACCAGCCTTGTACCACATTCAATCCCTGCTGCATTCTTTCTGCAACTGTGGTTTCATATTTGCCTTTGACCATTAAAACTATGTCGTCGGCGTATCCCACGCACATTATGTGTTCTTCCCTAATTCTGAGCAGGAGTTCATCCACCACCAGTAGCCACATTAGTGGCGAGAGAACCCCGCCCTGCGGGCATCCCACAGTGGGCCTAAAACTTATACAGGCATCACCCAATCTTGCCTTGACTTTCCTTTCTTGTAGCATGTGCGTCATCCAGCCAACTATAGCAGGACTAATGCCCCTTCCTATAGCTGCCCTCTTTAGCACCCTGAAGTTTGTATTATCAAAGGCTCCCTGCACATCACAGAAGGTGCACATCAGTAATTGTTTGTCAACCAGAGTGCCCTCTACTTCACTGACTATATTGTGTAGGGCAGTCTCGGTCGATTTTCCTGCCTGATAGGCATGTTGCTCTGCCGCCAACGGCTGCCCTGTCAGTACAGTATTTCTTATGTAGTTGTCTATCACCTTTTCCAACGTTTTAAGGAAAAATGATGTGAGACTTATAGGTCTATATGCCTTTGCCTCTGAAGCGTTTTGTTTGCCGGCCTTTGGTATGAATACCACCCGCACTTCCCTCCACACTATGGGAATATATTCTAGAGCCAGGCTAGCTCTGAAGAGTTCTACTATTGTCGCCATTAGACGATCTTGGGATCTTTGTAGAAAAATGGGATAAATTCCATCAGGTCCCGGGGATTTGAATGGCTCGAATGAGTTTATGGCCCATCTTACTGCCTCAACCGTGCATATTTCTTTACTGGTCTGATATGCCCGGTTTTTGACAATCGGCCAGCTATCCCCTGTGGTGACTTGTTCGTCCTTTTGCTGCACTTCTGGGTTGTGTATTACACATCCCGGGAAGTGCACCTCTATTAAGTTTTTAAGGGATCCCTCCCCATTTGTGGACATAATTCCTCCCCCTGATCGAATAGATCCTAGGGGATTCTTGTGGTCCATAGCTAGCGCCTTCTGAACTCGACACGCCTCTGGGAGTGTGTCAATTTTCTCGCAGAAGTCGTTCCAGCTTTTCCTCTTAGACCTTCTTAGCTCTCTGTTAAATTTCGTTAGGGATTTGCGATAAGCCTCCCAGTCGTTTTCTCTTTTGGCCCTGTTAAAGTTATCCCGGGCCTTTTTCCTTAGTTTGGAGAGCTTTGTGTTCCACCATGGTACATCGCGCCTTGATTTAATTGTTTTTAATTCAGAGCTACTTATATAGGCTTCTTGTATATCTTCTATAATTCTTGTGGCCGAATTATCTAATTCCTCCACAGTTTTAATATTTTTTGGTTGAAAGTCTAACCTGTGATTCAGGGTATCGTTAAAGAGATCCCATTTAATATTTTTTGGGCTTCTGATTTGTGCCTCCCTCACTTCTGGAATGCATAAGTCAAATCGGATAAACCTGTGGTCTGATAAAGAGGCCTCTTTGGACACCTGCCATTTTAAGATCAGGTGACTTGATGCTACATCAGACAATGTTACATCTAGCACCTCTCTCCTGACCGATGTCACGAAAGTAGCCTCGTTTCCTTTGTTATTTATGATTAAATTGTTGGCAATACAAAAATCAAAAAGGTACTCACCCCTCGGGTTGGTGTTTGTACTGCCCCATGTTATATGGTGCGCATTTGCATCGCATCCCATAATGTATTTTGCTTTGTGGTGCTGGCAGTATGCCACAAAGCTTTGTGTTTCTTTTGGGGGGGCTTCTTTTTCATCTCCCGGGAAATAGCAGGAGGCAAAATTTATGATGTGCGTTTTGCCTCCTAACTTTTTCATGGGGACAGCGATTGCTGTGATGTCCCTGGAAATAAATTCATTTATAGAAAAAATATTTAATTTGGGATTGCATAATATTGCAGTCCTTGGTGCTTCTGTATCCGGTTTGTATATTACTGTACCTGATTTTCCCCTTGGGAGACCTAGAACCTTCCCTTTGCAAACGTATGGTTCCTGTATTAACACCAGGTCCCATGCTTTTTCCTTAAATAGTTTGCAAAGGTTGGCAGTGGCCGCCTTGGATTTGTGCAGGTTGATCATGATCATGGTACATGGTTTTTATTTTGTCACATTGAAGTCAGCCTATTGTTTCCTGATTGATTTTTTTAATTTATTATTAAAATTGATATCATTTATAATGAAATAATTAGCGTTACAAATGTGATAGATAAATTTAATTATGTAAATGTTTACTTACGAGACTGTTTTAGTTAGTAGGAATCTAAATGTTTACATAATGCTTTTTTTTTTTTTTGTATTTTCTTGAGAGTTGATTTTTATTCTTCTGATAATTTAAATCATAGTAGAAATACATACAAATAAAATATTAACATTACTATTTTTCTTATCCTTTTTTATTTTTGCAAAGTTTCGAGCAAAACAAATCTTAACTAGTTTAAATATCTCAATTAAATAATAATAATTTCATTTGAATTGATGAGAATGTTTCTTAATATTTTCTTTATGTATTCGATTGCCGCCATTCTTTATGGAATGATTTGCATAACCGTGTAAAATTCAATTATTGAAATTAAAACCATTTTTTTTTTTTTTTTGGCTATTAAATTCCGATTAAATGAAGAATTTTCTATTATTAAAATTAATTGTTTTTCGTTGTTTATCTACACACAGAAATGGTTTCATCGAAAAAATATACACCAAAACAAAAAATGTATAAATTGTATGCGGTAGTCTATCATGATGGTACCGAGGCAATTAAAGGACATTACACAGCCGACGTTTATCACGGTGGATATGCCAATTGGTTACGTTATGATGATGCTATGGTTAAACCAATTAGCGAAAATAGTGTTTTAAATCCACGTATGCCACGTGTTCCATATCTTTTATATTATGGACGTTGTGATACATTCAGCGGACTTCAACCGAAATTCAATCAAAATTCATAAACGACGAGAACGAAAGAGAAAGAACAATAAAAAAATAAAAAAAAAAAAAAAAAAAACGTGCGGGCATGATTTTATTTATTTTTTATCGATACATTTTTTTTTTTTTTTTTTGTTTGTTTGTTTGTTTTTAATAATATAATCTAATCATAAATTAGAATATATTCAAAAAAAATAAAAAAAAACCAAACCCAATAATTAAATAAAAAAACCATCCCCGCCGCGCTCGCCCTTTAAATTCATATTCGCACTCACTCACTTACTCACTCAAGCACTTTTATTATTCATCAATTTTTATTTTTTAATAAAATTTTTTTTTAAAAATGTATAAAAATCTTAATAATAATATTTAATAATAGAGAGAGAAAAAAAAAAAATGTTAAAAAATAGAATATTTTTGTTGTTGATATTGTTGTTCTTTTTATAAATTGTTGTTAATTTTGTTGTTGATGATTAAAAAAAATAATTATAAAAAAAAAAAAAAAAAAATTGATGAACATATATAAAAAAAAGAGAGACACACAAACACACAAACGAAATTACAAATGAAAAAAAAAACAAAACAAAAATGTGAAAGTGAAAACAATAAAAGAAGAAATGATGTGAAAAAAGAGGAAGAATAAAAAAAATATTTAAAAAAATAAACAAAAAATTCTGATTAAGTGAAAGCAAAATAAAAAAAAAATGAGAAGAAATTAATAAATATAAAGAAAAAAGAAAAAAAAATAAAGAAATAATAATTAATGTAGATTTAAAAAAAAAAAAAAATTAAACATTTAAATAATTCTTTTTTTTTTTTTTTTTATATAAATATATAAATTTATATGGTGTTTTTTTTTTTTTTTTTTTTTATAATTTACATTTTATAATTCACATTAATTATATATATAAATAAATATAAATAAAAAAAAAAAAAAACTAAATGATATAATATTAAATTTTATAAATAATAATAAAAAAAAAAAATCATAAATATATATATATAAAAAAAAAAAAATAAAAATACAATTTACAATATTTTTTTTTTCATAAATGATATTTAAATTAAAATTTAATTAACAAAAAAAAAAAAGTAATGAATTTTTTTGTTTTTTTTTGTTTTTATTATTATAATTAATTAATATTCTATATAATTATAAAAAATAATAAGAAAATAATGACACAGTTTTAATAATAATAAAAAAAAAAAAAAAAATCATGCGACATTTATTTAATATTATTTCAATAAAAAAAAAACATAAAATTTATGTATATATAAAAGAAAATTAATTATTATATAAATTAATAAGAGTAAAAATTTAAATTAAAATATCTAAATGTTTTTTTTTTTAAATGCCTTGGTATTTGAAAAACAACAAAAAATTAATAATAAAATAAAAACTCCATATTTAATATTGTATTTTTTTTTTTTTGTGCTAAATAAAATAAAAACTAATTACATATAATAATTAATAATTATCATATAAAAATTATTATAATTTATGGGGTTTTTTTTTTTTTTTTTTTTTTTTTTTACTCTAAAAAAATATTATCTTTAATTTTTTTTTTTTTATTTTTATTTTTAAACTTGTGTGAGTGTTTTTTTTATTTTTTGCAATTTAAATTAATCTCCTTTGATTTTGCAAATTTATTAATTAAAAAAAAAAAAAAACAAAGACGAAAAAATATTAAATTATTGTTAAAAACTAAAATGTGAATAATATATAAAAAAAAAAAAAAATCAGCACTAAAAACGGAAAGCCTTAAAGCAAAGAGAAAACAAAAAAAAAAAACCAACATTTAAAAAATAAAAAAAAATATCTAATTAGAATTAATTCTATTTATTAATAATAATAATTTTTTATGGTTAATATTTTTTTTTTTCATCGTTAATACTTTTCTCATTTATCTGTTCATTCGGTTTTTTTTTTTTTTTTTTTTTAATTATAATTTTTATTATTATCATAATCGTGAGCTGCTGTTAAACTGAAAAAAAAAAAAAAATTAAAAAACTAAAAAATCAAATATCGTACTGAATTTTATTAATAAATTTTATATTTTTATCAAAAAAAAAACAATAAATTTTTATTTAAAAATAATATTTCGATTAAAATTTGAATTAAAAAAAAAATCAGCTCACTTTTAAACACCAAATAAAATATATGAAAAAAAAAAATCAAAATGGAAAAGTATTAAAATTATATAGATTTTATTTTTCTTCTAGATATATTTTTTTTTTTCGTCGGGATTTTTATTATATTTAATTAAATTAAAAGAAAAAAAAAATATTACATCGCTTGTGTTGTACATAAAACTAAAAAAATAATTTCACAAAAAAAAAAAATAAAATAAAAATAAAAATAAAATGGGATATTATTTTCAAAATTATTTAAGTTAAATTTAATTAAAAAAAAAAAACAAAAAACCATTGGAGAATGAAGGGTAAAATAAAAAAATAATTTTTTTTTTTTATTTTTATTTTTAAATATCTAAATTATATAAAAATATAGTGATATAAAAAAAAAAAAAAAAAAAAAAACAACCCAAAAAAAAAAACCAAACTCCCAACAACCAACAACCAACAACCAACGGTTGTTTGTCACGCGTAGGTAGCCTAGGGAATAAATCAAAATATTACAATTAAAAATTCATTTAACAAAAAAATTGTTTAACAAAATTAAAATAAAAAATTGGTGATTAAAAAATGAAATTATTCTTATTCTCATCTCAGATATAATACCTGATGAGAAGAAATTGAATGATGTTTTTTTATTTTTATTTCTTTTTTTTTTTTTTTTTTAAATGTTGTTTTATTATTATTATTATTAATTATTATATGATTTTTTTTTTTTTTTTTAGTTTTATTAAGATTTTAATATTTTTAATTATTAATTAATTAAATTAATAGAATTATTTAAATACATCGTAAATACATTATAAATAATTCTATTTTTTTTTTAGTTTTGGTTTATTTTCAATTGTTTTTTTTTTTTTTTTTTTTTTTTAAGATGAACACACGCTTTCTTTTTTCTTTTTTTTTTTCCTCCCCATTTTTTTTATATTTTTTTGGTTTTAATTAAATAATATAATGATAAATTATTTATAAAATATTGTAAAAATAAAAATATGTTTATGGGTTTTTTTTTTTTTTTTTTTTCTTCATTTTTTTGATTGAATTTTAATTTACATACAAAAAAAAAAAAAAACAAATCGCAATTTAAAAATTAAAATAAAAAAAAAAAAAAGGAAATTTATTAAAAATAATTTAATGAAAGTTATTATTATTATTATTATTATTATGATTACATCCAACAACCCCCCCATTTATTATAAATTAATGATTACACATACACATTTATAACAATTGTTAAATAAAAAGAAAAAAATAAAAATAATAATATATAATAGTTATATATATATATCGCATATTATTTTATATAAAATATAAAAATATGTTTTTTTTTTTTTTTTTTCTGTTTTATTGCACTCAAGATTTTGATTTTATTTTTTTTTTTTTTTTTTATATAAATATATATTATATAGTTAGGATATATACAAAATTAATTTTTTTGTTTATTATTAATTATTATTTTTAGTGTTTAGGTAAAAAAATAAAAAAAATGAAAATAAAAAATATATCTAATTAAAAAAAAAAATAACACACTTGAAATTGGAATTCAAAATCAAAAGAGAATGTAATTTAAAAAAAAAAAAAAAGGGTTTTTTTTTTTTTTTGCATTCTGGGTGAAAGAATGAAATTGGGATGAAATATTATTTTAAAGAAAAAGCAAAACATTATGTGATTGGTTGGAAATTTTTTTTTTTAAGGAGGAAAAAAAATGTTATTGGTGGTGTTGACAATCAAATATTGTAAAATTATGGGGGGGATTGATGGCGATCCAAAATAAATGGATTTTTTCCCATCATTTTGAAGAGAGATTGGAAATATTCAAAAAAAATTTACTGGTATATTGGAGAGGCAAAAACCATTTTACCTAAATCTTTAAAAAACAAAAAAAAAACCCATAACATCGATGACCATCGAGAAATTAAATGAAATTAAATGAAAATTACTATTTTGTTTTGTGTGTATTATTGGCAAGATCCATTGAAAACTTTTTTTTTATAATTTACAATGGATTTTAAGAAGATTTTTCTTCCTTGAATTTATTTAACCATTTAAATTTGGTTCTTGGTGGTTATTTAAATATTTTACAGAATGGAATGAATTTTAAAATCAGACACCAACATACATATATTTCATTTGCCCCATGATTATACTTACTTCTTACTTCTGCGCGCCTACAATCTACAATTGGTTTTGGCGTCCATTAACAGCCTTCTCCAACCGGACCTATTTACCGCCAACGTCCGCCAGCCGGAAACGCCGAGGGCCCGAAGGTCCACTTCTACTTCGTCTTTCCACCTACCCCGCGGTCTTCCTACACTCCTAGATCCGCCCGGCTTACTGTCCAGCATTTTTGATGGTATACGATCGCCATCCATTCGTACCACATGACCAAACCACCTCAGGCGACCGATCTTAATGAACCGGACGATGTCGGGTTCGGTATATAATTTATATAGCTCGAAATCGAACCGCCTACGCCACCATCCCCTTTCCTTTGTCGGTCCAAAGATGAGGCGTAGTATTTTCTTTTCGAACCCTCCAAGTCGCCGTTCGGTGGCCTGTGTCATGCACCACGTTTCAGAACCGTAGGTCACAATTGGTCGAATCAGTGTTTGATATAGCTTTAGTTTCAATGTTTTACTCAATGTCTTCGAGAAGAACATCTTTCGCAAACCGTAAAAGGCCTTGTTTCCCGAAGCAATCCGGGATTGAACTTCCTCCTCCGCTATATCGTTTTCGCTGTTTATGCTGCTTCCAAGGTAGCTAAAAACCTGTCCGCCGTTTCATATTTGTTCTGATCAATTGCTACGCTTTGATGTTTTGCCATAAACCTACTGTTCGTTGGTGCGATCATATACTTGGTTTTCTCCTCGTTTACCCTTAATCCCATTTCCGAAGCTTCATGTTTCAACAGTAAGAACGCTTCTTTAACGGCACCCATACTTCTACCCACCACGTCAATGTCATCGGCATAGCCGAGTAATTGAACAGATGACGTAAAAATAGTGCTGCTGGTGTGTTAATGGTCGTCCTCCTTATACATTTTTCCAATATAACTTTGAAAAACAATGTAGCCAAAGGGTCCCTTGCCGTACTCCGTCAATGGTTTCAAATGCATCCGATTTGATTCCCCTTATTTGTACCTGAGATGTAACTTGCGTCAGTGTTAGGCCCCATGATTATATAAAATATTAATTCATCATATCAATACAGAGAAAATTTTTCGAATAGATTCTAATTTTTCTAATTTTTCTAAGGATAATTATTACTGTTATTACAAAGCGTCTTTTCATTAGCAGATGAAATTAAACCCTGATATCACATCGATATACACAGAGTGTTCCAGTACAATTTCACAAAGCCGAATACCACGTGTTTCGGGACTATTTCCAGGAAAAAATCGTTCTGGAAGGGGGGTCTATCTTCAACCCCCTACCGAGTTACAGGGTGTCTTCAAAAACATGGGTTCACTTATGACACTTATGATAATTTCCAAAACGTTCAAGGTACAGTAAAAATTATATACTCTATTTATAGGTAAAATTTGAATTACCTTTAATTTTGCTCGGGATACAATTTTTGCTATCTACCTGTCGTTTGGAATTATTAATGCTCAAAGTGATAAAATATCTTATTTTTCCATCAACTTTTTCACAAAAAAATTGATTTTTCTCAAAATTTCTCGGGGTAAAAAATTTTTATTTTTCTTAAGTAATTTGTGTGCGCAATAAAATTACCTTAAAGTCCACCATACAAAGTTATAGGCGCTGCGACACTTATAAATTTGAAGTTATTACGTGATTTGTACGGTAAAAACGGTAAAAAATCACAAATTGAACAATTACAAAACAAATTTATTTTTAGAAAACACATTTTTGCATTAAAATTCGTTAAAATAAAGCCAACTATAAAAATTTCATTGTATTAGGTGTAGGAATTAAAAATGCGGATTTAGATAACAGATGGCGCAACTAGCGTTGAGTGTATCGCAACACACCGCGGCAATTTTCTTTTCTTTTTTGTCTGTCATTAGGCTATATATTTCAGTATATGTCATTTCATTGAAGTGGAAACAACAAAGCTTTTTTTTGCTTCGAATACGTCGAAACACATGCCTGAAAAAGTTGTTTTGGGGGAAAGTTTAATAATAACTTTCTTTAATTTGAAGAAAACCGTTGCTGAAAGTTATCGTTTGTTTGTTGAAGCGTATGGTGGACATGCTCCAGCTCCAGCAACTTGTGAACGATGGTTTGTACGCTTCCTCCGAAATGGTGATTTTGACTTGGAAGACAAAGAACGGCCAGATCAGTCAAAAAAATTTGAAGACGAAGAATTGCAAGCGTTATTGGATGAAAATTCGTGTAGAACGCAACATGAACTTGCAATGGGGTTGAATGTAGACCAAACAACCATTGGCAAACGTTTACATTTTGTGAAACAAATAAATGCCATTTTCAAGCCAAAAAATTCGCATTATTAATTCCTACACCTAATATTTTAACGTAAAAAGTTATCTTTTAATAAAATAATGTGTTTTTAATCGTTCAATTCGTGATTCTTTTCGGTTTTTACCGTTACAAATCACGTAATAACTCAATAACAACCGTTACAAATCACGTAATAATAATAAGTAAATTTATAAATCGCAGCGCTTAACTTTGTATGGTAGACTTTAAGGGAATTGTATGATGATCAATCCCCATTTGTGGAAAAATTCCCCATGGGATCACCACATATTATGACATTTTTTTTAACTACTCGTTACGATCTTCAAAATAGGCGAAAAAAAAATTATAGGTTTACATTTGATTTTCCAAAGTTGATATCCATTAAGCACATAAGGGTGAAGGAAGGGGTTAACATAAAAATGTAGCCAAATGGAATCCAGTGAGGGTTCACTAACATCATATTAGTGATAACTCCACTGGTTTCGAAGATATTGGCTGGGACACACTGTATGTCTATAAAAAATTATCAAAAAATCCGTGGAAGCGGAATGATTATTTAAATATCATGAATGTTGTGTTTGGTGGGTATTTGTTTAAAAAATGCCTTTGTAATTATTTAAATATTTTGTGGGAAATTTGTGAGAAGAATATCAAGAAATGTTTCAGAAATAGAATCTGGATGAGATTAATTTTTTTTTCTTTATCATTAATTCTTTTCTTTTCGGGGTAAATCACATTACTATTTTGTTAAATGAAAAAAATATCATCGATCGCGTTCCTTCAAAATAGATTAAAAGTCAACGTTTCTTTTTTAATTTTAATCTTTAGATGGTTTTTTTAGATAAGAATCTTTAGAAGATTTCATATAGATTTTTCTTTTGAAATAAAAACTAGTAATAAATTTCTTATGATTTTTTTTTTTGTCCATAATAAATTTTTCGCTATATACAACCAACAATCTGGTTTTAGCGTCCAACAACAGCCTTTTTGCTGTTAGTTTCTTAATTTTTGGCTTTTACGGTGTCGGTAATTAACCGTACGACCAACCTCAAGGGAAAAAATTGTCCTACAATTACCGAATGTGAATAATAAAAACGAAAAACAGTCTGAAATGCCTTAAACTGTTTTGGAATTCATAATTGAGTTTTTGGTTTTAAATATTTATAAACTATTTTCGAAAGTCTCCAGTGTGTGTGTGTGTGTGTGTTCAGAAATACCAAGTTTCTTAATCATCATCTTTCATCATCATTATCATTATCATCATCATCAACATCACCGTCATCAATACACCGATCCAATAATTTAAAAAATTTAGAATACAAAAAAAAGAAAAAAAATCAATAATTTATTATTCAATAATTATTCAATAAATATTATATATTTAAAAAAAAAACTAACGATGAAACAAAATCTGACTAATTTAACACTAATAGTGCCTAAAATAAAATTAAAAAAAAAATTTTAAGAAAGCAAATAATCAATTTAACAAATTCCAAAAATATTATATATTTTTTTGTTTTTTTTTTTTTTTTTTTTTTTTATATATTTTATTATTAAGAATAATAAAAAAAAAATATACAAAACTAATTTTTATAATATAAAAAAAATAAAATAAAAATCATTATTTTTTTTTTTTATATAAATAATGCTTTTTTTATTAAGAATTAATAATAATTAATTAACAAAAAAAAAAAATTAAAATAACTTTCATTGAATTTATTTTTTTTGGTTTTTTTTTTTAATTTAAATTTTAGTTCTTTAAAAAAAAAGGGAAAAATTATTATAAATAATAATTATTATTATTATATTGCTGCGTGTTTAGAATCGAAATGGAAAATTGGAAAAATATTTTTTTAATTTTTAATGCAAATTATAATGGAAATATTTGAAAAAAAAAATAAAAAAAAAAAATAAATATTTATGTAAATAAATTAAAATACACTTAAAATTATGTAATATCAAAATTTTTAATTTAAATTTTTTTTTTTTTTTTTGTAAATAATATACTCGTAAAATGCCTTCAATGATTTTATTTTATTTTATTTTTTCGATTAGTTTTGCTTTAAAAAAAAAAAAACATAAAAATAAATTATTTTGATTTTTGTTGCTGCGCTCCTCCTCCTCCTCCTCCTCCTCTCAATAATTAAGTAAATCATTTTAAAAATATACACAATTATTGAAAAAAAACAAATCAATCATTAAAAATTTATTTAAAAAAAAAAAAAAAATCATCCGCGTCTATAAAGAAAAAAATAAAACAAATGAAAATTGATTAAATATTTAAATATAGAAAAGAAATTATTAATAATAATTTTAAAAAAAAATTCTTTTTTTGGACTTTGTTTTTTTTTATTTTTTATTTTTTTTTTCTTTGTTAAAATATTTTTAAGATTTAATATTAATAAGAATAAAATTAATAAATAACAAAAAAAAATAAAAAACAAACAAATGATAAATGCAAAAAAGACCAAAATAAAAATACTATTTGTTGATGTTGTTCTTAAGAGAATTTTAGTTAATAAAAAAAAAAAATTAAAAAATTAAAATTAAAAACACAAAAAAAATACAACATTTAATGAAAACGAAAAATATCCTGTAATGTGTATGTATGTAAAAAATTATCAAAATCAATGAATATATATATCTAATAATATTATTATAATTATATTTATAAATTATATATTTTATAGAAGAGAGAAAACAAAAAAAAAAAATACCCACACACATTTTTAATGGATATATTTTATTATTTTTTTTTTAATGCTTTTTTTTTCTTTTTTTTTTTTTTTTTATCTATTGATTATATTTAATTTAATTTTGTTATAATTATTATTATTTTTTTTTATATTCACACAAATTAAAATTAAATTAAATTTATATATATAGAAACAAAAATAAAATAAATATAGCTTAAAAAAATATATATAAATTAAAAAAATTAAAAAAAATAACAACAACAACAACAAAAAAACAACCTATTTTCATATAAAAACGAATAATTAAAAAACATACAAAAAAAATAAAAAAATAAATCAACATTAAAAACGAATTATCATAAAAATAAATTGAAAAAAATTGTATATAAAAAAGATGAATATTTGAAAAGGGGGGAAAACAAAAAAAAATCACTTAAAAAACAAACACCACACATTAAAAGAAAAAAACACTTGATTTTTTTTTTTTAATTATATTATTTTATTAAAATTATTTAAAAATATAAAGCTGAAAGAAAAAAAATATAAAGCGGTAAATAGTATTTTTTTATTATTAAAAACATTTAACAAAATAAACAACGCAATGAAATGATTTTTTTTTTTTTTTTTTACAATTTATAAATTATTTTATTAAATATATATAAAAATATTATACATTAAAAAACAATTAAAATATAACTCATAAAAAAAATGGTAAAATTACGGAATGTTATTTGAACAGAAAAAAAAAAGTCATAAAAATTCATGAAAAAAAAGTAAAAATAAATAACTGAAGATATTTTAATTAAATTGTTTATTTTATCAAATTTAATTTAAGATTTTTTTTTAAACTTAAAAAGAATAATTTTAAAATTGTTTTTAATTTATTTTGTGTTTTTTTTGGTTTTTTTTTTTTAATTTTCATATTTTTATTTAATTGATTGACGACAATAAAATGAAAAAAAAAACAAATAAAAATAATAAAAATTAATTAAAAGAATTACACATAAAAAATTAAATTATTTATATGGAAAGAAAGTTTATAGAAAATTATTTAGTTTTTTTTTATTGTTTACCGGTTAAAAAAAAAATTTAATTTAATTTAATTATTTTTTTGTGTGTGTGTGTTCCTATAAAAATCGCACATAATTTTGTTTTTTTTTTTTTTATTATTTTATTTTGTTTATAAAATATTTATAATCTAGGATTTTTCATTCAATGAATTTTTTTTTAATTTCCTTTAAAGTTTTTTTTTTATTTAAAAATTTTATTTAATCCATTAAATTGAAATAAAAAAACATCATCATCTGTAAATATTTATTGGATGAATAATCCCTAATTATTTTTCTTTTTTAAATTTCATAATTTTTTTTAATTTAAAATTTATTGTTTTTTTAATAATTCAACACATAAATAAAAACGTGGAAAAAGTAAATTTATTTTTTATTATTTTTTATTAGATGCCGTGTGTATGTTTTTTTTTTTTTTTTTTGTATGTGGTTTTTTGATGTGTGTTTGTTTTTGTGTATAAATAAATAAATAAATAAACAAAAAAAAAAAATGCGATATATAATCCAAAAAAAAACAAAAAAAAAGAATGAAAAATAAGAGGTGTAGTTTGTCAGATAAAAAAAAAAAAATTATAAAAACGATTTAAAAAAAAAAAATAAAATTATTATTAAAATAAATATATTATATATATATAAATATATAAAAAAATTAAAATTAAAAAGAAAAAAAAAATCAACAAAAAAAAAAAAATGAAATATACAACAAATAAAAATCTTATAAATAATATTATAATAAAAAAAATTGAAATGTGTTTATTTTTATTTATTTATTCTGTTTTCTTTCATTTCTTTGGGGTGGGGTTTTTTTTTTTTTTGATTTAGCTGATTTTCCATCAAATTTGTCTGATTCCAAAAATTCCAAAATCTACAATTTTTCGTTGTTTTTTTTTTTTTGGCTGATTTTTGGCACCGGTTTTCATTCAATTTGGTTAATTTTTTATTAGGATCGCAGAATTGATAAAGAGAAAATATTTAAAATTTAATAAAATAAATTTTGTGTGAGAATTTTATGAAATAAATTTTGATAATAAAAAATAAACAACATTTAAAAGAATAAACTGTAAAAAAATATATATATAAATATCGAACAACAACAAAACTAGTATTTATGACCATCGCCCTATGCTGCCTTCCGACACCGGGATACTAAAAGAAATAACAACAATACAAATTTTGTATGTGAGAATGCTACAAAATAAATTTGGATAAGTATTTTTAAAACAAATATTTAATGGTAAATAACTTTTTATATTATGATCGCCTGACTCAAAATTCCCACAATCTACCTTTTCTGGTCAGTTTTTTTAGGTGATTTTCAAATAATTTGGATAATTCTGCTGATTCATCGCCCTGTTTGTTCAGTTTTCAATTACGATCGCAGAATACATAAACAGAAAATATTTAAAATTACACAAAATAAATTTTGTATGTGAATTTAAAAAAAAAAATATATTTTGATAATAAAAATAACAAAAACCGTAACATATAAAAGAATAAACTGTAAAAAAAATATATATATAAATATCGAACAACAACAAAACTAGTATTTATGACCATCTCTATGCTGCCTTCCGACACCGGGATGCTACAAGAAATTACAACAAAACAAATTTTGTATGTGAGAATGTTACAAAATAAATTTGGATAAGTATTTTTAAAACAAATATTTAATGGTAAATAACTTTTTATATTATGATCGCCTGACTCAAAATTCCCACAATCTACCATTTCTGGTCAGTTTTTTTATGTGATTTTCAAATAATTTGGATAATTCTGCTGATTCATCGCCCAGTTTGTTCAGTTTTCAATTACGATCGCAGAATACATAAACAGAAAATATTTAAAATTACATAAAATAAATTTTGTATGTGAATTTAAAAAAAAAAATATATTTTGATAATAAAAATAACAAAAACCGTAACATATAAAAGAATAAACTGTAAAAAAAATATATATATAAATATCGAACAACAACAAAACTAGTATTTATGTCCATCTCTATGCTGCCTTCCGACACCGGGATGCTACAAGAAATTACAACAAAACAAATTTTGTATGTGAGAATGTTACAAAATAAATTTGGATAAGTATTTTTAAAACAAATATTTAATGGTAAATAACTTTTTATATTATGATCGCCTGTCTCAAAATTCCCACAATTTACCATTTCTGGTCAGTTTTTTTAGGTGATTTTCAAATAATTTGGATAATTCTGCTGATTCATCGCCCAGTTTGTTCAGTTTTCAATTACGATCGCCGAATACATAAACAGAAAATATTTAAAATTACATAAAATAAATTTTGTATGTGAATTTAAAAAAAAAAATATATTTTGATAATAAAAATAACAAAAACCGTAACATATAAAAGAATAAACTGTAAAAAAAATATATATATAAATATCGAACAACAACAAAACTAGTATTTATGACCATCTCTATGCTGCCTTCCGACACCGGGATGCTACAAGAAATTACAACAAAACAAATTTTGTATGTGAGAATGTTACAAAATAAATTTGGATAAGTATTTTTAAAACAAATATTTAATGGTAAATAACTTTTTATATTATGATCGCCTGACTCAAAATTCCCACAATCTACCATTTCTGGTCAGTTTTTTTATGTGATTTTCAAATAATTTGGATAATTCTGCTGATTCATCGTCCAGTTTGTTCAGTTTTCAATTACGATCGCAGAATACATAAACAGAAAATATTTAAAATTACACAAAATAAATTTTGTATGTGAATTTAAAAAAAAAATATATTTTGATAATAAAAATAACAAAAACTGTAACATATAAAAGAATAAACTGTAAAAAAATATATATATAAATATCGAACAACAACAAAACTAGTATTTATGACCATCGCCCTATGCTGCCTTCCTACACCGGGATACTAAAAGAAATAACAACAATACAAATTTTGTATGTGAGAATGCTACAAAATACATTTGGTTAAGTATTTTTAAAACAAATATTTAATGGTAAATAACTTTTTATATTATGATCGCCTGACTCAAAATTCCCACAATCTACCATTTCTGGTCAGTTTTTTTAGGTGATTTTCAAATAATTTGGATAATTCTGCTGATTCATCGCCCTGTTTGTTCAGTTTTCAATTACGATCGCAGAATACATAAACAGAAAATATTTAAAATTACACAAAATGAATTTTGTATGTGAATTTAAAAAAAAAATATATTTTGATAATAAAAATAACAAAAACGGTAACATATAAAAGAATAAACTGTAAAAAAATATATATATAAATATCGAACAACAACAAAACTAGTATTTATGACCATCGCCCTATGCTGCCTTCCGACACCGGGATACTAAAAGAAATAACAACAATACAAATTTTGTATGTGAGAATGCTACAAAATACATTTGGTTAAGTATTTTTAAAACAAATATTTAATGGTAAATAACTTTTTATATTATGATCGCCTGACTCAAAATTCCCACAATCTACCATTTCTGGTCAGTTTTTTTAGGTGATTTTCAAATAATTTGGATAATTCTGCTGATTCATCGCCCTGTTTGTTCAGTTTTCAATTACGATCGCAGAATACATAAACAGAAAATATTTAAAATTACACAAAATAAATTTTGTATGTGAATTTAAAAAAAAAATATATTTTGATAATAAAAATAACAAAAACTGTAACATATAAAAGAATAAACTGTAAAAAAATATATATATAAATATCGAACAACAACAAAACTAGTATTTATGACCATCGCCCTATGCTGCCTTCCTACACCGGGATACTAAAAGAAATAACAACAATACAAATTTTGTATGTGAGAATGCTACAAAATACATTTGGTTAAGTATTTTTAAAACAAATATTTAATGGTAAATAACTTTTTATATTATGATCGCCTGACTCAAAATTCCCACAATCTACCATTTCTGGTCAGTTTTTTTAGGTGATTTTCAAATAATTTGGATAATTCTGCTGATTCATCGCCCTGTTTGTTCAGTTTTCAATTACGATCGCAGAATACATAAACAGAAAATATTTAAAATTACACAAAATGAATTTTGTATGTGAATTTAAAAAAAAAATATATTTTGATAATAAAAATAACAAAAACTGTAACATATAAAAGAATAAACTGTAAAAAAATATATATATAAATATCGAACAACAACAAAACTAGTATTTATGACCATCGCCCTATGCTGCCTTCCTACACCGGGATACTAAAAGAAATAACAACAATACAAATTTTGTATGTGAGAATGCTACAAAATACATTTGGTTAAGTATTTTTAAAACAAATATTTAATGGTAAATAACTTTTTATATTATGATCGCCTGACTCAAAATTCCCACAATCTACCATTTCTGGTCAGTTTTTTTAGGTGATTTTCAAATAATTTGGATAATTCTGCTGATTCATCGCCCTGTTTGTTCAGTTTTCAATTACGATCGCAGAATACATAAACAGAAAATATTTAAAATTACACAAAATAAATTTTGTATGTGAATTTAAAAAAAAAATATATTTTGATAATAAAAATAACAAAAACTGTAACATATAAAAGAATAAACTGTAAAAAAATATATATATAAATATCGAACAACAACAAAACTAGTATTTATGACCATCGCCCTATGCTGCCTTCCTACACCGGGATACTAAAAGAAATAACAACAATACAAATTTTGTATGTGAGAATGCTACAAAATACATTTGGTTAAGTATTTTTAAAACAAATATTTAATGGTAAATAACTTTTTATATTATGATCGCCTGACTCAAAATTCCCACAATCTACCATTTCTGGTCAGTTTTTTTAGGTGATTTTCAAATAATTTGGATAATTCTGCTGATTCATCGCCCTGTTTGTTCAGTTTTCAATTACGATCGCAGAATACATAACCAGAAAATATTTAAAATTACACAAAATGAATTTTGTATGTGAATTTAAAAAAAAAATATATTTTGATAATAAAAATAACAAAAACTGTAACATATAAAAGAATAAACTGTAAAAAAATATATATATAAATATCGAACAACAATAAAACTAGTATTTATGACCATCGCCCTATGCTGCCTTCCGACACCGGGATACTAAAAGAAATAACAACAATACAAATTTTGTATGTGAGAATGCTACAAAATACATTTGGTTAAGTATTTTTAAAACAAATATTTAATGGTAAATAACTTTTTATATTATGATCGCCTGACTCAAAATTCCCACAATCTACCATTTCTGGTCAGTTTTTTTAGGTGATTTTCAAATAATTTGGATAATTCTGCTGATTCATCGCCCTGTTTGTTCAGTTTTCAATTACGATCGCAGAATACATAAACAGAAAATATTTAAAATTACACAAAATAAATTTTGTATGTGAATTTAAAAAAAAAATATATTTTGATAATAAAAATAACAAAAACTGTAACATATAAAAGAATAAACTGTAAAAAAATATATATATAAATATCGAACAACAACAAAACTAGTATTTATGACCATCGCCCTATGCTGCCTTCCTACACCGGGATACTAAAAGAAATAACAACAATACAAATTTTGTATGTGAGAATGCTACAAAATACATTTGGTTAAGTATTTTTAAAACAAATATTTAATGGTAAATAACTTTTTATATTATGATCGCCTGACTCAAAATTCCCACAATCTACCATTTCTGGTCAGTTTTTTTAGGTGATTTTCAAATAATTTGGATAATTTTGCTGATTCATCGCCCTGTTTGTTCAGTTTTCAATTACGATCGCAGAATACATAAACAGAAAATATTTAAAATTACACAAAATAAATTTTGTATGTGAATTTAAAAAAAAAATATATTTTGATAATAAAAATAACAAAAACTGTAACATATAAAAGAATAAACTGTAAAAAAATATATATATAAATATCGAACAACAACAAAACTAGTATTTATGACCATCGCCCTATGCTGCCTTCCGACACCGGGATACTAAAAGAAATAACAACAATACAAATTTTGTATGTGAGAATGCTACAAAATACATTTGGTTAAGTATTTTTAAAACAAATATTTAATGGTAAATAACTTTTTATATTATGATCGCCTGACTCAAAATTCCCACAATCTACCATTTCTGGTCAGTTTTTTTAGGTGATTTTCAAATAATTTGGATAATTCTGCTGATTCATCGCCCTGTTTGTTCAGTTTTCAATTACGATCGCAGAATACATAAACAGAAAATATTTAAAATTACACAAAATGAATTTTGTATGTGAATTTAAAAAAAAAATATATTTTGATAATAAAAATAACAAAAACTGTAACATATAAAAGAATAAACTGTAAAAAAATATATATATAAATATCGAACAACAACAAAACTAGTATTTATGACCATCGCCCTATGCTGCCTTCCGACACCGGGATGCTAAAAGAAATAACAACAATACAAATTTTGTATGTGAGAATGTTACAAAATAAATTTGGATAAGTATTTTTAAAACAAATATTTAATGGTAAATAACTTTTTATATTATGATCGCCTGACTCAAAATTCCCACAATCTACCATTTCTGGTCAGCTTTTTTAGGTGATTTTCAAATAATTTGGATAATTCTGCTGATTCATCGCCCTGTTTGTTCAGTTTTCAATTACGATC
The DNA here is from genome assembly GCA_958336335.1 of Dilophus febrilis. Taxonomy (NCBI): domain Eukaryota; kingdom Metazoa; phylum Arthropoda; class Insecta; order Diptera; family Bibionidae; genus Dilophus; species Dilophus febrilis. The sequence continues at coordinate 37,108,129 of OY284469.1, forward strand.
GCAGAATACATAAACAGAAAATATTTAAAATTACACAAAATAAATTTTGTATGTGAATTTAAAAAAAAAATATATTTTGATAATAAAAATAACAAAAACGGTAACATATAAAAGAATAAACTGTAAAAAAAATATATATATAAATATCGAACAACAACAAAACTAGTATTTATGACCATCGCCCTATGCTGCCTTCCGACACCGGGATACTAAAAGAAATAACAACACTACAAATTTTGTATGTGAGAATGCTACAAAATACATTTGGATAAGTATTTTTAAAACAAATATTTAATGGTAAATAACTTTTTATATTATGATCGCCTGACTCAAAATTCCCACAATCTACCATTTCTGTTCAGTTTTTTTAGGTGATTTTCAAATAATTTGGATAATTCTGCTGATTCATCGCCCTGTTTGTTCAGTTTTCAATTACGATCGCAGAATACATAAACAGAAAATATTTAAAATTACACAAAATAAATTTTGTATGTGAATTTAAAAAAAAAATATATTTTGATAATAAAAATAACAAAAACCGTAACATATAAAGAATAAAGTGTAAAAAAATATATATATAAATATCGAACAACAACAAAACTAGTAGTTATGACCATCCCTATGCTGCCTTCCGACACCGGGATGCTAAAAGAAATAACAACAATACAAATTTTGTATGTGAGAATGTTACAAAATAAATTTGGATAAGTATTTTTAAAACAAATATTTAATGGTAAATAACTTTTTATATTATGATCGCCTGACTCAAAATTCCCACAATCTACCATTTCTGGTCAGTTTTTTTAGGTGATTTTCAAATAATTTGGATAATTCTGCTGATTCATCGCCCTGTTTGTTCAGTTTTCAATTACGATCGCAGAATACACAAACAGAAAATATTTAAAATTACATAAAATAAATTTTGTATGTGAATTTAAAAAAAAAATATATTTTGATAATAAAAATAACAAAAACTGTAACATATAAAAGAATAAACTGTAAAAAAATATATATATAAATATCGAACAACAACAAAACTAGTATTTATGACCATCGCCCTATGCTGCCTTCCGATACCGGGATACTAAAAGAAATAACAACAATACAAATTTTGTATGTGAGAATGCTACAAAATACATTTGGTTAAGTATTTTTAAAACAAATATTTAATGGTAAATAACTTTTTATATTATGATCGCCTGACTCAAAATTCCCACAATCTACCATTTCTGGTCAGTTTTTTTAGGTGATTTTCAAATAATTTGGATAATTCTGCTGATTCATCGCCCTGTTTGTTCAGTTTTCAATTACGATCGCAGAATACATAAACAGAAAATATTTAAAATTACACAAAATAAATTTTGTATGTGAATTTAAAAAAAAAATATATTTTGATAATAAAAATAACAAAAACTGTAACATATAAAAGAATAAACTGTAAAAAAATATATATATAAATATCGAACAACAACAAAACTAGTATTTATGACCATCGCCCTATGCTGCCTTCCGACAGCGGGATACTAAAAGAAATAACAACAATACAAATTTTGTATGTGAGAATGCTACAAAATACATTTGGTTAAGTATTTTTAAAACAAATATTTAATGGTAAATAACTTTTTATATTATGATCGCCTGACTCAAAATTCCCACAATCTACCATTTCTGGTCAGTTTTTTTAGGTGATTTTCAAATAATTTGGATAATTCTGCTGATTCATCGCCCTGTTTGTTCAGTTTTCAATTACGATCGCAGAATACATAAACAGAAAATATTTAAAATTACACAAAATGAATTTTGTATGTGAATTTAAAAAAAAAATATATTTTGATAATAAAAATAACAAAAACGGTAACATATAAAAGAATAAACTGTAAAAAAATATATATATAAATATCGAACAACAACAAAACTAGTATTTATGACCATCGCCCTATGCTGCCTTCCGACACCGGGATACTAAAAGAAATAACAACAATACAAATTTTGTATGTGAGAATGCTACAAAATACATTTGGTTAAGTATTTTTAAAACAAATATTTAATGGTAAATAACTTTTTATATTATGATCGCCTGACTCAAAATTCCCACAATCTACCATTTCTGGTCAGTTTTTTTAGGTGATTTTCAAATAATTTGGATAATTCTGCTGATTCATCGCCCTGTTTGTTCAGTTTTCAATTACGATCGCAGAATACATAAACAGAAAATATTTAAAATTACACAAAATGAATTTTGTATGTGAATTTAAAAAAAAAATATATTTTGATAATAAAAATAACAAAAACTGTAACATATAAAAGAATAAACTGTAAAAAAATATATATATAAATATCGAACAACAACAAAAGTAGTATTTATGACCATCGCCCTATGCTGCCTTCCGACACCGGGATGCTAAAAGAAATAACAACAATACAAATTTTGTATGTGAGAATGTTACAAAATAAATTTGGATAAGTATTTTTAAAACAAATATTTAATGGTAAATAACTTTTTATATTATGATCGCCTGACTCAAAATTCCCACAATCTACCATTTCTGGTCAGTTTTTTTAGGTGATTTTCAAATAATTTGGATAATTCTGCTGATTCATCGCCCTGTTTGTTCAGTTTTCAATTACGATCGCAGAATACATAAACAGAAAATATTTAAAATTACACAAAATAAATTTTGTATGTGAATTTAAAAAAAAAATATATTTTGATAATAAAAATAACAAAAACTGTAACATATAAAAGAATAAACTGTAAAAAAATATATATATAAATATCGAACAACAACAAAACTAGTATTTATGACCATCGCCCTATGCTGCCTTCCGACACCGGGATACTAAAAGAAATAACAACAATACAAATTTTGTATGTGAGAATGCTACAAAATACATTTGGATAAGTATTTTTAAAACAAATATTTAATGGTAAATAACTTTTTATATTATGATCGCCTGACTCAAAATTCCCACAATCTACCATTTCTGGTCAGTTTTTTTAGGTGATTTTCAAATAATTTGGATAATTCTGCTGATTCATCGCCCTGTTTGTTCAGTTTTCAATTACGATCGCAGAATACATAAACAGAAAATATTTAAAATTACACAAAATAAATTTTGTATGTGAATTTAAAAAAAAAATATATTTTGATAATAAAAATAACAAAAACGGTAACATATAAAAGAATAAACTGTAAAAAAAATATATATATAAATATCGAACAACAACAAAACTAGTATTTATGACCATCGCCCTATGCTGCCTTCCGACACCGGGATACTAAAAGAAATAACAACAATACAAATTTTGTATGTGAGAATGCTACAAAATAAATTTGGATAAGTATTTTTAAAACAAATATTTAATGGTAAATAACTTTTTATATTATGATCGCCTGACTCAAAATTCCCACAATCTACCATTTCTGGTCAGTTTTTTTAGGTGATTTTCAAATAATTTGGATAATTCTGCTGATTCATCGCCCTGTTTGTTCAGTTTTCAATTACGATCGCAGAATACATAAACAGAAAATATTTAAAATTACACAAAATAAATTTTGTATGTGAATTTAAAAAAAAAATATATTTTGATAATAAAAATAACAAAAACTGTAACATATAAAAGAATAAACTGTAAAAAAATATATATATAAATATCGAACAACAACAAAACTAGTATTTATGACCATCGCCCTATGCTGCCTTCCTACACCGGGATACTAAAAGAAATAACAACAATACAAATTTTGTATGTGAGAATGCTACAAAATACATTTGGTTAAATATTTTTAAAACAAATATTTAATGGTAAATAACTTTTTATATTATGATCGCCTGACTCAAAATTCCCACAATCTACCATTTCTGGTAAGTTTTTTTAGGTGATTTTCAAATAATTTGGATAATTCTGCTGATTCATCGCCCTGTTTGTTCAGTTTTCAATTACGATCGCAGAATACATAAACAGAAAATATTTAAAATTACACAAAATGAATTTTGTATGTGAATTTAAAAAAAAAATATATTTTGATAATAAAAATAACAAAAACTGTAACATATAAAAGAATAAACTGTAAAAAAATATATATATAAATATCGAACAACAACAAAACTAGTATTTATGACCATCGCCCTATGCTGCCTTCCGACACCGGGATACTAAAAGAAATAACAACAATACAAATTTTGTATGTGAGAATGCTACAAAATACATTTGGTTAAGTATTTTTAAAACAAATATTTAATGGTAAATAACTTTTTATATTATGATCGCCTGACTCAAAATTCCCACAATCTACCATTTCTGGTCAGTTTTTTTAGGTGATTTTCAAATAATTTGGATAATTCTGCTGATTCATCGCCCTGTTTGTTCAGTTTTCAATTACGATCGCAGAATACATAAACAGAAAATATTTAAAATTACACAAAATAAATTTTGTATGTGAATTTAAAAAAAAAATATATTTTGATAATAAAAATAACAAAAACTGTAACATATAAAAGAATAAACTGTAAAAAAATATATATATAAATATCGAACAACAACAAAACTAGTATTTATGACCATCGCCCTATGCTGCCTTCCTACACCGGGATACTAAAAGAAATAACAACAATACAAATTTTGTATGTGAGAATGCTACAAAATACATTTGGTTAAGTATTTTTAAAACAAATATTTAATGGTAAATAACTTTTTATATTATGATCGCCTGACTCAAAATTCCCACAATCTACCATTTCTGGTCAGTTTTTTTAGGTGATTTTCAAATAATTTGGATAATTTTGCTGATTCATCGCCCTGTTTGTTCAGTTTTCAATTACGATCGCAGAATACATAAACAGAAAATATTTAAAATTACACAAAATAAATTTTGTATGTGAATTTAAAAAAAAAATATATTTTGATAATAAAAATAACAAAAACTGTAACATATAAAAGAATAAACTGTAAAAAAATATATATATAAATATCGAACAACAACAAAACTAGTATTTATGACCATCGCCCTATGCTGCCTTCCGACACCGGGATACTAAAAGAAATAACAACAATACAAATTTTGTATGTGAGAATGCTACAAAATACATTTGGTTAAGTATTTTTAAAACAAATATTTAATGGTAAATAACTTTTTATATTATGATCGCCTGACTCAAAATTCCCACAATCTACCATTTCTGGTCAGTTTTTTTAGGTGATTTTCAAATAATTTGGATAATTCTGCTGATTCATCGCCCTGTTTGTTCAGTTTTCAATTACGATCGCAGAATACATAAACAGAAAATATTTAAAATTACACAAAATGAATTTTGTATGTGAATTTAAAAAAAAAATATATTTTGATAATAAAAATAACAAAAACTGTAACATATAAAAGAATAAACTGTAAAAAAATATATATATAAATATCGAACAACAACAAAACTAGTATTTATGACCATCGCCCTATGCTGCCTTCCGACACCGGGATGCTAAAAGAAATAACAACAATACAAATTTTGTATGTGAGAATGTTACAAAATAAATTTGGATAAGTATTTTTAAAACAAATATTTAATGGTAAATAACTTTTTATATTATGATCGCCTGACTCAAAATTCCCACAATCTACCATTTCTGGTCAGTTTTTTTAGGTGATTTTCAAATAATTTGGATAATTCTGCTGATTCATCGCCCTGTTTGTTCAGTTTTCAATGACGATCGCAGAATACATAAACAGAAAATATTTAAAATTACACAAAATAAATTTTGTATGTGAATTTAAAAAAAAAATATATTTTGATAATAAAAATAACAAAAACTGTAACATATAAAAGAATAAAGTGTAAAAAAATATATATATAAATATCGAACAACAACAAAACTAGTAGTTATGACCATCCCTATGCTGCCTTCCGACACCGGGATGCTAAAAGAAATAACAACAATACAAATTTTGTATGTGAGAATGTTACAAAATAAATTTGGATAAGTATTTTTAAAACAAATATTTAATGGTAAATAACTTTTTATATTATGATCGCCTGACTCAAAATTCCCACAATCTACCATTTCTGGTCAATTTTTTTAGGTGATTTTCAAATAATTTGGATAATTCTGCTGATTCATCGCCCTGTTTGTTCAGTTTTCAATTACGATCGCAGAATACATAAACAGAAAATATTTAAAATTACACAAAATAAATTTTGTATGTGAATTTAAAAAAAAAAATATATTTGGATAATAAAAATAACAAAAACGGTAACATATAAAAGAATAAACTGTAAAAAAAATATATATATAAATATCGAACAACAACAAAACTAGTATTTATGACCATCCCTATGCTGCCTTCCGACACCGGGATGCTAAAAGAAATAACAACAATACAAATTTCGTATGTGTGAATATTACAAAATAAATTTGGATAAGTATTTTTATAACAAATATTTAATGGTAAATAACTTTTTATATTATGATCGCCTGACTCAAAATTCCCACAATCTACCATTTCTGGTCAGTTTTTTTAGGTGATTTTCAAATAATTTGGATAATTCTGCTGATTCATCGCCCTGTTTGTTCAGTTTTCAATTACGATCGCAGAATACACAAACAGAAAATATTTAAAATTACATAAAATAAATTTTGTATGTGAATTTAAAAAAAAAATATATTTTGATAATAAAAATAACAAAAACTGTAACATATAAAAGAATAAACTGTAAAAAAATATATATATAAATATCGAACAACAACAAAACTAGTATTTATGACCATCGCCCTATGCTGCCTTCCGACACCGGGATACTAAAAGAAATAACAACAATACAAATTTTGTATGTGAGAATGCTACAAAATACATTTGGATAAGTATTTTTAAAACAAATATTTAATGGTAAATAACTTTTTATATTATGATCGCCTGACTCAAAATTCCCACAATCTGCCATTTCTGGTCAGTTTTTTTAGGTGATTTTCAAATAATTTGGATAATTCTGCTGATTCATCGCCCTGTTTGTTCAGTTTTCAATTACGATCGCAGAATACACAAACAGAAAATATTTAAAATTACATAAAATAAATTTTGTATGTGAATTTAAAAAAAAAATATATTTTGATAATAAAAATAACAAAAACTGTAACATATAAAAGAATAAACTGTAAAAAAATATATATATAAATATCGAACAACAACAAAACTAGTATTTATGACCATCGCCCTATGCTGCCTTCCGACACCGGGATACTAAAAGAAATAACAACAATACAAATTTTGTATGTGAGAATGCTACAAAATACATTTGGATAAGTATTTTTAAAACAAATATTTAATGGTAAATAACTTTTTATATTATGATCGCCTGACTCAAAATTCCCACAATCTACCATTTCTGGTCAGTTTTTTTAGGTGATTTTCAAATAATTTGGATAATTCTGCTGATTCATCGCCCTGTTTGTTCAGTTTTCAATTACGATCGCAGAATACATAAACAGAAAATATTTAAAATTACACAAAATAAATTTTGTATGTGAATTTAAAAAAAAAATATATTTTGATAATAAAAATAACAAAAACGGTAACATATAAAAGAATAAACTGTAAAAAAAATATATATATAAATATCGAACAACAACAAAACTAGTATTTATGACCATCCCTATGCTGCCTTCCGACACCGGGATGCTAAAAGAAATAACAACAATACAAATTTTGTATGTGAGAATGCTACAAAATACATTTGGTTAAGTATTTTTAAAACAAATATTTAATGGTAAATAACTTTTTATATTATGATCGCCTGACTCAAAATTCCCACAATCTACCATTTCTGTTCAGTTTTTTTAGGTGATTTTCAAATAATTTGGATAATTCTGCTGATTCATCGCCCTGTTTGTTCAGTTTTCAATTACGATCGCAGAATACATAAACAGAAAATATTTAAAATTACACAAAATAAATTTTGTATGTGAATTTAAAAAAAAAATATATTTTGATAATAAAAATAACAAAAACTGTAACATATAAAAGAATAAACTGTAAAAAAATATATATATAAATATCGAACAACAACAAAACTAGTATTTATGACCATCGCCCTATGCTGCCTTCCGACACCGGGATACTAAAAGAAATAACAACAATACAAATTTTGTATGTGAGAATGCTACAAAATACATTTGGTTAAGTATTTTTAAAACAAATATTTAATGGTAAATAACTTTTTATATTATGATCGCCTGACTCAAAATTCCCACAATCTACCATTTCTGGTCAGTTTTTTTAGGTGATTTTCAAATAATTTGGATAATTCTGCTGATTCATCGCCCCGTTTGTTCAGTTTTCAATTACGATCGCAGAATACATAAACAGAAAATATTTAAAATTACACAAAATAAATTTTGTATGTGAATTTAAAAAAAAAATATATTTTGATAATAAAAATAACAAAAACTGTAACATATAAAAGAATAAACTGTAAAAAAATATATATATAAATATCGAACAACAACAAAACTAGTATTTATGACCATCCCTATGCTGCCTTCCGACACCGGGATACTAAAAGAAATAACAATAATACAAATTTTGTATGTGAGAATGCTACAAAATACATTTGGTTAAGTATTTTTAAAACAAATATTTAATGGTAAATAACTTTTTATATTATGATCGCCTGACTCAAAATTCCCACAATCTACCATTTCTGGTCAGTTTTTTTAGGTGATTTTCAAATAATTTGGATAATTCTGCTGATTCATCGCCCCGTTTGTTCAGTTTTCAATTACGATCGCAGAATACATAAACAGAAAATATTTAAAATTACACAAAATAAATTTTGTATGTGAATTTAAAAAAAAAATATATTTTGATAATAAAAATAACAAAAACTGTAACATATAAAAGAATAAACTGTAAAAAAATATATATATAAATATCGAACAACAACAAAACTAGTATTTATGACCATCCCTATGCTGCCTTCCGACACCGGGATACTAAAAGAAATAACAACAATACAAATTTTGTATGTGAGAATGCTACAAAATACATTTGGATAAGTATTTTTAAAACAAATATTTAATGGTAAATAACTTTTTATATTATGATCGCCTGACTCAAAATTCCCACAATCTACCATTTCTGTTCAGTTTTTTTAGGTGATTTTCAAATAATTTGGATAATTCTGCTGATTCATCGCCCTGTTTGTTCAGTTTTCAATTACGATCGCAGAATACATAAACAGAAAATATTTAAAATTACACAAAATAAATTTTGTATGTGAATTTAAAAAAAAAATATATTTTGATAATAAAAATAACAAAAACTGTAACATATAAAAGAATAAACTGTAAAAAAATATATATATAAATATCGAACAACAACAAAACTAGTATTTATGACCATCGCCCTATGCTGCCTTCCGACACCGGGATACTAAAAGAAATAACAACAATACAAATTTTGTATGTGAGAATGCTACAAAATACATTTGGTTAAGTATTTTTAAAACAAATATTTAATGGTAAATAACTTTTTATATTATGATCGCCTGACTCAAAATTCCCACAATCTACCATTTCTGGTCAGTTTTTTTAGGTGATTTTCAAATAATTTGGATAATTCTGCTGATTCATCGCCCCGTTTGTTCAGTTTTCAATTACGATCGCAGAATACATAAACAGAAAATATTTAAAATTACACAAAATAAATTTTGTATGTGAATTTAAAAAAAAAATATATTTTGATAATAAAAATAACAAAAACTGTAACATATAAAAGAATAAACTGTAAAAAAATATATATATAAATATCGAACAACAACAAAACTAGTATTTATGACCATCGCCCTATGCTGCCTTCCGACACCGGGATACTAAAAGAAATAACAACAATACAAATTTTGTATGTGAGAATGCTACAAAATACATTTGGTTAAGTATTTTTAAAACAAATATTTAATGGTAAATAACTTTTTATATTATGATCGCCTGACTCAAAATTCCCACAATCTACCATTTCTGGTCAGTTTTTTTAGGTGATTTTCAAATAATTTGGATAATTCTGCTGATTCATCGCCCTGTTTGTTCAGTTTTCAATTACGATCGCAGAATACATAAACAGAAAATATTTAAAATTACATAAAATAAATTTTGTATATGAATTTAAAAAAAAAATATATTTTGATAATAAAAATAACAAAAACCGTAACATATAAAAGAATAAACTGTAAAAAAAATATATATATAAATATCGAACAACAACAAAACTAGTATTTATGTCCATCCCTATGCTGCCTTCCGACACCGGGATGCTACAAGAAATTACAACAAAACAAATTTTGTATGTGAGAATGTTACAAAATAAATTTGGATAAGTATTTTTAAAACAAATATTTAATGGTAAATAACTTTTTATATTATGATCGCCTGACTCAAAATTCCCACAATTTACCATTTCTGGTCAGCTTTTTTAGGTGATTTTCAAATAATTTGGATAATTCTGCTGATTCATCGCCCTGTTTGTTCAGTTTTCAATTACGATCGCCGAATACATAAACAGAAAATATTTAAAATTACATAAAATAAATTTTGTATATGAATTTAAAAAAAAAATATATTTTGATAATAAAAATAACAAAAACTGTAACATATAAAAGAATAAACTGTAAAAAAATATATATATAAATATCGAACAACAACAAAACTAGTATTTATGACCATCGCCCTATGCTGCCTTCCGACACCGGGATACTAAAAGAAATTTTGTATGTGAGAATGCTACAAAATAAATTTGGATAAGTATTTTTAAAACAAATATTTAATGGTAAATAACTTTTTATATTATGATCGCCTGACTCAAAATTCCCACAATCTACCATTTCTGGTCAGTTTTTTTAGGTGATTTTCAAATAATTTGGATAATTCTGCTGATTCATCGCCCTGTTTGTTCAGTTTTCAATTACGATCGCAGAATACATAAACAGAAAATATTTAAAATTACACAAAATAAATTTTGTATGTGAATTTAAAAAAAAAATATATTTTGATAATAAAAATAACAAAAACTGTAACATATAAAAGAATAAACTGTAAAAAAATATATATATAAATATCGAACAACAACAAAACTAGTATTTATGACCATCGCCCTATGCTGCCTTCCGACACCGGGATACTAAAAGAAATAACAACAATACAAATTTTGTATGTGAGAATGCTACAAAATACATTTGGTTAAGTATTTTTAAAACAAATATTTAATGGTAAATAACTTTTTATATTATGATCGCCTGACTCAAAATTCCCACAATCTACCATTTCTGGTCAGTTTTTTTAGGTGATTTTCAAATAATTTGGATAATTCTGCTGATTCATCGCCCCGTTTGTTCAGTTTTCAATTACGATCGCAGAATACATAAACAGAAAATATTTAAAATTACACAAAATAAATTTTGTATGTGAATTTAAAAAAAAAATATATTTTGATAATAAAAATAACAAAAACTGTAACATATAAAAGAATAAACTGTAAAAAAATATATATATAAATATCGAACAACAACAAAACTAGTATTTATGACCATCCCTATGCTGCCTTCCGACACCGGGATACTAAAAGAAATAACAACAATACAAATTTTGTATGTGAGAATGCTACAAAATACATTTGGATAAGTATTTTTAAAACAAATATTTAATGGTAAATAACTTTTTATATTATGATCGCCTGACTCAAAATTCCCACAATCTACCATTTCTGTTCAGTTTTTTTAGGTGATTTTCAAATAATTTGGATAATTCTGCTGATTCATCGCCCTGTTTGTTCAGTTTTCAATTACGATCGCAGAATACATAAACAGAAAATATTTAAAATTACACAAAATAAATTTTGTATGTGAATTTAAAAAAAAAATATATTTTGATAATAAAAATAACAAAAACTGTAACATATAAAAGAATAAACTGTAAAAAAATATATATATAAATATCGAACAACAACAAAACTAGTATTTATGACCATCGCCCTATGCTGCCTTCCGACACCGGGATACTAAAAGAAATAACAACAATACAAATTTTGTATGTGAGAATGCTACAAAATACATTTGGTTAAGTATTTTTAAAACAAATATTTAATGGTAAATAACTTTTTATATTATGATCGCCTGACTCAAAATTCCCACAATCTACCATTTCTGGTCAGTTTTTTTAGGTGATTTTCAAATAATTTGGATAATTCTGCTGATTCATCGCCCCGTTTGTTCAGTTTTCAATTACGATCGCAGAATACATAAACAGAAAATATTTAAAATTACACAAAATAAATTTTGTATGTGAATTTAAAAAAAAAATATATTTTGATAATAAAAATAACAAAAACTGTAACATATAAAAGAATAAACTGTAAAAAAATATATATATAAATATCGAACAACAACAAAACTAGTATTTATGACCATCGCCCTATGCTGCCTTCCGACACCGGGATACTAAAAGAAATAACAACAATACAAATTTTGTATGTGAGAATGCTACAAAATACATTTGGTTAAGTATTTTTAAAACAAATATTTAATGGTAAATAACTTTTTATATTATGATCGCCTGACTCAAAATTCCCACAATCTACCATTTCTGGTCAGTTTTTTTAGGTGATTTTCAAATAATTTGGATAATTCTGCTGATTCATCGCCCTGTTTGTTCAGTTTTCAATTACGATCGCAGAATACATAAACAGAAAATATTTAAAATTACATAAAATAAATTTTGTATATGAATTTAAAAAAAAAATATATTTTGATAATAAAAATAACAAAAACCGTAACATATAAAAGAATAAACTGTAAAAAAAATATATATATAAATATCGAACAACAACAAAACTAGTATTTATGTCCATCCCTATGCTGCCTTCCGACACCGGGATGCTACAAGAAATTACAACAAAACAAATTTTGTATGTGAGAATGTTACAAAATAAATTTGGATAAGTATTTTTAAAACAAATATTTAATGGTAAATAACTTTTTATATTATGATCGCCTGACTCAAAATTCCCACAATTTACCATTTCTGGTCAGCTTTTTTAGGTGATTTTCAAATAATTTGGATAATTCTGCTGATTCATCGCCCTGTTTGTTCAGTTTTCAATTACGATCGCCGAATACATAAACAGAAAATATTTAAAATTACATAAAATAAATTTTGTATATGAATTTAAAAAAAAAATATATTTTGATAATAAAAATAACAAAAACTGTAACATATAAAAGAATAAACTGTAAAAAAATATATATATAAATATCGAACAACAACAAAACTAGTATTTATGACCATCGCCCTATGCTGCCTTCCGACACCGGGATACTAAAAGAAATTTTGTATGTGAGAATGCTACAAAATAAATTTGGATAAGTATTTTTAAAACAAATATTTAATGGTAAATAACTTTTTATATTATGATCGCCTGACTCAAAATTCCCACAATCTACCATTTCTGGTCAGTTTTTTTAGGTGATTTTCAAATAATTTGGATAATTCTGCTGATTCATCGCCCTGTTTGTTCAGTTTTCAATTACGATCGCAGAATACATAAACAGAAAATATTTAAAATTACACAAAATGAATTTTGTATGTGAATTTAAAAAAAAAATATATTTTGATAATAAAAATAACAAAAACTGTAACATATAAAAGAATAAACTGTAAAAAAATATATATATAAATATCGAACAACAACAAAACTAGTATTTATGACCATCGCCCTATGCTGCCTTCCGACACCGGGATACTAAAAGAAATAACAACAATACAAATTTTGTATGTGAGAATGCTACAAAATAAATTTGGATAAGTATTTTTAAAACAAATATTTAATGGTAAATAACTTTTTATATTATGATCGCCTGACTCAAAATTCCCACAATCTACCATTTCTGGTCAGTTTTTTTAGGTGATTTTCAAATAATTTGGATAATTCTGCTGATTCATCGCCCTGTTTGTTCAGTTTTCAATTACGATCGCAGAATACATAAACAGAAAATATTTAAAATTACATAAAATAAATTTTGTATATGAATTTAAAAAAAAAATATATTTTGATAATAAAAATAACAAAAACCGTAACATATAAAAGAATAAACTGTAAAAAAAATATATATATAAATATCGAACAACAACAAAACTAGTATTTATGTCCATCCCTATGCTGCCTTCCGACACCGGGATGCTACAAGAAATAACAACAATACAAATTTTGTATGTGAGAATGTAACAAAATAAATTTGGATAAGTATTTTTAAAACAAATATTTAATGGTAAATAACTTTTTATATTATGATCGCCTGTCTCAAAATTCCCACAATTTACCATTTCTGGTCAGCTTTTTTAGGTGATTTTCAAATAATTTGGATAATTCTGCTGATTCATCGCCCTGTTTGTTCAGTTTTCAATTACGATCGCCGAATACATAAACAGAAAATATTTAAAATTACATAAAATAAATTTTGTATATGAATTTAAAAAAAAATATATTTTGATAATAAAAATAACAAAAACCGTAACATATAAAAGAATAAACTGTAAAAAAAATATATATATAAATATCGAACAACAACAAAACTAGTATTTATGTCCATCCCTATGCTGCCTTCCGACACCGGGATGCTACAAGAAATTACAACAAAACAAATTTTGTATGTGAGAATGTTACAAAATAAATTTGGATAAGTATTTTTAAAACAAATATTTAATGGTAAATAACTTTTTATATTATGATCGCCTGACTCAAAATTCCCACAATTTACCATTTCTGGTCGGTTTTTTTAGGTGATTTTCAAATAATTTGGATAATTCTGCTGATTCATCGCCCTGTTTGTTCAGTTTTCAATTACGATCGCCGAATACATAAACAGAAAATATTTAAAATTACATAAAATAAATTTTGTATATGAATTTAAAAAAAAAATATATTTTGATAATAAAAATAACAAAAACCGTAACATATAAAAGAATAAACTGTAAAAAAAATATATATATAAATATCGAACAACAACAAAACTAGTATTTATGTCCATCCCTATGCTGCCTTCCGACACCGGGATGCTACAAGAAATAACAACAATACAAATTTTGTATGTGAGAATGTAACAAAATAAATTTGGATAAGTATTTTTAAAACAAATATTTAATGGTAAATAACTTTTTATATTATGATCGCCTGACTCAAAATTCCCACAATCTACCATTTCTGGTCAGCTTTTTTAGGTGATTTTCAAATAATTTGGATAATTCTGCTGATTCATCGCCCTGTTTGTTCAGTTTTCAATTACGATCGCCGAATACATAAACAGAAAATATTTAAAATTACATAAAATAAATTTTGTATATGAATTTAAAAAAAAAATATATTTTGATAATAAAAATAACAAAAACCGTAACATATAAAAGAATAAACTGTAAAAAAAATATATATATAAATATCGAACAACAACAAAACTAGTATTTATGTCCATCCCTATGCTGCCTTCCGACACCGGGATGCTACAAGAAATTACAACAAAACAAATTTTGTATGTGAGAATGTAACAAAATAAATTTGGATAAGTATTTTTAAAACAAATATTTAATGGTAAATAACTTTTTATATTATGATCGCCTGACTCAAAATTCCCACAATTTACCATTTCTGGTCAGCTTTTTTAGGTGATTTTCAAATAATTTGGATAATTCTGCTGATTCATCGCCCTGTTTGTTCAGTTTTCAATTACGATCGCCGAATACATAAACAGAAAATATTTAAAATTACATAAAATAAATTTTGTATATGAATTTAAAAAAAAAATATATTTTGATAATAAAAATAACAAAAACCGTAACATATAAAAGAATAAACTGTAAAAAAAATATATATATAAATATCGAACAACAACAAAACTAGTATTTATGACCATCCCTATGCTGCCTTCCGACACCGGGATGCTAAAAGAAATAACAACAATACAAATTTTGTATGTGAGAATGCTACAAAATACATTTGGTTAAGTATTTTTAAAACAAATATTTAATGGTAAATAACTTTTTATATTATGATCGCCTGACTCAAAATTCCCACAATCTACCATTTCTGGTCAGTTTTTTTAGGTGATTTTCAAATAATTTGGATAATTCTGCTGATTCATCGCCCCGTTTGTTCAGTTTTCAATTACGATCGCAGAATACATAAACAGAAAATATTTAAAATTACACAAAATAAATTTTGTATGTGAATTTAAAAAAAAAATATATTTTGATAATAAAAATAACAAAAACTGTAACATATAAAAGAATAAACTGTAAAAAAATATATATATAAATATCGAACAACAACAAAACTAGTATTTATGACCATCGCCCTATGCTGCCTTCCGACACCGGGATACTAAAAGAAATAACAACAATACAAATTTTGTATGTGAGAATGCTACAAAATACATTTGGTTAAGTATTTTTAAAACAAATATTTAATGGTAAATAACTTTTTATATTATGATCGCCTGACTCAAAATTCCCACAATCTACCATTTCTGGTCAGTTTTTTTAGGTGATTTTCAAATAATTTGGATAATTCTGCTGATTCATCGCCCTGTTTGTTCAGTTTTCAATTACGATCGCAGAATACATAAACAGAAAATATTTAAAATTACATAAAATAAATTTTGTATATGAATTTAAAAAAAAAATATATTTTGATAATAAAAATAACAAAAACCGTAACATATAAAAGAATAAACTGTAAAAAAAATATATATATAAATATCGAACAACAACAAAACTAGTATTTATGTCCATCCCTATGCTGCCTTCCGACACCGGGATGCTACAAGAAATTACAACAAAACAAATTTTGTATGTGAGAATGTTACAAAATAAATTTGGATAAGTATTTTTAAAACAAATATTTAATGGTAAATAACTTTTTATATTATGATCGCCTGACTCAAAATTCCCACAATTTACCATTTCTGGTCAGCTTTTTTAGGTGATTTTCAAATAATTTGGATAATTCTGCTGATTCATCGCCCTGTTTGTTCAGTTTTCAATTACGATCGCCGAATACATAAACAGAAAATATTTAAAATTACATAAAATAAATTTTGTATATGAATTTAAAAAAAAAATATATTTTGATAATAAAAATAACAAAAACTGTAACATATAAAAGAATAAACTGTAAAAAAATATATATATAAATATCGAACAACAACAAAACTAGTATTTATGACCATCGCCCTATGCTGCCTTCCGACACCGGGATACTAAAAGAAATTTTGTATGTGAGAATGCTACAAAATAAATTTGGATAAGTATTTTTAAAACAAATATTTAATGGTAAATAACTTTTTATATTATGATCGCCTGACTCAAAATTCCCACAATCTACCATTTCTGGTCAGTTTTTTTAGGTGATTTTCAAATAATTTGGATAATTCTGCTGATTCATCGCCCTGTTTGTTCAGTTTTCAATTACGATCGCAGAATACATAAACAGAAAATATTTAAAATTACACAAAATGAATTTTGTATGTGAATTTAAAAAAAAAATATATTTTGATAATAAAAATAACAAAAACTGTAACATATAAAAGAATAAACTGTAAAAAAATATATATATAAATATCGAACAACAACAAAACTAGTATTTATGACCATCGCCCTATGCTGCCTTCCGACACCGGGATACTAAAAGAAATAACAACAATACAAATTTTGTATGTGAGAATGCTACAAAATAAATTTGGATAAGTATTTTTAAAACAAATATTTAATGGTAAATAACTTTTTATATTATGATCGCCTGACTCAAAATTCCCACAATCTACCATTTCTGGTCAGTTTTTTTAGGTGATTTTCAAATAATTTGGATAATTCTGCTGATTCATCGCCCTGTTTGTTCAGTTTTCAATTACGATCGCAGAATACATAAACAGAAAATATTTAAAATTACATAAAATAAATTTTGTATATGAATTTAAAAAAAAAATATATTTTGATAATAAAAATAACAAAAACCGTAACATATAAAAGAATAAACTGTAAAAAAAATATATATATAAATATCGAACAACAACAAAACTAGTATTTATGTCCATCCCTATGCTGCCTTCCGACACCGGGATGCTACAAGAAATAACAACAATACAAATTTTGTATGTGAGAATGTAACAAAATAAATTTGGATAAGTATTTTTAAAACAAATATTTAATGGTAAATAACTTTTTATATTATGATCGCCTGACTCAAAATTCCCACAATTTACCATTTCTGGTCAGCTTTTTTAGGTGATTTTCAAATAATTTGGATAATTCTGCTGATTCATCGCCCTGTTTGTTCAGTTTTCAATTACGATCGCCGAATACATAAACAGAAAATATTTAAAATTACATAAAATAAATTTTGTATATGAATTTAAAAAAAAATATATTTTGATAATAAAAATAACAAAAACCGTAACATATAAAAGAATAAACTGTAAAAAAAATATATATATAAATATCGAACAACAACAAAACTAGTATTTATGTCCATCCCTATGCTGCCTTCCGACACCGGGATGCTACAAGAAATTACAACAAAACAAATTTTGTATGTGAGAATGTTACAAAATAAATTTGGATAAGTATTTTTAAAACAAATATTTAATGGTAAATAACTTTTTATATTATGATCGCCTGACTCAAAATTCCCACAATTTACCATTTCTGGTCGGTTTTTTTAGGTGATTTTCAAATAATTTGGATAATTCTGCTGATTCATCGCCCTGTTTGTTCAGTTTTCAATTACGATCGCCGAATACATAAACAGAAAATATTTAAAATTACATAAAATAAATTTTGTATATGAATTTAAAAAAAAAATATATTTTGATAATAAAAATAACAAAAACCGTAACATATAAAAGAATAAACTGTAAAAAAAATATATATATAAATATCGAACAACAACAAAACTAGTATTTATGTCCATCCCTATGCTGCCTTCCGACACCGGGATGCTACAAGAAATTACAACAAAACAAATTTTGTATGTGAGAATGTAACAAAATAAATTTGGATAAGTATTTTTAAAACAAATATTTAATGGTAAATAACTTTTTATATTATGATCGCCTGACTCAAAATTCCCACAATTTACCATTTCTGGTCAGCTTTTTTAGGTGATTTTCAAATAATTTGGATAATTCTGCTGATTCATCGCCCTGTTTGTTCAGTTTTCAATTACGATCGCCGAATACATAAACAGAAAATATTTAAAATTACATAAAATAAATTTTGTATATGAATTTAAAAAAAAAATATATTTTGATAATAAAAATAACAAAAACCGTAACATATAAAAGAATAAACTGTAAAAAAAATATATATATAAATATCGAACAACAACAAAACTAGTATTTATGTCCATCCCTATGCTGCCTTCCGACACCGGGATGCTACAAGAAATAACAACAATACAAATTTTGTATGTGAGAATGTAACAAAATAAATTTGGATAAGTATTTTTAAAACAAATATTTAATGGTAAATAACTTTTTATATTATGATCGCCTGACTCAAAATTCCCACAATCTACCATTTCTGGTCAGCTTTTTTAGGTGATTTTCAAATAATTTGGATAATTCTGCTGATTCATCGCCCTGTTTGTTCAGTTTTCAATTACGATCGCCGAATACATAAACAGAAAATATTTAAAATTACATAAAATAAATTTTGTATATGAATTTAAAAAAAAAATATATTTTGATAATAAAAATAACAAAAACCGTAACATATAAAAGAATAAACTGTAAAAAAAATATATATATAAATATCGAACAACAACAAAACTAGTATTTATGTCCATCCCTATGCTGCCTTCCGACACCGGGATGCTACAAGAAATTACAACAAAACAAATTTTGTATGTGAGAATGTAACAAAATAAATTTGGATAAGTATTTTTAAAACAAATATTTAATGGTAAATAACTTTTTATATTATGATCGCCTGACTCAAAATTCCCACAATTTACCATTTCTGGTCAGCTTTTTTAGGTGATTTTCAAATAATTTGGATAATTCTGCTGATTCATCGCCCTGTTTGTTCAGTTTTCAATTACGATCGCCGAATACATAAACAGAAAATATTTAAAATTACATAAAATAAATTTTGTATATGAATTTAAAAAAAAAATATATTTTGATAATAAAAATAACAAAAACCGTAACATATAAAAGAATAAACTGTAAAAAAAATATATATATAAATATCGAACAACAACAAAACTAGTATTTATGTCCATCCCTATGCTGCCTTCCGACACCGGGATGCTACAAGAAATAACAACAATACAAATTTTGTATGTGAGAATGTAACAAAATAAATTTGGATAAGTATTTTTAAAACAAATATTTAATGGTAAATAACTTTTTATATTATGATCGCCTGACTCAAAATTCCCACAATCTACCATTTCTGGTCAGCTTTTTTAGGTGATTTTCAAATAATTTGGATAATTCTGCTGATTCATCGCCCTGTTTGTTCAGTTTTCAATTACGATCGCCGAATACATAAACAGAAAATATTTAAAATTACATAAAATAAATTTTGTATGTGAATTTAAAAAAAAAATATATTTTGATAATAAAAATAACAAAAACCGTAACATATAAAAGAATAAACTGTAAAAAAAATATATATATAAATATCGAACAACAACAAAACTAGTATTTATGTCCATCCCTATGCTGCCTTCCGACACCGGGATGCTACAAGAAATTACAACAAAACAAATTTTGTATGTGAGAATGTAACAAAATAAATTTGGATAAGTATTTTTAAAACAAATATTTAATGGTAAATAACTTTTTATATTATGATCGCCTGACTCAAAATTCCCACAATTTACCATTTCTGGTCAGCTTTTTTAGGTGATTTTCAAATAATTTGGATAATTCTGCTGATTCATCGCCCTGTTTGTTCAGTTTTCAATTACGATCGCCGAATACATAAACAGAAAATATTTAAAATTACATAAAATAAATTTTGTATATGAATTTAAAAAAAAAATATATTTTGATAATAAAAATAACAAAAACCGTAACATATAAAAGAATAAACTGTAAAAAAAATATATATATAAATATCGAACAACAACAAAACTAGTATTTATGTCCATCCCTATGCTGCCTTCCGACACCGGGATGCTACAAGAAATAACAACAATACAAATTTTGTATGTGAGAATGTAACAAAATAAATTTGGATAAGTATTTTTAAAACAAATATTTAATGGTAAATAACTTTTTATATTATGATCGCCTGACTCAAAATTCCCACAATCTACCATTTCTGGTCAGCTTTTTTAGGTGATTTTCAAATAATTTGGATAATTCTGCTGATTCATCGCCCTGTTTGTTCAGTTTTCAATTACGATCGCCGAATACATAAACAGAAAATATTTAAAATTACATAAAATAAATTTTGTATGTGAATTTAAAAAAAAAATATATTTTGATAATAAAAATAACAAAAACCGTAACATATAAAAGAATAAACTGTAAAAAAAATATATATATAAATATTGAACAACAACAAAACTAGTATTTATGTCCATCCCTATGCTGCCTTCCGACACCGGGATGCTACAAGAAATAACAACAATACAAATTTTGTATGTGAGAATGTAACAAAATAAATTTGGATAAGTATTTTTAAAACAAATATTTAATGGTAAATAACTTTTTATATTATGATCGCCTGACTCAAAATTCCCACAATCTACCATTTCTGGTCAGCTTTTTTAGGTGATTTTCAAATAATTTGGATAATTCTGCTGATTCATCGCCCTGTTTGTTCAGTTTTCAATTACGATCGCCGAATACATAAACAGAAAATATTTAAAATTACATAAAATAAATTTTGTATATGAATTTAAAAAAAAAATATATTTTGAT
Source organism: Dilophus febrilis (assembly GCA_958336335.1). Taxonomy (NCBI): domain Eukaryota; kingdom Metazoa; phylum Arthropoda; class Insecta; order Diptera; family Bibionidae; genus Dilophus; species Dilophus febrilis. Next base: position 37,130,086 of record OY284469.1, read on the forward strand.
AATAAAAATAACAAAAACCGTAACATATAAAAGAATAAACTGTAAAAAAAATATATATATAAATATCGAACAACAACAAAACTAGTATTTATGTCCATCCCTATGCTGCCTTCCGACACCGGGATGCTACAAGAAATAACAACAATACAAATTTTGTATGTGAGAATGTAACAAAATAAATTTGGATAAGTATTTTTAAAACAAATATTTAATGGTAAATAACTTTTTATATTATGATCGCCTGACTCAAAATTCCCACAATCTACCATTTCTGGTCAGCTTTTTTAGGTGATTTTCAAATAATTTGGATAATTCTGCTGATTCATCGCCCTGTTTGTTCAGTTTTCAATTACGATCGCCGAATACATAAACAGAAAATATTTAAAATGACATAAAATAAATTTTGTATGTGAATTTAAAAAAAAATATATTTTGATAATAAAAATAACAAAAACTGTAACATATAAAAGAATAAACTGTAAAAAAAATATATATATAAATATTGAACAACAACAAAACTAGTATTTATGACCATCCCTATGCTGCCTTCCGACACCGGGATGCTACAAGAAATAACAACAATACAAATTTTGTATGTGAGAATGTTACAAAATACATTTGGATAAGTATTTTTAAAACAAATATTTAATGGTAAATAACTTTTTATATTATGATCGCCTGACTCAAAATTCCCACAATCTACCATTTCTGGTCAGTTTTTTTATGTGATTTTCAAATAATTTGGATAATTCTGCTGATTCATCGCCCAGTTTGTTCAGTTTTCAATTACGATCGCAGAATACATAAACAGAAAATATTTAAAATTACATAAAATAAATTTTGTATGTGAATTTAAAAAAAAAAATATATTTTGATAATAAAAATAACAAAAACCGTAGCATATAAAAGAATAAACTGTAAAAAAAATATATATATAAATATCGAACAACAACAAAACTAGTATTTATGACCATCTCTATGCTGCCTTCCGACACCGGGATGCTACAAGAAATAACAACAATACAAATTTTGTATGTGAGAATGTTACAAAATAAATTTGGATAAGTATTTTTAAAACAAATATTTAATGGTAAATAACTTTTGATATTATGATCGCCTGACTCAAAATTCCCACAATCTACCATTTCTGGTCAGTTTTTTTATGTGATTTTCAAATAATTTGGATAATTCTGCTGATTCATCGCCCAGTTTGTTCAGTTTTCAATTACGATCGCAGAATACATAAACAGAAAATATTTAAAATTACATAAAATAAATTTTGTATGTGAATTTAAAAAAAAAAATATATTTTGATAATAAAAATAACAAAAACCGTAGCATATAAAAGAATAAACTGTAAAAAAAATATATATATAAATATCGAACAACAACAAAACTAGTATTTATGACCATCTCTATGCTGCCTTCCGACACCGGGATGCTACAAGAAATTACAACAAAACAAATTTTGTATGTGAGAATGTTACAAAATAAATTTGGATAAGTATTTTTAAAACAAATATTTAATGGTAAATAACTTTTTATATTATGATCGCCTGACTCAAAATTCCCACAATTTACCATTTCTGGTCAGTTTTTTAGGTGATTTTCAAATAATTTGGATAATTCTGCTGATTCATCGCCCTGTTTGTTCAGTTTTCAATTACGATCGCAGAATACATAAACAGAAAATATTTAAAATTACATAAAATAAATTTTGTATATGAATTTAAAAAAAAAAATATATTTTGATAATAAAAATAACAAAAACCGTAACATATAAAAGAATAAACTGTAAAAAAAATATATATATAAATATCGAACAACAACAAAACTAGTATTTATGACCATCTCTATGCTGCCTTCCGACACCGGGATGCTACAAGAAATTACAACAAAACAAATTTTGTATGTGAGAATGTTACAAAATAAATTTGGATAAGTATTTTTAAAACAAATATTTAATGGTAAATAACTTTTTATATTATGATCGCCTGACTCAAAATTCCCACAATCTACCATTTCTGGTCAGTTTTTTTAGGTGATTTTCAAATAATTTGGATAATTCTGCTGATTCATCGCCCTGTTTGTTCAGTTTTCAATTACGATCGCAGAATACACAAACAGAAAATATTTAAAATTACATAAAATAAATTTTGTATGTGAATTTAAAAAAAAAATATATTTTGATAATAAAAATAACAAAAACTGTAACATATAAAAGAATAAACTGTAAAAAAATATATATATAAATATCGAACAACAACAAAACTAGTATTTATGACCATCTCTATGCTGCCTTCCGACACCGGGATGCTACAAGAAATTACAACAAAACAAATTTTGTATGTGAGAATGTTACAAAATAAATTTGGATAAGTATTTTTAAAACAAATATTTAATGGTAAATAACTTTTTATATTATGATCGCCTGTCTCAAAATTCCCACAATCTACCATTTCTGTTCAGTTTTTTTAGGTGATTTTCAAATAATTTGGATAATTCTGCTGATTCATCGCCCTGTTTGTTCAGTTTTCAATTACGATCGCAGAATACATAAACAGAAAATATTTAAAATTACACAAAATAAATTTTGTATGTGAATTTAAAAAAAAAATATATTTTGATAATAAAAATAACAAAAACTGTAACAAATAAAAGAATAAAGTGTAAAAAAATATATATATAAATATCGAACAACAACAAAACTAGTAGTTATGACCATCCCTATGCTGCCTTCCGACACCGGGATGCTAAAAGAAATAACAACAATACAAATTTTGTATGTGAGAATGTTACAAAATAAATTTGGATAAGTATTTTTAAAACAAATATTTAATGGTAAATAACTTTTTATATTATGATCGCCTGACTCAAAATTCCCACAATCTACCATTTCTGGTCAGTTTTTTTAGGTGATTTTCAAATAATTTGGATAATTCTGCTGATTCATCGCCCTGTTTGTTCAGTTTTCAATTACGATCGCAGAATACACAAACAGAAAATATTTAAAATTACATAAAATAAATTTTGTATGTGAATTTAAAAAAAAAATATATTTTGATAATAAAAATAACAAAAACTGTAACATATAAAAGAATAAACTGTAAAAAAATATATATATAAATATCGAACAACAACAAAACTAGTATTTATGACCATCGCCCTATGCTGCCTTCCGACACCGGGATACTAAAAGAAATAACAACAATACAAATTTTGTATGTGAGAATGCTACAAAATACATTTGGATAAGTATTTTTAAAACAAATATTTAATGGTAAATAACTTTTTATATTATGATCGCTTGACTCAAAATTCCCACAATCTACCATTTCTGGTCAGTTTTTTTAGGTGATTTTCAAATAATTTGGATAATTCTGCTGATTCATCGCCCTGTTTGTTCAGTTTTCAATTACGATCGCAGAATACATAAACAGAAAATATTTAAAATTACACAAAATGAATTTTGTATGTGAATTTAAAAAAAAAATATATTTTGATAATAAAAATAACAAAAACTGTAACATATAAAAGAATAAACTGTAAAAAAATATATATATAAATATCGAACAACAACAAAACTAGTATTTATGACCATCGCCCTATGCTGCCTTCCGACACCGGGATACTAAAAGAAATAACAACAATACAAATTTTGTATGTGAGAATGCTACAAAATACATTTGGTTAAGTATTTTTAAAACAAATATTTAATGGTAAATAACTTTTTATATTATGATCGCCTGACTCAAAATTCCCACAATCTACCATTTCTGGTCAGTTTTTTTAGGTGATTTTCAAATAATTTGGATAATTCTGCTGATTCATCGCCCTGTTTGTTCAGTTTTCAATTACGATCGCAGAATACACAAACAGAAAATATTTAAAATTACATAAAATAAATTTTGTATGTGAATTTAAAAAAAAAATATATTTTGATAATAAAAATAACAAAAACTGTAACATATAAAAGAATAAACTGTAAAAAAATATATATATAAATATCGAACAACAACAAAACTAGTATTTATGACCATCGCCCTATGCTGCCTTCCGACACCGGGATGCTAAAAGAAATAACAACAATACAAATTTTGTATGTGAGAATGCTACAAAATAAATTTGGATAAGTATTTTTAAAACAAATATTTAATGGTAAATAACTTTTTATATTATGATCGCCTGACTCAAAATTCCCACAATCTACCATTTCTGGTCAGTTTTTTTAGGTGATTTTCAAATAATTTGGATAATTCTGCTGATTCATCGCCCTGTTTGTTCAGTTTTCAATTACGATCGCAGAATACATAAACAGAAAATATTTAAAATTACACAAAATGAATTTTGTATGTGAATTTAAAAAAAAAATATATTTTGATAATAAAAATAACAAAAACTGTAACATATAAAAGAATAAACTGTAAAAAAATATATATATAAATATCGAACAACAACAAAACTAGTATTTATGACCATCGCCCTATGCTGCCTTCCGACACCGGGATACTAAAAGAAATAACAACAATACAAATTTTGTATGTGAGAATGCTACAAAATACATTTGGTTAAGTATTTTTAAAACAAATATTTAATGGTAAATAACTTTTTATATTATGATCGCCTGACTCAAAATTCCCACAATCTACCATTTCTGGTCAGTTTTTTTAGGTGATTTTCAAATAATTTGGATAATTCTGCTGATTCATCGCCCTGTTTGTTCAGTTTTCAATTACGATCGCAGAATACATAAACAGAAAATATTTAAAATTACACAAAATAAATTTTGTATGTGAATTTAAAAAAAAAATATATTTTGATAATAAAAATAACAAAAACTGTAACATATAAAAGAATAAACTGTAAAAAAATATATATATAAATATCGAACAACAAGAAAACTAGTATTTATGACCATCGCCTTATGCTGCCTTCCGATACCGGGATACTAAAAGAAATAACAACAATACAAATTTTGTATGTGAGAATGCTACAAAATACATTTGGATAAGTATTTTTAAAACAAATATTTAATGGTAAATAACTTTTTATATTATGATCGCCTGACTCAAAATTCCCACAATCTACCATTTCTGGTCAGTTTTTTTAGGTGATTTTCAAATAATTTGGATAATTCTGCTGATTCATCGCCCTGTTTGTTCAGTTTTCAATTACGATCGCAGAATACACAAACAGAAAATATTTAAAATTACACAAAATAAATTTTGTATGTGAATTTAAAAAAAAATATATTTGGATAATAAAAATAACAAAAACTGTAACATATAAAAGAATAAACTGTAAAAAAATATATATATAAATATCGAACAACAACAAAACTAGTATTTATGACCATCGCCCTATGCTGCCTTCCGATACCGGGATACTAAAAGAAATAACAACAATACAAATTTTGTATGTGAGAATGCTACAAAATACATTTGGATAAGTATTTTTAAAACAAATATTTAATGGTAAATAACTTTTTATATTATGATCGCCTGACTCAAAATTCCCACAATCTACCATTTCTGGTCAGTTTTTTTAGGTGATTTTCAAATAATTTGGATAATTCTGCTGATTCATCGCCCTGTTTGTTCAGTTTTCAATTACGATCGCAGAATACATAAACAGAAAATATTTAAAATTACACAAAATAAATATTGTATGTGAATTTAAAAAAAAAATATATTTTGATAATAAAAATAACAAAAACTGTAACATATAAAAGAATAAACTGTAAAAAAATATATATATAAATATCGAACAACAACAAAACTAGTATTTATGACCATCGCCCTTTGCTGCCTTCCGATACCGGGATACTAAAAGAAATAACAACAATACAAATTTTGTATGTGAGAATGCTACAAAATACATTTGGATAAGTATTTTTAAAACAAATATTTAATGGTAAATAACTTTTTATATTATGATCGCCTGACTCAAAATTCCCACAATCTACCATTTCTGGTCAGTTTTTTTAGGTGATTTTCAAATAATTTGGATAATTCTGCTGATTCATCGCCCTGTTTGTTCAGTTTTCAATTACGATCGCAGAATACACAAACAGAAAATATTTAAAATTACATAAAATAAATTTTGTATGTGAATTTAAAAAAAAAATATATTTTGATAATAAAAATAACAAAAACTGTAACATATAAAAGAATAAACTGTAAAAAAATATATATATAAATATCGAACAACAACAAAACTAGTATTTATGACCATCGCCCTATGCTGCCTTCCGACACCGGGATACTAAAAGAAATAACAACAATACAAATTTTGTATGTGAGAATGCTACAAAATACATTTGGATAAGTATTTTTAAAACAAATATTTAATGGTAAATAACTTTTTATATTATGATCGCTTGACTCAAAATTCCCACAATCTACCATTTCTGGTCAGTTTTTTTAGGTGATTTTCAAATAATTTGGATAATTCTGCTGATTCATCGCCCTGTTTGTTCAGTTGTCAATTACGATCGCAGAATACATAAACAGAAAATATTTAAAATTACATAAAATAAATTTTGTATGTGAATTTAAAAATAAAATATATTTTGATAATAAAAATAACAAAAACTGTAACATATAAAAGAATAAACTGTAAAAAAAACATATATATAAATATCGAACAACAACAAAACTAGTAGTTATGACCATCCCTATGCTGCCTTCCGACACCGGGATACTAAAAGAAATAACAACAATACAAATTTTGTATGTGAGAATGTTACAAAATAAATTTGGATAAGTATTTTTAAAACAAATATTTAATGGTAAATAACTTTTTATATTATGATCGCCTGACTCAAAATTCCCACAATCTACCATTTCTGGTCAGTTTTTTTAGGTGATTTTCAAATAATTTGGATAATTCTGCTGATTCATCGCCCTGTTTGTTCAGTTTTCAATTACGATCGCAGAATACATAAACAGAAAATATTTAAAATTACACAAAATAAATTTTGTATGTGAATTTAAAAAAAAAATATATTTTGATAATAAAATTAACAAAAACTGTAACATATAAAAGAATAAACTGTAAAAAAATATATATATAAATATCGAACAACAACAAAACTAGTATTTATGACCATCGCCCTATGCTGCCTTCCGATACCGGGATACTAAAAGAAATAACAACAATACAAATTTTGTATGTGAGAATGCTACAAAATACATTTGGATAAGTATTTTTAAAACAAATATTTAATGGTAAATAACTTTTTATATTATGATCGCCTGACTCAAAATTCCCACAATCTACCATTTCTGGTCAGTTTTTTTAGGTGATTTTCAAATAATTTGGATAATTCTGCTGATTCATCGCCCTGTTTGTTCAGTTTTCAATTACGATCGCAGAATACACAAACAGAAAATATTTAAAATTACATAAAATAAATTTTGTATGTGAATTTAAAAAAAAAATATATTTTGATAATAAAAATAACAAAAACTGTAACATATAAAAGAATAAACTGTAAAAAAAATATATATATAAATATCGAACAATAAAAGAACTCGTATTTATGGCCAATGCAGCCGACGGGAGGCATAAACAAAAGAAAAATACAAGATCATCAAGAGTATGTATGAGTGTTTATGAGAATTTTTAAAATAAAGTTTTAATTTAAAATTTAATATATTTTTAGAAATGATTATGAAGTCCTGATGCAAAAATAATTGTTTTTAAGAAAAAATTCAATAAATAATAGAAAAAATAGTGAATGTTTTTTTTTATTAATTTGTATATCAAATTAAGGTCGTAAAAGACATCAAATCATGGATTATGAAACCAAACCATCAGGTGGTATGAAACCAAATGAGACTCGAATTGGATTGTTTAATGAATTATTTTGGGTTTAACATTCAGATTTTCATTAATGCCCTTAAATCTAAATAAATAAAATAAAATTAACAAAACAAAAATTTAGTTAAAATTTTCCATAAAATTATTTATTAAATACATAAATTTTAATTAATAAAAAAAAAAAAAAGAAACAATATTTTAGATTACTTTTATTTTTATTATTATTATTATTATTATTATTATGGGAAAATATTCAAAACGCTGTTTTTAAATCTTTATATTATTGTTTAATCTCCGTATATTAATTAATTAATCTCCGAGTTAAAAAAGTGCTTTACAATCAAACATAAGATTAAAAACATATCGGTTCGTGTATTATTCCTTGTAATAAGTTTTCCACCAAAGGACAGTGAGTCATAAAAAATAATTATATATATAAATGTAAAACAATAATGTAATATAATAAACGCCGCCCGCGATCGCTTTTACGACATGTCACAAATTAACCGGGTAAAAAACTTATTACATTTTCCCAATTTAAATTTAAATTGTTTATTAAAATAAAATACAACGTTCAAATTACATACAAACTTATATATATATTATAAAATAAATCTCTTCTCCTTTAACTTATATAAAATAATTGATTAATTATAATAAAAATTAAAAACCACATAAAAATTAATTATAATTAAATTAATAAATATTAAAATACAATTTAATTTATAATAATTAAAAAAAAGAAAATATTTAAACTCTGATTTGATAATGAGTATGAAAAAAAAAACTCAATTTCGTTCAAAATCAATAAATTTTAATTTAATTTTTTTATTATATTTTCGCGGTCCGAATAATTAATACCATATAAAATAAATAAATTAAGATTAATAAATTTAATTCACAAATTACTGGGTTCAATTTCATAACCCGTTTTTAATTGTGAATTTGAATTGTCATCACTTTTTTCACCCGATGATGTCATATTATAACCCATTTCATGATCTCTTGTCGGATATGCCAATTGATTACCTCTATCCCATGTATAAAGTTCCTTTTGGGAAAAAAATACAAAAAATTTATGAAACATTCTATTAAAATTTATTTAATTTATTTTATATCAAAGAAATCACACAACTTTGAAATTCATTCTCTAATTGAAATACATAAAACATATCAGCATCAATCGCATCAAAAGAAACAACAAAATTTAATATCAATAGTAAAAAAAACATCTACAAAAACCCCCATCGAAATTGAAATCTTTAAGATCCTCATCGAAATTCAAACAAATGCAAAACAAATACAAAGGAAAAATATAATGATTTTAGGGATTATTTTATTATTGCCAAATGGAAGAAAAAACTTGAAAAAATTTAAACAAATAATTGCCACATAGCCAAATCATCGTTAGCTTAATTATAACCACAATATTCCATTCATCCCACAATCTTCATCACATTCCCATTTACGTTATTCAAAGTCATACTTGTTCATCCCACTAATCAGCATTCATCGTGTTTACAGTCTTTTAATTATAATAACCAAATCATTCAAATTCCCATCACAAACAAATTCAGAATCTGATTCAAATTATTTACCAGGTATACCGGTTAATGTCCGCCGCTCACACATATATGGCGATACAAGCAAATGTAGTAAACCAAAATGGCTGAATTTTTTTATGTTTAAACCTGTAACATTTCTCTCCAAAAATTAGTTTACAGCAGACCTCTTATCGAGCAACAACATTATTAAAAAAATAATTCAAAACGTCGAATTTATTAGTGTCAGTAAAACGCGAAATATGGACAGCATTGCTTTATTGTTTTCGTTTGAAGAAAACTACGGCAGCGAATCACATCGAATGCTTGTCAAAGCTTATGGCGATAACACTTTATCAGAAAATACATGCAGAGAATGTTTCACCGATTCAAAAGTAATGATTTTGATGTGGAAGACAAAGAGCGCCCTGGACAGCCGAAAAAGTTCGAGGAATTGCAGTCTCTATTGGACGTGAAGACGACATGCAAACGCAATCACAACTTGCAGAACAACTAGGAGTTGCTCAATAAACCGTTTCCGATCGGTTGAAAGCAATTGAAAAGATTCAAAAGGAAGGAAAGTGGGTGCCACATGAATTGACTGAAAGGCAACAAGAAAATCGAAAAACCATCTGTGAATAATGCAACTTCAACGATACAAAAGGAAGTGGTTTATAGATGGAATCGTGAATGGTAATGAAAAGTGGATTTATTTTGAAAATCCGAAACGCAAAAAATCATGGATTTCACCAGGCTAGCCATTAAACATCGACTGCAGAGCCAAATCGCTTCGGCTTCGTAAGAGAATGCTTTGTGTTTGGTGGGATCAGAAAGGTGTGGTGTACGACGAGCTTCTAAAACCTGGTGATAATGTTAATACCGTGTCGCTACCGACAACAAATGATCCATTTGAACCGCGCTTTGCTACAAAAACGACCAGAATATCAAAAGAGATAACACAAGGTAATTTTCTTACATGACAATGCACCATCACACAAAAGCAATACCGGTAATACAGGAAACGTTAGTGGCGCTTAACTGGGAACTGTTATCGCATGCGGCTTATTCACCAGACTTGGGTCCTTCAGAGTAAAAAAAAAATAAATACATTTTTCGCTATACAACCAACAATCTGGTTTTAGTGTCCAACAACAGCCTTCTGTTGTTAGTTTCTTAATTTGGGGCTTTTACGGTATCGGTAATTAGCCGTACGACCAACCGCAAGTGGAAAATATAACTCTGTGTTAAAATTCAGATTCGAAAAATAACCGAAAACACAAAACATATTTTATGCATTCAGTAGGATTCGAACCCACGACCCCAAAATTTCGTTAGAATTTTAGGTTTGCATTTTTAACATATACACCACAGAGTTATATAAACTCCTTCAGACTACAATTTATTTTTATCGATGGACCACACGCCCTTAAGGACCAGCACTTCAAAACGTCTGAAGAACTCAAAAATTGGGTCTCTGACTGATTTTCATCAAAGGAACAACAATTTTTTTGCCGTGGTATCCACAAATTGCAGACATTAACCGGTATACATGGTATATATCTTGATCATCTCTTGATCGATTTTTGATCATCTCCTCCATTCATTGGATTAATAAATTAATGAAATCTTCTCATATAAATTTTGTTTGTAATTTTTCATGCCACCCCCCAGACATTTCATTTCGTTAAGTAACCAACAATATAAAATCCATGCATTCATTAATTCATTCATCCATGAATGAGTCCTTCATTCTTCACTCAAATATTAAACCATAATTAATCATGTTTCGTATATACATTACCTTCATTCTATGATTATAACCAATTGTTGTCGTTTTTTTAAATGGATTTGTAAACGATAAATTAACATCTTGAATTAAACGGCTACGATATAAATCAAATGCAAAACGTATTTTTGTAACACGTTCCGTTACCGAATCAACAGCATACAAAACACCACAAACAATAAACATTTCACCAACCTTATGATGATTTATACTAATATTCCAACTGTATTGAACTGTTAAATCATTTGCATCCATCTAGAAATTCATTAAAAAACAAATTTAATTATAAACTTTTATATAGTATCCGCATAAATAATTGTTGATTGATTGATTGATTAAAAACCTTTGAAACAATTGTATAATTTGAATCGGATGAACTATAAACAGCCCATAATCCATTACTATCTACATTAAAATCTACATAATTTTCTTCATTTGTATATAATAAATTTGATCCATTAAATGCCAATTTATACAATTCTTTTTCCGCTATACACAATCCGGAAATGAAATATATAGAAATTAAAAAAAAAAACTTTTAATAAAATTTTTTACTAACAATAAAATAATTAAAAAATTTATTATTTTTTTTTTTAATTTACCAATTACTTTTCTCGTTTCCAAATCATATCGTATAATTTTCCGACTATTTTTTTCATGATAATAAAATGAACCATTAAAGACAACATGAGCATTTCCCTATTTAAAAAAAAAATACATTGAAATCCATCTGTATTCTGTATCGGGGGAATTATAATTTCATATTTACAATACCTTAAAACCGGGTGAATTTAGTAAATGTCGTTTTGTTATTGAATTATTACGATATTTTATTTTATTTGCATATTCATAGATGTGCATTGAATCGTTAACACTTGTTGTCCATATTTTTTCACCATTATCATCGGCTCTTGGCATTGCATCTTTTAACCATGCCCCATACCATATATTATCGGTAAATTTATGATAAACTGGTTTACCAACCGCATATAACATACAATCTAAAGATTTTTTTTTTGAGGAGTATAATTAAAAGTAAAGGAAAAAAAAATAATTAGAAATTATTTTTGATGGATGGAAAATTATTTAATTTAAATGTGGAATCCTGTCATTTCGTTTGTTGGTATAGCTTAAAGTTAATGATAAAGCACAAACATTTCATTAAAATTATGATTTATCGCGGAATAATAAAAATTCAATTGATTTTGATTGAAAAATGAATTTTTAGGTATTTCAAAATATACTGTGGTAAAAGGCGACAGACGGTGAATCTATGAAGCTTTATCCCTGGCGAAGACATTATTAGCCGTGTTCCATTCAATTACCAGGAGTAGTCAATTACCAGGAGTAGGAGTAAGAGTAGGTAAGAGTAGAAAAGAGTAGATGTTTTCTACTCCGAACTACTCTTTGCTATATTACGGAGTAGTTCGGCGTAGAAAAGAGTAGATGATTTCTACTCTTATCTACTCCTACCTACTCCTGGTAATTGAATGGAACGCAACTATTGGTACAAAGGCGGGGGTGTGTCAACTAGGGGGTAGTGTTACTTATGCATGGAGGCGAAATTAAAAGTAATAGATAGTGTATGTAGGAGTATAGTCAGATGTACGGATGTTAGGTATGGTGGGTGTGTAGGAATGGATAGAGAGGTGGATAAATATGAGAAATATGTGTATTAAAAAGAATATTGAAGGCGGATAGGACAATGAGAGACCGTATATTACAATTAGAATTGGGAATTTTGCCGATTTGGATATATTGTTTTAGGTTACATGTGAAATATGAAAATATATGGTATGTTAGGAAAGGGGCAAAAGACTGACTGGAAAAATATTGTATGGAATGGTGAAAAAGAATGTAGGGCAAATTAGGGTAAGGAAGGAAAGAGCCGTTGAATGTGAAATAAAATGGGATTGGGAGTCACGCGATGTAGAATATTGGAGGACAAAACCGAAAAGGTTAATAAGAAAAATTGAAGATAAGTGGATGTGGACGGAACGAATAGTAGAATGAATGAGAGTGAAATATGATTGGGTGTATCCGAAATTAGAATGGGGATTTGATACGCCAGATTATATGAGACGAAATTTGGTATTCGAAGTGGTGAGGGTGATATTGAGGGCAACCGGGAACGTGATGGGACTTTACTCAAGGATATGATGGTCGGAGGTTCAGCAGAGGTGCAGTATATGTAATTGGGGAGTACTGGAAAATATGTGATATATTTTGTGGGGAGATGCCCGATTATCAAGGAAGGTGTCGGATTATCGGGGCGGCTGTTGAAGGAAAATCGGAGTTCGGTTAATTGGAAATGTGTGGTAGTATTTGTGAGTGATAATGAAAAAATCTATAGCAATCTACTGGTAAGGGAATAAAATGGATAGGAAATGGACGGGGGGTTGATAAATAGAAGGGATGATTATATTGTGAGAGGTAGGATGAGGTGAAGATAATAGGAGCAATGAAAGGGAACAGGAGGCGAAGTGTAGAGTGCCAGGTAATTTGACTAAAAAAAACGTATAACCTAATTAATTCGGGAAAAAAAAGATTGGACCGGTTGGTAAAAAAAAAAATTAAAAAATAGAAAAAAACTTGTAAATGTTTTCAAAAATTTCTATACATCAAAATACAATTGTAAAAGTCATCAGATCATGGATTATGAAGTTGTATAATACCTTATGATTATGTAATGAGTTCAAATTTAAACCCCACAAGATATTTATGCAATATAATAATTCCAATATATATTTATTTTATATATACAATATACAATTATACATACTCTGTTCACGAAGTTGAAGCCCCGGATAAACAATATTACGTGTTGGTTTCACCTCTAATTGTCCAACTAAATCATGTATTGAAACAATATTATCTTTACATTTGAATTCGGGACAGACGGCACACGGCGGTGGACATAAATCTTCGATAGCCTGTAATGGTGGTCGTCCTGGTCCAAAATCTTTTGTTTCATCTTTTATGATACGAGGCGGTGATTTGTTTCTATCTATAAAAATATAAAAAAATTACAAATTACAAATTAAATAAATTCGACAACAATCGGCGGTTCTCTTTATATTATATTTCAATTTATACCTTCAACAATGATAATGCCTTCCGTTTGATTTATATCATTTTTAACCGAACATTGATATTCACCAAAATCACGTGAATTAACCGATTTTATTGTTAAATACATTGATGAATTATAACTGCAAGAATAAATTTAAAAAAAAAATTTAAATCGAATTAATGGTTAAAATTTAAAAGTTAAAAATTATCTGTATTTATAAATAAACTTATTCTATTATTATTCTCGGTTTAAAAGTTCATAATTTAATTAAAACAGATTAAATGGATTCAATATATAGGTATATAAGAGACGATAACCTTTTTTTTTGGTCTTCAGAAGATATAACCAATTTTACAGGGGGTGGACTTTTTTTTTGGTGTTCCTTGCATACGCAAATACATTGCAAATTAAGATAATAATTAAATTTACATAATATTTATGAAACCTTTTTATTTTTTTTTCTTTTAAGAAAATTGGAATAGAAAAAAAAATGTCATTTTCCGTATGTTTATAAACAAAAGAAAAAAAAATAAAATAAGAAAAAAAAGTTTTACAAAAGTTATAATTATTTGATAAAATCATTTTTTTTTATTCTGTTTTGTTAAATATATACAGGGTTATTCAGTCAGGGTAATTTGCAAGTTGTATAAATAGATTTTGCACATGGGAAATTAAGAAACTAACAACAGAAGGCTGTTGTTGGACGCTAAAACCAGATTGTTGGTTGTATAGCGAAAAACTTATTTATTTATTTACATGAGAAATTGAAATTGATATTGTAAAAACTATTTTGTGTGTTTGTTAGTTTGTAGTATTTACTAAAGGAAATTTTCAATATTACCAATTTTAAGTATATCTTAATTTGGTAAAGACGATGGAAAAAAGATTATGCGGCGCGAATGTGGTCTATTGGAATAGCGTTCCATTCTTTAATCAAATGGTTTTTTGGCTCTTCTCCTTTTGGAAGAGCACACTTTACTCTGTAAAATACTCCATATGCAGGATTCAGGGCTGGAAAATTCGATGGTCATTGTTTTAGTGTAATAAACCATGGAAATTTTTGGTTTTAACCAATCAATTATTTTTTTTTTTGCTCTATGAGCAGGTGCTGAACTGCTGAGTCTTGTTGAAACATCAATCGTTGATTTTTTAAATTTCTACAAACAACCATCGAAATACACGAAAAAGGTATTCATCTTTATTAATTTTTACACCGGTCGGTTTTTACAACAGTGAAATATTTCGATTATGCGTAATTCCACTTCAAAACCATTACAGAGGCTGGTGTTTTTGATTGTGAGTGACTGTGTAAATTGAAATAAAATATCCAAACATTTGATTTTCAAAAAAAAAAAAAAAACACGATCATTTTGTTTAACGTGTGGTGTATTAATTCACCATACACGATTTTAATTAAAAGAGATAAACAAAAAAATATGCTTAAACAACGTTATGTTTGGAAGGGTATGCAGAATGATTGTAGAAATTTCGTTAAAAATTGCATTCCATGTCAACGTGCTAAAGTCAACCGACATACAAAATCGCCAATTTCAAGAACAATTCCACCTATAGTCAACGATTCGAGCACATAAATATAGATTTGATTGATCCACTTCCACCTTCAAATGATAATATCGGTACTGCTTGATAATTATTGATCGATTTATACAGGATGGCCGGAAGCCATTCCAATTCAAAATATTACCGCAGAAATAGTAGCAAAAAAAATTAATTTCAAATTGATTTTCAAGATTTGGTATTCCACTCAAATTTACTACTGATTTAGGACGTCAATTTGAGTAAACGCTTTTTCATGAGCTAACGGAATTATTAGGCATTCATCATCTGAAAACCACCAGCTATCATCCACAATCAAATGGTATTATTGAAAGATGGCATCGTACACTGAAATCATCAATAATGTACTTTTCAAATTCAAAATGGTTGAAGATGTTATCAACAATACTGCTTGGTCTACGATCAACCTACAAGGATGTGATATTAAATCCACTCCAGCGGAATTGGTTAACATTGAAATTACCAGGTGAATTTTTTAATTGCGAAAATAATAAAGTTTTATACCAATCAGATTTTGTAAAGGATTTTCGTCAGATAATGCAACGAATTAGCCTAACAACAACAACATCAAATCATAGTAATTATAAAAATTTTATTAATAAAGATTTACAAAATTGTAAACATGTTTTTGTGCGAAACGATACAATAAGGCAAGCACTACAAGCACCATTTGATGGACCTTTTGAGGTCGTTAAACGATTTTTCAAACGAAGTATTTCATCATCAAAATGGTTAATCGCTCAAGTAAAATTTGTTAATCGATCGTTTTGAACCAACTAATCAGCTTTTTCAACAATCGATGAACAACATAATCACATTTTACTACAAGAATATTTTCATCAAAATGCTAAGGACAAAAATGATCAAAAACAATCACATGAAACAACTTGGTCGGAAACGTTGAAATAAAAAATAAAATAATAAAAGGGTTACTTTTGGTACATTTTACCAACTACAACGCGCTATGGTAGAATTATCAAAAATCATATTCCATTCAGAAGCTATAAAACCCATAGTTTTAGTCTAGTGGCGACGTATAATTGTGGTGTATTAATTCACTTACATGATTTTAATTAATTTAATTATTTTAACTAATCTGGCAACTAAAGAAATTAATTTTTTTTAATATAATAATTATACATTTTAGATAGTTTTTCTTAGCTTAAATATATTTTATATAGTAACAACCATCAATAAACATCAACCATCATACAACATAACATACTGCAAACCACGAACTTTGTGCCGCACTTAATCAAATACTTCACTCTTTATATAAAGTCTTATTTATTTTTGTTGATCAATCATCATAAATTTGTTGATGGTCATAAAAATGTTTAAGATTTTGATTAGCTTAACCTTCTTAAGACGATTTGAGAATTGAAGCTGAATTATTTGAAGATAAATGTTTAATACTTTTGCCATATTATTTTACTATAATGAAGTTTTAAGAATAAAGTTACTTATTGCATGCAAATAACCTTTGACAAACCCTGTAATATTCTGCGATGTCTATATATAATATAAAAATGTGTGTATTTTATGTATATTAATGCATTTAAAATAATGCTTGAAGCCATATACAATAGAAGAAATAGAACTTTACATAATTACAATTCACACTTATTTTTAATTTATTTATACATATACATATTTTATTATAAATACCGAAAGGCAGAAAGTATTTACACAATATTTGTATAGAGTGGATCATTATTATATAAGGGTTCTGATGCCACATCATTTTTTCCTATACAATTTTTCGAATAATTTTCTGAATTTCTGAATATATTAATTTATTTCTTTGATTTGACATTAAAGATAGAGATTAAATTATCTAGTGAACAATCTATTTTCTGTATATAGAACATTTCGATATCTTTTGGATATCATTTTCTATATTTGGATGCCGTTGAGAACAATCTATTAAATACTTGGATATTCCGAAATATTTGCTTATTTTTTTTAGAAATTATTCGGTGAAGAAATATTTCGTATTAATAATTTATGAAGAGCATTTATATGAATAGAGAAATTATTCCATAAAAAATACCCTATATATATATTAAAATTTATTTCAATCAATATTGCGATGATTGACACAATTGACTGTGCGTATATATAAATTATATAATAATTATTTTACATTACTACATTACGGCATTTCCATATATCGAAACCGCATTTATTCGTAATGTATTATAACACAAAAAATATAATAAACCGCCCTTACCACCGAATGAATAAAAAGAAAAGTATATATAAATTATAAGAACGTCGAATATTATAATATACTGAATAGAGGAAAGCAAAAATGAAAATAAAAAGACATTAAAATTAGAGGGTTATACTATATTTTAAAGATAAAATCATATACATTACTTTTCTTTCTTTTTTTTTTTAAATTGTTATTGGTAATGGACATATTTATTTATTTTTTTTTACTTCTATAAATTGACTATAACAATTTACTTTTGTGTTACAATTTTTGTTGTTAAAGTTAATAAGTGTATAACCTGAACTATATAGGCGCAGAATTAAATATGAATGAATGACGAACGGAACACCCCCATGGATAATAAAAAAGAATTTTCATAATTACCAAATCTCCTGTAAAGTGTGAAATTGTTTTGTTTCAATTGCTATTTATTTGTTTTGTATTAAATAGTTTAAAATCAATATCATTCAATGGTCAATATACTCATACCATTTCCAGGCCCGTTTTAGCTATGTAGGCGCCTGGCTCAAATAATAAAATATAGCGGCCGGAAACATGATCGGTAAATGCATAAATGGTTTTAAGACGATTAAATTCTCATTTGTTCGTGTATTTGTGACTGCGTTTGAATGCCATATTTACCGCATTAGCTGACTTGTTGTTCACTTTGTTATTTAAAATATATCAATGAAAAGGATCAAAGTTATTTGGTAAATTGATTGTAATTAGGCTTACCAGAGGTCACTCAATTTCTCTAAAAGTCCCACAAAAACCCAATTTGATGTGGTAATTTTGGAAATATCTGTTAAGTCTTAGTTTATTCTATTTGTCTGTAAGTTTTGTTTCAATCATTTTCTTTAGAACAGATATTTTATATTATTTAAAATATCTAATAGTTTTCAGCGCCCCTTGACTACGACGCCTGGTTCATTTTCACCAATATCTTGTATGTAGTGGCGGCCCTGACCATTTCCAACAAGCACTAAAAAATTTGATTGAATATTTAGAAAGATCATAAAAAATTAATAAAAGTCTTCTGCCAACATTTAATTAAATGGTTTTCATCTGAATTTTCCGAGATTTTTCCATTTTAACATTCGAATTGCACTCCGCAAAAATGCGGAGGAGGATGCGGTGGAGGAAGCATCACTAAAGTGGCCTTCATATCAATTTTCCGAGATTTTTCATTTTAATTGAAAATAAAGAATTGTAATTTATTACAATACAAACAATACCTATATTAAAATTATTATAATTTATGAACAATTTAACCGATCTGAAGAAATAGACCACCGATAGAAAGGTATTTCCCGGCTCAACAAGAATAATAAAAGAATAAAAAAATTTCAAAGCATTTAATATAAATGCATATGCAGAAATGCAATAATTTGATGAAAATGGTCAATACTCATACATTTTCCAAGTCAACAAAACCATTGTTTTTTTCTATATTTAGGAAGATCATACGAAATTAATAATTGTCATTACATAATTTTAATGGTTTTCATATGAATTTTCCGAGATTTTCCCATATTAAATAAAAACAAAACATA
Organism: Dilophus febrilis; assembly: GCA_958336335.1. Classification (NCBI taxonomy): domain Eukaryota; kingdom Metazoa; phylum Arthropoda; class Insecta; order Diptera; family Bibionidae; genus Dilophus; species Dilophus febrilis. The sequence goes on from OY284469.1 coordinate 37,149,659, forward strand.
TTTTACTATTAAACATATAACATTCTGCGAAAATTAATTGATATATTAAGAAGTTTTTCTACATGCGACAGAATATTATTAGAATTTGATTGTATATATTTGGAAAATTCATCCAAAAACAAGAATATTTTATCCAAAAAGTAACACCACCACACAGAATTATATTAATTTGAATCTCATTTATGTACTATGAATAATTTTGAGGATTTTAAATTTTATCTAATTTCATCAAATAAAATATAGTTTCTTATAATATACTAAAATTGATTTTATTCCTTTATTTTTTACTACTTTCATAAAATCTGAACAATTTTGTTATGGGATCGCGAAAATACATTTTTATTCTCCTCTGTAGGGTGTAGTTGATAAAATAAACTCCAACCTAAAATTCTCACAAACATTTTGGGGTCGTGGGTCGTGGAATCCTACCGAAGACTTAAAATATGTTTTGTGTTTTTCGGTTAATTTCGAATCTGAATTTTCACAGAGTTGTATATTTTCCCATGCGTACGGTCTTAATACGGCTAATTACCGACACCATAAAAGCAACAGATAAAGAAACCAACAACAGAAGGCTATTGTCGGACACAGAAAAACCGATTATCGGTAGATCGACGCCGTTGATTTTATCAAACGAATTTATATATATTTGTTGAAAGCATTATAATTTAAATCATAAAATCATATATACGAAGGCGTAAAATGCATTAAAGCAATGCCATCGTATATAATTAATGAAAATGACGAAAAGGAAAAAAAAAAATCTAAATTTAGTTCTATTCTCAGGAATATTTTTGGTGTTTTGATTGACTATAAATGAAAGCACCCCACCAACCACCCATTAGTTGCTTAAATTTTAAGAAATTAGTTCAGTATACAAAATTATAAGTTATCGTTTGGTTAATCAAAAAAACACAGAAAGAATATATGGCCCCCGTGTTTTTTTTGGACAAGCGCGTGAAAGATAATTTAAAAAAAATCAATTACACGCGTCATACGGAAATGTTATAAACAGTTTTGAATCCATTTTATGACGATATAGTTATTCATAAAGATTCAATTGATCCAAAAAATATTGCTAACATATCCTGCATAATATTTAGTGAATTTCCTAATCACTTAGGTCGTACGGCTAATTACCGACACCGTAATAGACACAAATTAAGAAACTAACAACAGAAGGCTGTTGTTGGACGCTAAAACCAGATTGTTGGATGTATAGCGAAAAATGTATTTATTATTTATGTAAATCACACTAAAATTCGATATTTTATGAAAAGGAAAATATGTTAATATTATAGCTGCGAAAGTATTTATCTGAGAACGGTCCTGCTTTCATACATGCAAACGTTGCTCTCTCAGTTTCTACCGAGTCATCAAAGATGTGTGTGGTCTGGCGTTGTCATGATGGAACACAACACCCTTTCGATTGATTAATTCTGGACGTTTTTTTTTTAATCTCGTGCTTCAATCTTGTTAATTGTTGACAATAGAGATCGGAATCAATGGTTTGACCGGGTGCTAGTAATTCATAATGAACGATTCCTTTCCAATCCCACCAAACAGACAGCATTACCTTTCTTGGTGTTAATTTGGTTTTGCTACTGTTTTAGGAGCTTCACCCTTCTTGGACCACGATCTTTTTCGTACATTATTATCGTATGTGATCCATTTTTCATCACCTGTAATCATTCGCTTTAAAAATGACTCGATTTCGTTCCTTATAAACAGCGTTTCGCAAATGGAAATTCGGTTCATTAAATTGTTTTGTGTTAATTCATGTGGTACCCAAACATCGAGCTTTTTCTTGTATCCAGCCTTTGTCAAATGGTTTAAAACTGTTTGGTGATGGATGTTTAGTTCTTTAGCGATATCATGACTGCTTACGTGTCGATTTTCTTCAATTTTTGATATGATTTCATCGACTTTTATGCACTACAACTTTTAAATGACTAAACAAATTTAATTTTTTTTTTTTTTATCTACGAAATGTCATCTTTCGAACATATGTTAGTGTTACCTGATCAGATTAGTACTACTAGAAATATTCAATTATAATGACATCTATTTATAAAAATTATCAATACTTTTTCGACAACCTAATATTTAATTGGCAAATAATTTTTTTTATTTCATTGCTTTTAAATGAATTTTAAAAAAAATTTCATTTTAACTAAAACAATTTAAAACGATAACCAATAAACAATCAAAAATGAATAATGGCAATTTTTCCCGTAACAGTTTCATTTGCTGTGTTGTTGAGAATTTTTAATTATACATTTTTTACCTCTTTCAGCTTTAGATAACTTAAATTTCTCTCTATAGCAAAAGTTTGATTTAGAAAATAGCCCGATTTATATATAAATATTATATAGAATTTCTTATATAATCAGTAATATGCGAAATTTGTGAAAATATTTGGATCTTTGGGTCCAAATTCAAAAATATTTTAATTTTTCATAAATTTTTTTTTCCGTATACCATAGGCAAATAAATTATTTATTTGGTTATGCATGCACAATCACATACACATATATGATATCGTATAATAAAAAAACTTACCCAGTTGTTATTGATTGCATTTTATATTTATCACTATGATCAATTAGCATATTATTACGTTTCCAATATTTTACGGGATCAGGAAAAGCTTCAATCTATATATACAAATTTTCAGGTATTTATTACAAAAATTAAAATAAAATTATTATTTACAATTTTTTTTAAATATAAAATTAATTTATATAATTTTGTTGTTGTTGTTGAATTGAATTTTCTTTAAAGCCAACATAAGATGTATAAATGAGCGCTGATATAAAATGATATTTAATTCATTTATGCAAAATATTTTGTTTTTTTTTCCTTTGGAATGTCATTTAATTAATATAATTTTTTTTTATATTTAAAAATGCAATATTTTTATGTTACAATTTAAAATTAAAATTATTGTGCACTGCATATACAGTGTATTATACACTCTATGTTTATATACTACTTTAACCACTATAATATCGGATACCTTCTATTTTATCCTTCGTTTGCTCCATTTTGAGATGCCAAGAAAGAACTATAAAGAATAATTTTTTAATCCTTCTAATTTTATTTCATAAAATGATGCTTTTAGTTAAATAATCCGAAAGTTATAATTGAAGGAGTGAAGAATTCCAAGGAAAATTCATTGAAATGCGAGGAATTCAAAAACACCGGATGAATGCAAAAATTTAGTAAAAACCACATCTAAAGGTACGTTTTTTCAGAGTCCGCAATCCGCAATGCGGGAGTGCAGCTGTCAAAAGTAGTTTAATGTATTTTAAATACATGTGTTTTTTAACAACGCGGACTCGGCATCCAGATAAGAAAACTGACATCCGCAAAAAATGCTCTCCGTAAAATAATGAAAGCCTTTTATTAATACCTGTATGCGGATGTTAAAATCAATATTAAGTATCGAACATACTGTCGAAAACGACGAAACGAAAACGAAAGCATCGAAAGCATGAAAACATACTGTCGAAAACGACGGAAGGTTTTTTTGATTTAACCTAATTTTTTTTAAATAGTTTTTTTGATTTAACCTCATTTTTTTTAAATAGTTAAGATAATAAGATTTTCTTGAATTGATTTGTCAATAAATATATTTCATATGGGTTATGTGTTAATGAAGAAATAAACAAATAAAAACAAAATAATTAAAACAAGATTCAGATAAATAATTCAGTGCGCAAATTTTATATATAAACATTAATTTCACATATCATCATATCAAGGTAGTGGATAATATTGAATAATAATAATTGAATAGTGAATAGTGAATATAAATTAAAAAATAAATAGTAATAATAAATAATTTACAAAATAATTTTACAAAAAAAACTGTCGGCAATTTTATATTTTTATTTAATTTGTTTATTTTTCTATTTAATTTTACACACTCACATAAAAAAAATACAGAAATTATACTAAATGCAGCAACATAAATGTAAAAAAACGAATGAAAAATAGAATCATTTCTATTTACCTTCGAAACCGAAAAGAAATAGAAAAACATCGCACGCTCGTTTCGGTAGTATATTCGTTTACATCAGAATGCATGCATTCTATTTGAATTCGTTTCGTCGTTTTCGACAGTATGTTCGATGCTTAATTTAACAAAAAGTATATATACAGTGCACGCAGGCATCGTTTTTAGAAAGAACACCTTTGCGGGCCGCACAATATATTTCAAAATGCGGAGTATATTTTTTGTTTTGCGGATTCAGAATAAAACGTACCTTAAGAGAATGAAGGCTATCATAAAGGTGAAAGGAGGCGTTACAAAGGAGAACGGAGCGGCGTATAATATAAGTGTCCGATATAATAAATGGTAACATTTTTTTTTTTGTTAAATTCAATCCTTTTCAAATAGCTTCCGTAACTAATTGAATTTAAAAGTTTTTTTTTACTTCTGTTTGCGCAAACTAAACCCATAATTTTATGCAATAAAATATGTATGATTAAATAATTATTGTTTACATACAGTCTTCTGAAAATCGGGCATACGGAAAATCGAGCATACGGATAAAATAGAAGGTGTCCGATATTATAGTGATTAAAGTAGTATATATAGATGTTATTTTATTACAAAATTTTATATATATAGCTTGTGAATGCCAATAATATCCCATATATAATATATATAGAAATATAAAAAATATTCTATTTATAAAACATCGTAAAAATAAAAAAAAGGATATGTCGTTCGTGTTTTTTTCTATGAAATTTTCACAGGTGCTTGGAAAAATTCTCATATATATAAAATATTGCAATTACAATTCGTTTTCTATTTTTTCTATTTTTTGTATATAATTTTAAATTTAACATCAGCTGACGATATACTTAAACAAAAAATATATATACACATATATATGTAATATAAAAATGAATATAATTCTCTCATCATGTGTGTAATGTAACAAATTAAAAAAAAAATTAAATAAAAATTGAATTATGTCAACATGCAATTTTATTTTTTTTATCATTAAAATGTCTATTTTGATAAAAGATACAAAAATGTCGTTATGTGCGATAAAATAAGAAGTTTAATCCATAATATAGTATGTGTAATGCGATGATGAGTTTTGACGAATAAATATTTTGAATAGCAAAAGGTGTAATTATCAATTTACTTACCAGACATACTAAAGTTATGGTTGCACCTTCATTTGCCGATATATACGGTTTTTTTATTTGTATTTTTGGTGCAACTATAATTATAAAAAAAAATATAACAATGATATATTAAATTCGATACTGGATCAGATGAAAAATTTTGAAATGGAAAATTAAAAAATATATTGATATTTGAAAAGTGTAATCAATTTTTATCGCATCAAACCGATATGTTGATAAACAATTTGTCAATATGGTAATTTAAGAAAAAAACAATAAGGAAAAATCGTATAGGAAAATCACGAATTTATAAATATCAAGTGGATGCTAAACTGAAAGAGATTCTGAGGATTTATTATACGAAGTTCTTACCAAATAAAACGAACAATTTTACAGTGAATTGGAGAGTAGAATTCAAAATTCCTACCATGTAAAGATTGAACCAAATGGATACAAATTCAAATAGATTATTATAAAATCAAAAATAAATTCATCTCATAAAATGTAACAGATGCATAAATGTCCTAAATTTGAAAAAACGAAATATAATGAATTTTCTATCACGATAATATTCAATTAAAATTCTATTCTAATTCTTATTCTAATTTGAATTCGTTCATTTTAATCCTTATATTTTTTAGTCAATCCCCGATCAAGATACTTAACTACTTTCTATAATTATCATTTGCTCTAATTATTATTATGATTTTATATACTCAAAAAATATATGAAATTAAATCAAATAAAAATAATAAATAAATTTTTCGCTTTACAACCAACAATTTGGTTTCAGCGTCCAACAACAGCCGTCTGCTGTTAGTTTTTTTAATTTGTGGCTTTTATACGGTGTCGGTAATTAGCCGTACGACCAACCGCAAGCGTAAAATACAACTCTGTGTTAAAATTCAGAATCGAAAAATAACCGTAGACACAAAACATATTTTATATTTTCAGTACGATTCCAAGACCCAAGAACCCCATTTCGTTAGAATTTTAAGTTGGAATTTTTATCATTTACGGTTTACACCACAGATAATACATTTGATATTAATCCGAAGAATTTTCCCGATTGAACTCAGGTATTTTTTTAAAGAAAGATTTAAAAATCGAAAATGTGTAAATTAATTGAAATTATAATAATGCACTAAGAATAAATTCTAATTAATCTCAAAATGTATCCAAGCAAAATGTCGGCAAATAAATAGTTTATAGTTTTTAGTCCAACATTCATTACGAAAACTAATAAAAATTTCTATAATTTTCTCACAAAAAAAAATCATCAAATAAAATTCAATCAATAAACTTACAATGAACTTCAATGTAAAATGTTGCATTAGCCGGTGGCGGTATCCCATTACTTGCTATACAATTATATGCACCCGTATGTACACGATTTATCTTTGTAATATTTAATGAATGCCCGGGTATTGATGATGCTAAAATAATATAATATATAGAATCCATTTTTTTATATATAATTAATATAAAAAATGCGTATGCGTATTTAAAATAATTGTAATATTACCTCTCCATGCCCCAACTGATATTAAATGATTATCATCACGTCGCCATTCAATATGTGGTTGAGGAAAACCCGTAGCTGCACATCTTAATCGTACATTATCACCTTCATGTGCACTAATTATTGTACTACCAGAAAATCCAATACCTTAATAATGTTGTTGTTGTATTGGTTGATTACAATTAAATTTCAATATATTATTTTAATTAATTAAATTTCGTATGTATATATTATAATAATAAAAAATATTTTCAATTACTTTTAACAATTGATGGTGCAATTAGAAAATCATTTTTAATTGTATCATTAACTTTTATTTTATAAGCAACAACGGCTGGTAAACCGGGTGTACCATGATTTCCTGGGCGACCAGCACGACCTTTTGGACCTTCCATACCTGCGTATATTGAATAAAATAAATAAATATGAATTAATTTCATTTATTTGGGATTTGTAAAATGATATATTTAAGTCAAAGTGTCCATCGGATGCGAAGATTTTTACTTAAAAAATAATAAATAAATTTTTCGCTTTACAACCAACAATCTGGTTTTTGCGTCCAACAACAGCAGCCTTCTGTTGTTAGTTTCTTAATTTGCAGTTTTTACGGTGTCGGTAATTAGTCGTACGACCAACCGCAAGGGTAAAATCCAACTCTGTGTTAAAATTCGGATTCGAAATCTAACCAAAAACACAAAACATAATTTATCTCTTCAGTAAGATTCGAACCCACGACCTCAAAATTTCGTTAGAATGTTAGGTTGACATTTTTATCATTTACACCACAGAGTCATATTAGAGTCATTTTGAAGTGTTGTACAGTGTTGAAACAATATTTTATTAACCCTAGAATGCATACCCATATATGGGGTATGCATTCTAGGGTTATTTCGATACCCATTTGATTTTAAAAGTGCTTTAATTTTTTTACTTATCTTATTTTTTTACTTAACTTATCTTAGCTCCTTGGTGACATCTTCGAATATTGAATTCTACCTAAAAATTTGTGGTTGACTTGCAAACAAAGTGTTCAGAATCAAGGCCATTATTGTTTTTACAAAACACCACGGATTTGCATTTTCCGGGTATTATACCCATGATTAAAAATGAATTATATTACACAGAGTGTCACAGATCTTGATCACAATACGCCCGTTTTAGGTTATGTGGCTAATTTGCAGTTGAAAACATTCTAAAAATTTTTAGTAATGCGACTGCGTTACAGAATTAAACGAAAAAAAACCGATTTTTCGAGAATTTCATGTGTTTCGCTATTTTTCCCGAGCACTTATCTCCTTAACGGGTTATTGTAATTGAAAGATCAGATACACTATTAGCATTAAATTACATTTAAAACAACGTAGATCAAACCACCCGTTTTCGTGATATTCAAAGAAACGTGTGCAGAATATAAATATTATTTTTTGTTCTCTAAAGTTGGAGTTATCATATCTTGAAAAGGCATCATGTAAAATTTTCCCGCCAACATGCTTAAAATCTTGCTACATTAAATAGATTTCGTTTGACATACACTTCGATACAATTAATTTTATAAAATTTTTTATAGAATTAGTTTTTAGAAATTAGAAATACTTTAAAACATAAATTATATAGTTTATTTGACTCATTGCTATATATAGTAAAAATCAATCACACTATTATAATATTTTAATATAATAAATTCAATATTTTTCATCAATAAATAAAAAAATGTAGTAAATGTAATTAACCAAATATGTTGAAACGTTAACTAAAGGGAATTAATATATAATATATTTTTTAATATATACGGTATATAAGCTTTTCAAGATTGAATATTTGAAAGAAAAAGAAACTACTGTACAGCGTACATATTTCTAAATTTATATATAGTATTATTTACCTGTGATACATTTATACAAAGAAAATACCTATATATAGAATCGATAAAGATGGTTCTATTTCGAAGATTATTTATATGTAATATCATATAGTTTAACAAAAACACCGGATGATATGAAATTTTACCGTATATTCACAGCAAATATACACTGAAGCAGGTATAAATTATACAATATTTTGTATAATATATGTATTTATAGGTTCGTTCAAAAACGATCCCCCATCATTTGATATATTCATATTCAACATTTTTATTTTATTTTTTCATTGTACCAATGGAATTCAATTTTTTTTTCTATGTTTTATGTTACATTACTTATTTTATTATATTTATAGATAGAATATGTCTCTCTGTAGGATTATATTTAAAAGCTTTAAAATATTCATATACTATATATAAATCTTTTCTATTTTTATTCATATCTTATTTTCAATATACACGCATTCATTCGTCTTATTGGAATATTCGGATATGTATGCTTATGTATGTATGTAGGAAGAAAGGACATGTATTGTATAAAAAAAAACTTTATCGATATTTTTTCGAATAAAATATATATTCAATTGAGATGTTGAATTGTATCGTTGGATATATATAATAGCATAATACATAGTTGCAAAATATATGAAAATGCTTAAAAAAAAATATGTGTGCAACTGCATATATTTTGTATATTCGATATTGTTATCTTGTTAACTATACCACTTTATATTTTATATGTTATATATTTAAGGTTAATCAACAACATATCAACATACGATACATTTTCATACTATACATTTTTTGTAATAAGGTAGTTTATGTTTATTTAGTTTTATTATAAAATATTATTATTATTATAATAATACTATTTATTTTTACAAATTTCAACGTTATTAGAACTGGAAGATACTTTTTGTTAAGGTATAGATTTTGAATTAAAATGAAATCTCAATTGCAATCTCTTTTGATATCATTATAAATACAATACGTTTTCTATTTGTGTTGATTGACCGTATTATGTATATTAGAATTTTCAATAATAAAATTTTAAGGGTATAAAATGTGACTGTATGGTGTAGTTGATAAAAATGACAAACTTAAAATTCTTACAAAATCATGCGATTGGTCACATTGCTGACACCGTGGCTAATTGCTGACACCGTAAAAAGCAACTAACTATGAAACCAACACCAACAGCAACAGCCTTCCGACGTTAAAACCAATTGTCCAATATCACCAAAACGAAATTTAACCGAAGATTTCGTATATAATACATAGTTGACGTACGAAAATCGCTGCGAATAGGAATATCTCTATTAGAGGAATTATTCTGTTACGGAAACATTGCAATTGGATATATTTTGATTGAAAAGAAATTTTTTTCAAATGAAAACGTTTCGTTTCGGATAATATTATCGATTCTATTTGGATTGTATTATACTTATAAAAGAAATTTTAAAACTCCGGTTATATTATATAATTTTTTAATATGTTAATACGAGAAGAAAAGATTCCCTACAAAAGTTGCCTCTTGCATTTTTTTCGTACGTACGACACATATTCTAGAAGTTATTTCACCTTCACAAAGTTAACAAATTTACAAATAACGCAGAGATTTTTTTCCTCCTTTCATTTGATTTTTTTTATTACCAAACATTTTATATCTTAACAAATAATTTGTTATTGTTTAAAAGTGAAATAACTACTAAAATATGTGTCGTACGTACGAAAAAAATGCAAGAGACCATTTTTGGAGGGCATGAAAAATACAATTGAAATAGGTTGTTAAACATTTTTTTTTTTGCCAGGGTGAAATTTCGATGAAAATCGATTTTTCTGAATAATTTGATAACCAAAATTTTATTTTCTGGCTTTGGATGTCAATATCTCCCAGCGGAAAGCGCATATAATAAATTTTCCCCAATTCAAAAATAAACGTAATTCAATTAGCTATTAATTTGCTGCATGCTGGATATCCTCGGTGCAGTAGTTTAAAAGTTACAGCTTAATTACTGAATGTATATTTTTCAGTGAACGTCAATTTTCAACTCCCTTTAACTCGGCAGGGGTGGAAGTTAGACCCCTCCTACTGATACGATTTTTTGCTAGAAATAGTCCCAGGATTACGTGGTATGCGTTTATAATATATCAACTGGGACACCCTATTCTTATATTTACTTTTTACAGAAATGTTTTATAGAAAATATCGTAGTACAAATTTTAAGAAAATTCCTTCTGAAATATATTCCTTATAGATGTCAGTAAAAATATAGGAAAGTTTTCGTTCGTATAAGATAGTCTATGAAAACAGAAAAGAAAAGCAATGAAATACACGGAAGGTTTTATTATAATATATATTTTTTTTTATAAGATATATTTTTGTTTATGGTATTTGAAAATCGCCGATCGTATTTGCCGATCGTACAAACAAATTTATATCTATGTTATTTATCAATAAATGAAAAATCTAACTGCATATATATAAATGGTATTTAGGTAACAAAATCAGTACTGTAGCTATAAACAGAACTAAAGCAAATAGCAAATAAGAAGACTGTAAAATAAATTTATCAATATTTTCCATTAAGAAATTATTTACAATATGGGAAATATTTATAAAAAATTTGGAATTGTATAATGGCGGAAGTGGAATTTTTTTAAAGTTAAAATAATTAAAGCGGCAATGTTTCTATATAGATAGATTAAATATGAAAATCATTTATACAATTAGTATATTACTCGAAATGTTATAGCAAAACGACCTGTATTTTTTTATGAGAATTTACTTGATGTATATTCAACTAAATTGACATATACACAGAAATAAATGACGGTATTTGCATTTTCATAATATTAACTCAAATTTGGATCTCATCTTATTTATAAATCTATACTTTTATCTATAAAATATTATATTTACATAAGCGATTATAAAGCGCTGCAATTCTAGCGATATTTGATTACGATAATAATACTAGAAGACTGAATCTACAATAAAGTTAAAACAATAAACTTTTTCCCGGGAAAATTCGTATGGAAGGAAGCGTTCATTGAAAAAATATACATATAAAGATTACTTTCAAATGTAAAATCAACACAGTGCATTTTATTATTAAAAACAACTTAGAAATACTTTATTGCATATGAAAATGCATATAACTATATGTTTTTTGTGTAAATTTTCAATCTATATTTATGTATATGCTTAAACATGGAAAAGGAAGATATTATTCGTATATGAAATATCAATAATACATATATGTGTATAGAAAAAAAAAAGGTGAGATGAATTTTCGAATGTAAAATGTGTACAAAGAAATTACATTATATGTTATGTGAATATCCTTAAAGTTTGTTTTTTATTTTTCAATCATATATATCATGCAGAGTTTATATTTTTAAATAATATCCAAGTAAGTGTATATATAAATCGTTATATTGCTCCCAGGGCCGGTCATTATACAAACTTGATATTGGTGCGAACGAATCGGGTGCCGTAGTCTGAAACTGATTAGATATTTTAAATAATATACAATTTCTGTTCTAAAGAAAATTATTGAAAGAAAAGTCTACGGAAAAATTAAACTTAGGCTTGTCAGATATTCCTAATCTCCTTGTCGGACATTTTATTTTTTGAAGCGCAAAAAAGGGGTATTTCTCAATTCGTTTCTAAATTGGGAACTATAAAATTTTTTTTAAATTATGGTTAAAATCAGAAGGCAAGGCGAAATCTTGCGGTTAATTTATAATTCTTTATCCTTATTATTTTATTCCAAAACTAAAATTAAATATTTAATACTATAAAAAAAAAATTACCCCAACAAATTCGGGGGAATTTTAGTGAAATTGCGGGATGTCTGGCCAAATTAAACTCCATTTACCAAAAAACTTTGATCCATTTCTATAATATATTTTAAATAATAAAATTAACAACAACTAAGTAAATATTTCATTCAAATGCATTAACAAATGCCCTAACAAATGGGTATTAAATTGTCCTTAAAAGATTTATGCATGCATTTACCAATCATTTTCCAATCATTTTTCAAGGGCGCTATATATGTTATTATTTGAGCCAGGCGCATATATGTGGATAACCGGGCCTGATTGCTCCTTATTTCAATATATTTTTACAAACAATTTTTATATAAACTTACATTTTATCAATGTTATTTATATAAAAATCAAAAAAAAAAAAATTATATATAATAATATTTCTTTCCAACAGAGCGAAATATATTCATATAAAATATTGAAATAAAAACCGCGAATGCATATAACTCCATGTGCAGTTTATATTTTACAAATAATATCGCAATGTAAAGGTACAATAAATAATATTATTAAAATTTAATAATATTATACATAAATAAAAAACGAAAGGTATAGATATACGATTTAAATTTTTCAATATCGCGTCATTATCGCACATATATAATATATAAATAAAGGATGTGTTTATTGAAAAAAATATATGTAAATTATTTTTTATAAACACATAAATAATCATTTTATAAAAAAAAAATTTATCATTTATTTATAATTGTATATAACATATACTACATTTTTTGTTTTTTATAAAATGATATTCGTATATCAATTTCATTATTTATATACTATAGGATAAAGTTTTATCGTTTTATCTTTTATATATAAAATACCATGTATATATTGAACCGTTGAAAATGCATACATATTTATTTACGTATACAGGGTGTCCCACTTGACGCCCTACAACCCGCATACCACGTAATTCTGAGAGTATTTCTAGCAAAACATCGTTCTGGAAGGGGGTGAAATTTCGAGGAAAATCGACTGTTTTGAAAAATTTGATAACCAAAATTTTATTTTCTGAATTTGTGTGTCAATATCTCCAGGTAGATATCAAAAATTTTCACTAATTTAAAATTAATGGTAATTCAATTAGTTACTAATCTAATGTAGGCTGGTTATGCTCGGTTCAGTGGTTCAAAAGTTACAGGCTAATTACTGAATATATATTTTTCAATGAACGTCAATTTTCAAACTCCTCTAACTCGGCAGGAGTTGAAGTTAGACGCCCCCCCCCCCTGCCGATACGATCCCAGGTAACATTCAATGTGTCTAGAACGTTCCAATCACCTTATATTTACATATAGAGGTACCGGGAACTAGGTATTCTGAGTGACTGGGTAGTGAAAGGGTAGTGCCATACACCAAAATGGCGAATGATTTTCAAGTGGCCAGAACGTCCCCGGTTCGTGAATGGAATGTTCACTTTAAGTGGCAGGTTTAGTTCCAAGCACGTATTTGGGACGTTCCCATTCCTATTTTATTATTCAAAGATTATCTTTACAAATGCAGATAAACCTTGAAAAAGCATAGAAAAAGGGGTTGTGCTTGCAATAATTTTACTCAAAAAAAACCAAAAAAATGTTTTTATTATATTTTTTATATTTAATATTAATTTTTTTTATATTTTATTATATATATTTTTTTTTATTATTACTTTTTTTTAATTTACATTTTTTTATATTAGATTATTTTATTATATATTTTATTTATCTTTTTTTTATTTTTTTTGAAATCACTACTTTTTTTTAATTAATTTTTTTATTAATACTAAATTATTCTATGTTAATTCTTAATTATATTATATATATCAAATTTTCACTAAATGGTACTTACTTTTATTCTGGGTTCACCTCGAGCATCGAACCAGCAACCTCAGCTTATTATTAGTTTTAGTCGTCAACTTAACCATTCAGCCACACTTCGCGTATATATTTTTCTTCTAAAAAAATATACCCAATCAATTTATGGTGAGATTCTCTAGTGTTCGCCACTTATAAGTGAAAACATTTATTTTCATAAATGCCACTTATAAGTGCCATGGATAATACCATTCACGTTGCTGCTACTTATGAAAAACTCTCTAAAGAGTTTCTAGTTTTTGTAACTTTACAGTGCTTTCATGAGTACCTGGTACGTTCCAGGGTTACCCAAATATCAATGTAAAGTGGTTATCACATTTAAGTGTCAATGAATGATACCGATCCCCGCCCGGCACTAATAAATGTTACCCTTAAAAATATTTTATTTAATGTTCCAATAAAGGTTTCTGCTACGTGTGAGTTACTCTTATAAGATCATTTAAAAGGATATACACATTTAGTGTTAAAATGTTAGTGGATAGTACGTTCCATATACCTGAATAAAGTTCTCATCACTATAATCAAGTTCCAATCACATAGAATGTTATATGGGATGTTTTGCTTCTATAGAAATTGTCTCCGGATTACGTGGTATGCGGCTTGTAGGGAGTCAAGCGAGACACCCTGTATAAAAGCTGATGATTTTTTTTTTATTTTGCTCACATTTTATAAATATACAGATTTTTATTTTATTATTTATTGATATTATACATTATTTATCAATTCATCATACTTTTTAAGGTAGCAGATTATAATATATACATTTTCCCAATTTCAACATTGAATATTTAAACTTTTATTATGCATATATATGATATATGTATTATTTATATATGTGAAAATGATAAAGGATTTTTTGTTAAATATTAATATTTTTAAAAATTGAGTTCAATTGGCAATAAATTAAATTTTATATAAACCTTGTTATTGTTTTAACTTTCAATATATGATAATATATATAGAAAAGTATGCGTTTTTTGTTAGCTATTTGGTAAATATGTTAAATTGAAAAATGTGCATCTATTAATGTATTTATACAGTTGTTTATACAATCGCGTTTGGTATCTCATATTATAATAATTATAATTATTCATATTATAATGGGAATATTTGATAACATTATCACAATAATATGGAAGTTGCGGAACACGCAAAAAGTTTTCTATAGGTAAGAATATACAATAGGACTCAAAAAAAAATAGGACTTTGACGAAAAATCTCAGTCATACAATTAAGATATTAAAAATGAAAAAGGAAATGAAATTTTTTTTAATTTTAATGATCATATAAATTATAATACTATATATTAAACGAAATCTTATGATGATTTTGATATTAAATATTCGTATATGCAAAATTACAACAAAAAAAGTGCCTAAACATCAAGTCACAAGTAATTATGGAGTTTGGTGGTAATTCATCAGAATTTTTTATAGAGACAGGCAATTAAATAAGTTGTAAGAATGCCCATGATAAGATAGCCGCAATATTCCTAATCTATCATCTATATATAGCAACTTCTAGATTATTGGTAACTGAAGAAGAAGAAGAATAAGTAGATTAGAATAATTAGTACTGAATTAGAATCAAATTAATTAGAAATTAGAATTAGAAACAATGTACAGATGTAATTATGTATTTTGTTTTTTTTTTTAAAAAGAAATAATATAAAGGTCCTTATTATATATATATCGAATGATAAAAAGAAGAACGTAATGTGATTAAAGATAATTTGTTTTGTAACTATTATATATCAAATCCGATTCATAATAGGATAAAGTCGGGTGAGGTTATATCACATCATATATCTTTGGGTTTAAGTTACCGTAAACTGGGGTGAAGTGGATACAGTAGGGTGAAGTTGATCGCTCACACTTTTTTGTCTAATTTTGTAAATATTTGTAATTTCTAAAAACAATTCCTGTTTTATAAATAATATTTCAAATTTACAGTTATCTCACAATGATTTATATTCTAAATATACATTAATTCCTTTATCCAATTAAAAAATAATACCACAATATTTATCTAAACCATTCTATCTATAAAAAATTGTGAAAGAAACTGTGGCTTAGCCACTCTGAAAAGTGCTACAATTTGATTAATTATGTATTATGATAAGAGCAAATGTGTCCATCAAAGTAGAATATAAAAAAAAATTAGTTTGTTAGGTGATTTAAAACAATATAATTGTGTAATAGTAAATATTGTGGGGTGAAGTGGATAACGTCGCGTGTATATATAAAATAAAAGAGACGTCTTGGAAGCGTAACTACGATGCGATAAATTGTTTGTTAATTTTATTAAGAATCAAATGAACTTTACACAAACTATAAAATTGATATAATTAGATGTTGTTTTCTTAATATGTGATTTCAATCGCATTTCAAAAACCTAACGAAATCATCCATTTTTATTTTCATATATTTGTTAAAAACGATTCATTGTTATAGCTAATTGTACGTTCTAGAAATCTATACCAACACATTTGACCTAGCGCATTTCATTTAGTTCGTATTGTTTATCGATATAATGCAATCTAAAAAATTACTGTTCAATCCTCCAGCAGTAAATGCGTTATAAAATCAAAGTATTTTTTTTTCAAAGTTTTAAAGTTTCACCCCATCATGTGGGGGTGTATTTGTTTGGTGATTTTATCAGAGAAGAAAGACAACTGTAGTGCCTGATGGTGTAGGAACATAAACGGAAGAAGAAGTTCCGAGTGAAGTTGAATTAGATGGTCCTGAAGAGTTTGAAGAAAATAATTGTACTGGATGTGGTGAAGAAGAAGGTTTGCAAGAATTGCTTTCATGATTTTTACTCGAGCCAAACCATCCAGTGTCAAAAATGTGGAAACGGTAATATTATAAGTAATATAATCACTATTTTGAATGGTTTAACTATGAACATAAAAATGTTAATACAAACTATGTATTAACATTTTTATCTGTGCCAAATCACAACCAATTGACTGTGTCACATATCTCCTGTCAGTGCAAATTATATTGTTTTTTTGAACTGATTTGTTTTGGTAATCAAAAAAAAACGGAATTATAAATAATTATGGAAATTATTTTTTGAGATACTATTTGTTAATAAATTTGGAGTTGTTGGTCCTCGGATTTATTTTAATATTTTTTATAACTTCGGAAATATTTTGCATTATAAAAAAGAAGTTTCCCATATCACCAGACTTTACCCTATAGATATTTTGCATAGTAAAAAGAATTCGAATTAAAATTTCAAAATTATTACACAAAATATAAAAAAAACCGATATCTTAACATTCCTATATTTCAAAAAATTTATTTCTTTTAATTCTTTTTTTAAATAAATATATTTTAAAAAGTATATAGAAAAAATATGCAATAGTAATTCAAAAAAAAAAAAAGAAGAGTTTTATAAGTTTTTGACTTCTTTTAAGTAAGTGAATGAATGAATTTGAATGCAAGTGTAACATATAAACAAATAATGTTTTATATTTAAATGTAATATACGCAGACATCGTTTGCATTAAATAAAATCATAAAATATAATAACCAACTTTTAAATGCCTTCACTAAATATTTGAACTATAAATGTACATATAAAAACGAACATTTATAATATCATATGCAATTCTGTTCTGTTCTATATATTATTATATGTACTCTATTCTATATATACAAACAACATAAGAAATCAATGGTATTTATATATTCAACATATACAAAATTATTCTTATTATAGTATGTATATGAAGAAATAATAATAATATAATACAAAAATATTAAAATAGGATTATGTTTTCCTTTTCGTTGAATTTCTCTTTAAGTTTTTTTTCTTTCTTTGTATTCTTCAATTTTTGTATATGTAAGCTTCTTATAAATTTTCTATTTATATATGTTCATATAAAAAAAACGTATTTATGCATTAAAATACTATATATATTTTTGTTACATATACAAAGCAAAACATTAAATAAACAAATTTGAATATTATTTTTATGGTATGGTATGGATTCATTTTTTCGTAAAATATTTGCAAAAGTAAAAAAAAAAAGCATTATATAAATTATTTACATTTTAAAACAATAGTAGATAAATTTATTAAGTATATGATAGTATGTTTATCGTATTATATTACGTTTATGGGATACGTATATATATACATTGTAAATTAAAATCTGAATGTCTCTCCGATATAATATAGTCTATTTTTTTAATATATATATATTTCTTATTATATATTATTAAGATAAGTATTATTTATTTTGTTAAGCGAACGAAATATTTGTTAAATTTCGTTTAATTATAATTTGGAATTTATGGTATTTTACTTTTAAGAGTTTTAATAACTTATTTTATAAACATATATATATATATGTATTTGGAATAGACAAAACATTTTCAGTTCATATTTCAATACAAAAATCTTTTCATTATTAATTATTTGTACGGGTGTCCCTCTAACATTCCTATATAACACGGTAGATATGTTCCTATGATATGACGTGTAATGCAAAACCGTGCTATAAGAGAATAGAAGCTAGTGCACAAAAAGAGAGGTTATATTGTTGTGATTTATACACGTGCCACCTTATCCAAAATAAAATTCATTGTTTAGCAATTGTTATTTATTTTTACTTTTGATTATTTTTTTATATTTAATTATTACATTATGCACTTTGTGCAATTATTAAATTAATATTACTAAATTAAAACAATTGAATGCAATTTGTCGGTATTTGACCTGACAATGCTTTATCGGCATATTTGAATTACCTATGGGTTCAATCAGTTCAATATACCTGGTAAGTTGTATTCAATGAAGAACATATTTAATAAAAGGGAGTATGAAAAGAACAGTGAACGCGAGTAGTAATAAGTAAAAATAGTATCAGTTGTATCAGTGAAAGTAAAATAAATAAGTTAAGTTTATATATTCAATAAAGTATAAAATAAATAAGTTAAGTTTAGTTGAATAAAGGAATAAAAATTTGAAGAAATATTAAAACGAGTGCATAATTAATTTAATATATGTTAGCTCCCAACAATATAGGTTCCAAAATGTCTTAAAACCGTGTTAATAGAGACTACAGAAGCTAACGCAAAAAGGCGGATTCGGTTTCAAAACCTAATACAAGGTAATTATTTTAAATTTCAATAAGCATAACTTTATTTTTCCCAAAAATAAAACAAAAAAAGGTACTGGTTTTATGAACCTTGCTATAATATTTCAGTAGAATACAAATTTTGTCTACGTATTTTTTATATATATTTTTTTTTATATATTTTACGTATTTTTGCGTATCTATCTACGTAAATATTTCGTGCCCAGAATCACCAACAATGCAATTTATACGTCCGTTAAATATTTTCAGGAATTTTATTAACTTTTTTTTTAGCAAAATCGTGTTGTAGGAGGTTTCCCTCAATTTTTCTATCCTATTAGAGTGAAACCGTGTTGTAACGATACAGTGTGTTATAGGAGGGAAACCTGCGTATATATTAAAATTATCCATTAAGGGGAAAAACATCCAACAACAGCCTTCTGTTGTTAGTTACTTAATTTGTGGATTTTACGATGTTAGTAATTGGCCGTACTACCAACCGCAAGGTGAAAATACAACTCGGTGTTAAAATTCAGATTCGAAAAATAACCGAAAACAAAAAACATATTTTAAGTCTTCAGTAGGATTCGAACCCATGACCCCAAGATTTCGTTAGAATTTTTAGGTTGGCCCCTTTATATCAATTATAAATAATACAAAAATGATGTGTGGTCAGGGCCACCACTACATACAAGATATTGGTGCGAACGAACCAGGCGCCGTTGCCTAGGGGCGCTGAAAACGATTAGATATTTTAAATAATAAAGAAAATTCTTAGTGTTCTAAAGAAAATTTCTAGAGCAGAGAACTACCGACAGAGAACTGATAAATTAAACTTATGCTTGCCAGATTTTCCTTGAGCTCCTTGTGGGACATATCTTATGTTTATAGTGTTTTTTCTTGTCATGTTTCAAGGCGCTATATTTTAGGCGCTATTGAGCCAGGCGCATAAATGTGCTAAAACGAGGTGGTGGTGTGATGTAAAAAAAATGTATCCTGATTAAGTTATTCTTAAAAAAAATACAAACATAAAAATAAATTAACTATAACGGAACTAGAAACATATATATATAACGAACAAAATGTCCAGTAATATCAACAATTCAAATTCTTTACTGAATTTTCATATAGAAGGACATACAAATTTGTCATATTTTTCGTATTGAGTCACCCCAGTTGACAAACCAAAAATATTTTTCTGTAAAACAAAATTGGACAAGATTTTAACGTACACACATTTTTGGAAAATCGGCTATAGATCTTTTCAAACAAATGAAGCGATTTCATATATCAGAAATTATAATTGAATTTTTAAATGATGCAAAGAAAATGTAATTTAAAGAAAAGCTATGAATATTAAAAAAAAATCAAATATTTCGAAAATCAGGTTTTCCGGAAAACATACTTTAAAACATTTGCTCATCAGTTGATGTTCTTGGTTGTCGTCTTGATTGATGTGGGTTGCCTTCAAGGCCTTCACGGCCTTCTTCAAACATTTTATGACATTCATATACACTTGTGTTTTAGATTTAGTGGCCTGTTCACCGAAGGTCTTTTGCAACATTCTGAGCGTATTGGCAGTAGAAATTTCATTCCGAACACAAAATTTAATCGAATTTCTTTGTTGAATATTTTTTGTAAAACATGGTAAAAATCGAAATAATCAATTTTAGGTGTTTACAAAAATGAGCAGCGTCATTAATGAAGATATTACCGTGAAATTTGACAGGGATCTCAGTGAAAGTCCTACCAACTTAAAAATTAAATGATTTGTCTATCGATCGAGAAATTTAAATTGAAAATACCGGGTCATATTTGTACACAGTATAGTATATTTATCTCAAAATTGATAATCTATCCAAATTTTGTTACATATAAAATTGGTTCTTTTATCGTCCTCATAATCTATATTTAAATCATTTATTGTGTATAAGATCTTATAACTATATATGTTTATAGATTTTCATTATAGTAAATAACATTTCCGATATTGCTTTTTATATATTCGACCTTCTTAACAACACCCATAAAATTAACTTTATATTATTGTTAATGAGAATTGAATTACTTTCATTATGTATGTATAAACGTATTTATATGTAATATATGGTACATATACAAATTATTCAATTTTATTAATTACATGTATATGCGGTTTATAAAAACAGATTTTAAATTAGTTGGATCATCCTTTCGTATATAAATGCATATGCATAGTTGGCTCCATATATATATATATATATATATATAAGGTGTATATTTGTTTTCGTATATATACAGTAAAATAAATATAAACACCTCATAGGTAAAAATTCAATTTTAGGATGATTTCATTTGTGTACATTGAACTAAAGATCCCGATATAATTTTTAAGATTACTTTAATAACTTAAATGAAAAGCCAAATTTCAATAATAATTTTTTGAATTTTGTAAGTCAATTTCTTATTATTTGTAAATTCAGGAAAAATCATGTCAAAAAATGTTAAACATCACCGAAACTTAAAATTTTTTTTTTTTTTGACATCTTTTGCTTCGATTACGGATCCCCATCTTTTATTTAAGTATCGACTCTACTAACTTTTTTTTTAATGTTACCAAATCAATTTACTCTCATTTACTCTCATTTATAAAAATCCTAAGTTGCGCAATATTGGATACTTTCTGCATATACCTCACTTGTGTTTTAGTATCATCCGCAGATTGATCAATTGGTGAAAGATCTCGCGACCGTGCAGGTTATTTCATGACATTAATTTTACCTTTTTTGAACAACTGGGATACGATTTTGGACGTCTGTTTTGGATCATTGTCCTGTTGGAATATCAATCAACGTTATAAGTTTATTCTATCGTAAATCTGTTTTCAATTTCTCTGCGAAAACCCAAGAATATATTTCTTTGGTTCATGAACCATATATGAATTTACAAATAATAAGAAATGGAGTTTTTAATTTTCACACCATCATCATTTATTATATTATTGAAATCTGCTTTTCATTTTAATCAATAGTCTTAAAAGGTGTATCGGAGTTTTATGTACACACGGGAAATCATCCTAAAATAGAGTCTTTACGGGGGTATTTAATAATATTGCCGATACTGTATATATTCATGTCTGATTTAAATGTTCTTTATCTATATAGAAATAGATAGATATTCGTAAATGTGTTCTACATGGTTTTACTACATCTACATACATTACACCCATTTAGATATAAATATATATATAACTATAACATAACATATATTTTTGTATACATGTAATTTATATTATATTTTAGATTTCAAAACATATTATATATGCAAACACTTAATAAATTACAAAACTGAAAACACTAACCCTAAATGTTCTTTCAATTAATATAATTATATTTATTCATATACATATATATCTAACATCATTTATATATTTGTGTGTGTATCTATAAATATCCAAAAGCAAACCCCAAACAGCAAAATATTAAGGGGATACAATTCCCGCATCAACTCTTTAAATAACCCCATTTATTGTTTTTTCAAGCATTGCACATATTCAATTTTATAAGATATAGTATATTAAGTAAGTATATATATAGTACATTTGTGTTATAGATATGTAATATTTTTTTATGTGTAATATTATGCAAATAAATATTCAATATATATATAATTTAGATGAAAAGAATTCTAAATCTTTTTGAAAAACACATGTTTATTTCGATACAAAAAGAATTTTAATAGGATTTAAATGGGTTAAGATTGTAGGTGTAATGTAAGTAAAAAAAAAATTATTAATTAAGGGAGTGAAAATATTTTTCTGGTAAAAGGAATTAACGCAGAAAGGAACAATCGAATAATGTTAACAATATAACAATAAGTAATAAAAGGGTTATAAAATAATAAAATTAGATTTTACACCGGAAATAGTTTCATTGGATTTGGAAACCTTTTAATATGGTCTATGGTTTTAGTTTTAATTATCTATACGAAAACATTTCAATGTTTATTAAATGCAGTATTCAAAACTCAATAACCCCATTCAAAATGAAACAGAAATCGTTTGAAATATGATTGATTGAATAAGATTTTACTACTTCCTGTTTCCGTAATCCGTTTCAAATGTGATTATTTTATTTTTTTATATTCATTATATTCATATAGACGATGGTAATTGCATTATTGAATTAAATTTAAAACAATCGCTGATCTATAATTATATTATATATAAGTATGTGGAAAAGTGTTTTTAATTAGAATAATTTTCAAAAAAAAATAAGAATGGAATTAACATAAAAATACATTATCTATCTATTCATACGCGCAGTTATACATTGAAATTAAAAATGTGCAATGTTTTTAATTTGAAGGGACATCGTAAAAGTAACTTTTTCAATTACTATGTATCCTATATCTCTTTATATTTATAGAGTTTTTGCTTTATTATTACTTCTTATATGGCATATCCAGACAGGATATAATTGAATTCGTTGTTCGTGTGTGAATATACTACTCTAACCACTATAATATCGGACACCTGCTATTTTATTCGAATGCTCGATTTTTTTAATCCTTCTAATTTTATTTCATAAAATGATGGTTTTAGTTAAATAACTGCTCAGGCAGCAGTAAAAAATCTTTTAAATTCAATTAGTTATGGAATTTAATTCAAAGTGATTCAATTTCACAAAAAAAAAATTTGACCATTATAATATCGGACACTTATGTTATTCGCCACTAATCTCCTTTGTAACGCCTCCTTTGGCCTTTATAATGGCATTCATTCTCTTAGACGTTGAATTTACCAAATTTTTGCATTTATCCGGTGTTTTTGTATTAATCATTTCAATGATTTTTCCACGGAATTCACTCCTTCAATTGTAATTTTCATATCATGTTTTTACTTTGTTTTATTAATGTCCACAACGATTGTATTGGACTTAAATCAATTTCTCGGCAAAATCGAGCCTACGAATAAAATAGCGCAGGTGTCCGATATAATAGTGGTTAGAGTAGTATAATATACTATAAAGTATTTCTATTGCATTATAAATAAATACAGGGTATCCCAGCTAATATCTTCGAAACCGGTGGAGTTATCACTAATTTGAGGTTAGAAGTTAGTTGAAGTCGGCTACATTTTTATGTTAACCCCTTCCTCCTTACACTAAGTCCCTCTCTTTAAGGGAAAATATCGAAATTTTGATTTTTGCATGAGATTTTTGAATGTAATCAACTGGATAGACTTACCTGGGATACACTGTATAAGTATATATACTATACCTTTAACTCATAGGCGGTTATGGGAAATCGTTAGCCATATTTCAAAAAGGATATTATATTCTGAATGGAACATGTCTAATTAGCTGATATAATAAAAATAATTGTTCGTGCATCGAACTCAATTTTCCGAAAAATTGGGTTTTCTAAATTTCCTATTTTTTTGAATTACAAACAGGGTTTTCTTAAATTTACGTTTTTCTTCGCATAATTTACAAAATTCAATAAATTCTAAATATTTCATAGAGGAAAATTTGAAAATCGTCCTATTATTCGTCCTATTAAAGATATAGCCGATATTTCCAATTGAGTTGAGAGAAAATTCAAAGTAATTTTCAATCCAGTAAAATTGAATAACTCCAAATTCTATACGCAATCAATTTATACCTCATCAAAAAGTGGGACAAACATTTTTCGAACATTTTGTGGAAAATTGAATTCTTTTGAACACCAATAGGGTGTTTTTCAACTTTTCTTCTATGAAATAACAGTAATTGATTGATTTTTCCAATTATTCGAGGAAAATTGAAAATTGAATTTTTCCCGGAAAATTTTGTTTGAAAAAAAAAATTTGTTTTGTGGAATAATTAATCTGGTTTTATGTGCATGTGACTTTCAAAATATCCTCTCTTTTTGGTAATATGACAAAATAAAAAACGTTCAGCTACGTCCCTGCCCTAGAACTAAAGGTAAATAGCGATATTTATATATATATATATATATGAAAATATATCCTTGATCAATTTACATAATGCTGTGCATGCATAAATATACGTATATTTCCATTTAATATGTTATAAAGTTATTTTTTATATATACTTGAGTACGATTATGGTATATTTTTGTACAGAAAGTGATAACAAACACAGAATTAATATTAAAATGATCTCTAATTTTTAAACTATACAAATGTTGATGATTTTACATAATGTAATTTACGTAAAGATTTAATTCTGTTTGTTTTAACCTAATCGCAAAATTGCGATTGACTTGGCGGAATTAAAAACAGTATAAGGTGGGAAAACCTAATGCAGTCAATAAAACAGTTGAAATTGGAATTTTCAAATAGGAAATATGGACATTTTAATTATACTATCCAATTGATAAATATCAACGTTATTAACATTGTAATAATACTTCTTCACTTTTCCGACGTTTACTCTTTATCCACTTTATGATTCTTCGATTTTTTTTAAGCAAAAAAAAAAATCACATTTAAAAATACAAAAAAAAAAAAAATAATAATGATAAAAAAAAATATAGAATTACAATCAACATATTAGAAATATATTTGTACAGTATAAATGTCATTAAATTTTCCCATAAACAAAATAAAGAAGAAACAAATCTATATACAAATAACATTGAAAAGATAAAATAAAAAGCATACATTTTATTTTTGTAATTTTCCCAATACAAAGTCTTTTATTTTTTATGAAAAATAAACAATATTCAAAGCACATATCGGCCAATATATCCTATATTTAAACTAAACATTTTATGCTTTTTGATTTCACATAACATATATCGTTATATTTTTGTTTTATTATTTGTCAAATGCAGAGAGTTTTATTGGTTTTTTTTTTATTTATAAAATATGTTGTCGTCTATGTATACAAACAATTTTTTATATTTCACCATATGGACAATCAGGTATCAATAATATAGTATCAATATAAAATATATCTATATAATGGAAAATCGTGGGAAACAGATATACTATTATTATATATAAATTTTTTTTATAGAGATAGATGTACGAAATTTTTGGTTCAAAATACATATTTGTTCTGGATATCGTTAAATTTACGTAAATCTGCGTTTTAAAAATTCAACATGGCAGTAGAAATTAGAAATGTATACGTAGACCATTTTATTTATAAACAGAGTTTATAACATCTGTGATGTGTTTTCTAAATAAAAATAAATGGATACATTGGATTGGGAAATTCGTAGAAAAAATTACTGAAATGGAATCATAATTGAATTTGTAAACAGTAAATTTAATTTCGGAATAAATAAACTTTTTCCCCATTTTAAGGAAAAATTTAAAACGAGCATTTCTATAAATGGGAATAAAAGATTTACATCTATTTTTTATGAAAAATTTATTAAGAGTTCTATTTTGCTACAGTCAATTTTGCTATATACGAATACAAAATAATGCATTAATTTTTTTTTTTTTTGAAAATTCAATAATAATTCGATTTGCCACTTTAATTTCGATATAACCTAATACTTAAAATTTTTAAGGAAAATTTATTAAGAAATATAATTTCCATTTGCACTTCAATATCTATGTACGAATAAAAGAAGTATATCTACAATTTAGGAAAAATTCATTAAAGAATGTATTAAGAATTCCAAAGTTAATCGAAAAAGGACGATTACGTAAAGAAAATTCAATTTTTTTAATGGAATTTCAATTGATAAAAACACATACAGTATATAGATATTAATAAAGAGTGATGTGATAAAGAGTATTTTACAATTTCCTTAAATATATACCCACTTTATAATGCGGTCAGATCATACATGTTCTGACCGCATTATAATGATATATGATAAAATGATAATATGATAAAATGGAATTTCTTAATAATTCCACATGTTTAATCCATTTTGGACCACGATGAAAAAAAAGTCAATCCGCACGGTTAATGATTGCTGATTGCTGCAGATTTAGATTTTGGGTTCCTAAAAGACCGGCTATACTGAATTTCAGCCCGACTAGTGATTATTCTTCGCAAAAACACAATGGTCATTTGACCGATGTCGAATCCGAATTCCACTTAAATTAGGGGCTATTATAGCAGGAAAGATAATCTATGAGCCCAGGAGCAATTTTATGTTATAACTTGAACATTAGGTAAAAATAAAAATACATCTTAATTTATTGACCTTTTCCATTTTTTTAAATGAATTCATAGATTACAAAAGCAATTTTGAAATTAATGTAATGCTATTACGTATACTACCCTCTATGGACACCTTATAAAGTTCAGAGATATTCGATGTCAATAAGAAATTTCAAATTTCAAGGATCATTCTAAATGATACTCAATTAAGTTGTATGAATTACTATCATATGAGTACGATGTTTTAAAATACCGCATTGTCGGAAAAACGACCACCGGTTAAAGAAGGTTATATTTACAATTTATTCACATATTTTAACACATTATTAAATTAACTTAATGCGCCATGCAATCACATAAACAAAATGTCTTATATTGTGAAGCCATTAAAATCCAAAATTTTTTTTTATTCAAATTTAATATTATAAACTTTTATTCCTATAATATTATATTTAGTATATATAAATAATGATGATTGAATTTTTTTATGTATATATATCCCATTAAAATTGATCAGTAAATTTATATAACCTAACCATTTTATAAGTAAAAGAAATAAATTAAAAAGAATTATATATTATTCAGATTGGATATATTGGATATATTGGAAATACATTAATACACTGTAACACAGTAAAAAATGTCAATTCTTTATGCGGGTATATAAAATTTAATTTAATTTTCTATTTATGTATTTGTAATATTTGTAATATAAAATAAATCAAATTTGTGGTTTATTTATATATGTACATATATGCATCAGGGCTGAAGCGTGAAAAGGTTCGTCAAATTCTCCAAACAATAAAGGTTATTACAAATGGCACATGTGTAATTATTTGATTTATGGAAAAAAATTGAGTATCTCGTTGATTAAATTTTCCGGAAAGGCGATTTTTCTAAAATGTTTATTATTTGGATTACGATCTTGGTTGTTTTTTTAAATGTTTATTTTCTACGAATAAATTGAAAATTCGATTTCTAATATTTCATAGAAGAAAATTTTAAAATCTCAACAATTGGTTCAACGAATATAGTCAAGTTTCCAATACGTGTACGTAAAAATGTGTCCAATTTTTGGAGTGGTGCTCTATAAAATGCTTTTACCATTTAGGCGTTCACGTTTACAGTATAACAATTGTATTTGAATTTTCACTGACAATGACATTGAAAATCTTTCGAACCATTCGTGGGATTTTCAAATTTTCTTTTTATGTAAAATTAAAAATTAATTGAATATTCAAATGATGATAAGAAAATAAAAATTGGATTAAAACCAAGGTTGTTATCTATAAAAAAGAGGAAATTTAAAAAAAATTCGATTTTCCAGAAAAGTTAGTTCGTTGAACGCCCAGATTGTTTTCCATAAATTACTTAACTATACATGGGCCTTTCGGGATACGCTATAATTTGTACAATTTGACGAAATATTTTCATTCTTCGCTGCTGATATGCATATATAGTATATTATAAAATATATCTGGTTGTTATAAAACCATCATAGATTTGTTATATGTAACATTTTAAAATCTATAGATATAGATTATATGAAAAATAGTAAATTTAAAAATCAATTGTATATACCCCAGCAGTATTCTTATAAAGAATATTATATATTCATACACAGTATTGGGTATAAATTCTATAAAGCATATTTGAAATGTCACATAGTTAATTTATTTCTCATATAGTTCAAATATTAAAATTATATATTTTGGATTTCTTAATCTCCGCTTCGTTCGTCGGCGTGTCCTCTCATTTAGTCTATATGACATCTATATATAAAAGGCATTACTATTACTATTCTTTATCCCAATCGAGTATTTTTTATGACACTCCTCAAATAAACAATTTTCTTATAGTGAATGTTTCTGAAAATGGTATTGTAAATCGGATTTTTTCCCGGAAAATTTTATTATTTTATTATCAAAATACATACGCCTTATTTACACAAATAATGACCAATTTATATTTTTTATTTATATTAATGACTTTTGAGGACGTAGAATATGCCAAAAAAAAAAAATCAAATCATATCGAATTATTTTTCAACAAATAATTATTGTTTAATTATTTATCAAACTCAATATTTCTAAAATAGAATATTCTAAATTAATCTAACTTAAGACACGGCAGTAAAAAAAAGTAAAACATAAACATTTTGAAATTCACTTTGACAAGGATAAAATTTTTAGTTTATAAGAAAGTTTATCAATATATAGAGAAAATGTTGATATACAATTATATATTTAATAGACAGAAACATATACTGTCATATATATACAGGATAAAACATTGTCATATGTAAAGGATAAAACAAAATTGTATTTCAATTTTATATGAGATATCTTATATATGGTATATAGAAAAATGCATGAAACGTCATAAAACAAATAATAAACAAAATTTTAAAATAAAAACTATTGATTGAAAAATTTCAAAAATATAACATTTTTTGTACATCGAAATATTTACCTTACAAATATTCTTCTATTATACTGATATATAGCGATATATTTCTATACATAGTTAAGTTATACCAAAAAAATAAATACCTAATTCAAATTTAAATATACATCACGTTGTGTGCATGCAATCACAGAGTTACACAAATATAAAAGTTTCATTATTATATTATTTATATATAGTATTGGTATATACCATATACTTTTCTTTTATGGTATATAGAAAATTGAATATCATATTGTAATATGTATAAAACCAACCATATATACAAGGAAAAGTAATGCATTTTCCTTTATCGCAGTTCCCTGAATTCGTATCATATATATTTTAGTATTTGTATATTGTACACAGTGCGACAATTAATATTTCGGACTCAAACCATATCTCAATAACCAGTGGGACGATCTATGTGATGGAACATGCGTTTTGAAGCTTGATGTTTTCTCTATCGTCTGTTAAAAATTTCATTGCATTTGGTTGACAAATAAAAAAGTTATGACATTTCTTGTGAAACAATATTTTAGTTGAAGTAGATATTTTAACATGGAACAAAGAGCAGTCCTTAAATTCAACTCAAAGCTTGGTAATTCTGCAACAGAAACCTTCAAATCGAGGCTGCAAGTTAATGGCGAGAATTGTATGGGTAGAACATAAGTTTTTGAGTGGTATAAACGTTTCGTGAATGGCTAACACACAGGCTAAAAAACAAGAAAAGTTCCATCGACAATCAAGACAATGCTCGTAACATTTTTCGATAGCAAGGTAATTATCCATAAAGAATTCGTTCCAACTGGTCAAACAGTCAGTGGCGCATATTATATCGAAGTTTTGAAGCGTTTGATGGGCAGGATTCGTCGTATTCGACCTGAATATCGTGAATCAGACAGTTGGTGTTTGTTACACGATAATGCACCAAATCACACTCCACTTATTGTTCGTCTGTTTTTGGCTCGAAATCAAGTCTGTGTGTTAAATCATCCACAGTATTCACCTGATTTAGCACCATGTCACTTCTCCTTGTTCCCAAAACTTATAATGAAATTGAAAGGATGTTTTTTTGAGGATATTGAAACCATTCAAACAGCATCTACACGCGCACTAGAGGCTATATCACAAAATAAGCTGGAACACGCATTTGAATTATTATTAAATCGATGTAACAGTTGTGTTGAATCAGGAGGAGAATATTTTGAATAAATAAAAAAGAATAATTTCAAAAATCGTGTTTTTAATATATTTCCTAGGACCGTTCCCGAATATTAATTGTCGCACTGTGTATATGCAAATATAATATTATATTGTCATAGATATCGGAATGTATATTTATTTATTTTTTCTGTATACAATATAATAAGCATGATTACATAAATTTTATTTTCTGTAAAAATATTCAAATAAATTTCATATGCACTTTATATATCTAAAGAAATATATACAGTAAAATAAATGAAGTATTTTTTTATATACCCACGTATATATTATATGATAATATTTCTATTGTATAAAATATACCACATTTATTTTATTTATATAAAAAATATTTAGTAGTTTTTTATATTATAGGACGTAAAATAAAAAAAAATATTTATTTTCCAGCTGAAATAGTTCAAAAGCGCATATTACTCCGAAATATTAAAAATCAATTGGCAAACTCTATATTACAATATTCAATTGGATTAGATTTATTTAAACATCCCGTAGCCATATCGTTATATCGTTATTAAGGAATTGAGTGATTAAAACATGCGTCCTATTGTAATATTATTAGTTGCGATAAAACTTTCAACTTACTTTCAATTCTCACAAAATTTTGGGGTTGTGGTTTCGAATCCTACTGAAGACATAAAATATGGTTTGTCGGTTAATGTCAAATTCATAGAAGAATAATATATATAGAATGATTTTTAAGAGCGTTTTTCATATAATTCAGCGATCGCATCAGCGATATGCATTCGTTTAGGATGTGTTAGTAAATTTTGTGTACCTATAGGTAAATTAATTTTATTCTTTTGTTTGGGATTTTCGTTTTTGTTGTTGTTTTGAATGAAGTATTTGTTTCAAAATGTTTTGACAGTAATCCAAAGTACCTACACCCCAATTGTTTTTTTATGTGTAAGTGAGATAATGCAATCGTTTTTTATGAATCCGTTGTTCATCTATTTCTTTATATATCTACTGTCGAATCTGAATTATTTTCACACAGAGTCCGTATTTTCCCATGCAGTTGGTCGTACGGCTAATTACCGACATCGCAAAAGCAACAAATTAATAAACCATCAACAGAAGATTGCTCTCGGACACTTAAACCGATGGTCGGTTGTAAAGCGAACATTTTTTTCATGTTTTTTGTTTTAGTTTCAGGTATTATTTAGTTCTATAAGTTCTCTTATTCTTCTTGATAAAGATGAATTTGGGCGGATGCAATCACGCACATGGTCTAAAAATATGGGATTTTTGTGTATTTAATTGAATTCGGTTAAAAATAATTTAGTGTATTTAATTGAATTCGGTTAAATATATCTAGCGAATATTTAAACTGATGTTAGCGCGTTTTTTCTTCTTTTAGGATTCTCATGGGGCGATAGAAGGATTATTAAGAGATGAGGAAACGGATTATCTTTACGAATTATGCATCCGTATTGTGGTTATAATTTTATTATAATGAAATTTTTTGGTATCTGGATAATTACATAGCAATATAATATAGAAATAGATTTATCTTGGGATTTCATTCGAGTTGCATATACATTTTATAAATACCATTTATTTAGGGTCAAGAAATGTTTAACCCTATTTCGTTTGGAAGTATTATACTAAAGGTAATAAAGTCGAATATTTTCCGAATTTTCCGATGAAAATTGTTATAACATTTCTTTAACAAAAAAAAATTACTAAATGTTCATTAATTTAAATAAACATTCAGAGATTTCGATGCTATAATTAAGTTAATTTCTTAACTTTTCTTTCATTATTATTATTATATGCTTCACTCTTTTATTTTATACTTACAGGGTGTCCCAGAACCCGACCACAACATTGTGGTTTTAGGTTCTTTCCATACATTTTTATACTTTTTATCCATACATCCTCGTATGGGTTTTTGTGAATAACTTCGAAACTATTAGAGATAGAGTGTTGACGAAACAAAATCTATAATTAATGCTAATGCCAATGGTAATTTAATGCTAATGCTAATAGTTATGGAGATAGGTGCTTCAGAATCGCGAAAATAATCTAAAAACAACCGTGTTTTCCGTATAACTCCGTAACTAAGCAGAATCGACAAAAATATTTGGGAATGTTTTCGACTCCAAATGACCCATCGAACCTAGAACCGTATTGTGCACGGGTTCTGGGACACCTTGCATATTTAAAAATTTTATGCATTTAATATATAAAGTATATATATTTTATATTCTAACTTCTAAGGTATGACTGAAATTAGCATTTACATATACGAAAATATTTTAAAGATAATGCAATTTTAACATTCTTCTATACATTTATAGTTATATATTCATAACTATAAATGTTATATTCATAGCTATAAACGTAGTTCTATAGAAATTTCATTATTTTATAGTAGAGAATTTCATTTTTAGTTGAAATTCCTAAACGTACGTTAAAATATATATATTTATGGTATACAGCGCGATATTACGAATGAAAGAATAATTTATATAAAGATAAGTATTATTTATTTTTTTTTTTGGTTCATAATATATGAACTTCATATATATATACCATAAATTGTACACAATTTATAACGATATAAACATTCATTAATCAATATTATTTTATAAACAAAACGTAAATTCAAATACATACATTTACGTATATATACGTATATAAAGAGAAATATATTTACAACTAAAAACATACCCTTTTCACCAGGTAATCCAGGTGGTCCTTGTGGTCCCAGTAATCCCTCTTTACCTGCAACCATTAAATTAAAATATAAATTATTTTATTTAGTTTATTTATATATGGGTTGATTAAGATTTAAATTTTAATTTAATAATAAATGCTTAAAAATACATGTATTTTCTTATGGCATATGAGCCTATATGAAATCTGATAAGTGGATTTTTATGCGATTTTGACTAATCAATTAATTAATTAATTAATTAATATCTATATGACATTTTCTGTACTATATTTATATTTATGAATCGATCTACATGCTGTGAAATCGTGTTTTTTTTAATTCAATTTGATTATTTTTGATTAAAATCCGTGATTGTGCGGTCAATGAAAATCGAAATGATTAATTGATTGTTATAAATTAAAAATATAGCATATTAGAAACAGATTTCTTTTGCAGAAAATTGTCATAAATTAAAAAAAAATATTAGGTTGTCGAAAAAGTATTGATAATTTTTATAAATAAATGTCATTATAATTGAATATTTCAAGTAGTACTAATCTGATCAGGTAACACTAACATATGTTCGAATGATGACATTTCGTAGATAAAAAAAAAAAAAATTACATTTAAAAGTTGTAGTGCATTAAAGATGAGCGAAATTAGTGAAAAAATTCGATACATTTTACAATTTTATTATGAAACAGGTGAAAATGCAACGCAGGCACATGAACAAATTTGTGCAGTTTACGGTGAAGGAACTTTATCAAAATTAACAGCCTATAGATGGTTTGCTCGATTTCGTTCCGGTAATTTTGATGTCAAAGATGCACCTCGTTCTGGTCGACCAATCACTGAAAAAGTCGATGAAATCATATCAAAAATTGAAGAAAATCGACACGTAAGCAGTCATGATATCGCTAAAGAATTAAACATCCATCACCAAACAGTTTTAAACCATTTGACAAAGGCTGGATACAAGAAAAAGCTCGATGTTTGGGTACCACATGAATTTACACAAAACAATTTAATGAACCGAATTTCCATTTGCGAAACGCTGTTTAAAAGGAACGAAATCGAATCATTTTTAAAGCGAATGATTACAGGTGATGAAAAATGGATCACATACGATAATAATGTACGAAAAAGATCGTGCGGCCAAGAAGGGTGAAGCTCCTAAAACAGTAGCAAAACCTGGATTAACACCAAGAAAGGTAATGCTGTCTGTTTGGTGGGATTGGAAAGGAATCGTTCATTATGAATTACTAGCACCCGGTCAAACCATTGATTCCGATCTCTATTGTCAACAATTAACAAGATTGAAGCACGAGATTAAAAAAAAATGTCCCCAGAATTAATCAATCGAAAGGGTGTTGTGTTCCATCATGACAACGCCAGACCACACACATCTTTGATGACTCGGCAGAAACTGAGAGAGTTTGGCTGGGAAGTTTTAATGCATCCACCATATAGTCCGGACCTTGCACCTTCAGAATATCATTTGTTCCGGTCTCTGCAGAACTCCCTTAATGGTTTAAAATTAAATTCCGCAGAGGACTGCAAAATGCACTTGGATCAGCTTTTTGCCCAGAAAACACAGAAGTTCTACAGTGATGGGATAATGTCTTTACCAGAAAAATGGCAAAGGGTCATCGATCAAAACGGCGCATATTTGGGATTGGAAAAACAAAAGCAGCAAAACCTGGATTAACACCAAGAAAGGTAATGCTGTCTGTTTGGTGGGATTGGAAAGGAATCGTTCATTATGAATTACTAGCACCCGGTCAAACCATTGATTCCGATCTCTATTGTCAACAATTAACAAGATTGAAGCACGAGATTAAAAAAAAACGTCCAGAATTAATCAATCTAAAGGGTGTTGTGTTCCATCATGACAACGCCAGACCACACACATCTTTGATGACTCGGCAGAAACTGAGAGAGTTTGGCTGGGAAGTTTTAATGCATCCACCATATAGCCCGGACCTTGCACCTTCAGAATATCATTTGTTCCGGTCTCTGCAGAACTCCCTTAATGGTTTAAAATTAAATTCCGCAGAGGACTGCAAAATGCACTTGGATCAGCTTTTTGCCCAGAAAACACAGAAGTTCTACAGTGATGGGATAATGTCTTTACCAGAAAAATGGCAAAGGGTCATCGATCAAAACGGCGCATATTTGGTTTAATAAAGTTCATTTGAAATATATAAAAAAAATCGTTTGAATTTTGTAAAAAAAATTATCAATACTTTTTAGACAACCTAATACATATAAAATGTACAAATCTACTAGTTTTTCTAGCTTCAACAACACGTAATCAATTTAATTTCTTATAATATATTAGAATACTCTTAATGATATTCTAAAAAAAATTGCTGGTCTTCTAAAATTCTGTCATATTGTCAACTAAATCCCTATAACTCCCTATAGTCATACATATTGGAAAATTTATTAACTAATTTGCAATTAGATTCATTTTTATATGTCTTACGAAAAAAATTAATTGAAATTGAAATATTTCTGTAGCCAAAATTTTAAAGTGAATCCGAATAATAAAAATAAATAAATTTGTCGCTATACAACCAACAATCTGGTTTTAGCGTCCAACAACAGCCTTCGGTTGTTAGTTTCTTAATTTGTGTCTTTGTTGGTAATTAGCCGTACGACCAACCGCAAAGGGAAAATACAACTCTGTGTTAAAATTCAGATTCGAAAAATAACCGAAAACACAAAACATATTTTATGCATTCAGTAGGATTCGAACCCACGACCCCAAAATTTCTTTAGAATTTTAGGTTGGCATTTTTAACATTTACACCACAGAGTTATTCCGAATGCGGATACTATTTCCTATCCTTATCTATAAGCTTTTTCTTAATGCAATAAAATTCAGAGGTTTATTTTTTTTTCGTATACATTTTGCATATAAAATTGATTTATATTATAATTAATATTCAACTTTATATATGAAAAAATTAATATAACATACTATATTCTTTTTAATAATTAACAAATAAATACGCTATAATAGAAAAAAGAAATACATACTAAACTTAGGTAGTATAAAAGTTCATTGTCCTTTTTTATATTGTTGAAAAACAATCATAACAAAAAAAAGAATAGTATAAGTATATTAAAGGATGTTATATATGAACTAATAAATTGACAAACATTTCTATACGTGGACCTTCACTTACATATTTAAATATATACAAAAAACAAAAAAAACAGTAATGATAAAATGTGGTACTGGGCCATATCACATAGATACAGTCAATCAATTTGAAAATTGAAAATACCACAAATCGTGACTAATAACCATTTGTTCCAAACCGTTTATTTTTAGAGCCTTTATACAATATTATACGAGTATTATACTATTTATTATTATTATTATCATTTATTTATATATGTAGATATGTATATAATAAATTCAATACCAAATCCACGTTCAATCTATCCATGTATAGTTATACACAATATATGCTTGTACAGTCGACTCTCGCTTACGGAATCCCCTATACTCTTTCGTCTTGGGTTCTCAAAATCGAAAAAATTGCCGAACAGTGCCACTACCGAATAATACATTAGTTAAGAAATTTGCAATATACAGGGATATAATATATTTTATTTTATTAACCCCTAGCGAACGAATGCCACCATACTCGCAACATTGCAAATATTCTAAAAAAATCAAATGCCGGCATATATGCGGCAAGACGTAATATATGTTCTCTCATTTAAAGTTTACTGTTTAACAAATAAAGTTATACGTTTTGAAGAAAAATGCGCTCGTACGTTAAGGGTTAAACTTAAATTTGTTTACGCAGTTTGGAACAAATGATTAATTAAAACAAAAATCTGAAACTTTTGTTTGTTTAGTAGATATTAAAATATCATTACATTTTCTCTCATTGTCTCTTTAGTACCTTTATTGTATCCGATAGAATTTTGATCATTTGCAAGCATTTGTGAAATTTCATTTATAAACTGTGTATGCAATTTTTTAAGATGTTTGGACGTCTAATAGATAGCTATCTTCCCAAAACTATTTGAGTAATCACTAAGCTCAATGGTATCAATATTATTTCAACGGATTATATTAGCGTTAAAGATATGACGGCATACTAAAAAAAAGATAGCATTACCGAAGAACCTTACATTCATACACTGATAATACAAGTAGAAATATACAAAGTGAGTGAGTTCCTATTTTCTATATAAAAACTATAAAAATAAATGTATAAATTGTATAAATGGATAAATGAATATGAGGTTATAGAGAGACCAAAAGAATATATTGCAAAGGATAATGGGGTTGAATCGGGGGACAGGGGATTGTGTGGTATATATAGAATTTGGTAGTCAGCAGCTGTGGGTATTTTATTTTAGGTTACACGTTAGGTATGTTATTGTGATGTTAGGAAGAGAGGAGAGGGTAAGGTGTAGAATTTTGTGGGAAATGGTGAAAAGAAAAGTGGGATGGATTGAGGTATGAAAGAAAAATCCGTGGAACTGGAAATTGAATGGAATTGGGAGTCAGGGGATGTGAGGTATTGGAAAGCAAAGGCGGAAGTTTTGGTAAAATGGGTGGAGGAGCAATGTTGGAGGGAGATTATAAAAGAAGGGAAGAAGGGGCGGAGTGATAGGATATATTCGGAGCTGGAATGGGGTATTGGAAGGCAAGTTTACTTGGATGGAAATTTGGTGCATGGGGAAATGAGGGCAATATTGCGGGCGAGGGGGATTGTATAGGAATAAATGCCAGAGGATGGGGGACAGTAGAAAACTATAGGTGCACGTTATGTAATAGCAATGAATGTGAGACTGTGTGGCACGTTATAGATGGGAATGGGTAATGGAGTACAATGGGTAGGGGTAAGGAACTGGAGTCGACGGCGACGGTCAAATGACCATGTTGTGAGAGCGTTTTTTTGCTTTTAAGGCGAGTTTTGTTTTTAAGGTTTTTGTTTTTACTTTATGTATTGTAGTTTTATTGTATTATATTTATTATCATTAGGTTAGTTATATTTGGTATATTTTGAATTAAAAAATGAAAAGAAATAAAACCGAATTAAAAAAAAAAAAAATAAACAAATGATTTTGAGTTGCCATAACTGGAATCTGGCCACCATCGAGAGTCGACTGTATATTGAAATGAATAAATATTTTGTTTTGTAATATATATTTTGTAGTTTTTTTCTTTTTTTGTGACATTTGGATTATCTATATACTATGTGCGGATAGGAGGTATCATGCGAATATATATATACCTAAATAAAATACCATAAATATACATTGAGTTCATCCAACCTTTATGTATATTAAAATATATATATATATTTTTTTTTGTAAACCTTTAAAAATGTATGTATCTATATAGATCTATATATATATATATATAGAAGGACCGCATATATATTTATATATATGGTACAATCAATATTTATTCCACAATGTGTGAACATGGATTTATACATTTATCTGTATATTATAAAAGGTATGTCTATACTCTATCTATCTATATATACAATACCATATTTATATTTATGAACACAATGGTATTTATCTGTACCAAAAAAGCTTTTAATAGATGTATATAGAATATATATACAAATATGCGGATGGGTACATAATCACTTGGTATATATATATTGTAATAATACATCAATGGACAAATATGTAGTTAATTTTGGTTTATATTTATTTGTATACAAAACCATCATGTTTATTTGGTCATTCATATATATATAGTATACATTTTATAGTATACATTTTTTCTGTTTGTGTTCTTGTTGTCAATTTATATAATGCAGTTTCCTATTTATATGCTCGTTTTTGTCCATTTTATTGTACATCGAATTCTATATACGATAATTGCATAAAAATAGTATATATAATATATATGGTTGTATATATAAAGATAAATAAATATATAGATAAACATATATAGATAGACAGATAGATATAGATGATTATCGATGAATTCAATATAGTGTTTTCATGTGTGTTTGTTTCGGTTATATTATAATATCACCGCATATAATTCCTAAACATTTGGTTAAATGAATCAATTGATGTGGTTATATTGTATTCTATTTAAAAGGTATACTATATCTATAATTGTTTGTATATCATCAGCATATCATTATATTATGTTTTTGATTTGTTCCTTAAACTTTAACTTAATATGCGATAAATAAGCATAGAGAAGAGTTTCTTATTCATTAGACTTTATATAAAGTGTGTCCCAGTACCATCCCACAAAGCCAAATACTATTTCCAGCGGGACTATTTCCAGCAAAAAATCGTTTTGGAAGGGGTGGTCTAACTTCAACACCTACAGAGTGTTGAACAAATGGTGTTCATTGAAAAACATGGATTCACTTATTAACTCATTATTTCCAAACCGTTCAAGTTAGAGTAAAAATTAGATACTCTATTTATAGGTAAATGAATTACCTTTAATTTTTCTCGGGATTCAATTTTATCAATCTAGTCCTCGTTTGGAGTTATTGATGCTCAAAGTGAAAAAATATCATATTTTTCCATCAACTTTTTCAGAAAATTTGATTTTCTCACAATTTTCCGGGTTAAAAAAATTTTTTTTTCTAACTAACTTCTATGCGCAATAAAATTCCCTTTAATTTCACCATGCAAAGTTCTCTACGACTTATAAATTTGGAGTTAACACTTCGTTCAATAATGTGTGTGACTGACACATAGATGGCGTCCCTAGAACTAAATCAATATTTTTTTTCGCATTTGGCAACCTTTTTAGGCTTACTGTCAACATCATATGTTAATCAGATCATTTGTTTACAAGTTACAGTGCTATAAGTGACGCTATTTTTGTGTTTTAAAAAAAAATGAATTCAAAGCAATTCCGTGTGCTGATTTATCATTGTTTTTTAATGAAAAAAAAATACTGTTCAATGCCAGGAATGGCTTGAAAAACATTACTCGGACTCTGCTCCATCAAAAAGAAGCATTTGTTATTGGTATGCCGAATTCAAACGTGGTCGTACAGACACCGATGACATTCCATCTACTGGAAGGCCAAATGACGCTGTTATTCCGGAAAACGTTGAAAAAACACTGAAAATCATTATGTCCAAACGTAAAGTGAAAGTGAGGGAGATTGCTGACATTCTGAAGATATCAGCAGGCAGTGTACAAACCATAATACACGAACATTTGGGTATGAAAAAGGTGTGTTCCAAATGGGTGCCGCGTTTGCTCACACCGGAGCAAAAACAACAACGAACCGATGATTCAAAGAGCTGTTTGGACATGTTTACGCGCAATAAGTCGGAGTTTTTGCGACGGTACATCACAATGGATGAAACATGGATCCACCATTTCACTCCAGAGTCAAATCGGCAGTCTGCTGAGTGGCATGCAGCCGGCGAAAGCCGCCCAAAGCGACCAAAGACGCAGCAGTTGGCTGGCAAGGTTATGGCGTCTGTATTTTGGGATGCGCATGGAATAATATTCATCGACTATCTCCAGAAGGGGCAGACCATCAACAGCGACTATTATATAGCGTTATTGGGGCGTTTGAAAGTCGAAATCGCAAAGAAACGGCCTCATATGGCGAAGAAAAAAGTGTTGTTCCACCAAGACAATGCACCGTGTCACAAATCAATGAAAACGATGGCAAAATTGAACGAATTGGGCTTTGAATTGCTTCCCCATCCACCGTATTCTCCAGATTTAGCCCCCAGCGACTACTGGCTCTTCGCAGACCTCAAAAGGATGCTCCGTGGTAAGAGATTTGGCTCAAATGATGAAGTAATCGCCGAAACTAACGCCTATTTTGAAGGCAAAGAAAAATCGTTTTACAAAGGCGGTATCGAAAGATTGGAAAAGCGTTGGAATGATTGTATCTCCCTAAAAGGGGACTATCTTGATGAATAAAAACGAATTTTGGCAAAAAAATGTGTTTTAATTAATTAGTCACACACATTATTGAACGAAGTGTTATTACGTGATTTGTAAAGACGAAACGGCAAAAAATCACGAATTGAACAATTTAAAAAATTAATTTTTTTTTAGAAAACATATTTTTCAATTGAATTTTGTTAAAATAAATCGATTCATAAAAATTTCATTGTATTTTAATGCAAAAATTTATCTTTTAATAAAATTATGTGTTTTTAATCGTTCGATTCATGATTTTTTTCGGTATCGCCGTTCCTACTCACGTAATAACTACAAATTTATAAGTCACAGCGATTAACTTTGTGTGGTGAACTCTAAGGGAATTTTATTGCGCACAAAAGTTTCTTAGGAAAAAAAAAATTTTTTACCCCGAGACATTTTGAGAAAAGTCAATTTTTCTGAAAAAATTGACGGAAAAATATGATAATTTTTCATTTTGAGCATCAATAACTCCAAACGAGAACTAGATAGCAAAAATTGTACCCCGAGCAAAGGTGAAGGTATTTCATATAACTATAAATAGAGTATTTTTTATTCTAACTTGAAATTTGATTTACCTATTTACCTATAAATAGAGTATTTTTTATTCTAACTTTAAATTATGAGTTCATAAGTGTACCCATGTTTTTCAAGGAACACCATTTTTTCAACACTCTGTAACTCGGTAGGGGTTGAAGTTAGACCCCTTCCGCAAAGAATTTTTTGCTGGAAATAGTCCCAGGAATACGTGGTATTCGGTTTTGTGGGTTGGTATTGAGACACACTGTATACTAAAAGAAATTTTAATTTAAAAAAAGTGACATAATATAACTTACCATCTTTACCAGGTATCCCATTTTGTCCATCATTTCCGGGTGTACCATTTTTACCATCTTTTCCAGGTATACCATCAGCACCGGCTCTTCCCGGTACCCCATCCAAACCTGGTTCACCGGGTACACCATCACGACCATCCAAACCGGGACTGCCAGGCATACCTTTCGGACCTCTGGCACCCGGTATTCCTTCGCGTCCCGATGGCCCCGGTATACCAATATCACCTCGATATCCCTTTAAACCCGCTTGACCCGGTATACCTGGTGGTCCTACCGGACAATATTCTTTAGTAGCACTACAAAATCCAGTAATTGCATCGTACTATAAATTATTATAAAAGAGAAAAAAAGAAAGATAAATATTGAAATGAAAAATAACCGTCTTCTGTAATGCATATTAAGTATATATGAATATGTAGAAGATACAAAATTTATTTTGAAATTACGATAATGAATATGTAATAAAATATGAAAATTTCCATAAATAAATAAACAAAAATCCTTCTATATAAATATATATTTAGATTGTGACAACGTGTATTGATTCAAAATATTTTAAGCAAATTAACTTTTTAACATCATTCAAAGATTTTCAAAGATGCAATAAAAAAAAAACTGCGATATTTTTGTATAAAATTCGTAGTAAACAAGTCATTAAATTCATATATAATATTATTATCGCAATTATAAAGTTTATTTTTGTTTTCTTTTAATATTAATATGTTATGTATATGTATTTATAAAATATTTTATAGAGTATGTATACCTAAATCTTATCGTACTTAAAAATAAAAATAATTTGCTATGCTAAAATAATTCATATTTAATTATAAAAGCATTTATATATCTCTTAATTTTTTAATTATTTTAAAAGTTATAGTAAAAGCGAACATATAAATATATAAAAATAATCGCAAAGAGACAACAAAAATAAGACATAACAAATTTTATATATAAATACATACATATAGTTCTGGTACATTAATATTATATATATATGTATATATTGAGATAGATGTTATAAAATGATCTTGTTGAATATATATCAAATATATGTGCGGAGTAGTGTATAAAGGAACTGCTTTATACTATTCGAAAACATTTATATTTCCATTTTGTTTATATATGCGAATATAAAGATAGTGTACATAGAAAATACGCTAAAAAACAATAATTCCATTATGTACTTTTGTATATATAACAATTATATAAATTTTATTTTATATAACAAAAAAAACTGCGTTGTACGTCATAAAAAATACAAGGCAATAAAGATCCTTTTATATAAAATACATAAACGGATCTTTATATACCTATTATATATAAAACACATATCCGAATAAGTATGTGCATTG
This sequence comes from Dilophus febrilis, assembly GCA_958336335.1. Taxonomy (NCBI): domain Eukaryota; kingdom Metazoa; phylum Arthropoda; class Insecta; order Diptera; family Bibionidae; genus Dilophus; species Dilophus febrilis. The sequence goes on from OY284469.1 coordinate 37,193,534, forward strand.
TGCATATACCAAAATTTTTTTTTTGTTATAAATTGTCCTTAAATTTCTTATAATTTGTTTTAATTAATGTATAATTACACTAAAAGTAACTTTGATTTTAAATTGTTATGTTGTTTTACTGTTTATATACCAAAAGAACAACAATTTATAATAGAATTTTTTATATAGAGAATTTCCTCAAAAAAAGTATAGTCGTTATCTCGAATGTAATTTTATCAATTTTCAAAAAAAAAATTGGATCTGTCTAATAACCCTCCATTTCTAGTGGGATAACTTCAATTTTACATAAAGAATTTCCTCAAAAAAGTATAGTCGTTATCTCGAATGTAATTTTATCAATTTTCAAAAAAAAAATTGGATCTGTCTAATAACCCTCCATTTCTAGTGGGATAACTTCAAATTGTTGACTATACCGAGCAAAATATTATTCGGTTCCATATAAAAAATACAAATAATAAAAAATTTTGATATATTCTTAAAAGGAAAATTTTTCTTTCCCATTAAATACACGAAAAAAATGATTTCAGATCAAATTTCCCCTTTGAGATCACATACAATACCAGCACCCAAAATTCTTTCTCCAGAATTTTAAATTGGCAAAAGATCTATCATAACATCTTTAATTTCATATTTTTTTGGTGTGTTTGCTTGTATTCCTAATATAGAACGTTTTTCGACCGTTTCGAATTTCTCAAGTAATTTTTAATTGTTTTCAATTTTGAAAATGTTCTATCCATCCATGCCACCCTGACGTAGTCCAATAGGTAGCGGCAGAAACAATATTAATAAAGCGTCGTTGACAACTTCTATACTTAAAGATATTATTGCGTATTTGATAAGAAACAACTCGGTGAATTCTTTTATTGTTGATTAATTCATTATTTCATCTTGGAGTATCGCAATTTTCATTACCTTTACCATATTCACATTGCGGAAACTCTGTCATAAAATTTTGTATACATTTTAGGCTAAGATCTTCTGTAAATTTTAAAACGTCTTGTTCTCCATTTTCTACCATAACTTAATATAGATATCATGAAATAAAACACATTTGAAACATCATTCATTGCTTGAAAAATATTTTTCATTTTGGTTTACCAATAAATCTAAAATTTGATTGAATACATTCACGCGAATATATTCATCAAACTGTTTTTTTTTATAAAAATTGGATCAATATTCCATATCAATAAGAAAAACAATTGAGTCAATGTTCAATTTTGCTGAAATTTCAATGGCTTCGTCTATCCCCGATTTATAAATATTTCTATATTGCTTTAAATTCTTACTAGCACATGTTAAAGCATTCGTCGCAACCATAAGATATAAATTTTTGGTTTTATGTTATACTTTTATTGCCAAGCCAAGGCCTTAGGCTTGTACGAAATGTATAAGGTAATTTAATCGTTTTAATTGTTTTATGCTATCAAAAATTGCTATCAATGTATGCTATCAAAAATTGCTATCAATTTATGCTATCAAAAAATTAAAAAAATGAAGTTTAAAATGTAGTATTATTATATAAGATCCGGAATAACGGATATAAAAGATGTATGAAGTTGACGGCATTACATTAGATTAAATTAGATTGTAGAAATAGGTTTTATTGGAAAATTAGTATATAGAAATAGGTTTGTTGGTATGTCAATAACATTTGAAAATTTAAAAAAATGATCATACATTATTTATTTTGTATATACCGCACATTTACTTGTTTTAATATATATATACTGAAGTGAAAGAAAAACTTTATGAAAAGTTCTTCTTTTACTACTTCTTCTTGTTCGGAACTAATAAAACATTATTATACAAACTGCATAAATAATTGTTATAAAAATAAAATATATAAAATATAATATTCAAATATTTATTATATGTACTAAAGTTATTCCGCACGACACAACCACTTAACACAATTTATTAAATGTATATAACATACATACATAGATATATTAATGTATTTATTTATTATTACTTTTTTTTATCTATCTTAATTACCATTAACTGCGAAAATATATATATTTTATATTGTATAAAATATGCAAAGGTAATTTTAAATAATATTACAGTGGTTTCATAAATATTTTTCATGCTATCATGATATATGATATATAAAATTCGGTGAAATTTTTTTTGAGAAAGTTCTTCAATAATTCAATATCCTTTAAATTGCGACAATGTATCCTATATAATATCTAGGATAATTTAATTAAATTTTTAGAGAAAAATCTTAAAATTAATTTAAAATTTTGTATTGATTTTTGAATTTTGTAAAAGATTTTATACTCAAGCGTATTACCGACACTGGCATCAACTAAGGTCCAGGTAGGTTTAAACAGCATTCAAAAATGGTTACAAACATGGCGTGAATGAAGATAAATCAAAGCATATAACGTTTACCAATAAGAGAGGTACATGCCCGGAAGTAACATTAAATAACGCGGTATTAACAAAAGTGGAATCGGTCAAATATTGGACTATGATCAACGCTCTATGGTACATACGGAATGAAGTCATAAGACACGACCTTCGAATTTGTTCCGTTAAGGAAGAGGTGGGAAAATCCAGCACAAGATATTTTAAAAGAATTTCCGTACATCCAAACGCACTGGCCAATGGACTGATAAAGGATTTTGAACCAACGAGAAGATTAAAGCGCTACATACCTTCTGATCTGGTTAATAGGTTCTAAAATCAAATAAGTTCCAAAAACTCTGTGGTCGTTTTGTAATTGTATTGAAATTTGTATAGTTAAAAATTTTAATAATGTATTATACATTAGGAAATAGGGGGTGGTAATTCACTGGATTTTCCACCTCACAAGTCAGTATCCTAACCAAACAACTTATTGGATATCATGTAATGTTGCATTACATTTAAAAATGATAGTGGTAAATATTATAGAGAAAAAAAATATAGAAATTTTTCAACACCGTGATGATGATGAGAATTGCAATAGATTGCAATATAAAACTATACGTAATGGTAGATAAACCATTAAGAAAATTTTAATAAGTAAAACCGTAACACAAAACAAAATGTTGATGTAAAAATTGACAACCATATATATAGAAAATTATTATTATATGATGAAAGGATATATTAATAAAAAAAATTTTTATAATATATATAGCAATATGTATAATATAAAATTTAATTGAATAGCTTGCATCAATTCATATATACATAGCCATATATTAATATATGAAAATGTTATAATCGTATATTTTCTAAAGTATTTTATATGTATAATATATGCGCAAAGTAAAAAAAAATTATTAAAATAGCCTAGCTATAAAAGTGATTTAGTAGCTATACACATATATACATATACTATATATGTATGTATATTTACATTGAAATTTGGTTTTAATTTTCCATTTATGATGGAATTAAAAATAAAAATGCATCTATCTGTTGTTGAACCATTGTTCAGTTTGCTATATATACATTTCTTCTATATATATATTCTATGTATACATAGACCTAATGTATATATTGTAATATTTTTTTAATGCTTTAATGTATTTTGCAGTAATATAATGATAATATCATTTTACATTTTTTTCTATTTTTTTTTGTTATTAAAGTTTATAAAGTACCCATCCTGATATTCATATTATATGTGAAAAAAATAAAAATTGTATAAAATTATTATCATATGCAAAAAAAAAACAGAAGAAGCAAAGTGATAATAATAGAATGTACATATATAAATGATTATATATGCTATCATATAGAAAGTCCTCATAATATACATATTTTCATTATCTATGGTATATGATGAAGTAATGCAAAAGAATGAATATTTATATAGCAACGAAACATAACATAGTATAGAATGGTTATTATTTTTATTATTCTTTCATATATAATGGGTGATTTTTTGGCTATTATCTTTTTGGCAACACTGGTTTAAACAGCTAAAGCACGTTTCGTGTTTTGTTTCACTGTCAAACATCTTCAGTTTGGTCTTTACCTTTATTTAACCATGAATCGTCTTACAAACGAACAACGATTGCAAATTATTGAATTTTATTATCAAAATACGTGCTCTGTTAAGAAAGTTCATCTCGACGAAATTGTGTTCAGTGACGAAGCTCATTTTTGGCTCAATGGGTACGTAAATAAGCAGAATTGTCGATTTTGAAGTGAATATCAGCCAAAAGCATTGCAACAGCTACCAATGCATCCAGAAAAAGTCACAGTTTGGTGTGGTTTATGGGCTGGTATCATTGGACCGTACTTCTTCAAAGATGATGCGAATCGTAACGTAACTGTGAATGGTGAGCGCTATCGTGAGATGATATTCAACTTTTTTTTGCCCAAAATGCAAGAGCTTGACTCGCATGACATGTGGTTTCAACAAGACGGTGCCACATGCCACACAGCACGCGCAACAATGGACTTATTGAGAGGTGAGTTCCGTGAACATTTTGTTTCACGTTCGGGACCGGTCAATTGGCCGCCTAGATCGTGCGATTTAACACCTTTAGACTATTTTTTGTGGGGCTATGTTAAAGCTCATGTCTATACAGACAAGCCCACTTCAATTGACGCATTGGAAGACAACATTGAAGCATTTATTCGTGAGATACCGGCCGAAATGTTGGAAAGAGTATGCCAATATTGGACTAAGCGGATGGACCATTTGAGGCGCAGTCAAGGTCAACATTTGCATGAAATAATCTTCAAACATTAAATTATATGGACCGTACTATCGATTCAAATAAAGATTTCATGCATTTTTCTGAATTTTATGTGTTTTTTTTTTAAAACTTTCCTATACCTTTTAAAAAACCACCCTTTATAAGCGTGTGTATACCATATACGTTTTTGTGAATAGAAAATTACATATATACTATAGTTTATCTTATCATATATATATATATATTCTTCTATAATCTACATACATTCTTACATATACAATTTTCTAGTAATTATTGCCTTAATTTTCTACTATAGATTCTTATCCTATATATATACAAATTATATTCATCGTATATGAAGCCTTATTATTATTGTGAAATAGTTAAATAAAAACAACCATATTATATTAATTATATATGCAATTTTATAATTTTAATTGAAGTATTCAATCACAATTAATCATACACTATTTATTAACAAGTATTGAATATTGTTGTTTTTGTATATTCTTACAACTGTAATTTTGAATTTTAATCTATGTCAGTTCAAATTTTTTAAGAAAAATCATGAGATTATTTTTCTGTTAATCCGGAAAAAATATTAATAATATAGTAACATTTTAATTGATTGCTGCTTTCGTATTCATTTTTCCCATTTGTTGTAAATGTACTTAAATTGATTTTTTTGAGTAAGTTAACTCAATACCTAAATTGCCGACGCAGAAAATATATACTTAAATTAATCGCTCATTTCCTCTATAATTAAATTTTAAATTTAAACGTGTTATTTGTGGAGTTTTTTTAAACGAAAGCTAATTTTGGAGGAGGTAATAAGCAGATCGTTAATAAAATTTATGTACGGGACGGGGTACCACACAGGGTTCTGCTCTATCTATCACCTTTTTTTTAATGTTTATCATTGATCTTCTATCAATAACAGAAAACCCATTACACTGTTATGCTAACGATAGTACGTTACATTCTTCTTAGATGAAATACCTCGTAATCATAAAAAACGAACCCAAAAAGCGAACTTTAGTCAGAAGATGATTTCCTGAATTAACAAAGATTTCAAATTATCAAATAGACAACAATATCTCCAATTGGAAAAGGTTAACGCTAGTGGAATTTAATCCATCAGTATGATTATGAATCATTATCATTATCATTATGAATCATTATGAATAATACTCTTATTCCTATAATAATAGTCCTTATATAATGAAAGGACCTATTAAATTCTGGCATGTTTTTTTACATAATTGTACATACAAATATAATATAATTATTGCAGCTCAAAAGGTGGCTAGTCGTATTGGATTGTTTTTAAGAAGATCCAAGAAATTTCTTAATTTTGAAAACTTAGCACTAGATTGTCAAGCATTTATAAGACCAATTCTAGAGTATAATTCTTACATATGAGCCTGCTCACTAATTACTACAGTATATAGTTTAGTAACAGCATGTTCGAAAAACATGCGATCTCACGGATCACAAATGAAACTATTACAAATTCCATTGAATTATTGAATCATAGACGTACAGTAACTTCATTATTATCCACATTTTATCAATATTACCACCACGAATGCTCTAACAAAATTATCAAATTAATTCCTATGCGTATTATAGCTCTTCTTATAATTCAAGAAATTCTCAAATGACACATCCCTATTCAGTATATCTATTAACTTTATTCGAACCAACAGATTTTGAAATCCATTTTTTTCAAGAACAAGAATAGTGTGGAGCAGCGTGCCATAACTATTATATCCTCCTTCTTATAATTATCAATCATTTAAATTAAGCATGCCTTTTTATCTAAATTCTCATTCACCTAAAGTGGAACTTGGACAATTGTTTGAAAACATAAAAGTTATTTTACTTTTCTTACTGCTTTTCCATTTTATGTACAGCTAAAATGAGCTGTTATATTTTCAAAATTTCAACAATTTAATTCATATAATAGTTTTGCCGCTCAAAATCACTTTAATTTAATCAATGCATCATCGTGCGATTTAGTGATTTCATTACTCACGCCAATAGAATTTTGCCGAGGTGTTACGAGGCACTAAACCTATTCTCTCATAGTAACGAACAAAACAAACAAAAATTAGTTTTCCATATAGAAAAAAAATAAACATATTAAATACATTTATATGATATTTTTTAATTGATTATCTTGAATTTGAAAATTAAACCTATACGTATAAACCTAATTCTTTATGTAATTAAATTGTGATTTGCTGATTTCAAATAGAAATGCATATATTACAAAAAAAAAACCATTCATATTCGAAAAATCCACCAAATTAAATAAGCAAAAAAATGTATAAGCAATTTTTATTTTTGTATTTAAATACATTTTCCGAGAATTTTCATTATTAATATAGATGATTCCAGCTAAAAATGGTTTGTTTATAAATTATCGTATGTACTATATATTTGCGCTATATCTATATATGGTAACTTTTAAGAGTGAATGGGTATTTTTGAAATTACTATATGATATTAATAAAATTGTATTATGTCTATATGTTTTCTATTTTTTTTTTTCGAAAAAAAAAATCACAATGCAAAACACAAAGTAGAATTTATTTTGTTTTGTTAAAACTATTTTAATGCCTCCTAAAGTATATTAATTTGAATGAATAAATGAATGAATATAATGAATATATATATATATATAAAGAATTCTGTATAAAAAAAAGGATATTACAAATGCATAATGTTTACAATTTTTGTGTTGTAAACAAAATATGAATTTTCCGAGAAATTTTAGAACAGAATAAAATACAGTATTTTGTTACGATATATATATATATATTAGGTTGTCTAAAAAGTATTGATAATTTTTTTTACAAAATTCAAACGATTTTTTTATATATTTCAAATGAACTTTATTAAATCAAATATGCGCCGTTTTGATCGATGACCCTTTGCCATTTTTCTGGTAAAGACATTATCCCATCACTGTAGAACTTCTGTGTTTTCTGGGCAAAAAACTGATCCAAGTGTATTTTGCAGTCCTCTGCGGAATTTAATTTTAAACCATTAAGGGAGTTCTGCAGAGACCGGAACAAATGATAATCTGAAGGTGCAAGGTCCGGGCTATATGGTGGATGCATTAAAACTTCCCAGCCAAACTCTCTCAGTTTCTGCCGAGTCATCAAAGATGTGTGTGGTCTGGCGTTGTCATGATGGAACACAACACCCTTTAGATTGATTAATTCTGGACGTTTTTTTTTAATCTCGTGCTTCAATCTTGTTAATTGTTGACAATAGAGATCGGAATCAATGGTTTGACCGGGTGCTAGTAATTCATAATGAACGATTCCTTTCCAATCCCACCAAACAGACCGCATTACCTTTCTTGGTGTTAATCCAGGGTTTGCTACTGTTTTAGGAGCTTCACCCTTCTTGGACCACGATCTTTTTCGTACATTATTATCGTATGTGATCCATTTTTCATCACCTGTAATCATTCGCTTTAAAAATGACTCGATTTCGTTCCTTTTAAACAGCGTTTCGCAAATGGAAATTCGGTTCATTAAATTGTTTTGTGTTAATTCATGTGGTACAGAAAACTTCGAGCTTTTTCTTGTATCCAGCCTTTGTCAAATGGTTTAAAACTTCTTGGTGATGGATGTTTAGTTCTTTAGCGATATCCTGACTGCTTACGTGTCGATTTTCTTCAATTTTTGATATGATTTCATCGACTTTTTCAGTGATTGGTCGACCAGAACGAGGTGCATCTTTGACATCAAAATTACCGGAACGAAATCGAGCAAACCATCTATAGGCAGTTAATTTTGATAAAGTTCCTTCACCGTAAACTGCACAAATTTGTTCATGTGCCTGCGTTGCATTTTCACCTTTTTCATAATAAAATTCTAAAATGTATCGAATTTTTTCACTAATTTCGCTCATCTTTAATGCACTACAACTTTTAAATGACTAAACAAATTTAATTTTTTTTTTTTTTTATCTATTTATAAAAATTATCAATACTTTTTCGACAACCTAATATATATATACAATTTTTCATATTCTATAGTTATATACACTACTCTAACCTATTGTTCTTAATAATAATAAGATTAAAAAGAACCATACATTCCCGATTTAAGTCCAATAGAATTATTGTTGGCATTAATAAAACAAAGTTAAAAAATTATAAGTAAGTTGGAGAACAATTGAAGGAGTGAAGAATTACAAGGTAAAATCATTGAAATGAGGAATACAAATACACCGGATGAATGCAAACATTTAGTAAATACCACGTCTAAGAGAATGGGGGCAATCATAAAGGCCAAAGGAGGCGTTAAAAAGGAGATTAGTGGCGTATAATATAAGTGTCCGATATTATACTAGTGAAAATTTTTTTTTTAATTGAATCATTTTGAAATAAATTCCATAACTAATTGAATTTAAAAGTTATTTTACTTCTGTCTACGCAATTATTTAACTAAAACTATCATTTTATGAAATAAAATTAGAAAACTTAAATATTATTGTTTAAAGTCCTTTCTCGGCATCTCAAAATCTAGCATACGGATAAAATAGCAGTTGTCCGATATAATAATGGTTAGAGTAGTATATGCTTTTTCAATTTCTATTAAAATAGAATTTTATTTTCAAAATAAATCCAACAGAAACTCACACACAAAACCCACATCGTTTGTGACATATAATCTGATAAATTAATACAGGGTGGCGCAAAAGTAACGTTCTAGTTTGAATGGTTAATAACTTTTTTATTTATTATTTTTGATTAAATTTTTTTTTAGAATCTTGTAAAGAAGGCTTTGGAAATTTATAATGGAACAGTACACAACAGAACAATGTACCAGAATAATTCAATTTTATTATGAATACAATCAATCAATTATTTTTACTCGGCGTCCACGATATTGACGGTATCGGTAAAAAACAAAAATGTAGGTTTTGGTTAACAGAAAATCCAAGATCAATTCATCGGTGACAATTACACCCACTTAAGTGTTCTCTTTGGTGCGGAGTATCGTCTGAAAGAATCATTGGTCCATATTATTGATCCAATTTTTTTGAAGATGCAGCCGTTTACGCAATTACCATCAATGGTGCTCAATATGGGTCGATGTTGGAAATTTTTTTTGAGGGGAGCTGTGTAAAATCGTTCAGCGCAGTGGTGTCAACATTGTGGAGCCACATCCCAGACTGCAAAGGGCACAATGGCTTTGTTACGAGACACCTTTGGCGAGCGAATAATTTCGAAAAGAAAAACAATTTCAATTGGCCACCGTGTTCACCTGATTTAACCGCTCCAGACTGTTTTCTTTAGGGTATTTGGAAAAAAAACATTGGACAGCCAACGACCATACCACAACTAAAAAACATCATTCGTAATGAACTCCTGGCCATAACAACGGAAATTTTGAGAAAAGTTATGGAAAATGTGTTAGAAAGAGCACGAATGTCTGTCTGTTAGAAAGAGCCCATCACTTACAGGATATTATTTTTCACGTTCAAACCAAACAAATTTTCAAAAAATATACTTTATTTAACAAAAAAAAAAATTGGAATAAAATAATAAATCAAAAAGTTATTAAACACTCACACTAGAACGTTACTTTTGCCCCACTCAGTATGATAATGAAAAAAATATATGTAAAAAAAAATTGATTGCTGTTGTTGATTGTGAAATAAAGAAAATTTCACGGAAAATATGACATGATTTATGACGGTTTATGAAACATTTATAATTTTTCATAGCTTTTCAATAAATCTGACAGAAATTTACGGATGATTTTAATTGATTGGATAAGTACGAGAAATTCTGATACATAAACATATCATGACAAATTTTTTAAACAGTTTTTTGAATATTTCCATACGACATAATTATTTGAGTATTTTGGTATTTTCTAGTTTAAAAGAAAAGAAAGGAAATTTTGTATACATGTCTTTAAAAATTCAACAAAATGTGTATTACATTTAAAAATGCACACATTTAAATTACATGTTTTATTTTCTGAAGAACGTTAATATAATTAATATTGAATCGTATAAATAATTGGAAAATTCATTAAACAAATTGTTACAAAAATATGTAATTACATTCATTTACATGCGAATTTTCCGAGAATTTTCCGGCACTTTAAGCCTAATTTAAAATATCCCCAGCGAATGTTCTTTGGTTTTTGTATTTAGATTTGTTGTTGTTGAATTTGCAATTAAAATATAAATGGAAATATACACAAAAAAAAGAAAGAAACTCTTATTGTATTATGTGCGAAATGTTTATTTTGTTATAATTGGAAATGCGAGATTATTATATTATAATATGTTTCTAATTTAATTTAATTTAATTTAATTCAAAAATATTCCCGTATGTCATTTTCATAAATTATATATTATGTATAGCAGATATCGTATATATGTTAAAAAAATATACAAATATTTGTTATATTATTATATGTAGATTATTATAGATATAGATCTGTCTGTATACTGAACGTACGTAAAAGTACATAGAGGGAGAGTTGTTTTTAAAATTAAATTCAATTATCTTTTATTATATATAATCAGTGTTTTATTTTGTATATATTTATATATACTTATATATATAGAATAGATAGATAGATATATACAAACAAAAGCTTATTTGTTTTAGAGGATAACAAACTGTATATTTTGACTGACTGTATAATATTATCTGTATCTATACATATGTAATATACTATGTTTATAAAGTTATTATGTTTATAAACAACGCCGAAAATGTTATATTTTTTACGAAAAATTGAACTGGGAAATTGTGTGTGACTGCGTGTGTTTTTCTATAAATATATATATTGGGTTGTCTAAAAAGTATTGGTAATTTTACAAAATTCAAACGATTTTTTTATATATTTCAAATGAACTTTATTAAACCAAATATTCGCCGTTTTGATCGATGACCCTTTGCCATTTTTCTGGTAAAGACATTATCCCATCACTGTAGAACTTCTGTGTTTTCTGGGCAAAAAACTGATCCAAGTGCATTTTGCAGTCCTCTACGGAATTTAATTTTAAACCATTAAGGGAGTTCTGCAGAGACCGGAACAAATGATAATCTGAAGGTGCAAGGTCCGGGCTATATGGTGGATGCATTAAAACTTCCCAACCAAACTCTCTCAGTTTCTGCCGAGTGATCAAAGATGTGTGTGGTCTGGCGTTGTCATGATGGAACACAACACCCTTTTGATTGATTAATTCTGGACGTTTTTTTTTAATCTCGTGCTTCAATCTTGTTAATTGTTGACAATGGAGATCGGAATCAATGGTTTGACCGGGTGCTAGTAATTCATAATGAACGATTCCTTTACAATCCCACCAAACAGACCGCATTACCTTTCTTGGTGTTAATCCAGGTTTTGCTACTGTTTTAGGAGCTTCACCCTTCTTGGACCACGATCTTTTTCGTACATTATTATCGTATGTGATCCATTTTTCATCACCTGTAATCATTCGCTTTAAAAATGACTCGATTTCGTTCCTTTTAAACAGCGTTTCGCAAATGGAAATTCGGTTCATTAAATTGTTTTGTGTTAATTCATGTGGTACCCAAACATCGAGCCTTTTCTTGTTTCCAGCCTTTGTCAAATGATTTAAAACTGTTTGGTGATGGATGTTTAGTTCTTTAGCGATATCCTGACTGCTTACGTGTCGATTTTCTTCAATTTTTGATATGATTTCATCGACTTTTTCAGTGATTGGTCGACCAGAACGAGGTGCATCTTTGACATCAAAATTACCGGAACGAAATCGAGCAAACCATCTATAGGCTGTTAATTTTGATAAAGTTCCTTGACCGTAAACTGCACAAATTTGTTCATGTGCCTGCGTTGCATTTTCACCTTTTTCATAATAAAATTGTAAAATGTATCGAATTTTTTCACTAATTTCGCTCATCTTTAATGCACTACAACTTTTAAATGACTAAACAAATTTAATTTTTTTTTTTTTTTTATCTACGAAATGTCATCTTTCGAACATATGTTAGTGTTACCTGATCAGATTAGTACTACTTGAAATATTCAATTATAATGACATCTATTTATAAAAATTATCAATACTTTTTCGATAACCTAATATATATATACTTATAATATAATTATGATTAAAAAAAATTAAATTGCAGTTCAAAGAAAAGCCTTATTTCTACAATATATAATAAAGTTTATAATTAATAATTCTTTTGTATTGCGTTGCATTGTGTCATATATAATAGAAAATTATCCCTTTATCTTTCTACGCATTATAACAACAAAAAAACACAATGTATATTATATATATGATGATCATATTAAAAGATTACGATTTTATGTTGTGATGCGTCCTCGTAAGTTTTATGATAAAACATTTTATATATATTCACTATATAAACACATGCATTCGTGCATTACATTCAACTGTTAACTGAATAAGGGTTTGAAAATGTCAATATCCTTTCAAAGTTATTTTTGTATAGGCAGTAATTTAATTATTAAAGCAATGAATAATAAAAAAAAATCGTCAAAAATATAATAAAAAGTTTTAATAATATCACATATGTGTATATATAAAAATTTGGTTAGATATATTTTTAAGTATTTAACGTGATGACCCACCAAAACAAACAAAAATAAATTAATTAAAAAACTTTTATTGTTTTTATATATACTACTGAATAATATACAATTCAAATATTTATATATATATTCAAAACATATATACATTTATCAAGTTCAAATTAATTCTGATATGCTGATGATGATATGGTATAGAAGGAGATTCCTTTCTATAGTATTTATATAAATTAAATTATATATGTATAAATAAATATATGTCTTTTCTATATAAATGCAAATTATAAACGATTTGTTTAAAATTAATCGGTTTATTCAATTATATAACTTATACATACATATATATAAACTCATTTATATATGCACTTACAATTAGATTTATATTATATTTATTATATATATAATAGGAAAATCCCATCATATAGGATGGGGTCGGCAGGTTCGGACAGGTTTTTTTCAAAGACCCTGGATCCTGCACAATTTTTTTATTGTTTTAGGAAAATAAATACCTTAAAATAATTCACCAATTATTCCTAATCCTTCATTTTACAAATGTTTCTATTTCTTTATATTTCCTTCTTTGTTTATGGGTTATAGTACTTTTAAAAAAGTACTGCATTTATCCGAACATATACCCTTTATCGGGCTCACTTCAGTGATGCCAAGGAGCACTTTCATTTAAATATTGTAATTGTATTATTATTAATATAATATAACAAAACTTTATTCAATATTTAACAGATCCAATATAAGAATAATTTTATTTCTGAATGTAACAAAATTAATTTAATTTTGAATGGTACTTAATGGCTATGAAGTTTGAACCATATTTGATTTTATAATTTCTAAAAGCATTTCTAAAAGACAAATGGAAGCAGAAAACCATTCATCATTATTCTTACTTGAAAACTTAATTCTAGTACTTTCGTCCATGACCGAAATTGCCGAAACACTAACTTGGCCGAATATGCCCCATACTCAATTTTTAATTTCACAAAATAAAAATGGAAACAAATTGAAATTAAATTAAGAAATGATTAGCTATACTTTTAAATAATCAGCAACACTTCTCACAACCACCAAAAAAATTGATAATTTCACAGAACAAAACCAATTTGGTTTGGTAATATCCAATTTGGTAATAAATACAAATATATTTGATTTATGCAAGTTTAAGTTTCGTCGATTTCAATAAAAATTAAATATACATTTTTTGTTTAAATAACAGGGATTTACAACTAAAATTTGAATTTCAAATAATTGTACAAGAAATTAACGTAATTATCTATATATCATTATTTTTATCCCGCATTATATAAATAATAATTAATTTTTAATCATACTGAATATTATAATATTTTGAAAAGTCATAGCTCTGGGTACGATTCTGGATTGTGGAGTGTGGAATACAACAATAGGATATCAAAAGGTATCCACGACACACATTTTCAATGTATGGATTCAATATTTTGGATCAAAGAATCAAAGAATCAATGATGAAAGTGCAAAGGAACTGTTCAAAATTATTTGTAATGAAGAGTAACAACACGCCCAATGTAAGTTGAATTCTAAAAATTTTTTATTGTATTGAAATATTATAGTTGAAATGAAATATGAAATGGCTTGTTTTCAAGAACAACATAAATTTTTCCCTTGAATGAACTAGAAATAATTATTTTATTACTGGATTATTATTATTATTGGCCGATGCAATAAATTCATTTGGTTAAAATTTAAAATTTCAATTTCAATTGATTCAAATAATTGTAATTTGGTAATAATCACAAATAATTAAGTAGATTTAATATTTTTATTCTAATTGCAAATAATTGTAATTTGGTAATAATCACAAATAATTAAGTAAATTTAATATTTTTATTCTACTTAATCATTTATGATTATTACCAAATTACAATTATTTGCATTAGTTGTTTTTATTAAATGAAGTTTTAACTATTATCAAATGTATTTATTATTACTTCCAAACGTATTTATTATAATCACCATCTGTATTAATTATTATTATACCAAACGTATTTATGTTTTTCAATAAATTAATTTTACCAAATTACTAAATCTCTTGTCTTGATGGATCCTATTAAAATTTTTTGAGCGTCCTTTGGTTTTATCGGTTTACCTATACAACTGTTCAATTTTAATAAGTATTGTTTTTGCACACGTATATTATTTATTAATATAGACAAACATGAAATATTATGAATATATTCATTAAAATATATGGATTGACCGAAGGCAACCCCACGGCCGTGCCGCCCCTCTCTATCCTATGATTGGAAAATGTCTGTAAAAATATGCAATGAAATGAAATGCATTTCTCTATCTATATATCTATAAATACAATACTATATACTGTATAGTTCCTTATATACAAATTACCGCATATATTTACAATTGATATAAAATTAAAAAACAAATATATACATATGTGTAATTATAATTAAATAAAGATTGAAAATTAATATAAACTAAATTAAAGTTTTACATTTATTTGCAAATATGAACATTTACATTTACGTATGCTATAAATATTTTTTATATATTTATATGCATGCAAATTGCATATACATATATACTATATAAGTAATATAATATATTTAAATATATGCATATATGATGTGTGTGTGTGTTTGGTGGTGTTTATATGCAAATTATATATTTTCTAATTATAAAATTGTATTTTAACAACAATAATATTAAATTTTATTAATATTTATGTTGATATATACATGCGAAAACTTTATATATGAATAAAATGCAAATATTTTTATGATAATTAAGTTACCTGTGTAACGAGTAAAATCTATACTACTTTAACCACTATAATATCGGACACCTACTATTTTATTCGTATGCTTGATTTTGAGATGCCGAGAACGGACTTTAAACAATAATATTTTAATCCTTCTGATTTTAGTTAAATAATTGCGCAGAAAGAAGTAAAAAAAAACTTTTAAATTCCATTAGTTATGGAATTTATTTCAAAATGATTCAATTTAACAAAAAAAAATTTGACCATTATAATATCGGACACTTATATTATACGCCACTAATCGCCTTTGTAACGCCTCCTTTAGCCTTTATCACTGCCTCCATTCTGTTAGACGTGGTATTTACTAAATTTTTGCAATCATCCGGTGTTTTTGAGTTCCTTCATTTCAATGATTTTTCCTTGGAATTCTTCACGCCCTCAATTGTAACTTTGGGATCATTTTTTAACTTTGTTTTATCAATGACAACAATAATTCTATTGGATAGTGGTTAAAGTATAGTATATATTATAAATTTATTGATGGGACATAGAAGTTTGAGATTATACGAACAGATTTAGCACAGTTATAGAATCTTTCGGTTCTATATGCCAAAAAAAACATCATAAAAAATCGGATTGTAAAACGCTTCATACATACCCTTTTTATCAAGACATCTTAAAAACATATTTCTAAAGAATAAAATAATAAAATATTTTCATGATTTTGAAAAGGTACTTGACAGAAATTTTTAAAATGTTTCAGCATTTACATTCACTGTTGCCTGCCATCACGAATACAAACTTATGATATTTATATAACTACTTAATTCCATATATTTTAAATAGAATTACCTTTAATTTTGTATGTAATAAATTAAACGTCAAGCAAATTACAATCTCTTGTTTAATTTCATTAATTTATATAAAGAAAGCGTGCGATTAATTTTTATGGATATTTTTTTATGTTCGATTGATAATTCCCAATAACTTATTATCGAATAAAATGCAATTCATGTTATATATGTATTTCATCGCATCAAACATAGTAATTAACGGTTTAATAATAAATATCTTTGGTTCTGAGAATAATCGCAACAAAGAAGTATAATAGTTTTTCTTTTCATATCGTTCATGTCTAATGTGAAACATGAATATATTTACAAAAATAAATAATATATCTTTCACTATACAACCAACAATCTGGTTTTAGCGTTCAACAATAGCCTTCTGTTGTTAGTTGCTTAATTTGTGCCTTTTACGGTGTTGGTAATTAGCCTTACGACCAACCGCAAGCGGAAAATACAACTCTGTGTTAAAATTCAGATTTGAAAAACACCCGAAAACACAAAACATATTTTAACACTTCGTTCAATAATGTGTGTGACTAATTAATTAAAACACATTTTTTTGCCAAAATTCGTTTTTATTCATCAAGATAGTCCCCTTTTAGGGAGATACAATCATTCCAACGCTTTTCCAATCTTTCGATACCGCCTTTGTAAAACGATTTTTCTTTGCCTTCAAAATAGGCGTTAGTTTCGGCGATTACTTCATCATTTGAGCCAAATCTCTTACCACGGAGCATCCTTTTGAGGTCTGCGAAGAGCCAGTAGTCGCTGGGGGCTAAATCTGGAGAATACGGTGGATGGGGAAGCAATTCAAAGCCCAATTCGTTCAATTTTGCCATCGTTTTCATTGATTTGTGACACGGTGCATTGTCTTGGTGGAACAACACTTTTTTCTTCGCCATATGAGGCCGTTTCTTTGCGATTTCGACTTTCAAACGCTCCAATAACGCTATATAATAGTCGCTGTTGATGGTCTGCCCCTTCTGGAGATAGTCGATGAATATTATTCCATGCGCATCCCAAAATACAGACGCCATAACCTTGCCAGCCAACTGCTGCGTCTTTGGTCGCTTTGGGCGGCTTTCGCCGGCTGCATGCCACTCAGCAGACTGCCGATTTGACTCTGGAGTGAAATGGTGGATCCATGTTTCATCCATTGTGATGTACCGTCGCAAAAACTCCGACTTATTGCGCGTAAACATGTCCAAACAGCTCTTTGAATCATCGGTTCGTTGTTGTTTTTGCTCCGGTGTGAGCAAACGCGGCACCCATTTGGAACACACCTTTTTCATACCCAAATGTTCGTGTATTATGGTTTGTACACTGCCTGCTGATATCTTCAGAATGTCAGCAATCTCCCTCACTTTCACTTTACGGTTGGACATAATGATTTTCAGTGTTTTTTCAACGTTTTCCGGAATAACAGCGTCATTTGGCCTTCCAGTAGATGGAATGTCATCGGTGTCTGTACGACCACGTTTGAATTCGGCATACCAATAACAAATGCTTCTTTTTGATGGAGCAGAGTCCGAGTAATGTTTTTCAAGCCATTCCTGGCATTGAACAGTATTTTTTTTCATTAAAAAACAATGATAAATCAGCACACGGAATTGCTTTGAATTCATTTTTTTTTAAAACACAAAAATAGCGTCACTTATAGCACTGTAACTTGTAAACAAATGATCTGATTAACATATGATGTTGACAGTAAGCCTAAAAAGGTTGCCAAATGCGAAAAAAAATATTGATTTAGTTCTAGGGACGCCATCTATGTGTCAGTCACACACATTATTGAACGAAGTGTTATGTCAAAAATGGTATAGAAATTAAATGAATCAAAGATTGCATACATATGAAAAATAAAATGGCATTATAAAGAATTTTTTAAATCTTTATGTACATATATTTTATAAATCATATTGTACCGGTAAAGTTTATCAGAACTCTTTATAAAATTATGAGAGATATTGATTAAAAAACAAACTGATCAATTAAACTAATATGTAGTTATTTAATTGTCTTAAAACAGTTACGCATTTAAGGATCATGTGATTTAGGACGCTATATATTTTATTATTTGAACGAAGCGCGTATATATGAGCTATAACCGGCCTGTGTATATCATAATATTAAATTAAATCCGTTTTAATATAACATGACCCTCTACATATATTTATGAAAAAGCAATATAACTTTTTATATATAAAATAAGATTACATATTTATCGAATACATAATTTATTATAAATTCTATTATATATAGATGTATATTAATAAAAATTATATTCATATAAAGACAAATGAATAATAATAATAATGATGTTTATAATATGGTCGGTCATCAATATCATCATTGCTTATTGTATGTATACCTTCAACTTTTATATTCCATTAAGAGTACTTAAATTTGTATATATTATTTTATTATTATATATATAAATAACAAGTAAAGGAAGCAAAAAGCATTTTTACTATACATACATATACTACGTGATATTATAATATCCATCTATCTATCTATACTATATTTATATTTTACATGAAAATAACAACGTTAATATATACAATATATATATTTATATATATAAATAAAATATATATAAATATAACATATAATAAAAAACATTTTAACAAATCGTTTCTTTTATCAAAATTTATGTTCTGCTGAGGAAACTTTTATTGTTTACATTTATTTATATTATGTAGAGTATATCCTTTTATTATATAATATAACGATATTTATATATATACGAATATATACAAAATACGTTGCAATTTTCTATATTTATAAATATATTTATTATACATATTATCTATGATGTTTTGAAAGTATTGTATTATGTCTAAAATTACAATTTAATTGTGTTTTTACACTAAAAACACATATTAAGTGAATTGGATTCTTAATACGTATAATAGATAAACGAATAATATCATAAGTATTTTGATTGGATCAGCATCAGCGACCGTGGGATGTGATGCCGAATAAGTTGTATTTTGAAGGATTAATTATACGATTCAAAGATTTATTACAATTTAACAATCAATTTTGATCAAAATAAAAATCTTTTATGAAAGAAAAAAATCTTCAAGAAATATGAATGCCGTATTATTAGAGCGCTTTCAATCGAAAATTAAAATGACACAAAAAAAAAACCATGCAACTTTAGAAAATTATTCAGAATTTTCTTAAGAATCTATACGGAATTTCCTTTAGAAAATTATGTGAAATTTCCTTTAAAAATTGTTTACAGAATTCCCTTGTTAAAATTAAACGGGATTTTCTTAAGAAAACTAAACGGAATTTCCTTGAAAAATGTTACAGAATGTGTTTAAGAAAATTATACGGAATGTCCTTCAGAAAATTATATGGAATGTTCTTAAGAAAATTAGACAGAGTTGCCTTAAGAAAATTAGACAGAGTTTCCTTAAGAAAATTAGACAGAATATCTTTAACAAAAAAAAAGGAATTTCCTTAAGAAACTTTTTTTCTTAAGAAACTTAGACAGAATTGTCTTAAGAAACTTAGACACAATTTTCTTAAGAAACTTAGACAGAATTTTCTTAAGAAACTTAGACAGAATTTTCTTAAGAAAATTATACAGAATTTCCTTAAGAAAATTATACAGAATTTCCTTAAGAAACTTAGTCAGAATTTCCTTAAGGAAATTATACAGAATTTCCTTAAGGAAATTATACAGAATTCCCTTAAGAAAATTATACAGAATTTCCTTAAGAAACTTAGGCAGAATTTTCTTAAGAAAATTATACAGAACTTCCTTAAGAAACTTAGGCAGAATTTTGTTAAGGAAATTTTACGATATTTCCTTAAGAAAATTATAGAGAATTACCTTATGAAAATTAAACAGAATTTCCTTAAGAAAAAGTTACAGAATTTCTTGAAGAAAATTAGACAGAATTCCGTAAGAACATTATGCAGAATATCCGTAAGAAAATTATACAGAATATCTTTAACAAAAAAAAAAGTAATTTCCTTAAGCTAAGTTTCTTAAGAATTTCCTTAAGGAAAAGTTACAGAATTTCTTTAATTAGACAGAATTTCTTTATGAAAAGTTACATCCTTAGTCCTTAAGAAATGTCGGTATAAAAGTTATTTTAATGATGCGATTTAACGACGAGATAATCGAATTTTTAACGATTACGGACTTCGGTGTTAAAATAGGTGGTTAAAATAAACGAAATCGTTAGTTTACCTCAAACTTTGTGTTTTACCTCAAACTTTGTGCAGTTTTTTGCAGTTAGTTATCATATGGACATTAATATTGAGAGATCCTGTATAACATTAAAATGTATAATGACTAGAGAGCGACCGCTTTAGAATTTTTATATACACAATACATTCAATTGTTTGACTATATATATACAGATATAAACTTTAATTTAACGGCAATAAATATCCTGTTGATGTTAAATATATCGAAAAACATTAAGATACTACTATATTAATATTATATAAATATATAGTTAAATATTTACAATATATGGTTTTATTTAATATTTAGATGTACATATAAATATGATATAATATAACATAGGATAACTTAATATTATTTTTATATATAAATATATAAACGATAACAAGGGAGTAATACAATCATTTACAATGATTTTTAATGGGTATATATATTTATATTTTATTGCATATTTTATGATATTCCGTATATATAAAAATATTATACATAATTTAATTTAATTTTATTGTTGATTTGATATACATATATAATATTTATAAATATATTTATTAGCAGCGCGCATAGTAATCATTTATGAACACAAACTAATATATTTTCTTTTTCATCATTATACTATGTATTATGTCTGGTATATAAGATTACAAGAAGAAATTTTTTTTTCATTTGATGTTGTAATCACTCTATATTATTATATGATTATATATACATCTTTTATTTCTAAACTTTTTTTTAGATTTGTTTCTACCATAAATATAGTATATATTGTCTATATGATGGGCTATGGATGGCTATGCTGTACATATACAAGACATACAATAATAAGATAAACATCCCAACATATAAAATTTACGATTATATGTTTATAAGAAAGAAAAAAAACATACGGAATTAACTTTAATATTTTATTATGATAATACCGCACTTACACGCAATAGAATGTCTATATGTGGTATATACAATAATATGTAATAAAAAAAAATATAATAATAATGTAAGCTGCTCTCATTCATGACTTCAAATATATATGTATGACTTATATCCTTATATCCTCATTTATATAAAATTGTTGTTTTCCTTTAGATCCTTACATTTATGACGGAAATAGAAAAGGTTTTTTTTTTGCAAAAGTTGTGAAGTTGTTAAATTGGTTTTCTGGTTGATTAATGAAATATTTTTTTGACATTATTACAATCACATTAGAATATGTTACAATGGAATACAAAAATGTTTATTGTTTGTTTTACATTATATTATTGTTATTTGTTATATTATTATCTTTTATCCTCTTTATATATGTACATTGTACAATGTTTTTTTATATATCAAAAACATAATATAAATAATTTTTTTTGTATAAAAATATTACAGTAATTTGAAATATTGTATTTCATTCGGTTAATTAAAAAATCAACAATTTCAATAGATATATCCATATATTTGACATTACGCGAACGACATTAGACGAAAAGGTAATTTTTTATGAATCAAATTTAAAAAAAAATCAAAATGAATGGTTGTCATTAACAATATTTGATTATTTGATATTATCCATAAAGGTTTCGTCGATTAATTATAAATTCTAGTACATACAAAATTCTGATATTCTTTTCAATATTATTTTATTCTTATATATACAGTATTTGAGCCGAGGTGAAAACATGGATTTTTAACTGATAAAATTGGTTAAAGAATAAGAGTGGTACAAAGAGCAATTAAAAGATATACGTTCGGCATTGATTTAAGGGATAGGAAAAGAATTTTTTGGATTTGGTAGAAAAATCGGATAAGTGACATATTATAGGAAGAATGAATGGACACTTTACCAAATTGACAGACATTATTTAGATTTACAGACCAAAGACAAAAATCTCAAAAATTCATATAAGCAAATACGTAAATATTCAATGACTTCATTTTGAATTTGGACATTTCTTATATTATACAAATGTATAAAGGTCTGTTAAAATATTGCAGTAAAATCAAAACGAAAGGGGGAAAAGAGTTTACATATATAATAAATAAATATATATTAACATTCATTTAACAAATGCATTATATTATAATCAAAAATTGTTTTAAAGATTAAGTATAGCATAGACGGAGCTGGGAAATTGTCAGTTATATTACCCATAGAGGATACTAAAGGGTGATTTTTTAGCTATTATCTTTTAGGCAACACTGGTTTAAACAGCTGACGCACGTTTCGTGTTTTGTTTCACTGTCAAACATATTCAGTTTGGTCTATAATTTAACCATGAATCGTCTTACAAACGAACAACGCTTGCAAATTATTGAATTTTATTATCAAAATGCGTGCTCTGTTAAGAAAGTTCATCGCGACGAAATTGTGGTCAGCGACGAAGTTCATTTTTGGCTCAATGGGTACGTAAATAAGCAAAATTGTCGATTTTGGAGTGAATATCAGGCGGAAGCATTGCAACAGCTACCAATGCATCCAGAAAAAGTCACGTTTTTGTGCGGTTTATGGGCTGGTGGCATCATTGGACCGTACTTCTTCAAAGATGATGCGAATCGTAACGTAACTGTGAATGGTGAGCGCTATCGTGAGATGATATCCAACTTTTTTTTACCCAAAATGCAAGAGCTTGACTTGCATGACATGTGGTTTCAACAAGACAATGGACTTATTGAGAGGCGAGTTCGGTGAACATTTTATTTCACGTTCGGGACCGGTCAATTGGCGGCATAGATCGTGCGATTTAACGCCTTTAGACTATTTTTTGTGGGGCTATGTTAAAGCTCATGTCTATACAGACAAGCCCACTTCAATTGACGCATTGGAAGACAACATTGAAGCATTTATTCGTGAGATACCGGCCGAAATGTTGGAAAGAGTATGCCAAAATTGGACTAAGCGGATGGACCATTTGAGGCGCAGTCAAGGTCAACATTTGCATGAAATGATCTTCAAACAATAAATTATATGGACCGTACTATCGATTAAAATAAAGATTTCATGCATTTTTCTGAATTTTATGTGTTTTTTTTTGAAAAACTTTCCTATACCTTTTAAAAAATCACCCTTTTATATATTCTATACGGCACATGTCAATTTAAATGATTTATAAAAAATATTTGGTCGTGCACCGAACGAAATTTTCCGGAAAATCGACTTTTCTAAATTTTCTATTTTCTTACCCGTAGAACCGTAGAAGGGTTTTTCTTAAATTCTCGCTTTTCTTCGCATTATTTAAAAATTCAAAAATTCAAAACATTTACAAAGAATTTTTGGAAAATCGATTATATCTTTTGAACCAATCTGGCGATTTTCAAATTTTTTTCTATGAAATATCAGAAAATTGATTGAACTTTCAAATTATTCGAAGAAAATGAAAATTGGAGTCAATCTATGTCTGTAATTCGAACAATTCCAAATTTGAAAAATTGAGTTTTCCTAAAAATTTAGTTTGAAAAATTTTTTTTTGTGAAGTCTAATTAATTTGATTTTAGGCGGCATGTGCCTTTCAAAATATCCTATCGTTTTGGTAATATAGGGCCAAACAAAAATTTCCAGCGCCGCCTATGATTCTTATCAGAGGAATTTTTACAAATTCATGTATACAAAAACGATATTTTAAACTAAAAACCAATTTTAAAACATCATATTCTGAATTCTCATGCACATAGCTGCATAGCAAGAAGTCGTACATTAAAACAGAGCGCCCATATTTTAGGGGCTCCGAAAAATGAAACCTAAATATTTGAAAATACCTATGACGTCCGTAAAGATGCAAGATTTTCCAGCAAAATACAAAATTTGATAATTTGATTTTGGTCAATTGGGAAATCAACTATATAAGAAATAACTTCTTTTGTTTCTTTGTGCTCTTCGAAAAATCTGCAAAAACCAAAAAGGGCGAATTTGATAATTTTGTTCAGAACGACGAAATCTCTTGGTTCGATCCACTACGTATTTTTTTAACAATTATAAATGGTCTATCCACCAAAACCCTAAAACATTGGAATTCTATATATGAATATATGTATTCGATTTAGGCGACACCAAAGAATTTATATTCAAATCATGTATTTATATTTAGATGTATTTAATTTTATCTTGAAAAATAAACGATAATAAAAGTATATATTGATATATAATCATATAATATAACACTTCGTTCAATAATGTGTGTGACTGACACATAGATGGCGTCCCTAGAACTAAATCAATATTTTTTTTCGCATTTGGCAACCTTTTTAGGCTTACTGTCAACATCATATGTTAATCAGATCATTTGTTTACAAGTTACAGTGCTATAAGTGACGCTATTTTTGTGTTTTAAAAAAAATGAATTCAAAGCAATTCCGTGTGCTGATTTATCATTGTTTTTTAATGAAAAAAAATACTGTTCAATGCCAGGAATGGCTTGAAAAACATTACTCGGACTCTGCTCCATCAAAAAGAAGCATTTGTTATTGGTATGCCGAATTCAAACGTGGTCGTACAGACACCGATGACATTCCATCTACTGGAAGGCCAAATGACGCTGTTATTCCGGAAAACGTTGAAAAAACACTGAAAATCATTATGTCCAACCGTAAAGTGAAAGTGAGGGAGATTGCTGACATTCTGGAGATATCAGCAGGCAGTGTACAAACCATAATACACGAACATTTGGGTATGAAAAAGGTGTGTTCCAAATGGGTGCCGCGTTTGCTCACACCGGAGCAAAAACAACAACGAACCGATGATTCAAAGAGCTGTTTGGACATGTTTACGCGCAATAAGTCGGAGTTTTTGCGACGGTACATCACAATGGATGAAACATGGATCCACCATTTCACTCCAGAGTCAAATCGGCAGTCTGCTGAGTGGCATGCAGCCGGCGAAAGCCGCCCAAAGCGACCAAAGACGCAGCAGTTGGCTGGCAAGGTTATGGCGTCTGTATTTTGGGATGCGCATGGAATAATATTCATCGACTATCTCCAGAAGGGGCAGACCATCAACAGCGACTATTATATAGCGTTATTGGAGCGTTTGAAAGTCGAAATCGCAAAGAAACGGCCTCATATGGCGAAGAAAAAAGTGTTGTTCCACCAAGACAATGCACCGTGTCACAAATCAATGAAAACGATGGCAAAATTGAACGAATTGGGCTTTGAATTGCTTCCCCATCCACCGTATTCTCCAGATTTAGCCCCCAGCGACTACTGGCTCTTCGCAGACCTCAAAAGGATGCTCCGTGGTAAGAGATTTGGCTCAAATGATGAAGTAATCGCCGAAACTAACGCCTATTTTGAAGGCAAAGAAAAATCGTTTTACAAAGGCGGTATCGAAAGATTGGAAAAGCGTTGGAATGATTGTATCTCCCTAAAAGGGGACTATCTTGATGAATAAAAACGAATTTTGGCAAAAAAATGTGTTTTAATTAATTAGTCACACACATTATTGAACGAAGTGTTAGAATAAAGACGAAAAGGCTTTTAAGAAAATTAGAAAAATTATCACCTTCTTTTTTATTCATTCGCATACCATACCGTAGCATAGAATAATAATAATAATAATAATAAATATATATTCTACAGATAATAATAAATGTATACCAAAAATAAATGTAAATGAAATGAATAATGAGATGGTTTTCTTGCCAAATTATACATATGCGAATTAATCCGTAAAAGATTAAAGATTCAGTAAAAATATAAATTCATTTTGAATATGTTGATAAAGTATATATTATATCTTATAGTATGTTAAATATAATTAAAATTAAACTTACCGGAATACGTGAATAACTTGTTAACCAAACCCATTCATCACCACCCGGTGCAGCACCTTTAAGTCCAGTAATTCGTTTTAGTTCTTCATCTTTTTTCTCCAATTCACGACGTATTTTTGGATTAAAAAAATCCACAAATGAACCTTGATTGCCTTCTGTTTAATTAGAAACATAAAAAAATCAATTAACTCGTATTCAAAGAGTTCTAACTACGCATATATTACTATAAATCTATTTACCTTCATTTTGTCGTACCATATTATCATTAAATAATGTTGCTTTTCGTTTTTCCCTTATGAAAACATGCAATTCCGATGCTTTTCGTTCATTTCTTATATACATTTCATCAGGTGCATTATCGTCAACATCACCGTCGCCAGCAACATCATCGCCACCATTATTATTATTATTATTATCATCATCTAACGTTGAATGAGTTTTTTTATCAATATTAACATTTGTATTGGTTCTTGAATATCCACGTGAAATTGTTGAACTGCAAATGAAATTGGAAATTTGAATACAAAAAAAATTGTTTAAAATATATAAATATATAAATAATGTGTCATGTTTTATTTAAACAGAACAGATTTTAAACGTTAATACAGTTATCATATCATAAGTATTTCCTTAAGATTTAGACTGATCGGAGCAAGCTTGTTTTTCGTTTTGTCTGGTAAGTATCAATGTAATCTCGATTTTATAGGCGGTTCAATGCTACATTGCTAGGCATAGTTTACCGAAGAATCGGTTACAAATTCTTTAATGTTTTCCACAAAATAAGATAATTAAATTTAATTTTAATAATTTCATTATTGCCAAGAGAACAAAAAAAAAACGATCTTTAATACTAAAATTTCAAACGATTCACATCAAATTTGATTTATTGAATGTGAAGTTGAAAACTTATCTCTTATTGGGGCCTTGCATTAATAATGTCGACTTAGATAACAGATGGCGTAACTAGCGTTGTGTGCATCGGAGCACACCGCGGCCATATTCTTTTTTTGCCTGTTATTACTCTATAAATTTCAGTATATGTCATTTCGTTGAAGTGTAAACAACAAAGTTTTTTTTGCTTCGAATATGTTGAAACACATGCCTAGTGTTTCGGAATGTGTTTTGCGGGTCAAAACGTTGTTTTGCGGGGTTAATAACTTCCTTTAATTTGAAGAAACCCGCTGCTGATAGTTGTCGATTGTTGGTAGACGCTTACGGTGAACGGGCTCCAACTCAAAAAACTTGTGAACGGTGGTTTGAACACTACGGAAGTGGTGATTTTGAATTGGAAGACAAAGAACGGTTAGGTCAGCCAAAAAAATTTGAAGAATTGCAGGCAATGTTGGATGAAAATTCGTGTCGAAAGCAACAAGAGCTTGCATTAGAGTTGAATTTAGATGCCTCTACCATTTCTAGGCGTTTGCATTCAATGGGAAATATCAGAAAGCTAGAAAAATGGGTCCCACATCAACTGAATGAAAATCAACTCAAAGCACGAATCGATGCATGCCATAAAGATCAGAAGGGTGTCGTGTATTATGAGCTGTTAAAACCGAATGAAATGGTTACATCTGATCGCTACCTGCGACAACTGGGACGAATTGGCCAAGAAATTGAACGGAAAACGACCATTGATAGCTCGAAAACACCACAAAGTTTTAGTGCACGATGACTATGTCAGACCACATCGTGCAAACATCGTTAAGGAAAAAATAAAGAGGCTCCAGACCTTGCTCCTTCTGTTCAGATCAATGCAGGTCAGCCTGGCAGATGTACGCTTTCGAAATGCTGAAGAAGTGCGAAAATGGGTCGATAAATGGATTGGGATAAAAGATGAGGAAGTCATAGCTAACGATGGGCAATATATTTGTTAATGTACTCAATCGTTTTGTTATGCAAATAAATGACGTTTTCAAACCAAAAATCGACATTATTAATGCAAGGTCCCAATACATACATTTATCAATCGTACGTAAACTAATAAAATATAAAATTTAAAAATTAATTAAATTAAAAACTCGATTTTATATACTATAATATTATATATATAGTTGATAAGTTCAGATACATTAGTGAATAATTCAGATACATATTAATAAATAATGAAATAATAACTCAAAAATTAATATATTTTACTTTTAAGTTAATTATAATTTTTTTGTATCTTCAATATTTCTATTCAATATACTCGTAGTATAAACGCTCTTGACTTGATGTATAAAAATCATATATCACTATATTATAAAATTTAACATTACCAAATACAATTAATTGTAAAACTATAATATAACATTTTCAATATCGCGGTATATGAATACAAAATTTGATTTAAAATCGATATCCATATATAATTTACATAATGAATTTATATATTACAAAATTCATCTCAATTAATAAAAAAAATTAATGTATATTTGATGTGCATCTGCAAAAAATAAATAAAAAAACACTTGAAAATGTAATTTTTATATAGCACAGATTTGAATTTTAATAAATTTTTTAAATATAAAATTGCGTATACAAAGTTCTATATAATACATGTGTTTATTTGTTATGTGAAGTGTTCAAAATAAAAATTAATAATTGTCGAATATTTATATATATATATAATGATGTGGAAAATGTGCTTTATATTCTCGAATCATATATAGGTGAAAATTTCGATCCTAACGCATATGAAAACATTCAAATTATTCAACATCTCAGAGACACAAACATTTTTATAATAAAGTTATAATGTTCCCCCAACCGCGTGTATAAAACGATCCTAGGATAGTTTTCAACCAATTTCTAATTTCTTCCGATGAGTTTTATTAGTTTTTAACACAATTTTCCATTGAATCTTATACGCAGAATTATATACCATATCATCAGAAGGGTTCAATATCAGAATTAGTAACAAAATGAAAGCATCGAGCTGTACGGTTAATATATTCCCCTAAACACATTAGCATGCTACCTCGAAATATATTTATTTATTCATTCGGTTTGTACATTTGACCCAATATGGCTCCTTACAAATTATGTACAGTAGTAATAATAAGTTATAGTATTATTTAAGTTACAATTAAAAAACCCAACAGGTCAATTTGCCAAAAGATTTAAACAGAACAGATTAAAAAGAAATAGGAGATTTCAAAAATAAACAAACATTGTCCTAAAAGCATTAATGTTCATAGCAAGTTTAGCAGAGGTAGGTAGGGAATTCCATAGATCAATACCACAAAAAAATATATAATCATATCACAATATAAAAAATGAGGAACGAGTAGGGATTTAAACAAATACAGCCGTGTTTCCCTTGGGTTAATAGACGCGAATTTCTAGAGTAACCGCAGTCTTCCATATATCGACCCCGCAATGGCATTAAAATGATCAGACCAAGTAAGGTCCCCATTGAATATCACACCAAGGTTTTTCAATTTTGAGAGCAAAATGGAATAGGCACAACAATGACAGTAGGAAATGATGACGTATCAATTACCCCTTTGTAAATAACAATACTCTGTGTTTTAGGCTATTCCGATGAATCCATGTCCTAAATTATTAACATTTCAGTATTAATTGAAGCGATACACTCAGGTACACCCACCAGGGTACAATGACGATATAATTGCACATCATCAGCGAACATATGTATATATTTGATCCCATTTCGATCAGACGCAGGCAGATAATTAACAAATAGGGTAAACAACAGAGGACCAAGAATAGATCCCCGAAGAACACCAGAAGATAGCGTGGCTGGCACCGAAAATTACGAAAATGAATAATCCACCATAATAACAATTTAGAAATGATTTTTCAAATAGCTACGAATTAGGTTACCCGCAGCCATCGAAAAACCAAACGATTTGCCCAATTTACAACACATAATGTCGTATGATCAATAGAATCAAATGCTTGATGGAAAAATCAAGCAATACCAATGTTGACAGGCAATTTTTATCCATAGCAAAACGTATATAATTCGTGATTTTTAATAAAGCCATGGCCATGCTGTGACCAGGGCGAACTCCAGATTCAAAATGGGGAAATAAGTGATTCATCGTGAAGGTACTGGCAAATCTGATTTTTCATTAAACGATTTTTCATTAAAGCATGAAATAAGGTTGATAGGGCGGAAATCGTTCATATTTAGAACCGTGGCCTTTTTTGGAATGGGGAGAACTTTGGCAATCCTCCACACCTTAGGGAAAAAAGAAGTAGTTAAAATAGTGCTAAATGTATGAGTAATATACGGACCGATGATGTGAAGTATCAATTTGATGAAACGCAGTCGTATGATACCCTGTCCCTGTCTCCATATAGTATAGTTGTACAAAAACGATGATGATTTCAAGATGCTTTTTGATGTCTATTTCAATTCATATACGATTATTAAATATATTTATACGATATTAATATAAATATATGAAAATGATTTATTTTCCTCTTTATACCGGCTATCATTACTAACTATCATTAGATTATTACTTATATGTATATGTTATATGTTATATCATCATATGTATACTAATATATATATTAGGTTGTCTAAAAAGTATTGATTCGTCATTCTCAAGTGTTAGTTACACCTCCACGTGGTGGCAACCGGGCAA
Organism: Dilophus febrilis; assembly: GCA_958336335.1. NCBI lineage: Eukaryota > Metazoa > Arthropoda > Insecta > Diptera > Bibionidae > Dilophus > Dilophus febrilis. The sequence continues at coordinate 37,224,947 of OY284469.1, forward strand.
TGCATCCTAGAACGCAGCCAAGTAACTAATGCGAAAACAACCGTAATGGAAGTACAACGAAAAGGTTTGAGTACCCCAGGTGGTAACCAGGCTATGCCTGGGAATCCACCCTCTACGGAGGCATGCCCTATAGATTCTGGGGAGGGCAATCTATTACGGAATTTCGGGGAGATGCGGGTGCGTGACACGGAGCCACCAACCATACCGGCCATGGGTTCGCGAAAGCGAGCTCAGCGGCCTCGTGGGCGGGCGGAGCTGCGGGACATTACGCAGCCACCAACCAAATCGGCCGAAGGTACGCGAAAGCGGACCAGAGCGCAGAGGAGGAAGGAGGCTCAGCGTAAGAAGCGGCTCGGACCTGTCAGTGATGACGGGAACGAGCTGGCTGAAGTGACAACTTCAGCAAACTCCACACCGGAGGCTGTACAGGAGAAGAGGTGCAAGGTGAGCACACCTAGCGGGTCTTCGAATCAGAAGACACGCGGGTTGGGCTTGCCTGGCGACTCTTCAAATGGTGCAGCCAAAGGGAAGGAGGGGGGGTTTCGGAAACATGATGCAGGGCCATCAAGGCACAGCAAAGTTGATGCAGGGCCTTCAAGGCACAGCAAAGACGATGCAGGGCCTTCAAGGCACAGCAAAGTCAATCCGAAATCGCTCAAAGGGGACCATGGCCATAGGAGGAAGCGTCCAGTTACCTTTGCGGGGGTAACTGGAAGCGATCTTCATTTGGGCGTCACTGGTGTCAACGGCGGGGGTGTCATGGATGAGGCCAGGTTGGTTGCCTTCAGGGTAGCCCTCCTGGAAGCACTTGATGCCTTGCCGGCGGACGCCGGAGACATTGGTGTGACCGACGTACACTTGGATGAAGGGATCATTGCAGTTAAATGCGTGAACCACAAATCCAAGGCATGGCTCTGTGAAGTTGTTGGGAAGATGAACCTCTTGGGGGGAATCAACTTAACAATAGATCGGCTTACAACCGTGAAGGATGTAAGAAAAATGGTGTTACGGATCCCAGGGCAACCGGGGAGCAGTGAGACCATTTTTGCCAGACTCCGACGTCAGAATGCCTGCGTGAGTGACACTTCTAAATGGAGGGTCGCTTACTCGGGCAGGTATGACGACGGAAAGAAAGGTGGTGTCATCCTGACCGTTTGGTGTCCGAGGGTGGAGGCGGAGGCAATACAGAACGCAGGGAGGTTGCTCAACTGCGGACTGGATTTTGCCTATGCCAAAATCACGGACGGCAAACCTAAGGGCAGCACTTCGGTACGGGGAAACTGTGGATGATGGAACAGCTATGGCTGGGACATCAGAAGCAGGGAGGCGGGAGGTGGGCCCATACCGAAAAATAAAAATATGCCAATTGAACCTCCACCACAGCAAGGCGGCATCAGCAATGATGTCTAGGTGTATGGTGGAGGAGGGGTTGGATATAACAATGATCCAGGAGCCCTGGGTTTTCAGGGGGAAAATAAGGGGTCTACCTGGAAGCATTGGTACACTGTACTGCAATGGTGCAGGAAAAAGCAGGTCGTGCATTATGGTAAAGCATGGAATTGCAGCAGTAATGCTGCCTCATCTATGTACGCCGGACCTCGTGGTGGTGCGTGTGGGTGTGGGGGCGGGCGCGTTTGTGATCGCCTCTGCATACATGCCGTACGACTCTCTTGAGCCACCTCCCGGAAGGGCAGTGGAGGAACTTGTAGGGTACTGCGGGGTAAATAACGTGGGCCTGATAATAGGATGTGACGCCAACGCACACAATGTGGTGTGGGGGAGCACAGATGACAATCGCAGAGGAGAACAGTTGCTCGAATTTGTGATTGGAAACAACCTTGGCATAATGAATCGGGGTACAGAGCCTACTTTCGTAGTGAGTGGCAGAAAGGAGGTCCTGGACATAACGCTTTGTAATGCCATGATGTTGGGAAGACAATCGAAATGGAGGGTGATGGATCGGGCGACCATGTCTGATCACAGAGCTATCTATTTCGAATTGGACTATGGCCTGAGGCAAGGGGTGCCAACAAGGACCACCAGAAACCCTAGAGACACCGATGTGTTGGTTTACCAGCGGGTGTTAAAGGGGGATCTGGGGGGACTGGGGCGCTCGGGGCCGAAAACGGCAAGGAGTGTTGAATCGCGGCTAACTGTCATACAGCGGGCTGTGAAAAAGGCATTCCACAGTGCATGTCCTCTCACTCTGGTTGAAGAAAGGGACCCAACACCTTGGTGGAATGGGAAACTGGAAAAGCTAAAGGGAGAGGTCAGAAAAACCTTTAATCGGGCTATGAGGTGTGGGACGGAGCAGTCATGGCAAGATTACAGGGAAAAGAAACGAGACATGAAAAAAGCTCTGCGTAGTCAGAAAAGGCAATCGTGGAGGGATTTCTGCTCGGAAATGGGGAGCATCTCTGAGGTCAGTAGGCTGCAGAAGATGGTCACCAAGGACTCGGTCTCTAGAGTTGAACTGATCCGCAATGGGTCGGGTAAAATGTCGGAGACAATAGAGGAAAGCAGCAGGACCCTAATGGAGATACACTTTCCGGGAAGCCAGGCGTCGAATCAACCGTGGCCGGTTGAAAGGAGGAGGGCCACGAGAAGGAGGAGACGTGCGGCTGAAGGGATTGTGACATTGGAGGGAGTAGAACGTTCCATTGGGAGGTTCGAGCCCTTCAAATCTCCGGGGCCTGATGGAATATTTCCCGCCCTGCTACAATGGGGTAAAGAGGTCTTAGTTCCGAGACTCAGGGAAATATATGTCACCTGTCTCGCGATGGGGTATATTCCGGTAACTTGGCGGGAAACCAAGGTGGTATTTTTGCCCAAGCCTGGAAGGGGGGACTACACTGAGGCGAAGTCTTTCAGACCGATCAGTTTGTCATCCTTCCTATTGAAAGCAATGGAGAGGGTGATAGCGGATCATCTGGAAAGAACGACGTTGAGGATGTATCCCCTACATAGTAACCAGCATGCATATCAGACTGGGAAGTCAACCGAGACAGCACTACATCAGTTGGTGCGAGTCGCGGAACACGAGCTGAACACTGGAGGAATAGCACTGACTGTATTCATGGATATAGAAGGTGCATTTGACAGGGTTCAGTTCGGAAAACTGAGAACTGCTCTGAAAGGGCGGAGGGTCAGTCGGGTCGTCAGGGACTGGGTTGACAATCTGCTTGAAAAAAGGGCAATAAATATAAACTCAGGACACTCCAAACTTAGGGGAAGGGTAAACAGGGGATGCCCACAGGGTGGGGTATTGTCTCCGCTACTGTGGAATCTCACTGTCGACTCATTACTTCAAAGACTGGAGGAAATAAATGTATACACAGTAGGGTATGCAGACGACTTAGCGATAATGGTACGGGGGAAGTTCATGAATACCATCCGGGATGTCATGGAAGAAGCTCTTCGGGTGACGGAGGGATGGTGTAAGGAACATGACCTCTCCATAAACGCAAGTAAGACAGACTTAATTGTTTTCTCAAGGAAAACAAAGGGCCTGGAAATAGAACCTCTGAGACTCTTTGGGTCGGAACTCAAACTGGCCACCAGTGTCAAGTATCTGGGTGTACATCTGGATAGGAGACTAACCTGGGGGTATCATGTGAGGGAGAAGATACAGAGGGCTAAGAGGGCACTACATCAGTGTAGACGGGTATGTGGACGATGGTGGGGAATCTCGCCAAAATCGATGTACTGGATATACACAATGATGGTGAGGCCGATAGTGACATACGCCTCAATTGTATGGTGGAACAAAACCACCCAAAGTACAGTGAGATGTCAACTAGATCGACTTCAAAGACTAGCATGTGTTGGTATTACGGGGGCTTTTCGCACCACGCCGACCATGGCTATGGAAACATTGCTGGGAATGCTGCCTCTGGATCTATTTATAGTAAAGACGGCGGTAAGCACGGCAATAAGAATGGTGCAGAACAAAACGTGGCATCAGGAAGGCACCATCCACGGGCATATGAGGGTCCTGGGCCTTATTAAAGGGGTCAGGGAACTTGCTATGCCAATGGATGGGATTAGGAGGACGGTGGTACAGGAAATGCATCACAGAACCCTCCTTGAGGACGGATCACTCCCTGAAGTGGGGTCGGAAACGATAACAGTCTTCACGGATGGATCTAAGAGACATGGCAGTTACGGGGCTGGGTATCACTCAGTGGAACTTGGCTTGGACTGCCAGATAAACATGGGGAACTATTCCTCAGTATACCAGGCCGAGCTGATGGGCCTAATTCATGCACTGGACTATATTCAATGTAGTAGGGTTGGCGGGAAAGAAATCTTTTTTGCCACCGACTGCAGGGAGGTGGTCAATTGTATGAACGGTGGCACATTCGACTCGGCCCTGGAGCTAGAGTGTGCTCACAGGCTCAACGGGTGTTCGGTTCATAATAGGGTCACACTTGTCTGGGTTAGAGGGCACAGTGATATCGACGGGAACGAAAGGGCGGATACTCTTGCAAAGGAGGGGACGTCTAAAAAAATTCGTTGGACCGGAACCGTATACCGCAATCAGCAGGGATACGGTGAGGCATACTGTCGAGAAATGGATTACCTCCAAACATCAGGAAAGATGGAAGGAGGTAAGAGGACTCAGACAATCTAAGCTGACGCTGGGATTGAAAGTAGGACACACCAACCGAGAGGTACTGAGCATGACGCGAGGGGCTCTTAGGAAGTTGGTGGCACTCATATCTGGACATGGAGGATTCAGACATCATCTTGTAAGGATGGGAATTCTTACTGATGATGAGTGTAGACTCTGTTTGGAGGATGAGGAAACGGCTGAGCACCTTGTGTGTAAATGTCCGGCTTTGGAGAGCATAAGGAGAAAGGTAACTGGACGGTCATTCTTCCCCGAGAGTGAACTTGGACGGATGCCTTTCAGAGAGATGCTTGAAATAACGAGGGACACCATATTCGAGGAGCAATCGGGGAAACCCGAGTGGCAAACTGGATAGGAGTCAATCGGAGGTACGAAAAGGGGCCCGAGTGGCCTGGTTCGAATATACCGAAGCCGAAGGAGGGGGTTTTAGTCAGTAGGAATCTGACACGCACCTTTTGGTGTGTCTATGCAAGATTTCCCCCTCCTTCGTTAAAAAAAAAAAAAAAAAAAAAGTATTGATAATTTTTTTTACAAAATTCAAACGATTTTTTTATATATTTCAAATGAACTTTATTAAACCAAATATGCGCCGTTTTGATCGATGACCCTTTGCCATTTTTCTGGTAAAGACATTATCCCATCACTGTAGAACTTCTGTGTTTTCTAGGCAAAAAACTGATCCAAGTGCATTTTGCAGTCCTCTGCGGAATTTAATTTTAAACCATTAAGGGAGTTCTGCAGAGACCGGAACAAATGATAATCTGAAGGTGCAAGGTCCGGGCTATATGGTGGATACATTAAAACTTCCCAGCCAAACTCTCTCAGTTTCTGCCGTGTCATCAAAGATGTGTGTGGTCTGGCGTTGTCATGATGGAACACAACACCCTTTCGATTGATTAATTCTGGACGTTTTTTTTTAATCTCGTGCTTCAATCTTGTTAATTGTTGACAATAGAGATCGGAATCAATGGTTTGACCGGGTGCTAGTAATTCATAATGAACGATTCCTTTCCAATCCCACCAAACAGACAGAATTACCTCTCTTGGTGTTAATCCAGGTTTTGCTACTGTTTTAGGAGCTTCACCCTTCTTGGACCACGATCTTTTTCGTACATTATTATCGTATGTGATCCATTTTTCATCACCTGTAATCATTCGCCATTCGCTTTAAAAATGACTCGATTTCGTTCCTTTTAAACAGCGTTTCGCAAATGGAAATTCGGTTCATTAAATTGTTTTGTGTTAATTCATGTGGTACCCAAACATCGAGCTTTTTCTTGTATCCAGCCTTTGTCAAATGGTTTAAAACTGTTTGGTGATGGATGTTTAGTTCTTTAGCGATATCATGACTGCTTACGTGTCGATTTTCTTGAATTTTTGATATGATTTCATCGACTTTTTCAGTGATTGGTCGACCAGAACGAGGTGCATCTTTGACATCAAAATTACCGGAACGAAATCGAGCAAACCATCCATAGGCTGTTAATTTTGATAAAGTTCCTTCACCGTAAACTGCACAAATTTGTTCATGTGCCTGCGTTGCATTTTCACCTTTTTCATAATAAAATTGTAAAATGTATAGAATTTTTTCACTAATTTCGCTCATCTTTAATGCACTACAACTTTTAAATGACTAAACAAATTTAATTTTTTTTTTTTATCTACGAAATGTCATCTTTCGAACATATGTTAGTGTTACCTGATCAGATTAGTACTACTTGAAATATTCAATTATAATGACATCTATTTATAAAAATTAGCAATACTTTTTCGACAACCTAATATATTATTCATATATTTGGTATATAATAGAGCTTTATAACAACATTATATATTTCTTTAGGTTTTTTTTTAATGAAACTCCATATCAATACAAATCATTGAATTACGGAAAAATCACTCACTCACTATATTTTATATAAAGCAATAAATTCCTTATTTTGTGTGTTGAGGCTTGAGTGTATATATACATATTAATTCTCATATCATTCAATATATATATATATATGTAGGTACTATAAATATGCATATGAATTTGATTTCAATTTATTTATTGAACTATATATATATATTTATAGTGGGTGGTGTGGTGTTTGTATGTATGCTATTGATAGGTATATTATATGAATTCAATATATTCCACATCAAGAGTATATATATTGAAATTTAATATGTATTATATTTTGGATATGAAGTTATATATAAGTTATATCAGTTAGTTATATCTATTTATGGTTTAATATAAATACAGAGTGTGTCGCATTTAATATCGATTTGTGGTTTTTATTGTGGTTGAATTTTTTTACATATTAGTTTTGTTGTTTGGTATAGTAATTTCATGAGGTATTTCTTTCGTTTTGATTGCGTAAATTTTGATCTGCAAACTGTAATGTATAATTTAAACTGTAAACTGTAATAATTTAATCAGTTATTCTACATTATGATTTCAATTTACAGAATCTTTTGTGAATTTTTTGAAAATTATTGCTTAATAATAAAATGTAATAATGAAATTTTTTTAGTATATAATCAGTAGAACGGATACAATTTTTCTGTGCCCTCGTTTCATTGATTTTTTCGAATTCTAAATTAAATTATATATGACCGTATATCGGCTTCGGCGTATATGACCATAAGGTTGATTTTCAAGTGAGTCAAATTTCGTTTGAAGATTTGGATTCATGAATGGCTCAAGACTTTACATTTAAAAACATCGCATTCCCCACACAAATATACCCACACATTATTTAACGGATATTTTTAAAATACAAACTTACACTTAAGTGGCAAACAAGTACACATAAACATACTCATCACAACTATATACATCAACAGACGTACGGGAGTTTAAAAATAAATTAAAGTGTTGTAAAAAATTATAGTTTGAAAATGTATTAAAGTGTTGTATTATAAATTATAGTATTGTAATTTAATAAATTTTTTATGGATTGAAGAATCAAATAATGAATTATTGTGTATGTATAAATGGAAAACTTAAGATTGTGAAAGTTAATAGTATATATTACCAGTTAATATAGCTTCTGAATATATAATAAAAGCGAAGTGAAATAAATATTAAATAAAACCTAAAAACTAAGAGTCATACTAGTGTTTATTTAATTCACCCTCATCCATACAACGATCCACAATCATTTATCGAACAACCATAGTGTATAGCCGGCCTCTAGAAACACATCATTTAACTAACTAACCTCCAAATGATTATATGGCTTGTTTGAACTATTTTTCATCATATTCCCATCTAAAAGATTGCATTTAGGAGTTTTTGATTTTGATAATGAATTCGAAGTATATTTTTGCCTAAAAAGGCCAATGATAGATAACATTCAAAATAATACTCGGAAAATAATAATTAGAGTAAGAGAATAAATAGAAACATATTTAAAAGAATCATAATAATTTATAGTTTTAGTATTCGCATTTTTGAATGTTAAATTTAGGGAAAAAAATGTTCACCTTCAAATTTTACCACCCTCCATCCCTTCCAGGAGCGCCCATACCAACCCCAAAAGAATTATTGCAGATATATCGTTCCATTTTGTAACACGTTTGCTTAAAATTTGGTTTCTAAAGTTTTATTGAAAATGGTAAAACTTTTGTTAGGAAATTTATTCTAATCCCATCCAGGATCCAGGTGGCTCACATACAAATCCAAAGTATTATTTGTGATATCTCACTCACAATCAGTTTCAGACTAATCGGTTTTAAAATTAGGAATTGAAAGGTTTTATGATAAATGGCAAAGTTTTCGATCGGGGATTCTTTTTTTTGTAATCCCATCCCATCCAGGTGATGAAATACAAATCCAAGGAATTATAAGAGATATCTCATGGTGCTTTTAACCGATTGACTTGAAATTTTGGTGATATGAAGAAAAATGTAAAATTTTTATATTTGGGGACATTTTTCTGATCCCATCCCATACAGGAGAAACTCAATGAAAGTGGTAATTATACATTTCTTTTCGCACAAATTGATCCGCTCTAATATTCAATATATTTATGTATATTCATACAACCCGCATTTAATTCTATAATTTATAAACAATATTTGAATTAATTCTAGTAGAATGAGTTTTCTTTTGATTGTTTTTTTTTTATTTAAAAAAAATATAATATTTGAAATTTTTATAAAGTATTAAACAAATAATTATGTTTCCAAATATTTTTTCAGATTATTTTTTTCATATTAGGTGTAGGAATTATGAAATCTATGAAAACTTATTAAATATTTTTTACATCAAAGCATTATATACTTTTGGCGGGTAAAGAAATTTATAAGGGTAAAAGATTTGCAAAATCGCATTATAGATAATTATTTTTTTATTTTAACAAAGAATAATATACGTGGATTGAGTAATAATACAGATAATACCAAAGATTTTCGAGTTAAAAGATGAAAAAGTGATTAAAAAAAAAGGAGACTAAAAATATTTTTTAAATATATTGAACCCCCTTGTATTATTTGAACTTTTTGGATAAATCATTCATAATGATGTGATGTATTGACTATTGATACGGGTAACTATATATTGAAATTTATCAAGTTGTTTATTTATTTTTTCATGTTTTATGATATATTTATTATATTTGTATATTTTTAAAAAACATTTAACATTTTTATATACATATATACAGCGAAACTTGTGTAAGTTGACCAATCGCGGACTCGACCAAAACTGGTCAATTTTGATCTGGTAGTTAAAACTGGCAGGTGGTCAGGTTACACAGATTTAAGAAACGATTTATTTAATGTAAAGAAATTTTAAACACAAGTTTGAATGAATTCGTCAGGGACCATTCAAAATCGGTCAAGTTGACTGATATAGACAAGTTGGTCCACTGATAGAGCAAATTTACCGAGTTTCACTGTATTTATATATATAGTAAATTTTCAATTTCACATACAATATGATATTTTGTAATAAAACGTTTTATTGTATGCTATATATACCCTTAGCAAACGAATATAAAAAAAAACACTTTTGTTCAATTTAAATGAAAATTATATAGGTTTATAATACATATGTTTATTTACAGTAAGTGGAGCTTAAATAATTACCATTTTGATGATGGTATTTATAAATATTATAAATGAATGATTTCAATCAAAAATTGATATAGAAATTCATTTTGGTATATTAATATTTATATTATAATATTATCTATCGAATAGCCTAATAATAACTAAAGGGTGATTTTTTAGCTATTATCTTTTTGGCAACACTGGTTTAAACTGCTGACGCACGTTTCATGTTTTGTTTCACTGTCAAACATCTTCAGTTCCGTCTATAATTTAACCATGAATCGTCTTACAAACGAACAACGCTTGCAAATTATTGAATTTTATTATAAAAATGCGTGCTCTGTTAAGAAAGTTCATCGCGACGAAATTGTGTTCAGCGACGAAGCTCATTTTTGGCTCAATGGGTACGTAAATAAGCAGAATTGTCGATTTTGGAGTGAATATCAGCCAGAAGCATTGCAACAGCTACCCATGCACCCAGAAAAAGTCACAGTTTGGTGCGGTTTATGGGCTGGTGGCATAATTGGGTCGTACTACTTATAACTGTGAATGGTGAGCGCTACCGTGAGATGATATCCAACTTTTTTTTACCCAAAATGCAAGAGCTTGACTTGCATGGCATGTGGTTTCAACAAGACGGTGCAACATGCCACTCAGCACGCCCAATAATGGACTTATTAAGAGGCGAGTTCGGTGAACATTTTATTTCACGTTCGGGACCGGTCAATTGGCCGCATAGATCATGCGATTTAACGCCTTTAGTCTATTTTTTGTGGGGCAATGTTAAAGCTTATGTCTATACAGACAAGTCCGCTTCAATTGACGCATTGGAAGACAACATTGAAGCATTTATGAGACGTGAGATACCGGCCGAAATGTTGGAAAGAGTATGCCAATATTGGACTAAGCGGATGGACCATTTGAGGCGCAGTCAAGGTCAACATTTGCATGAAATAATCTTCAAAAATTAAATTATATGGACCGTACTATCGATTTAATTAAAGATTTCATGCATTTTTCTGAATTTTATGTGTTTTTTTTTAAAAAAGTTTCCTATAGATTTTAAAAAATACTGTATAAATGGTTTTTAAATAAAATATGTTTCTTATATTGACATAGAAAATTAATATAAAAAATTATATAAATATTTTTCATGTTCAAAATTTAGTAATTCATTTATTTTATTTTCAATATTTCAAAATTATTAATATTACAAATTAAATGCAATGAAAATTACACAATACAATATTAAAATATTTTATAAATATTATCACATATATTATATATATGATATATATGAGATTTAAATTGAATCATATAAAAACGCAATATTGAAAATGTTTTGTATCAAACATATGAATAATCGTGTATACTGCTTTAACCATTATGATATCGGACACCTGCTATTTTATCCGTAATGCTCGATTTTGAGATGCCGAAAAAGGACTTCATAAAATGGTGGTTTTAGTTAAATAATTGCGCAGACAGAAGTAAAAAAACCTTTTTAAATTCAATTAGTTATGGAATTTATTTCAAAATGATACAATTTAACAAAAAAAAATGTGACCATTATAATATCGGACACTTATATTATACGCCACTAATTTCCTTTGTAACGCCTACTTTCGCCTTTATGATAGCCTCCATTCTCTTAGACGTGGTATTTACCAAATATTTAACCATCATTCTATGAAATAAAATTAGAAGGATTAAAAAATTATTGTTTAAAGTCCTTTCTCGTCGTCCCGTCATCTCAAAATCGAGCATACGTATAAAATAGCAGCTGTCGGATATTATAATGATTAAAGTAGTATACAAAAGGAAACTAATAATAATAAAAAAAAAAAGAGTTACTGAACAAAAATTTTCAATTTCAATGTGAACCAAAATGAAAATATATATTATTTATTGCCAAATAATAAAAACTATATATACATATATATAGAATGTTGAATGCAATTCCTTTTTTATTGTATAAATATTCCTTTTATTACTATATTTTCATGGATATACTACGACGACGAGGATAGAATTTTAGTATATGTATATACAATACAGAATATATCTAATTCAAACAATAATATAAAAGTTATATGCATATATTACATTTGTAAAAAATTGTGATTGTTATTACAGGAAAATATTTATTTTATATACGAACGAAAGGTAAATAGAATATATATATTATAGGAATATAGAAAAAGCAAAAGGTATTATATATGGATATAGTTGCAACAGATTACATTCATTTTCATATACATATTTTGAGGATACGTATAATTTGTTTTCATTATACAAAAGGACCGTATATATATATGAAATTGTATATAAATATGTTATTAAATGATTAAAGCATGGATTAAAAGTTAAGAGAAATTCATAAATCAATTCCTCAAATTTGTATAGTCCATAAACGTACATTTTATAAGTGTACTTTCCATAATCCTAAATCGTATATAAGATGTCCACTTTTACATCATATATGTTTATTATTGTAATGCATATTATAAAGTATTAAATATCTATATGCATGCATGTCATTAGCATGAATTTCATTTCCCATATATAGTGTATTCAGGGTGATAATAAGATTAAATTAAAAAAATAAAATAAATATTCGTTTTTCAAAAAGGAAAATGTTTTTAACTTTGCATAAATTTATATATGGTAATATCTTCGTTATAACGACAAGAAAACATAATGTTCAAAAATACAAAATAACATATAATAAATATACGAAAGTATTATATTCTATATATCTAAAAAAAACTTTTATATATTTTGTTGAATTGATCTTCACTTTTTATGGTATATACCTGGACTATAAATAATATATTTTATTTATATATACATATACAATTTATGCGTTCTCAATATTATTGTAAATTATATGGAATTGTATTGTAAATTATTTGAAAAGTAATAAATATTTCATCAGTAAAATTTTGTTCTTAAGTTCTTTTGTATTTACATATATATACACAGTGCGACCATTAATATTCCGGACTCAAACCATATCCCATTAACCAGTGGGACGATCTATGTGATGGAACCTGCGTTTTGAAGCTTGATATTTTCTCTATCGTCTGTAAAAATTTCATTGCATTTGGTTGAAATAAAAAAGTTATGGCATTTCTTGTGAAACAATATTTTAGTTGAAGTAGAAATTTTAACATGGAACAAAGAGCAGTCATTAAATTCAACGCAAAGCTTGGTAAATCTGCAACAGAAACGTTCAAATCGATGCAGCAAGTTAATGGCGATAATTGTATGGGTAGAACACTAGAAAGTTTTTGAGTGGTATGAACGTTTCGTGGATGGCTAAAAAAAACTAGAAAAGTTCCATCGAAAATCAAGACAATGCTCGTAACATTTTTCGATAGCACGGGAATTATCCATAACTGGTCCAACTGGTCAAACAGTAAGTGGCGCATATTATATTAAAGTTTTGAAGCGTTTGATGGGCAGGATTCGTGGTATTCGACCTGAATATCGTGAATCAGATAGTTGGTGTTTGTTACACGTTAATGCACCAAATCATAATTCACTTATTGTTCTTCAGTTTTTGGCTCGAAATCAAGTCTGTGTGTTAAATCATCCGCCGTATTGACCTGATTTAGCACCATGTGACTTCTCCTTGTTCCCAAAACTTAAAATGAAATTGAAAGGATGTTTTTTTGAGGATATTGAAACCATTCAAACAGCATCTACACGCGTACTAGAGGCAATACCACAAAATGAGCTGGAACACGAATTTGAATCATTATTAAATCGATTTAACAGTTGTATTGAATCAGCAGTAGAATATTTTGAATAAATAAAAAAAAAAATTTCAAAAATCGTGTTTTTAATGTATTTCCTAGGACCAGCCCGGAATATTAATTGTCGCACTGTGTATATACAGTGGTGGACAGTTAAATAGCACAGTGATTCATTACGCCAAATATTTTAGTTTTACAAGTACAAATTATATATACAAAAACCGATAAGTTTCTGGAAAAATGTGTTATGGACCGAAGAATCAAAGTGTAATCGATGTGGATCGGATGGAAAAGTGTATGTAGGACGTCTACATAATCAAAGCATCAATCCATTATACACATTTAAAACAGTAAAACATGCTGACAGTATAGTATCGTGGTTTGGGGAGCGCTATCTCGGTATGGTATTCGTCCAACACACAGAATAGAAGGAAAAATGGATCAGTATGTGTATAAAAACCTACTTGAAAATGCAATGGAACCATATGCTGATGATAATATGCCACTTAAGAGGAAATTTATGCACGATAACGATCCAAACTCACCGCTCGTTGGATAAAAATATGGATGGTAGAACAACAAATTAGTGTATTGGATTGGCCGGCACAAAATCCGGCCTTGAACCCCATTATGAATTTGTGGGGAGATACGGATTAGTGAAAATCGACCAACAAATTTGGACAAATTGTGGGCAGTCGTGCAAGAGACTTGGCTTGCAATGCCATCAGATCAATGCAAACGTTTGGTGGAAAGTATATCTCGTCGTGTGCCGAAGTACTCAAAATGAAAGGTTTCCCAACAAAATATTAAATCAACTTTTAATCAATTTTTATTAGTTTTTCATTTTGTGATGCAAATAAAGCCAAAGTTTGTGGACTGTGGACTTTATAATTTTTTTGTTTTTGGAAAATATAGATATTTATTTACATTAATTATGAAATTATGTATTACTGTTTCATTTCTATAAACTCCCTTAGACGGTTTAACACTGCTTCCATTAGATATTTTTAAGAATTCATTCCGCAGAAATGGGTGTGTTATTTAACTGACCACCGCTGTAGGTATAAGAATTCTGCATATATGAATTTTATATAGAACGGGTAAAAGTGACTATACTCCTATAGGGGTTATAAAAATTGTTACTATTTTTTGTTAATAATATCCTCTGTGTTCTGTGATATTTGATATTTGCAGGAATTTTTAGTATTTTCTGATAATATATAGTTTTTGGTTTAACTTTAAGTATAAAATGTTTTTGGAAAATTCGTATATGAAAGTAATAAAAGTTATGATAAATAGAGAGACTTATAGTGATATTTTTTGTAATTGCTCTATATTATATGCATCGTAGAGGTTTGTTGGAAATTATTATTTTTTTGTTTCATTTATGCATTTTTCGCTATTTTATTTTTAGATTAAAATTGAGCCAAAAATATTTTAACTTTTAATCAGTGGTTAATTTATTCAGTTGACTCATTGGTTAGAAATAGAACAAGCTAGCTCTAATAATCCATTGGAACTCTATGAGGGTCGTAACAGTAGAATCAGAATAAATATCGGTGAAAGATGTTTTGGTAATTACACCTGTACGACCGAATGAATAGAAATTATCACATGGTTAGCGATATTAGTAGGATATACTAAAATCATTATATCATAAATTTTATTAATGCGATATATGATTATTTAATTGTAGTTGGTTTTTTCATAATTTAGCTTGTTATATAGTTTATTGTAAATATGGTCAATTTATATTGTGTTAAACTCATAATTTATTAGTTATCCAAATCTGATAACACCAACTATGTGAAAATTCAGATTCGATAATAACCGGAAAACCCAAAACATATATTATGTCTATACAGTAGAATTCGAACTTACGATCAGAAAATTTTATATTTTTAATATGAATATTTGAAATACCCCTATCTTCGAACTTAACCAATTCACAAAAGGTCAATGTACGAAAATTTCATTAAAATTGGTAGTTTCCAAGAAAATATGGGTATCGGTTGTCTAACCGAGCGAGCGAACGGACGAAATTTTCTTGGGGTATTTATTTTGTATTTTTATCGATAAAAACTCTTTATTCGTCGAGAAAATATTAAAGTAAAAATTTAGGTAATAATAATTTCATTCTGGTGACCCAACCTCGAATTATTTCTTTTTTGTGGTTGACGATATGACGATCATGTATACGTTCAGCAACCATTGAAATAGACATTGTATGTTCGTCTGGCTCAATCAAGATTTCGTACAGAATTCAACATATTCGTCAACAACATTTTGAACATCTACAGATTATACCGAAGCGTAATTTAGACACATGTTATTTCAAACCAAGGAGAATGGAATGCTACGTTACAAGAACGTCAGTTTAGGGTTAAGTACATGAAATAGGAAAAAAAAGTGAGTGGTCAGTGAAATTTTTCTTCGTTTGGAATGAAATTCTCTTTTTATAAAGCTGACAATTATAATGAAATCTAATGTTATAATATTTGTTTAACGATTTCCAAAGCCGAACTGGCCTTTTAATCCGCCCCACAAATAAAGATTTCGGGTGGTCGATAATTAATTAGATAATCTCTATAAGAGGAAATTTTTTCTGTGTGGTTTACGTAATTTGAATCTTCAACCGAAGTAACAATTTATTTACGGGAAAGAAATTATTGAATACTGTTGTTATTGATTTTTCTGTTTAGGTATAAAACAAAGTATTATAATAAGTATATTTTTTGTGTATACAAAGGTGTCATCAAAAGATTACTATCATTATATTATATTATATAACACTTCGTTCAATAATGTGTGTGACTGACACATAGATGGCGTCCCTAGAACTAAATCAATATTTTTTTTCGCATTTGGCAACCTTTTTAGGCTCACTGTCAATATCATATGTTAATCAGATCATTTGTTTACAAGTTACAGTGCTATAAGTGACGCTATTTTTGTGTTTTAAAAAAAAATGAATTCAAAGCAATTCCGTGTGCTGATTTATCATTGTTTTTTAATGAAAAAAAATACTGTTCAATGCCAGGAATGGCTAGAAAAACATTACTCGGACTCTGCTCCATCAAAAAGAAGCATTTGTTATTGGTATGCCGAATTCAAACGTGGTCGTACAGACACCGATGACATTCCATCTACTGGAAGGCCAAATGACGCTGTTATTCCGGAAAACGTTGAAAAAACACTGAAAATCATTATGTCCAACCGTAAAGTGAAAGTGAGGGAGATTGCTGACATTCTGAAGATATCAGCAGGAAGTGTACAAACCATAATACACGAACATTTGGGTATGAAAAAGGTGTGTTCCAAATGGGTGCCGCGTTTGCTCACACCGGAGCAAAAACAACAACGAACCGATGATTCAAAGAGCTGTTTGGACATGTTTACGCGCAATAAGTCGGAGTTTTTGCGACGGTACATCACAATGGATGAAACATGGATCCACCATTTCACTCCAGAGTCAAATCGGCAGTCTGCTGAGTGGCATGCAGCCGGCGAAAGCCGCCCAAAGCGACCAAAGACGCAGCAGTTGGCTGGCAAGGTTATGGCGTCTGTATTTTGGGATGCGCATGGAATAATATTCATCGACTATCTCCAGAAGGGGCAGACCATCAACAGCGACTATTATATAGCGTTATTGGAGCGTTTGAAAGTCGAAATCGCAAAGAAACGGCCTCATATGGCGAAGAAAAAAGTGTTGTTCCACCAAGACAATGCACCGTGTCACAAATCAATGAAAACGATGGCAAAATTGAACGAATTGTGCTTTGAATTGCTTCCCCATCCACCGTATTCTCCAGATTTAGCCCCCAGCGACTACTGGCTCTTCGCAGACCTCAAAAGGATGCTCCGTGGTAAGAGATTTGGCTCAAATGATGAAGTAATCGCCGAAACTAACGCCTATTTTGAAGGCAAAGAAAAATCGTTTTACAAAGGCGGTATCGAAAGATTGGAAAAGCGTTGGAATGATTGTATCTCCCTAAAAGGGGACTATCTTGATGAATAAAAACGAATTTTGGCAAAAAAATGTGTTTTAATTAATTAGTCACACACATTATTGAACGAAGTGTTAGTTTATCTAATATTATTATATCAACATGATATAGTTTAAATTTGCAAAAAAAAACTAGTTTAAAAAGTCAAAATACATAAATATTTATAAATATTTAAGGTTTATGATATTTTTGTAAATTGTTCAAAATAATTGAATGTAAAATCTTTTATGTATATATATACATATTTTAGAACAATGTAAAGGATTTTTTATTCCTTTTCCAAAATATGTATATATTCATTATTTATCCTGTATATATAAAATAGAATTTTACATCATATTCTCATGTATATTATATATTACATCATAAAGTATATCAAAAGTATTATCCCTGATAATACTATATATTTTATAATGATATACCAATATGAATATAGATAGGATGCGGTATAATATGCGGACAATAAACTGCATTGTTGGTATATTATAATATAATATATAGAGTAAAAGCCACATGAATGTTTTAATATATAGATAAAAAAAAATTCTATTTCATGAATATTTATAATTATTTTATATAGATAGACTATAAAAATTTTTGACTTTACTTTTTACGTATACTGGTCTGGTATATTTGCACAAATAAGTTAATGTTTCTCAACCCGTTTAATACATACACATATATAGTTTTTTTTTAACATTTTTAATGTTTTTAAATTATTCATGAAAATAATTTTATTTATAAGTTTAAAAATAAAATTAAAATTGAAATCATTTACTTTAACTTTTATTTTCCTTTTTTTTTTTTTTTCTATTTACTTTATCTCTTGCAAATATTCTGAAGGGGTATATATAAAATGTATAAATTTGTATATTTTATGTGGCGAAACTATCGAAACTAATTTTATGTGGTGTTATTTACGTAGTATACCATAACTATATAATGAATAGAATTTTATTTTATTTGAATTTTAATTAATTTATTTTTAATTAAACACGAATATAAATAAATAAATAAATCAAGATTCGTAGAAAAAGTACTGAAATATATATTTATATAATGTGATAAAAATAGTAGTGTGTGAGAACATTTTTTCACTTTCACCAGATTTCAATACTCCCGAGTTTCCTCTGGACAAGTCCTCTTGGACTTGTTGTTATTAATGTGTGTTATCTCTGTTAATAAATGAATTCTAAACGGTTTTATAATAATTAAGCCGTGATTTAAAATGTATTTAATGCAATTGGAATATTACATTTTTTAAAAATACAACCGATAATAGGTTTTTGGCGTCCGACAACCCGCCTGTTAATGCTTTATTATTTTTGTTGCTTTTATACGGAGTCGGTAATTAGAGGTACAACGAACCTCATATAGGAAAATAATAGAAATAATAGTAGGTAGAAGATCATTGGAACAAAAACAGCGATCAAAGATAGAAATATTTAATTATTTTTTCTATTGAGCAGTAGATTTAAATAGAACGTCAAAAGGTCTCCGATAGTCAAAATATTCTCAATTTATTAAATTTAATCTCAATTTAAAAAAAAAAAAATTTATAAAAAAAAAATAAAATTTTTAAACATATAAAAAAAAATTTAATAAATTTAGAATATTATGACGATCGAAGTCCTTTTGCCGTTTTCTATTCCTAAAATTGGTCACGTCATCTAGTAACCACAAGCGAATTTTGCTTAATTTAATATTTTATGCTGGGTTCATATTTTTTATACAGAGTCATACGGGGATTATCTTTCTACCTACTATTACTTTTATTGGGAAAATATGCAACTCTGTGTGAAAATTCAGATTCAAAATTAACCAAAAAACGTATATTTTATGTCATCGCAGTATCGAATCGTTGAAATTTTAGGCTGGCCCTTATTTTTTATTAACTATATCTACCACCCACAGAGTAGTAATTGGAATACCTCTTTACAAATCGAAATGATATTGATATAGAATATTTTTTATTTTTATCTAACAAAAAAATGAATTCGGCAATTTTCAGAAATTGTTTGAAATTGTATAGTGGTTGATATTAACTACAACTTCTAACTTAATTAATTGCGAATGTCAATCATTATAGTGAAAGTATAATCTATAATTATTGAACCAATAAACGCATCTGAACAACAATGTAAAGTTTATAGTGAATTGTTAGAACACGAGTTTTAGCACTTATTTTAAAATACTAAATGAAATTTATTGCACAAAACATTTATAGAAATTTCATATTCTCAGTTCAGTAAAATATGTTTTAGTTTATCCCTCTGTTGTGTGAAAGTGTTTTTATTCTTGTTCGTGGTGTGAAATAGTCTGGACAGACAACCTATGAGAAAAGATGTTTCTAAAACGTGTGGCATACCCTCTGCTAATAGTGGGTGTTAAATCTCTTCAGTTCGTAAAATGTGATTGTATATTGTTGCCTTTTTGGACACGATGACGGTGAAAAAAGATATACGAGTTTCAAAATTCTAATGGTCTCGGAATAGGCAATTTCGCACAAACCGAAGGGTTAAATAGGGACAAAATATATATACAGTAGAATCGCGGTATAAGGAAGAATTGATTGCAGGGGTCGTTCCCTATTTCGAAGTTTCCTTATATGGAGGGTTCCGAAAAAAGGGTTAAAATAGCTTTATAGCTAGAGATATCTATCAAACGTCGGAAGAGAGGGGTTAAAATCAAATGATATCAATTCAATTTAAGCTATATTATTTTGAAACACAATGGAAAACAAGTGAATTATTTGGTTTAGAACCGCACACCAAATAAAAATCATGGAGATATTATGAATATCAAATACACATTGGTTGGGTATAAAAAATAAAAATAACAATATAGGTGTGAAGCGAATGATTGTGAGAGATATAACATAAAAGTTCATTAAAATAGTTTAAATAACTTCGAATACCAACTCGTGAATAACATGCACCAATTGTTCCTTATATCGGGGTGTTGATGGATTTAGCGTTCCTTATTTAAAGGCTATAATACAAAATTTGGAAGCGTTCCCATTTCGAGATTTCTTAATTCAAGGGTTCCCTATATCGCGAGTCTACTGTATGTATATAAGTTAATTAAATAATATTTTTTTATAATATATAATATTAAATTTTGAAGTATTTTCAAGTATACTTAAAGCGCAGTTAAGAATTTTTTAATTTAGTTAAATATATAATTAAATTTTGTACGATAGAAATGTTATTTTTAATAATTAAATAAATATATGAATGAATACAGTTTAATTTACTCACCCATCATCATTATTGTTATTATTATTATTATTAATATCTCGTTCATATCCATAATTTTCCATTTGTAAATCAATTAGAATCATTTTAACAATATCCTTAATATCACTATTTATTATATAATCATTTTTTAATCTATCTCTTAACAAATGAATGTCCGTATTATTATTTATATAGGCAAAAAGAAAAATAATTGATAGAAATAATAATAGAAATAAAATTATAAATACAATATAAATATTGAATAAAGAATTTCGTTCTTTTTTGTTTTTAGTATATTCACTGCTATTATTATTATTATTATTTATTATTTCACATTTTTTAATTCTATTTTTATAGCTTTCATTGTCTATTTGTGCTGCTAATTTAACATTATTATTTATTGTATTTCTGGATAACATTGAATTCAATTCCGTTATTGACATATTTTTATCGGTCATTGTCGTATTGTTATTGTACGCTATTGTTGGCAATGATGAATCTTCTATAGCTGCGGCTGCTGCTACTGTTGTTGTTGTTGTTGATGTTCTTGTTGATGATGATATGATACTATTGTTGTTATTTGTATTATTGACTTCATTTTTATCCCAATTGAATTTGAAAACTTGATGAATGAATCCAAATACCATTTTTGGCACTGATTTATGATTATATATATTTTTATTTTTAGATAAAAAAAATGTACACACAGGTTTATTTTGTATATTTATTTATTTTCTTTTTTTGTTTGTAACAAACGTATTTTATTTTTTTTTTGTTATAAATTATACGTTATATTTTTATTTATAGCTGAATATTTTTTATTTTATATATATCTCAAAAATACGCACTATCTAAACAACATAACAACGCAAATCGTATCGTATCGTATATATATATTTTTGAACATAATTTATGTATACATTTATTTGACACATATAGATTTTTAAATCAATATGACTTTAACAATTGTACAACATACGTTGTTGTATGGTTATGGTTGCATATGTGATGTTATATACCTATAAATATAAATAAAATTTTATTTACTATTTTTTTATAAAACTTTTAGATATTTTTTTTTAATTATGATTTATCTTTAAAAAAATTTTATAAGGATAAATAGAACCATATAACCTTTATATTGTGTTCTATGTGCATATACCACCTAAATGATATATTTTATAAAAAATGATTTATTAACCATAAATATACTTGATAATAAATTAATCCACTCTGATATCATCGCAAACGATTATTTATATAAGTACATTTAAATAAATATACATACAATTTATATAGCTAATTTCTCATTTAAATACGACATTAAATTCATATATAGAATGTTAATAATCATAAATCTTTAAACAATAATTGTTATAGTTAATCTTCCAATATTTTTTTTGAAACCTTCTCTTTTCTCACTTTATTGTGAATTATCTATAATATTAGTTGAGTTGAATTAATATTATAGTTGAATAACATTTTAATTCTGAATTGCATTAATGGTCCCTCGAAAAAAGATTCATTTTCTATATGAAATTCTGTATAAGAAGCGATTTTCAGTTATTCGATCATTAAATTTTGAAGATTAGTGAACGATCAAAAAAACAATAAAAAAATGTGAGTAATCTTAAAAGAAATTCTGGTGAATTTTCCAATGTAAATTCTGTATATTTTTTTAAAGGCAATTTTTTATAATTTTCAAAGGGAAATTTCTGCCCCATATAACAATTTATCACTGCAGTGTAAAAATCACTATTATCAGAGTAGTACAGCATTATATTGCCATGCTCAGACTTGGATTGCACTATTTAAGCACCGTGAAACTACTGTTACTGTTCCTCAGTTACACAACAGTTGTAAAATCACGGTAAATAATTGGGTATTTTTTACAGCTTTTGAACGGTGTTATTGCAACCAAAAGCTACGTGTTCACATACCGGTAACACACCGATAATTTTTTAAGTAAATTTTCAGTTTATGTGACACGGTTTAAAAACTGTTATGTGTTTCCGTAATTGAACCGTGTTTGTATGAACAGTAGCTGCGGTTAAATTTCCGTGGATGCACGGATGTTTTAATCAGATATTATTCAGTTATAAATTAATTTCAGAAAACTTTATTTTTATATATCACCCATATAACAATTTAACACGACGGTGCAAAAAAAAACTGTAGCAAAATCAGTTAAACCGTTAAATTACAGTGCCCTCATCGTAATTTATTTTGTGTTCAAACCTAGTCTTTAAAATACGATTAATTAAGGGTTATATGACGTTATTCAAGAACCTATAAATAACCGAAAAACCTACCGTGCGGTAACTGTGCGTTTATAGTAATTCGAATTAGTTAAGCCATGGGTTTATAATCACTGTTTATATACAGGTATTTACTACTATTCAGACACCGTAACTTCATTAAATAAAAAAACGATTTCTAAACGGTTTTTAATATTATTTTATTATATTAATTGACGTGTTTGATTTATGTCCTGAATAAGTGTTTGGAAACGTACGAAAAAAACATTTAACATTTATAAAATGTATAAGGTTTTATATTTAGCATATGTTAAGCTTTTATATGTTCTTGGTATTGTTGGTCGCGCTGGCTGGGTGAATAACAAGACGCACGTTCACATTGAAGGTACCGAGTTCGTTTACTACCATTGGAAAAAAACTTTCTTTGTTATATGTTTTAATAGAAAATAAATATTTAATTAAATAATATAATGTTTGTCGTAAAACCGAAAAAATGCGATAAATTCATAAATTCTAAAAAATGCGATAAAACACAAGTGGATGTGTATAAAAATTGAAAATTATATAACAATCATTCAAAAGAAAAAATAAACTCTAATAAAAAAAATCGTATCAATAATCGATTAAATTTTTTTTATTTTAATCGTGTATTGAGGTTCGGTAACGGTGTTTGAGAAACGGTGCTATCATGGTTCATTTAACACCAACATTACATTACAGTGTAAAAACCTGGGCATTTACGGTTGTTAAACCATTAACATGCGGTATTTTAACTGGAAGATCACTATTTTTGCACCAAATGTAGGTATCACTGTTGGTCAATAAACCGTTTAATTAACTGTGTATACACGTTTTGTTGTTATAAAAATAATAAATTTTTCGCTATACAACCAACAATCTGGTTTTAGCGTCCAACAACAGCCTTCTGTTATTAGTTACTTAATTTGTGGCTTTTACGGTGTCGGTAATTAGCCGTACGACCAACCGCAAGCGGAATATACAACTCTGTGTTAAAATTCAGATTCGAAAAATAACCGCCCCAAAATTTAAAATAACGACCCCAAAATTTCGTTAGAATTTTTAGGTTGGCATTTTTAACATTTACACCACAGAGTTGTTACTTAGAGTAGTGGTTTTGTTGTAGTGGTTTTGTTGTTACTTGGGTGAATAATCTTCTAAAGGAAATTCTGAATAATTTTCCAAGGGAAATTCTGAATCGTTTCCTAAACAAAATTCTGTTTGTTTTTCTAAAAGAATTCTGAATTATTTTCGAAGGAAGGAAATTTCTGAACAATCTTCTAAAGGAAATTCTGAATAATTTTCTAAGGAAAATTCTGAATAATTTTCTCCAAGAAATTTTGTATCATTTTCTAAAAGAAAATTCTGTATAATTCGCTAAAGAAACTTCGTTATAATTTTCCAAGGGAAACTTTATTTAATTTTCCAAGCAAAAATTTGTATAATTAACATCTTTCAATTTAATCCGAATTAATTATGTTTTATAGCAGTGAGTAGAATGCATACTATAACCCTCATCCGTCCCCTAATCCCGAAATACATCTTCTTAATCCGTCCTTTGGTATGCGTATGCATACAACATACAAATACACCAGTATAAATGTGCATGAAGGTATTTCGACAATGAAATACATTTTTTTATATAGTTATTTTATTTATCGAAATCATGAGATTCATACAAAAAAAAATTTACACATCTACACAAAAGTAAACTGAAACCGAAATTTCATCAATTTCGGGCAGCATATCTAGGAAATATTAAATATATTGCAACACACTTATGTATATGCGCTCGCATACAAAGAACTGATGAGTGTTAAAATTAAATTACATTATATGGTACCCCGAAAATGGTTTCATTTGGTATGAAATTTTATACATAAGAAGACATTTTCAAGCGTTCAATCTTTAATCATTTAAAATTATTGAACGATCAATAAAGATTAAAAAACTGTGAGAAGTTCTAAAGGAAATTCTGAAATTATTTTCCAAGGAAAATTCTGAATTATTTTCCAAGGAAAATTCTGAAATATTTTCCAAGGCAAACTCTATTTAATTTTTTCCAATGGAAAATCTATATAAGTAACGCATGTATCTCTTTTCACTGTATACTGTGAATTATCTTTGTTTTAAAGAATGAAATGCTTTAAAATTGAATAAGATTATCGGTCGCCGCCGAAAACGGATTCGTTTTATAAGAAATATATAAATCTATAGCAGAAGATACATTTCAACTATTCGAACTTTAATTACTTAAGATTATTTTGTGAACGATTAATAAAAGATTAAAAAAAACCCGAAAGAAATCTAAAAGAAAATCGGTCCTTCCAAGGGAAATTTTTTCCAAAATTATTTTCTAAAGGAAGTTCTGTATAATTTACTTGGTTAATTCTGTACAATTTTTCATGGGAAATTCTGAACAATTTCCTAAAAAGATAATTTTTTTAAAACTTCCTAAAGAAAATTCTGTATAATTTTCTAAAACAAAATTTTGGTTAATTTTTTAAAAGAAAATTCTGTTTATTTTTCTCAAGAGAATTCTTTATAAATTTCCAATGACAAATTCTCTATAATTTCCTGAAGAAAATTCTATATTTCTAAATAGATAAAGAGCCTTATTTGTAAGATAATTTTAAAATGAAAAATCGATATAAAAATATAAATAGAAATCATTGCGTGTTCTTTATAGAGGAAACTTTCTTTTAGTTTCCTCTAGTGTCATAAATAATAAAAATAATATAATAAATAAATTGCAATAATTTTCTATAGATTATTATATTTTTGTTTTAATTACAAAAATGAATTAAACACTAACATGTATAATTGTATATGTTTAATCCAGAAGTGTTAAAATGAATTAGTATAATACAATATACTGAATACTATATTCATAAATATAAATACCATCTGAATTGCATATGCATATATAAAGAGAAAAAAAAAGAAAATTAAATTGTATTATATATTATATAAATTTTGTTTTACTAATAAGAAAACTGATGATTTTATTTTAAATGGAAAATGAAATATAAAAAAATATACTAATACTATATATATATATATATATATATATATATATCCCCCCCCCCTCCACCAAAACACCAAAACAGCAAAACATCTTATAAAAATATATATTATAAGAATTTCGCAATTCACATTACATATCAATATATTCTACATACATTTAAAAATACGATATAAAATTTATATCATTATAAATGTAATTGTATATTTATACACTATATAATATACGTATATAATGAATAACATTCAATTCAAAATGTCTATATACAAAAATATAATAATATATCAATAATATGCATTATGGCAATTTGGCATCTCAATGAATTTGACTCTTATTATTATATGTTCATTATGTTATATAGTATTTAGTGTATGTATTTCAGTGGCGGAGCTGAACATTTTTCTCCCATATTACCTAAAGGATACGATATTTCGAAAGACACATGCCTAAATGCAAATTAATTATTCTACAATAGTTTTCCTCCAATTTTCATTTTCCTAGAATAATTTTAAAATTCAATCAATTTCTGATATTTCATAGAAGAAAATATGAAAATCGGCCGATTGGTTCAAAAGCCGCATTCGTAAAATTTGTCCCTTTTTTGATTTGGTTGTTCACTTTTACAGTATCGATATTTTCTTTGGAATGGAAAATCGGTTCAAAATCTTTTGAATCAATAGGGCTATTGGGGAAATTTTCTTTTATGAAATACTAAGAATTGATTGAATTTTTAATTTATGAGAAGAAAAACAATAAAATTTAAGAAAAACCCGGTAAATGAAAAAATAGAAAATTTACAAAAGTCGATTTTCCGGAAATTTTAATTCGCTGCCCGACCAAATTTTGTGTTATAAATCTGCTAATTAGACAAATGCCGTTCAGAATATCCCATCCTCTTGGAAATCTGGCTACCAATTTCCCATATAACCGCATATGATGTATATATATAAAAAAGAAATCGGAAAACTTATAAGTATATGAATATAGAAATGAAATAAAGAATTTATAATATAAGTGATAATGCGGCGATATTTTTTCTATATGTATGTTTCTTTATTTATAAAGTTCTTCCAATCGAAATTTTATTTAAACCGAAGAAATTTATTAAAACAAAAAAAAAATGTATACACAGTGCAACAATTAATATTCCGGACTCAAACCATATCTCAATAACCAGTGGGACGATCTATAAGATACAACAAGCGTTTTGAAGCTTGATGTTTTCTCTATCGTCTGTAAAAATTTCATTGCATTTGGTTGACAAATAAAAAAGTTATGACATTTCTCGTGAAACAATATTTTAGTTGAAGTAGAAATTTTAACATGGAACAAAGAGCAGTCATTAAATTCAACTCAAAGCTTGGTAAATCTGTAACATTCAAATTGATGCTGCAAGTTAATGGCGATAATTGTATAGGATATTGTATGGATAGAACACAAGTTTTTGAGTGGTATAAACGTTTCGTCGATGGCTAAAACACAAGCTAAAAAAACGAGAAAAGTTCCATCGAAAAACAAGACAATGCTCGAAACATTCTTCGATAGCAAGGGAATTATCCATAAAGAATTCATTCCAAGAGTCAGTGGCGCATATTATATCGCAGATTTGAAGCATTTGATGGGCAGGATTCGTCGTATTCGACTTGAATATCGTGAATCAGATAGTTCGTGTTTCTTACACGATAATGCACCAAATCACACTTCACTTATTGTTCGTCAGTTTTTGGCTCTAAATGAAGTCCGGGTGTTAACTCATCCAACGTGTAGATAGCACCATGTGACTTCTCCTTGTTCCCAAAACTTATAATGAAGGATGTTTTTTTGA
This sequence comes from Dilophus febrilis, assembly GCA_958336335.1. Lineage (NCBI taxonomy): Eukaryota > Metazoa > Arthropoda > Insecta > Diptera > Bibionidae > Dilophus > Dilophus febrilis. The sequence goes on from OY284469.1 coordinate 37,252,759, forward strand.
GGATCTTGAAAGCATTCAAACAGCATCTACACGCGCACTCGAGGCAATTCCACAAAATGAGCTGGAAAACGCATTTGAATCATTAATAAATCGATGTAACAGTTGTATTGAATCAGGAGGAGAATATTTTGAATAAATAAAAAAAAAATTTCAAAAGTCGTGTTTTTATAGTATTTCCTAGGACCAGTCCGGAATATTAATAGTCGCACTGTATGTACGTTTATAACTATATATTTATTTTTATCATATTTTTTTGTTTTTTTTTGTATGTGCCATTTCACAAAAAGAAATCATCTGTTTTTTAAAGTATTCTCAATATATTCAATTATCTTTAAATACAAATAAATCAATGAACATTTTTCAATTGATTTTTATGGTTTATGGTTTTTATGGTTTATAGCATTCGAATTAGATGCGTATTTAATTTCAACCAATATGCGGTTAATGTAAAGATAAGAAATATAAATAAATATATAAATTATTTAAAAAATAAAATTATTATTTTTAACATGGTTTTTTCAAATTTTCCATTTATTTTTATTAAAAATTAAAGCAGACTTGTAATGAAATTTATTATAAATTATAATCAAGGCACAGTAACATTTATATGAATAAAACTTACCAATACACAAAAAATATATAGAGATATTTCTAAAAAAAATAATTGTTTTCTTTTTCGTTTAATCTATATATAAAAACAAAAATATTTCAATTAATTCTTTTGCTCTACCAAAAAAAAATTGAGATATGTTATGTCTAAATTTGAGATATAACAAACAAAAAATTACCCAAAATTATATTAGCATTGCTAAAATTTTGTATGCTAAACCGCGTAATATATAAACAAATTTGCATTTAAACCCCTCATATAAAATATGCAATTAAACATTTTATATCAACATTTTCATTTTTGGATATAAAGGTATCATATACATACATATATAATGATTTGTTTATACGTTGGCTGCATAAATTTACCATTTATATATAATTAAAATTTAAATGTTGATTTGAATTTAGAAATATATAAACATACCTATATATAGAGAATGGTATTTATATATTAAAAATTAAACATTCATATATATTTTAAATGGAATTTATTTTATATAGAATTGTATAATTTAAAACGTGAAACACAAAATCAAAATTTCAATTTTAGAATTTTACTTATGGTATATATACATTTTTAAGTGATTATTTAATATTTTAAAATTTAATTAGTATTAATCCATAAATAAAATTAAATTATTTTTGTAAATATAGAAAATAGTGAAATTGTGGATTTTCAATATTTTCTCAAATATTATCAACGATCAGGTTATCATTATCATTAGAAATTGGACAATTAATATATGATACAATTTCGGGGGAAAATAAAAGCGGACACCATGTGATATAGAATGGTCCGGTCAAATGAAACATTGTCCAGACAAAATGAACCCATTTCAAGACGAATGAAGAATGAACCCATTTCCAGAACAAATGAACTATTTTCCAGACAAAATGAAACTTTGTCCAAACCAAATGAACCCCTTTTCCAAACCAAATGAACCCTTGTAAAAATATTCTTTTAGAATTCAAAACCATCAAAAACATTTATTGCTCATATAACTTAAACTAAATGCCATCAATATTTTACGAGCTTCATTTGGAATGGAAAATTTTTCATTTGTTCGGACATTCCTATATTACGTGGGTTAAATTGTGTCAAATCCATGGGCGGAGCTGGGGACTCATAACGAGACCGAATAAATAATAATACATTTTTCGCATTACAACCAACAATTTGGTTTTTGCGACCAACAACAGTCTTCTGGTGTTAGTTTCTTAATTTGTGGTTTTTACGGTGTCGGCAATTAGTCGTAGGACCAACTCTGTTTTAAAATTCAGATTCGAAATATAACCGAATACACAAAACATATTTTATGTCTTCATTAGAAGTGAATAGATTAGAAAATGTTGTTGTTGAATGCTAAATAAAATGCTCAATTGTATGCGTTCAAAAGTAAAGTAACGCATAGTTTAATCTCAACGTAAATCTTAATGGAATTTACTAAAATATTTTTGAATATACTATGCTATATGTTAGAAGTCTGTGTCATAATTCAATTGAAAAAAATTACCATAACCATCGCAAACATAAACCAATGCAAAAAATAATGATTCTCTAGACCTATATATAATCGAAACTATAAAATCTATACACATAATTGTATCAATTCTTACGTACTAAAATTAACGTGGTTAAATATAAATTTATCCACGGTGAAATACCTACGAAGAAAAATATTGAAGATATTTGGTATTCAGAGCACAATTTAAAATAATCTATTACTATAATAGCGCTTTTGTTTACTTTTTTTTATAAGGAAAAAAAAACAATCATTTATATTGGGCTACACAGAATAAAAATAAAACGAACACAAAAATTTTTTTTTTCTTTTTCTTTCCACATATAAATATCGACTGCCTTTTTTTAATGTGTTCGGTATTTTCGCTAAATTTAGTTTCGTTTTATTGAGCAACTGGAAAATTGTAATAGTCTGTACTGTATAAAATAAATCAAATGAAAATATCGTGCATTGATATAGATATAGAATAATAATATCTCCATAGAAACCTAAGCGTGGATAATTTACTTCGCATCGAAAAGGTGATGTTAATTTATTCATTATCGTAGATAATTTATGGGCTCTGAATACGAAAAGCGTGGTTAAACGAAATATCTCCGTAGATATTTAACCACGCTGAGGCCTGAATAAACCCAAATATATTATATTTTAAACAAAACATAATGACCATGCATATATGATGATATGTAAAACGGTTGGGTTTATGTGATAAAGTATTACACATTTCTATAATCTATATATATATACATACCTATACATATAGTCTTTGCTCTGAAGTAAATCTAAACCATACCCAAAATCGTATACATATCTTTCTATATACACATAACAATTATGCATTTATCCACCTATATATATATATATAATAATAACTAAAAACTAAAATATGAATTTGCATTTATGTGTGTTGTTTTCTAATTTATATTATAATATATATATCCTTGCATATATATAGCACAATAGCAGTATTACACGTTTTGTTTATTGAAATAATATTTAAAGCCGGTCATAATGTCAGTCATATGCGACATATTCTTTTGTATTGGTATACACAATGCATGGATAAAATTTGATATAATATAAAATCTTTAATATATATAAATATATAATATTGTTCATTTATCATATACAAATATAAGGATAACATTTTGCCATTAAAAGGATATTTAATAAAAAGAAATACGATTTGGCAATAAAACATACATTGCAATTTTCGGATAATAATTGCGTTACTCTTTGTATATTATATTATATTATAAATTAATCTATTATTTAAAATGAAATGTGAAATGAAATTTTTATATACAGTATAGTATAATAATATATTTTATATATAGAAATAATATTATTATACCTTTGGTTATTGTACCGCAAAGTTAACTTTTAAATTTGCATAAATCAATATGAAATAATTCTTTATATCATACATAATTTTAGAGAATTCTATTGAGAATTATTATATTGGCAGTATACATTAATTCATTGCATTTTCGAAAATGAAGGCTTGATTGTGAAAAAATGGTTATACAATCAATTATCAAAGTATTGTCCATTGGACGCTATAACATTTGCCCATCTTTCTGGCAGTTTGTGGATTCGATCCCAAAAGAACTTCTCCGGCTTGGTGGTGAAGAACGAATCGGGCCAATTTTTGATACCCTGTTCTAAAATGAAGCGTATTCCGGTGAAGGCATTCTGCATTGATCTGAACAAGTAGTAATCAGAAGGCGCTATGTCTGGGCTATAAGGCGGGTTAGGTAGAACTTCCCACCCACTGTTTTCTAAATAGTTTTAAACCGGTCTTGGAACATGTGGCCGAGCGCAAAACTCCCCATAAAAACCCCTTTTCTGGCACAAAGTTCGACTTGTTCCAATGAATAGAAAAAAAAGTTGCTTGCGCTTCAATCAAATGACATATACTCAAAAAGACGCGCAATATCAGTAGCTTTCAAATGAATATAGCCACGGATGAACACGACGCGAAATAATACTAGCAACGCCCACTCTAATAAAACCGCACGAATTAATGTATACTCCCAATAGATTTCAATGAATATTTCCATACAAAAGCAATAAAGTTGATTCACAATACCTTTATTCCGGTAAAAAATAAATATAGAATTCATATGATATTTCTCTGAAATTTAAATATACTAACAATGAGCTGTATATACCATCTACCATGTTCAAAATTGACGCGGAATGTCTTATTTAAATTTCATGCGTTTTAGTTATTCGTGAATTTTTAACGAAACACAAAACTACACTGTTATCCAACAAGCTTCCAATTCACTTGACATGTCAGCGAGCGACTTTTTTCTGTTTATTAAAGTAAAAAAAACCGCTTCAGCGAAACGGTATGAGAGCAGTGAATTAATAAAACCAAAATCGGTGCTAGAAGCTTTACAAGCTATATACCAAGAAGTGAGCGCTAAAACGGTATCGAGAGTTAGGTTAAACGCTGGCATAGGTTTATCGCAGTTGATGGTGAATATTTTGAAGGCGACAATGTTCATTTTAATCAACAAAAAAGGAATTTAAATTTTATAAATAAATTCCGCTACAAATTTGAACATGGTATAGTATTTAACAATTTTGTTACATTTAAAATAATATATAATAATAAATATATAGAAATAAAAATGAATTTGTTTAACATTTTTCCAAATGTTAATGCATATAAAATTTTATAGTGAAAAGTTTATTTTATATAAAATGTATAATATACCAAATATTTTAATTATATATATTAGGTCCATTCAATCCGATACGAAATACCTTCGTAAATGAAATTTTCGTATTTTTTGACAGCTTTCTTAGGTTCGAAGATTACTTACGAAGGTTCGCGGTAATTTTTCCATATATACAACCAACAATCTAGTTTTTGCGTCCAACAACAGCCTTTTGTTGTTAGTTTCTTAATTTGTGGCTTTTACGAGATATCCGTACGACCAATCGCAAGGGGAAAATACATGCCCATGGGTATGTTTTTATTTACGAAGGTTTTGTATTTTATTTTCTGTCAAAAAGTACGAAAATTTCATTTACGAAGGTATTTCGTAACGAAGTGAATGAATCTATTGTTCTTTTATTTTTGATTGTAAAATATTAATAATTTATTTTGTATCACACACACGTTATATATTATATAAAATTTATCATAATATATATAGTATTTAAAATAATTATACATTTATCCATCAATGATAAATTATACAGATTCATAAAACTTTAATTACACATATAACATTGAAAATATTTGTTATGGCATTTCACCACACTTATAGAATGTATATCTGAAAATATATATACGTACTTAAACTGCCAGGACATTTATATTTAAATCGCATTTTGTATATATACGTATACAAAATTTAAAAAATATTTAAATATACTGCATAAAATGGATATAAAAAGACAATTCGCATTTCATTGTTTGTAAATTTTTTGATATTATTTAAAATTTTTTTTATTTAATCTCTCCATTTACACTATATACTTTATAAATATTAACACTAAAATTGCAAACTAAAAAAAATTGATATATTGTTATAGCTTATAGCGTTATATATTCAAATAAGTGAAAAAATGCAAAATGTATTTAGATGTCTTCTTTCTTTTTTTGCTATATATCGTTATATAGTTATACATTATACAGAGTATAATCTCTTTGCAGTAAGTCATAATATATATATAGTGGATGAACGATCTGAATGGGCAGCATATTGACTTAATAATAGATATTTTTCACAATGAATTTTACACGGATGGTTCCGAATCTATACCAAATTTTTAGAAAATTATTCAATTAGACATTTATATACAGTCAGTTATAATTTTTTTTATATTTAGAAGTTATCCGGAAATTACCAAAAAAGTTGGCCAAGATGGTAATCTCAGATAGAGCATATACATATCGAAGGGATACGTTGGGACTGGGACTGAATGCCACGGAATGATGGACGAAGGATACGCGGGAATGTATAGTATGTCCAATTTGGGTGTGGAAGATACCGCGTGGCATTTGGTATTGGGGAACGTCCGATTATGAAAGGGCTGGACTGGAGGGAGAAATGGCTGGACGTAACGGAGTTGGCAGAGAAGAGTATAATAAATTGCAGGATGGACGAAGGAAGAGGAAGGGGATGAATTAATGTATAATATAGTATGAGGAAAAAAAATTAATGAATAAATTCAAATATCAAAGTGAAATAACTTCTAAAATATGTGTCTTACGAAAAAAATGCTATAGAGACAACTTTTGTATAGAGCATGAAAAATACAACCGAAATAGAAATATAAACATTTTTTTTTACCAGGAGAAATTTCGAAGAAAATCGACTTTTCTGAAAAGACATTTGATGAAAAAAATTTTATTTTCTGACTTTGAGTGCCAATATCTATCTCCAAACAGAAGGTAGATATCAAACATTTTCACTGATTCAAAATTAAAGGTAATTCGCAATTACCTATTAAATTAGTGCTGGCTGATTATGCTCGGTTGAGTAGCTTAAAAGTTACAGCTGAATTACTGAATGTACATTTTTCAATGAACGTCAATTTTCAGCCCCCTTCAAACTCGGCAGGGTTTGAAGTTAGACCCCCCCCCCCTCCCCGGATACGATTTTTTGCTGGAAATAGCCCCAGGATTACGTGGAATACGTTTGTACTATATCAGAGAGAACACCCTGTATAGCAGATATTCTGTTTAAAAATCACATCCGCATAATACATAATAGTTTATCGTTTAGTTTGTTTACACGCAGTATATATGCAAAAACAAAATTTGCAATATAAAAGTATACATTCATTATTATATAAACCGACTTTAAAATTGTATCACAAATTAAACAAAACGCTTTATTATATATAAATCATATTGCTATAAAATATTTATATAAGAATATTTATACGATATTATATAAATTTCTATACATTTTTATTGCACTTCACAAAAATAAAGTAAAAAAAAAACAATGCAAAGTATAAAATTTAATTTTTCATTTTCATTTTCCTTTTTAATTTTATTGTATGTATGCATTTTCATATATTTATAAATAAAAAAACAAAAGCGAAACAGTTTGACACTTCGTTTATTATTATTTACATAAAATTTTAATGGAATATGTATATGATACGAAGATATATTTTATAATCTTGTGGAAAAATACAAATTTTCTATAGGGAAAAATATATACATAAATTATATGGAGCGGCATAGGCGGACCTGGATATGTTTTGAACTGGAACCAAATGTTTAGGATATTTCATAAGACCCAAAATCAAGTTAATTACTCTTTAAAAAAAAAAACAATTCTTTTAAAACAAAATTTTCGGGAAAATTCCAAAATTTTTTAATTCTTCTTATTACATCCATAATTTTTTTGCAATTTTCATTTTCCTTAAGTAATTTGAAAATTCCCTCAATTTCTGATATTTCATAGACAGGAAAATTTGAAAATCTTCCAAAAGATATAGTCGATTTTCCAAAAACGGTTCGTAAGATTTGTCCTATCTTTGTCATACTGCAGTTCAAAATGTTGATCGTTCTCTTTTACAGTTACATCGCAAATTTCTTTAGATCTTCACTGAACTCAAATGGATATAATCGGCAATATCTTTTGAAGTAATAAGGCAATTTTCAAATTTTCTTCTATGACGTATTAAAAATTGATTGAATTTTTAAATTGTGCTAAGAAAAACGAAAATTTAAGAAAAGCTCGCACCTTTAATAATAAAAAAAAAAACAGTCCATTTAAAAAAATTACATATGAAAATTGGATTTTCCGAAAAATTTAGTTCGGTACACGACCAAATTTTCTGTTATAAATCAGCTAATTAGACACGTTTAGAATATCCCATATCCTCTTGAGAATCTATGGGTATAACAATTTCCCAGCACCGCCTATGGAACGGCGGTATTTATTTATAATTTATATACATACAATTTTTTTTTATACACCTTCGTATATTTATAAATACCTTTATACTCCAGATCAACAATAGGTAAAAAAAACGCTGCCAAGCAAACACCTCTGTAACAAGAAGTACGTATTGGTGGCCAGGTGGTAAGGGGGGCTTAAATGTATCATCATTCAACTTCTCATAAGATTTTAACAAAAAAGGTTGTTCAAATTCATACCCAAGAACACGGTTGGATTTGTAGGTGAGCTCCTCGGTGGGATGCGATTAGAAAAAATTTAATGATTCAATTTTGTAGAGCATATAGCTTGTAGAATAAATTTTTGGCCTAATTATAACCATTGCCGTGTAAATCTCAACGGAATTTATGGGAATGGATGGGATGGGATGAGAAAAATTCCCCGATTTAGCATCAAACCTTCAGATCCAAAATTTCTAGTCACTTGGTTAAAAATAGAACGAGATATCTCTTATAATTCCTTGGATTTGTATGAGAGCCACTGCATTGGATGGTATCAGAAAAATTTCCGGGAATGTAATTATTTGCATTTGGTACCAAACCCCTAAATCAAAAATTCCAAAACTCATTGCGATATACAATACAAAAAATAAAAAAGTCTGAAAAATCGGAAAATTTGCAAGGGGTGGGGGGGGGGTAGAAAGGAAGGGGTGACATATCCCATCTTCGGACTTGTAAAATGTTTCGCAAAAAAAGCATATGCTGAAACTTTCAGCCAAATCGGTCCATTAGTTTCCAAGAAAATGTGGAGACAACCTAGCGGCGAGCGAACGACATTTTTGCGAAAATTTTTTTATTCGATTTTTATCGATAAAAAGTTCCAATTCGTGGAGAAAAGTGATAAAAAGTGGGGGGTCAACATTTTTTTTTCCAAAACTATCCTAATAAGTATCATATATTGAAAATACATACGTACTTAATATAAGAGTAAATATGCGCGGTATATTATATATATAAAAAGGTAAGTAAAGTATAGATAACTAAAGTGTATTTTATTATTTATGTATATACTATACATATATTTATTGTTAAGAAGGGTACATATCAAATTGATTCTGTTATATACAATGCTATAATATACACTTCTTTTGCTGTAATTTATAAATTAATCAAAATTTTTATAAAAGGAAAAATATTATGAATATTATATTAATTTATATATTATAAATATTATAAAATTTGTAAGATCATTAGGAAATCATTACTTGCGTATTCATCTCGCTAATTATAATGATGATTATTATATTGAAGATTACATTATATGATTTAACTACATTTAAATTATTATGCCCTGCTAAAATATATAAAGGGGGATGTTTTAGCTTTTATCTTTTTGGCAACACTGGTTTAAACAGCTGACACACGTTTCGTGTTTTGTTTCACTGTCAAACATCTTCAGTTTGGTCTATAATTTAACCGTAAATCGTCTTACAAACGAACAACGGTTGCAAATTATTGAATTTTATTATCAAAATGCGTGCTCTGTTAAGAAAGTTCATCACGCGCTTCTTCCATTTTATGTTCAGTTTAATCGACCAACTGAAGCGGCTATTCGGGCTATTTTGTGACTAAATTTCGCACCAAATTTACATTGTAGGACATTAAACCACCAACACGCTTACGGAGAGTGCGAACTGAAGAAAATATCGCAGCTGTATCGGCCAGTGTTAATGATGACCATCAATTATCGATTCGTCGCCGTTCGCAGCAATTGGGCCTCTGTTACTCAACAACGTGGAAAATTTTGCGGAAGGATTCATTTTTTCAAGCTCATTTTTGGCTCAATGGGTACGTAAATAAGCAGAATTGTCCATTTTGGAATGAATATCAGCCAGAAGCATTGCAACAGCTACCAATGCATCCAGAAAAAGTAACAGTTTGGTGCGGTTTATGGACTGGTGCCATCATTGGACCGTACTTCTTCAGAGATGATGCGAATCGTAACGTAACTGTGAATGGTGAGCGCTACCGTGAGATGATATCCAACTTTTTTTTTGCCCAAAATCCAAGAGCTTGACTTGCATGACATGTGGTTTCAACAAGACGGTGCCACATAGCACGCGCAACAATGGACTTATTGAGAGGCGAGTTCGGTGAACATTTTATTTCACGTTCGGGACCGGTCGCCTAGATCGTGCGATTTTACGCATTTAGACTATTTTTTGCGGGGCTATACAGACAAGCCCCCTTCAATTGACGCATTGGAAGACAACATTGAAGCATTTATTCGTGAGATACCGGCTGTTGGAAAGAGTATGCCAAAATTGAACTAAGCGGATGGACCATTTGAGGCACAGTCAAGGTCAACATTTGCATGAAATAATCTTCAAACATTAAATTATATGGACCGTACTATCGATTCAAATAAAGATTTCATGCATTTTTCTGAATTTTATGTTTTTGTTTTGAAAAAATTTCCTATAGCTGTAAAGAAATCACCTTTTAGAAAGAAATACAAATTCCATATACAAATAATGTAATCGTTTGATCTTCATTTCTATATATTGCGGTATTCTAGTAAAATTAAAAATTTTTTACAACCTATTTACATATTTCCATATCGTATATGCGCGTTGTTTAATATTATAAAATGCTAACCGAATATTAATTTAAAGTAAAATATTTCATATAAGCTTTAATTATTGCATATTTATGAGGAATTATATACACATAAAAAGATGTTATATATATAGTTCGATTATCTTCTTTACTTCGTGTAAGTTATACAGCATGTGAAAAATTTAGGGAATTTTAGAAATTCATAATGTGGGATATATTTTACCACATATACTTATATAAGTAATGAATACCCAAAAATTTGTTCTATATAAATATAATATATTTAGAATTTTTGTAAAAGTCTATCTGCGAAAATGTTTAAAATGTGAAACAGAATAATTTTAATTCAAATCATATAATAAATGTTGTCTATATATACAACTTAAAACTCTATCGCCAAAATATACAAAAAAATTCCGAATTATTATATATAAGAAAAAATAAGACCGCTCTATTCTTAATCTCATATTTGTCCTACTAAAAGTAATTTTTAATTGTAAAAGTTAAATTTTCAAACAAACACTCTCTCAAACACTCAAACTGGTCGTATTTTTTTTTATCCGAATTTTTTAAAATGTTCACAAATTCACAATTCGCCCCTGAAACACTCTGTATATCCTCTCTGTAATATACCAACATCTAATAAATATCGCTATACGCATAATTTATATTAATTATATGTATATAGAATTTTTACGTGATTATAAGAAAATCATAAAATATGCATACCAATTACATACATATCAAGGGCGGCTATGGAAAAAAATTCCATGATATTATCAAACCGAGGTGATATTCCGAAAGGAATACACATCTATAATTTATGGAAACAAATCTATAGGGAAACAACATACTGATTTTAGAATATTTTGAATTTTTTTTAATTACGGCTCTGGTTTTTCTTCAATTTAGAATTTCCCGATGGCATATATAAAAATGATATTATATATTTGCCGGATAATGTGCGAGGAATATGCAAGGGATCATGAACAGGTTGGATACATATTGTAAAAAGTGGAAGCTCACTCAGTATTAATATGGAAAAATCGAAAATTATAGTATTTGGGAACGGGGGAATAGTAAGGAAAGATGAAGTGAGTGTGGCAAATGGATGGAAAGAAGGCGGAGGTGGTAGGTAGTTACAAATACCTGGGAGTGGAGGTGACAGGTGGAGGATCGTGGTCTATTCACCTGAAAAATAAGGTGTTGGAGGCAAAGGCGGGTGTGAATCAGGTATGCGGAGGAATTTTAGCGAGGGCGGGTATTGGTATGGAGCAGAAATTAAGAGTTCTGGATGCGCTAAATCGGAGTATTGTTAGTTATGGTTGTCAGGTTTGGGGTGTGAAGAGGTATGAGGAGGTAAACCGATTTGAGAGGTATGTGTTGAAGAAAATGATGTGGCTGAAAATGGCGTGCAGGGAGTGTGCGTTATATTTGGAATTGGGTAGGGTGCCGAAGTTGGTGTACTGTTTTAGGCTACATGTGAGATATATTATTGCGGGATGTTATGTAAAGGGGAAGCGAGGTTGGCGAGAAAGGTTTTATGGGAAATTGTGAAAAAGAATATAAGATGGATAATGAGTGGAAGAAGAAGGTAATAGAAAGTGAAATGGAATGGAATTCGGAGTCGAGGGATATGGAATATTGGAGATTGAGGGCGGAGGTTTTAGTAAGAAAGGTAGAAGAAAATTGTGTAAAAGAGTTGGTTAAGGAGGGGACGAGACAGAAGGGGGATTGGGTGTATGCGAAGTTGCAATGGGGTGTGTGATGCAATAATATTTTAAGGGGAATTTGAAATTTAATGAGATGAGAGTGATAATGAGGGTGAGGAGAGATGTGATGGGACTAAATACGAAGGGACGGGGTTGTGACGAAAGCTAGATATTCAAGATGTGCGATATGAGAGTAAGGGAAACGGGGTGGCATTTTGTAGGGGTGTGTCCGGTTTTAGGGGATGTGAGGTATAAATGGTTAGGTGTTAGGAATTTAACTACGTGAAAGAATTATTGTCATGAAGGTTTTTGGGAGATAATAGGGGGCTTAGTGGATGGAAGTATGTAGTCGGGGAAACGATAATATTGGAAATGGAGAGGAGAGCAACATTTTTTTTTCTTTTAGATGTTGGATATCACCTTCGTTTTGACAATATCGCAAATGTTTTTCACAAATCGCGCCCCTGATAAGTATACGCATATAATAAACTCATCCACTTAAAATTCAAAAATATGTATACATATATTATATTTATAATTTTTATATATTAATAATTTAAATGTTGTTGTTAATTTTAAACGCACGGGGAAAAAAATGAAGATGTCATTTAATATTATAATTTATATTTATGCGATATAGATTTTAAAATGAATATTTTAAAATTATTTTTTTAGATATTTTATATGTACAAAATATATGAAAATAATAATAATTCTTGATTATTATTATATAATGGAATCTTATCTATAGCATGTAATAATAATTAATGTAATATGGTCTTTCTCATTAAACCTATGATCCACAAATATATTTATAATGAATAAAAGCAAAATTCAATATTTTATATAGAATCAATCGGACGGTAAAGGATAAAATTTTGATATCTTTACGTGTTCTTTAACAGCAAAAGTTATCAGGGATAATAATCTCAATAAAACAGTGCATATGCTGCTGGTATATCATTTAAAATACATTAAAAATAATTTAAAGTTTATTTATACATATATTGCCGGTGGGATTTCCGCATTTATCTATATACTACTGCAATCATAATTATTTATGTATATATAGTATATATCGATTCACTTTTAAGAATTATTATAACATCTTGATATACACTGCACTGAACTATATACATATATGAATTTCAACGGTAAGAAGATAATTAATGATAAAAAAAAAATTATTAAAATGGAAAAAAAATTGAAATAGAACCAAATATATATATATGATATCGATTCGATTTTAGCAACATGTTATTTGATATTGAATTTGCTGTTTTATATATAGTAATTTTAATTAATGGATCGCCGATAACTCGCATAATTGGTTTATTAATTAATAGTAACAACAGAGTAAAAGATTAAATAATCAAGTCAAACCGTCATACGATAATCTATCTTAAATCATAAAATCTTCTAAATCGAAAATAATTACGTTTACATTTTTCTTATTTTAATTAAAAATTTCATTACCATAATAAATAACGTATATTTGAATATATTCTCACAAAATAATAGTCAGCAAGTATATCCTCACATCACAATAATACTATAAAACCATGAGGGGCCAACAAAAACTCATTGAAATCTAACTGCGGAATTGTTTTATTCATTGATGTATAATTTCCTATACCGTTTTATAATAGGATTATATTATTTCCATTTATCTATTCAATAATGACCTAATATTCTATTATTATTGGAAAGATATACCGCACTAATAATAAAAAAAAACTATAATAAGAGTTGATTGATTAAGGGTTGTATGAAAACCAACAATTATAAAAATGCAACAATTATATATATAGAAAAAACACCATTTGAAATGACAACGGAACTTTTAAGCATTTGCTCACTAAACAAGAAATAACTGTAGTGCGAAAAGAAAGAAAGAATTTATAGACCAACCAAAAAAAAAAAATCCAGAACATTACACGCGATTCTTATCTTCCAAACCAACACATCATTAAAGTCCTAACCAATAATCGCTATATAATTATCAATACAGATAATAATTTGGCAACCATTTTGTTTTTTTTTTTTTTTGTCACAAACCAAAAAAATGCTTAACAAATTAATGAATCCACACAAGGATCACAAATCAAATTACAATTATTACGGCACAAATATATATTATACATTATAGATTATACACAGATTATTGGTATAACAAAAAAATATATCTATTAAACATACCTGTAATTTTTTGTCTTATTGTAGTTGTTATAAAAGCGATTTTAATTTAAAATTGCTACCGGTATATAACTGTAAATATTATTAATCAGCATTATTAGACAAACGCCATAAATGTATAATTTACGTATATTGTAAATGTTATTTTTATTAATTCACTTAATAATACACGTTCATAATGTATTAAATTATATATATTACAGTGATCTTTAGATATCATTAATAAAGTATTTATATATATTTAATTAGCAATTCATTGCTCGTTTCGATGGGTTAAAAATTGAAGAAAAAAAAAACACTAAAATATTCTTCGGCGATATAAGAATATAAAAATCAATGAAAAAACATAATTTAACTGTATTTTATTTTATATATTGTAATATTTTTTACAATAAATTAATAAAAAATTTAAATCACAAATATTCAAATTAATTTAATTAAAATTAATTTGTTTTAAACAAAAAAAAACGCATCCACTTTTTAACTTTAATAAAACAAAATCACTTTACCATATTTAAAAAAAAATTGTTTGTACACTCAAAAATATATTCAAAAAAAAAAAATGTTTACTTTGAATTTTAAATAAAAAAGTTGTTTTTTTTTTTAATACAATTTTGATATGTTTATGAATAGAAAACGCAATTAATAAAATTTCACAAAACATCCATTCAATATCACTTTCAATAACTGACTGATGCCGGAATGGAATTGAAAGAAAAAAGTGAAAATGTATAAAGAAAAACCAATATAACTGTTTTTTTTATATATTTTCCAATTTCATTCATATAATACAGAATGTCCGTTTCGTTCGGCACACAATTTGTATCCGGTGTCGTATAATCTATGTGGTTTGTGTGTGTGTGTGTGTTTGTTGTTACATCTCAAAATAAAACTCATCTAAAGGGTATATAAATAGAAAAATATTTTCCAATTTTCTTCAATATTTGTTGTTGTTGCTTTATTTTAACGATAGAAAATGTATATAAATGAGGATATCGTCACATTTTCTCATCATATTACATTGTAGGCAGCAGTGCAGAGTATATAAGATAAGTACAAATGTACTAGAAATATCACCTCACCACATCCCTTCCTTCAATATATGCAGTTGCGGATGCAATTCGATTGCATTACTAATGTAATAAGGGTGGTTTTTCCCCAACCGAAACGAATCATTCGTTAATCTGTCTTATCTTTAAGATTTAATATTTGAGTTCGGGAAGGAATTGATGGGATTTTCCTCTATAATTTTAATTTTTTCCATACAATGAATGTTATATAAAATTCAATGTTGATGGATGGATTTTTTTTTGGCATATAATAGAAATTTCCATTTAGTTCGAACGCTCGTCCAAGACCAAATTAGACCGCTGGTATTTAATAGTCTAAACACATTAGCAATTGACCCAAGAGCAATTGACTTCGTACTTAGCAATTGACTTCGTCAAATAAAAATATATTACAAAAAAGTTTTACAAATATAAAATTTAATTTAAATATTATTAAACAAAAACATACTTAAACTAATTTATAAATATCCGAAATTATCCATCACAAATTATTAAAAATCAAAACAAATTTAATGTAAATAAAAATATGAATTACTTTATATTGTAATTTATGATGTGTTTTTTTTTTTTTTAAATTGTATATTGTTAAATGATCGTACGAAGTGTTAAAATTAAATGTTAGTATGTTTATGTTGATAATAATTTAAATATAATTTATAATAGTTATTTCTTGCTTCTAGTTGTTCTGGTACTGGTGGTGGTAGTTCTACTAGCTGAAGATTGTCCATTTGTTGCTACTTTTGCCTTTGACTTTGGCGGTGATTCTTTTTTAACAATTTTTTTCTTTTTATTACCTGATAATTTTTGTTTCTTACGTGGATCTGGCATTGGTATTTCATCATCGGATGTTGTTATTTCACCATTATCATTACCATATTTTTTTAATAAATCTAAAAATTGTGATGAACGTTCGGTTTGCCGTACAGCAATTGTTTTCGTTAACGATGATTGTTCACTACGAAATTTTGTTTCAAGTGCTTCACGATTATATTTATTATGACGACGTTTACGTTTAGCCGCTGGTTCATCTGTTAAACTTTTATATTCAGGAACCTCATCAGCATCAATCCATTCTGGAAATTTATAATAATAAAAAGGTAGATAATTTAAAACATTCCTAATATATATATATATATATAATGATAATCATGTTATTAATATCTTACTTTTAACAATTTCAATAATTCTTGGTTCGTCATCAATTTCCATAAATGGAATTGAACTCAGCATATAATTAATACAACCTTTACCGGCTAAATACGCTTTACGAATATCACTCATTTCGGTTTCCGAACCAATGTACGATAAACGATAATTATCAATATCTTCATCGGTAATTGGTTTAAAGACACGTCGCCAAAATTCAATAATACTTGATAAACCCATTGAATCTTCATCATGGATTATATTCTTTTCATCATATAACGTTTTACGATCTTTATCATTTATGATATTATATAATTTTGCTAATAATTTAAATTTTTCCGTAGCCAATTCTTTTTGTTCGGCCACCACACGATCCGGATGCACCTTTAACGATATTTTATAATATGCTTTTTTAACTGTACCAAAGAAAAATGCAAGAAGAAAAATAAAAAGGTTAGTATAATTTTTTTAATGATATTGCGGGATAATATTATATCGAGCCCTATTCATCGATATTCTAAATTACTATAAAGTTATATGGGGAAAATTAATCAAAACAAATCACATTTAAAAACGTGAATGTCAAAGATTGATACAATGATTATTTTCATTTGGAATATACAATTTCATTTCATTTATCAAGTAACTTATTGAATAAGTAAACAAATAAAATCCACTGATTTCAATGTTCATAAACACTTTAAAGTTGCACTAATTTTTATACACTAGAATATGTTTAGTATTTAGTATTGCATCATTGCATCATTGGGAAATGTCCTTTAGGAAAAAAAAAACGTTTTTCTAAATAATTTATCACATGTGAAAATTTTTGTTAATATAACAAACAATTCAATCCTTAAAATTCAACAAATATAAAAATACGGACACCTGCCATGTAATGCAAAGGAATAAGAACTGGTTGTTGTTGGTCGAATTTTCCACTACATAGCATATATAAATAAATATATCTATTAAGTTTTAATTAAAATCCTTCATTCCTAATTAATTACTTTCATTATATATCAATTATTATAAAAAAAAAAAAAAATAGCGGGATTTTTTTCTTGAATGGTAAAAATACAAAATAACAAAAACAAAAAAATTAAAAAAAATGTACCTTCTTTTTCGTTAGCATCTTTTGTGATTTCAAAAACTTCATAAATATTTTTGGTTCCAAAAAATTTTTCACATAATTCTAGTGTTCCAGGCATTTTTGATTTTTTTTCTATTAATAATTTTTTATTTAAAATAATAATTTAATAAATATTTATTTAATTAATAATTTAATTTTTGTCTTGCTTTTTGTTTTCTATTGCGAAAAAAAAATATAGAATAGATAGAAAGCGAACAGCGCAGCGAAAAGCAAAACAATAAACAAAAAATAAGGTGATGCACTAAAAACAGGGGAATTAAAAAAATGCAATGACATTTTTAACGTCGTTCGATAGTGCAATGCAACATGAAAAACGAAAAACGCGGGAATATAATCGATAAAATTTTATTCTCGAAACGCAATGGTTAAATTTCTCGAAATATAAAGGTGGATTTCCTTATGTGAGCTGTGGGAGAAAAAATGGCGATTCCGATATAAAATTTGGTGCCGAGAGATATTTTCCCTCCCGGGGAAATTTATCCGCGAGTTAAAGTAACTTTCGGGCATTTTTAGATTTTTTAACACATACATTCAATCATTCAATTGAATTTAAAAAAAAAAAATTTGTTTTCGTATAAAAAAAAAACAAAAAATAAACAAATATAATGTAAAAATATAGTCTAATGTAAATAAATCAAATATAAATAACACATATACATGCATAGCAAATAAAAATTTTACCCGTAAATGGAAATCGTCTGTGAGCGAAAATGAAAAATACTCCCGTACCCGCGGGGATTTCCTCGCATAAGGAAATCCACCTTAAAAATCAATTAAAATTAATTGTCTTTCGTATAAAAAAACACTTTTATTAAAATCACAATATAATTGTTGTTATTACAATAACAAATTGTATGGGACTTCACAACACCGTTGTAGAACATCGATGAAGAAATTTCAGCAATAAATTTTTGGTTAATAAATAATTAAAATCTAATCATGTTTTTCTTTTAATTAAATCTTTATTCTTCAAAACTCATCGTTTTCGTTTTCATTTTAATCGAATTCAAATGATGCGTGATGATGCCGCATTGTTCGTGTAGGTCAGTTAATTTAATTTGAACGCAACCCTGCAACGATGCAAAAAGAAGAAAAATAAGCCTTCATTCACACTTAATGTTTTTCTTTTCGTTGTTTTTCTATTTTTTGCATTTGTATAAGTTTTTGAATGGCGTACATGTGATTGTATTTGTGACCCTCAATTTCACTAATTTTGTAAATAACATTAAAATACAACAACAAAAAAAAATAAAGTGAGTCTTAAAAAAAAAATTGAGAGAAAAAAATAGAAAAACAACGAAAAATATTAAAAAATTATATATTTCTGTTGTATTTCTATAGAAAAACAATTGTTTTTCTAAAAGAAGAGAGAGCTCTTTTATACTGTAGGTGAATGAATATTTATTAACAAAGCAACAACAATTTAGAAAAACAACATACAACGAAAAGAAAAACATTAAGTGTGAATGAAGGCTAAAAAACGAAAAGATATTTGACATAATTTTTTTTTTTTTTCATAAAAAAAAATTGGCAAAATAAAATGGAGTAGATGTGATTAAAAAAATATAAAGGGACGGTATTGAAAAATTCTGTTTTTTTTATTGTTTTTTTTTTATATATATAAATAAATATATATATATGTGTTAATTGTTTAATTTGTTTTAATATTGAATTTTATTAATTTAGTTTTCATAAATTAATATGTTAATTAGTAGATGATGGTCAAGAAATAAAAAAAAAAAAAAGGTAAATATATTCGTCATTCTTCGTTTTTTTTTTTTTTTCTATCGAACAATCGGTTTTTTTCTTTTTTTTTTTTTTACTACACCGAATTTTTGACATGCCGCAAGGCCGCCGCAATGGAAAAAAAAAAATTCAGACACCGCCATGATGCCGGTTTTTTTTTTTTTTTATCAATATAATTTTTTTTTAACATCAATTCAAAAAAAATCCCAATAAAATGTTTAAAAATAAAATTAAATAAAAAAAAATTTGTTATTTATATTTTTAAATAATAATTAAAAGTTTTTTTTTTTTTTATTTCTATTCACGTTATAGTAATTTTTATATAGTAAAAAAAAGTGTGAATGTGTTTTATAAACGAAAACGAAAAAAAAAATTAATAATTTAATTATTGATTGATAAAATTACGTATATATAAAAAAAAAATAAAATAAAATAAAACACAACCATAACCCACGCACTCATACTTACAAACGCGGGCGGCTAGCTAGCAGCCACCAACAGAAACAACAACAACAACAACAACGAGAGGAAAAGCCATCAAATCAACGTGTTTTTTTTAAATCTGAATCTGGCGACAATTGCATAGATTGACCACGAAATACAAAAAAAAAAAAATTAATTAACATTTTTTTTTATCTTCAAGACCATTTATAAAATAAAAAACAAATTATTTCAATATGATTGATCCCGGTGATTTAATTGCATTTCTCAATAAAATTGAGGGTGGTACAGTTCCAATTGATTTATTAAAAATTGGTCAAAATAATGTGAATCGATATAATTACAATAATGGTAAGTACTCCTCCATCCATCCATCCATTCATATACATTCATTCTTTCTTCATATAATCCATTCAAATGCATTACAAATTTTTTAGTTTACTTTATTTGTATATGTGAATAGTAGATATACGAAGAAAAAAAAAACTCTATGCCGTATATAAAACTCTAAAATTCTGTTTGTTCGTACAAAATCGTCACCAATTTTTTTTTTCTGTTTTACTTATGTATGCATTATATATGCAATTAGAAAAAAAAAAGGAAAAATGAAAAGAGTTCAGAAAAAATTCAGCATAAATATGATATGGAAAATATGTATATAGAAAAATTCACTTATTATGTACTACGGTACTACATAGTTTTTTTTTTATATATTCACAGAGAAATAGAAACATACATAAAAACCTATAGTAAAATACAATACAAAAAAAAACCATGTAATATTTATGAATGTTTAAAAATGATGATAATCACATGATTACGTTTTTACCATTTTCATTTTAATTTTTTTTTTTTTGATTTGGTTTGATTTATTTTTTCTGTCTGCATATTACATTATTTATTATAAATAATGAGATGTTAATGTACGAAATTTATCTGATAGAAAGAACCATTTGAATATAGGATGAATTCGCAAAATTCAAGGACTATCAATTTCAATAACGACGATATAAGCAGCAGAACAAAAATTACATTCGAATAAAATTAACCGCCATATTATGCCATTACACATCGAAAATAATTACATTTTAAAATTTTATTTCATTCCCAAAACAAACAATTCGATAATCTATCTTTTACTTTTAATATTTTTCTATCATAAAACATTCAAATAATTGATATCGTCCACTAAACAATTTTGTAGGGTTTTTCCCAAGTTCTTTTCTTTTTTTTTGTCATTCATTTGATGTGTGTTAATCAAATGAATGAATCGTAGTTATATAAACACTTGTATTAATAATAATACGCTGCTAGGCCAACATCTATTACAGATAACACATACACGAATGAATAACAAAGGAACGACGGAGAAAGGGGTGTTAAATTTATCAACTCTTCATAAAATGTTCAATTTAATAATTCCCAATTTATTTTTGCATTACACAATTCAATAACTAATTTTTTAATCATAAACTATAGAGAATGAGGCTTTATCACACCACCTAAAATTATAGAGAATATTTCAGGTGATTTATAAAGAAGGAAAAGGAAAACGAAACCCTTAGATAATTTAGAAAAGTTACAGATATTAAATATTGCAGCTATCAGAAAGATTAGTGTTAACTCTCGAACCTAATCAACTTTTCACTCTTTATATACTGTTAAATTTTTAATTGATTTAATGGTTTACTATTATTTTTTCAAAACAGGTATTGGTATGAATAAACATAAATTCAATACAAAATATCGTATAGCTTTAGATATTGAAGATTGTTTGGATCGTTTTTATGGTGGTTATTATTCAGGTAATATTTTTTATTTCATCTTGGGAATGTGTGAAAGGGGGCAAAAAAACAATTAACAGAATAAACAAATTTTTTTTTGCAGATTGGGCATGCGGTGGCCAATGGAATCGTGCCTATCAATTTGTACAACTATTAATAAATACATTTAATTCGGCACACATTGAAATTGTTGCCTTTTTCGATGGTACATTAAAAGAGAATAAAAAATTAGAAATGGAACGTAATGATTTTCGTCAACGTACAATTTCCGTATTAAAACATATACGTATGAGTGGTACACCGCCACCGAAAATCTGGTGGTTACCACCATCCGGTTTACGTACCTGTTTACGAAATGCATTGCGTAGCATTAACGTACAGGTCGTACAAACCGTTAATGATCATACAATGGAATTAATTGATTATTATTATGAGCATAAATTACATGCAATATTGGGATTACATCCGGACTATGTGATATCGAATTGTTCACGTTTTTTTAGTTCACATGATTTACGGTTATCGTATAAAGGTGCCTTGGAAACAAAAGAATATTTAAATTCAAAATTATTGTCAACATTAAGTTTGACACCCGATCATTTACCATTCATTGCCGTATTGCTATGCGGTTATACCGTTATAAATGAAATTATTTTAAAATCAATTTATCAAAAGCTAAAAGTTGATTTTGCTTGTGATTTAGAAAATCGCATACGAAAAATTGCCGAAATTGTACGAAATTCACCGACAAACGATATCGATGAATTCATTAAACATTTACAATTGGACGAATGGAAACCATTATTACGTGAATCCATCGAATACTATCAAAAACGTGGTAAATTTGATAATCATCGTACATCAGCGTACAATTTAAATAAACGGAAAATAATGAATTCCATAAATAATATTAATAATAATAATAATAATACAAATACAAATAATAATAATAACATTAATATATTGAATAAAAGTGATCAGGGTGCTTTGGCTATACAAAATGCTACTACTACAACTAATAATACAGCTACAGCAGCAGCTGTGGTTGTCCCATTAGCATCGGAAACAAATGAAAATGATGAAATTGGTAGAAAAATATTAAATGATGTTAATAATTTAGTTATTGAAGACATTGAATCAATAACAATGGCAACAGTTACAGTTGATGAAGTAACACCAATACAAACATCATCATCATCATCATCACCACCATCAGTAAATATTGTTGGTCCCGCATCGGATGTTCCCGCATCATCAAGTACAATAAAAGATAAAAAACCCGTAAAAATGGTAACATTTGCTTATTCATTACCGGGTGAAGTATTAAAAACGGCATTAAATCGACATCAACGTGGTATTATGGATCCAAGAGTCTATCAAATTTTATCAACTAAACAAATTTTATTACCGCAAGTATGTATTTTGTTTTGTAACTAACTATCTATATTTTTTCTATATATAAAAATCCATTTTATCAATATAATAAACAGCTTTTGGAAGATGAACATTACATTGATTTACCATCAATTCATCAATTTTATCGACCGGCAAGACAAATGATTTACGCTGTATTATACAATTTATATCATCAAAAATATTTATATTCGAAAAATGTTGCTGCCAAAGATGATGGTCAATCAACGGCAACGGTAACTCAACAACAACAACAGGATAAATTAAAATCTGATTTACCAGATGTTATCATTTCCGAATGGGTTTGGTCACCAAAAAATGAATATAAAACGGTTGAATTGGTTACGGCTCAATTATTACCATGGGCCGTACCAACCATTCAACGTTTATGGTTTGGTATGGCATTTGAAGATAAACAACGTCGTATGAAAGCATTTTTAACAATAATGCGTTCCGATTCACCGTTAATGTTAAATCGTGGTTATGTACCACAACATTTATTGGTATTGGCATGTGTTTTAAGGTAGGAATAATTTACTTTTTTTTTATTTTATTTTCAAAAATTTGTCTTTTAGTTTTTATCTTTTAATGTGATTTTTATTTTATTATTTTTTTTAGATATATTATTACGAATACAGAGCGAAATATTTTAACTAGACCAGAATTGGATGCTTTCTTAGCTACGGCATTTTCACCATACATCCATAATGTTGAATATACACAAGAATTGGTGGTATGTATTTTTATTGCATTGATTTGGTTTTTCGGTATTTGTATTAGAAAGTTTCTCTGAATCTTTTCGGATTTTGAATACCGTTTTATTTTGCCTTTAAATCGTTATTGATTCAATGTGAGCTGACATAACACATAATAACTTCCTCAGACATTTGAAATAAATTGACAATGGTCTTAGGTTTATTATATACTTTCATATATAATTGCCCACACATGGTGTTTGTTTAGACTTTGTTAATCTTTGGATGATGCGCGTCCGACGTCTGTCTGTATATAAGACTTAGTGTTCGTTGTGAATTCAAATCAGAAAAAACACAGAAAAAAATTTCGTTTATGGATTTGCACTCGTGATCACACGCAATTAGGTTGTATGCTTTACCAATGGCACCATAGAGTGGTATACAGCATCCTATTCTTTTTCAAATTTTTTGTTATTGTTGTTTCTGGGTTTAATGGTAAAGCCTTAACATTTTTACACAGCATTTTGGTTACAATAAGTTAAAGATTCCATACTTGCATTCGCTTTATTATTCTTAAAAATATGAATTTTTATATTTAATAATTAATTTTTTTGTTTTCAATTATTTATATTCTCTCTATTTCTATTTAGTTACCGGGAGTTCATTTACGTGGCATTTATTTGGCAAGTTTATTTATGCAAGGTGTTGAAACGGCATCGTTGGCAAACGATGCTTGTGGTGTCCCATTACCATGGATGATGACAAATCCATGGTTATTTTTTGATGGTAAACTATTTCATTTGAAATTGAAAATGTCAACGTATGTGGAAAGTTTCCGTGAATTATGTGATGATAATATTGAACTTGTATTGAAAATTGAACGATTCCGTAAAGCGATTATGGAAGATGTTAAACATTATTTATTGCCAACGCAATCACCAATAGGTAAATATATTTATTATTAGTTTTGTTTTTTTTTGTCATGTAATGAATCTCTGATACGGGTTTTTTGTTGAGTTGGGAATTTAGTAGCAAAAAAAAAAACAAAACGTTCATGAAATTTATTATTCTTCATATTTCATGTTTATCATTAGAATTTTTTTCTAATTAAAATTCTATTTTTGATTTTATTTTTTAGTTATTTGTTTGTTCATTGGGTATTTTTTTTTATTTATTTATTTATTTATTTATTTATTTTTCTTTTATTATGCTTTTATATTTGGTTTCGTTATTGATATTGTTTGCGTGCATTCGTCATCGTCCTCGTCGTCGTCCTCTTCCTGTACTTCGTGTACATATAAATGGATTTAACTGTTATTGATTGATGAATTGTGAAGAATCAATGTACAACAGAGGAATGGGACAATACGGAACCGGATCTATAGTACAACAACATCAACAATTTCAACAACAACAACAACATGAATATAATAAAATGAATAATATGAATCATCATCATCATCAACAACATTCACATTATAATAATCCAAACCATCAAAATCATTACCATAATAATCATCATCATCATCATAATAATGGCGTCAATGGCAATAATTTTCAATCATCGGCACTTGCATCATTGCTACCATCACAATCACAACATTTAACGTCACAATCACAACATAATATGACACAATATCAAAATGAATATTATCATCAAATGATGCCACAATCACAATTACCATCAACATCAACATCTTTATCACATCATCAATCGGCATCATCACATATTGGTTATTATAATAATGATTCAAATAATAATAACAACAACCATAATAACAATATGAGATATTCAACATCATCGTCATCATCTGGATATAATAATCGAATGAAACATTATGGAAATCCAATGATGAATAATTCTGGTACTAATAACATAAATAATAATGGTGGTGGTAATATTAATGGTATCGGTGGCATTAATCATAATCATACCACCACCAATAGTATTTATAATGGACCGATAAATCGTCAACTTAATTCGATGGCAACTAATACAGCGGCGGTCGCAGTTGCTGCCGCTTCTGCGGCTGCTGCTGCTGCTGCGGCTGCCACAGCTAATAATCGTCATCATCATAATGGTTATCAATTAAAAGTTGGAGGCAGGCTAATTATATTTTGATTTTATTTTTATTTTATTTTTTTTTTTTTTTCAATTATGTAATATTATAATAATTGTTTTTGTTTTTTTTTCGATTATTTTTTTTCTTCATAAATCATTAATTAAAACCAAAAAAAAAAAATATTTTTATTTTTATTTTTATCCATAATATTAATAAAAATAAAATAAAAAAAAAAAAATTAATTAATAATTATATAGGTGTTGTAGTTGGATCATGGGCTGGTGGAGTACCTAATCGTCCGCTAACCGGACAACAATTACGATTAAATCAACAACGTTTATTACGATATCCTTATGCAAGTATGCGTGCTTCAATGAATTCACGTTTTCATCGTGTACAACAACAACAGCAACATCACCATCATCATCATCATAACAATGTCAATCATCCTGGTCATATGTCTGGTGAACCATCATCGATGGCTGCGATGGCAATGCGTCAACATCGTTCAATTGGAAGAAATCCATTTACAAATAATCCTAATAATATTATTAATCATAATAATAATAATAGTCGATTGAATAAAAATCGAAATCGTCGAAATCGTATTAAAGTAAAAAAATCATCAACGGGAACTGCCACCGCTACGACGAATTCGGGTGCAATCACCACAATTAATAATAATAATAATGGTACGGCTACTGTTGATGGTGCTACGGCTGCAGATGATACTTTGGCTGATGATGATGATGATGATGATGATGCAGAATCTAATAATATTACTTTGGAAGTATTGGTAGAAAAGGAAAATGAAAATGAAAATCAAGGAGAATTAGAAAAAGATGTAATTGATAAATTAAATGATATTTCATTACGTGAAGATCAACAACAAGAAACTTCTCCTCGAAAGGCTGTGATGATCGATATATCGTCAAATAATATAATAAAAAATAACGAATTTGAAAATTGTGATACTACTACTACTACTACAGTAAATGATGAAATAACCAACAGCAACAGCAATAGTAATAATAATAATAATAATAATAATAATAATAACGACGACAACTTAAACAGTGAAATAACATCAAATGGGTAAGTTTTATTTTTTTTTCAAATGTTAAATTATAAATCATTTTTGCTGAAAATGAATTCTATTTACACGTTTTACGATGCGTGTTTATGATCATTGGCGTTACAATTTTGCATATATTGTGTGACCAAAGTCAAAAATTCACCATGACATTTGCATGAAGACCATAAGGAATATGATTTCTTTGTCCTCGTGTGATGTTAATCCGATCACTTGGATTATAATCAATAAATTATCTTTCAGGCAATTTTTTAAATCGTAATGAACTGACTTACCTTACTTTACTTATCGCGTATTCGCGCCCACAACCTAAAATTGGTAGGTTCGCTTCCCTTTTCATACTTCGACCTACGTCGCCCTTTCAACATTCCTTGATCTGCATACGATGGCGGTATACGATCGCCCCCCCCCCTTTAAGACGCCGTTCATTGCCTTGTTTCTGTACTACGTTTCTGAAACGCAGTTTGATATAACCTTAATTTCAATGGGTTACTCAATGTCTTCGAGATGAACATCTTTCGTAAACCGTAAAAGGCTTGGTTGTTTCCTGAAGTAATCCGGGATTGAACAAATTCATCAGCTGCATTATTTTCACTGTTTATGCAGTATCCAAGATAAGTAAACCCGTCCGCAGTTTCATATTTGTTCTAACCATATTTGTTACGCTTTGATGTTCAGCCATAAACCTACTTGATGCATTGGTGCGATCATATACTTTGTGTTCTCCTCATTTACCTTTTTGCTTCTTTAACGGCACCCATGCATATTTCTACCCACTACGTCGGCATAGCCGATTAATGTTGAGCAGATGAGGTAAAAATTGTGCTGTTGGTGTTAATGGTCGTGCTCCTTCCTTATGCATTTTTTCTAATATAACATTGAAAAATAATATTAGTGACAAAATACTCGACTTTATTGGTCATAAACTTTTGAGAAAAAAAAACCATGCAATATTTAACATATTTAAAAAAAAATATATCAAATTTGGACCCTGCATTAATAATGTCTATTTTTTGGCTTGAAACTGGCATTTATTTGTATAACAAAATGATTCAGTATACATTAACCAATATATTGCCCATCGTTAGCTATGATTTCCTCCCATTTTTTAGGAAGTTTGTTGATTCCTCGTTTGAAGAACTCCTCATCTTTTGTCCCAATCCATTCATCGACCCATTTTCGCACTTCTTCAACATTTTGAAAGCGTACATCTCAAGCGACTCAATCATTTTGTTATACAAATAAATGTCATTTTCAAGCCAAAAAATCGGCATTTTTAATGCAGGGTCCCAATATATTGGAGTGATTCATGTACAATGTAAAGTGTATGTGTGATTTGTAGTGTGCACGACCGCCACAGTACTCCCCGCCCAGTGATCTTGTATCACGATAAAGAAAAAAGAGGTCGGCGGTTGTCGAGTACCGAGAATGAATGAATTCGAAACAAACAAAACAAAAAAAGTTACTGCTTAGCAGAGCGGAAGCGCGAAGCGATACGAGAAAGCGAAGAAAAGAATTTCCAGCATCAGTGACTTCCGGTATAAAAATATAAAAAAAGAAACAAAAAAAAAAATTTTCTTTAGCTGTGTAGTGGCCATAGGCGATAAATAAAGTTGAGTTGCCTGTAAGTGGTGTTGTTTGTGTGTGTCGTTTGTGTAATCTATAGAGGCCAGTTGGCGAAAGTAAGGTTTTACGTGGCCTTCTGGCGTTCCATACATTGTATTCCATACGGGAATATGTTTGATTTCCGAAGGGAATTCCTAATGGTTCCTGAAGGGACCATAGGTGTCGCCGGATGAAGGCAAACTATTCAACATCTACACCTGCTCATACCTTGAAGGAGGTTTAACCACCCTTCCGGAACGGGATGTGACTGGCGTAGCTTGGCATTTAGTGCCCCGAGCGAAAATGACTTTACGTTTGGGTTCCGTTGGTATCAGCTTGGAGTTTGTCGTTTGCGCCGGTGGCGCGACAGATACTTGAGTAGGAGATGGTGGTAATTCCGAATGTGTGGACGCATCTACGTAACAGGTTTGAGCCTGTCAATGGAGATGTTGGCATTTTTACCTGAAATGCGTAGAGTGAAGTATTTGTTGGTGCGACTAATAACTTCAAAGGGGCCCTCATAGGGAGGTTGCAAAGACCTTCGCACCGCGTCGGTGCGGACGAAAACATGGGAGCACGTCTTCAAGTCCTTGAATATGAACACATTGTCCGTTGCGTGCCTTATGGGGGGAATTGGTCGAATGTGTCCAATGTGTTCGCGAACATCACGAATGTAGTCTCTACATGTGATGTGTTTTTGGCCGTATACCATTTCAGCAACAGTGGCGTTGAAATCTTCCATGGGTTTGTAACGTAAGCCAAGCAGAATGTATTTCAGTTCCTTGGTCCACTGTGGATTAGCGCGACACATAATGGCCGCTTTTAGCGTTCTGTGCCAGCGCTCTAAACGCCCATTGGCCTTGGGGTTGTACGCTGTTGTTCTATTACGAGTTACACCTAGCAACTTGAACATCTGGCCAGCCAGTTCGGTTTCGAACTGGGTGCCTTGATCGGTAATGATCGAAGTGGGGGGAGCCATTCGGGTAACATCGTTGTTGCTACGGTCTCAGCGGTAATATCGCACGATTATGCACGCGGTCGAAAATTGACCTGCGAAACCCAAACGGAATGTACGGCCGTGGATTGGCCGTGGAAACATCACAGTGGACAAGAATAGTGTATGTGTGTTTTGTAGTGTGCAGGACCGTCACACATTTGTGTTTTCTAAAGGGCCAATTTTGTGTTTTCGGTTTTTGGTTAGTTACAACGCTATTAATCCTTTCTGTAATGTGTTTCACAAAAGTGAGGATTCTAAAAGTTCTATTTTTAATTTTGAGGTTTTCAATCATTGTTACTAACGATCGGGGTATTATTTTTATTTTTTTTGTTTAATTCTGTATATATTAACTTTTCTATGATGTTGATGAAGGGAAATTGTTTTGTTTCAAGATATTCGGGATTTTATATATGTTTTCTCTGGATGGAATTTTTTTGTGCTTAAAGATAACACTATAATAGTACCTCAACTCCCAACTACATAATTATTATATAGTTTTTAATGCATGTAAGTAGTTAATTTGTTAATTACGTTGAACTCCCTACACTTTTCCATTATCTGTCGTATAACAGTTGATCAGTTGTTGAGTTGCTTCAGCATGAAGCATTCTCTTGGTTGTCTCATATGTTGGTTCCGAAATTAGTGCGTAACTTCATTTCTACCACTTGTGTTACTTGCTGTAAGTAGATCTTTAAAATACTCAACCCATCTTGCTCTTTCTTCATCCGATACAATCTGGCCGTTGTTATCCTTACAAAGAAGAGGTTGTTTTTATAAATCCACTAGTTACAGATCTTATTCTCCTGTACAAATATTTACTGTCATTTTAGATTGAACAGCTTGTCCAGTAAATCCCGCAAAATATCCTGCTCGTGACGCATTTTCTTGTTTCAGAATAATTTTCGTTTATTGGATCTTTTATTGGTTCGGTATAGGCATCCATAGCATTTTGTGTGACGCACTGAAGATTAATTTAAAAACGGCTTGGTTCTTCCTTAGCAATTTTACATTCATCATTGAACCATGCATTTCTGACCACACCAGGTTTCCACTTTACACCGTCTCTGCTGGTATCGTCTTCAGACAGTTACGTAATCGATTCCACATATCATTAAACGTGTTTTGTTGTTGATCCACAGCTGTTTTAAACAATTAACTAATTTATCCTCGTACTGTTGTTTTATTCTGTCGATTAATTTTGATATGTTTTCCAAATTGAATCGTCTCGTAATGACTTTTTTTTTTGACGATATGAACACTAACGCATGAACTGAATCCCGTAAAAAATTTGTTTTTTCCATTAGAAACTTAGGATATAAAATTTCCAGTCCCTTTTAAAATAATCCAAAAAAATAGAATATTATACTGAAATTTTTTCATCGATGTTCTACAACGGTGTTGTGAAGTCCCATACATTTTGTTATTGTCATAACAACAAATTGTATGGGACTTCACCACACCGTTGTAGAACATCGATGAAAAAATTTCAGCATTAATGAATACAAGTTTTGGTAATCGAACAAGAGTGCTTGATGGAACCAAAAATAACATGAACATTTCCATAATAATATCCCAAACCATGAAATCCAATCCATTATATATTATTTTATTTATTTACTTTGTTTTTTTTTTTTTTATAATCCTAACACTTTAGTAATTTAACAATGGAAAATGATTTGTTGGTGAATAAAACATCAATAATACGTGATCAGCAGGTATTACTGCCAGATTGTAACGAAAATGTTAGTGTTAATCATCTTCATGATCAAGAACAACAAAAACATGATACTGAAACTTCTCCAGCTGCCAACGGTATCCGTATCGCGGCTAATAATCCATCAAAAATTATTGAAAATCAGGAAATTTTAACAACAGATAAAAATATTGATTTACAAAAATCTATAAATGATGGAATCCCAATCAACAACAACAACAACAACAACAATTCCATTGAACCGGCAATTAATTTATTAAATTCAATACAATCATCGGAATCATCATCATCATCATCATCGGTACTTATTAAGAATAATGTAATACAATCACCAACCATAACAACAACAACAGCAATAACAACAGAAACAATACAAATAGAAACATCTCAACCATCATCAAAAGATGTATCTTCGACGGCCGGTACTGCTGCTGTTACTGCTGTTGCTAATGATGATGATTTACAGGTAAATAATAATATTAATCAAAATTATAGTAATTCATCAACGGTTAATCATCCGACAGTAGAAATCAATTCATGTTCATCAATTTTAATAAAATCATCAACATCAAAGACGACAACGACAACAACATTAAAAACTCCCATCGACTCAAATGAAACAAATAATAATAATAATTTAAAACCAATTGCAATTGCAAATGGCAATAATGGCAAAAATAAAAAAAATAAATATAAAAAATCCAAAGTATAAAAAAATCAACGAAAAATTATTAAATAAAACCATCATATAAAAAAAATAAATAAATAAATGATCATAGTCGCGCAACAACTTGATCACTAACAAAAAGATGATCGCCGCCCCCTTCAGAAGATTTTTAAAAAGTATTCCAAAAATTAAACCCAATAACCAAAAAAAGTAATGAATTTAAAAAAATATAAACTGTGATGATGTTTAATAAATAATAATTATCTTAAAACTTATTAAATAATGAAATTATTTAATCATAAAAAAAAACAAATCATGAACAAAACACCTTTTTTTTTTTAATTATTATTATTATTATTATATATTTTATTCGTTTTCTAAACCATCAAATAATAGATTAATATTATAATTGTTATATTTGTTAATTGGTATATTATAATATTTAAAAAAAAAAACAATCATAATCCCACACCAATTCCCAGACCTCTTATTACTACTGCTATTTTTGTACGCGGTATCGCCCAAACATCCCCCACCAAACGGGGCTGTCTTAACAATAATCAAAATAAAAATAGAACCTTAAATGAAATGTAATTAATTTTTTTATTTTATTATTATTTTTTTTTTTTTATTTTTTTAATTTTTTGATAACAAAATTCAAAATTTTTTTTTTTATATAACAAATACTTTTTAAGTAATTTTTCAAAAGTAATAAAATTACTTTAATAATTTTTTTTTATTTTTGGAAAGAAAATGACATAAAATATTTGTTTTTTTTTTTTATATAATAATGAGATTTAAAAAAATTATTATTTATATTAAAAATAATAATAATAAAATGCATTAAAACATTAAAAAATCATTAAAAATCATTCAAAAAAAATTGTATTTTTGATAATTCATTTGTAAAATTTATGGAATTCATGGAGGGTAATAATTTAAAAAAAAACCGATTTTTCTGGAAAAACGAAAAACGAAATGAATAAAAAAACAAACATTTTTTTTTTTTAGACGAATTTAGTCTGTAAAACAGAATCAAAAAAAAATTAAAAATTAAAAATTTAATTTAATATTCAATATATCTAACAAAAATTATTAATTAAAATAGAAAACCACCACCCTTCATTATTATTATTATTATTATTAACCAAAAAAAAAAATATATAAAAAATTCCATTAAATATATATAAAATTAATCAAACAAAATAATCAATTATCATTTATTTTTAGAATAATTTATATATTTTTTAATAATAATTATATTTATTTTATTTTTATAGGATGAAAACGGCGTCGTCAACGTCGTCAACGTCGTTGTTGTCAAAGATGAAAAGAAAACAGATGAAATTTAAAAATCAATCCCGTTTTTTTATCTGAATATTTTTAATTACATTTTAAACGTTTTTGTCTTCAAAAATTTATTAACCATTTTTTTTTTTTTTTTGCACCTTTAAACCAACCATAAAAACAACAACAACAACAACCAAAACCACCAAAATCACAACCACCACACAACCATTATTATTATTATTATTATAATTACATAAACACACATTTTTTTTTTACTATAGATTATTGTCTGGGTCATATTTTTATAAAAAAAAATTAATTATTTCAATTTAATTAAGAGAAATTAATCATTAATCAAAAAAAGTGTACAAGAAAAAAACTATATATAACAATACAATGGAAATTTTAATTGTAAATTTTGGAATTGTCATCGCTCGCGGTGGGGGGGTTTTTTTTTTTTTTTGGGAAAAGAAGTAAAAACAAATCCATATTAAAATTATCGTAAATGAATGAATAATTGATCGGAATTGCTATAAATATTCCTGTAATGACAGAGCCGGACATCCAGCCAAGCATATTTGGTTATGATAAAAATATACGGAATTTTGGTGTCTTTACGGACGATGTGACCTTTTTTTTTCGTTATTCAACATCATTTTGGCAAATATTAATAGTTTAGTGGAAAGTTTAGCTATAGGATACCGATTGTTGGGCGGATACCGCCGCGTCAATCGAAAACTTATGTTGCACAGATAAAAAAAACCGTTATAATTTTTTAATAGGCGGTCAACTTCCGCCTTCCGAAAATAGTTAGGCTGGTTAAAGTTTGGTTTTTATGTTTTTTTTTTTTTTTTTTAGAAAAACCTGGGGTGGCATTATGGGAGTCGATACCATCGTCTATCGCCTATCGTCTAAAATTACGATACACAATTATTTTGATATTATGGTAGTCGATTTTGTGGGTATCGATATTATTTGTATATGGTCTCCGTGGATATCGTTGTGGCAAATGATTTTCATATAGAAAAACAAAAAGTTTATTATTTCTATGAGAATGAGATTGAAAGTATTATTTTTATGAGAATTGCTTTTGTACTTTTTATGAATATTAAAATAATAAATGAACGAACAAAAAATAAAATAAATGAACAAAAACAAAAGAAAGCAATACAAACGACAATTGTAACGATAGCACTACCCTATCGTAAAAAATTATCGTCTTAAACCGACGATATCGTGTGCCATAATTGCAAAAATGAAAAAATCGTATGTTTGACGACAATCGTCTATCGTAATCGAATGCGATAATTCCACCTCTGATTTGTGAAACAAGGCGATTTTAAAAGTACTTATACTTAACCCTCTTGTCCTCGTCCTGTTTGTTTTAGAACAAAACATTTCCAATAGAGATTTTATGATAAAATTGAACTATAGAATCAGGAAATTATAAAATCAAAATTTTACCCAAAACAGAGGTTCAAGGGTGGTTCACACATGAGGAGTTGAGGTACGAGTTTTTATTTTTACATGTAAAATACAACAACAAATTTGCCTGCGCGTATTTACCCCTCACTCTACAAAACAGTTAAATTAACTTTAACTTTTTACAGCTCACCTCACTAACACATTCAAATTATTCATTTGTTTTATATAAATAAAATTGTGTCTGTTGATAAATCACACATCACGATAACAAAACAACTACATACAAAAAAAAAACGTTCGCACAAAATCGCCCCTCATGTGTGAATCAGCTCAAGGGTTTTTCTTTAAATGTTCACTAGACCCCGGGGGTTTCGTTCCTCATGTGTTGAGGGTTAAATGGTAGATATTCAAATTGAAGATATTTTCATTATTTTTTTATCATTATCATTTAAAATACCGCTGCTGGGAATTAATCGAAAGTATAAATAAAACAAAATGAAAGTGATTCATTGTTATATATTTTTGGAAAATCAGTCAATAAAGGGTTTAACGGAAATTTCCAAGCGGCATATTAAAGCTAAAATGAACATCACTCTTGTTGTTTATTAGCCTACAAGTGGCTAATAAAATATAAAGTGAGAAGTTTCGCATCAAACAAGTGATTTGTTAACATGTGATTTGTCAAAGTAAGTTCCCACATCACCAAAGAAAATACCTTTATTTTGAATATCTACTTTGGAAAATCGCCCACCAGAAAGAAGTTGCTTCACAAATCAGGGATTTTATATACAAAAAAAAACCCCAAACTGTGAAGTCCCCTATCGTCGGAAGGTGGGGGGGGGGGGGGGGGGGTATAAAAATAACGGTTATTTTATCTGTGCAAAATACGCTTTCGATTGATAGTATCCCACAATGTCCTAGCTCACTATCCGCTAAACTATACTTTTATACTTTTAGCCAAATTTTTAAAATTATATTCTTCATTTCATATAAAAGAATGGGAATCCTTTTTGCGGGGCGGTCCGTTAAAAAAATTTTACCTCATAGTCAAAACGAAATGATATTTCCAGATGCAAATCTATAATTATCTAATTTATGCTAAAAAAAACTATGGAAGTCGCCTATTAAATTTTCGGGAAAAATCGATTTTTATCAATTACGGCCCTGGTTTTTTTTTTTCTCAATTTTGATTTTTCCTATGTCATATATGAAAGTTCAATCAAATTCTGGTTGTTCATGGAAAGAAAAATATTTTAAATCGCCCCATTGGTCGAACTTCCAAAAAAAAAAATTACCCAAAATTTTGTTTCATTTTTTGACAGACTGTAAAAATAAAAAGAAAAATTTTATTTACAGTAGCGGCAAAAATGGGCAAAACAATTTTAGGTACACTTTTTGGGGAAAATCGGCTATATTTTTTTTGGAACCAATGGGGGCGATTTTTAAATTTTCTTTCTATTAAACATCAGAATTTGATTGAATTTTCATATACGATATGGAGTCAATCAATAATAAAGGAAAACCGCAGGCCGTAAAAAAAAATTGATTTTCCTTAAAAATTTAGTAGGTTGTTTCTCCCTAGACTTTTTTTCCATAAATTAGGTAATTATAGCTATGCGTTTTTGGGAATATCAATGCCTCAATGGCTTGGCAATATCGTGAAATTTTTTCACTGTCCGCTCCGGGCTTTTGAAAATTGTAATATTTTACAATTTATTATACAGGGTGTCCCAGCTAACGCTATCCAGCCAATATCTTCGAAACGAGTGGAGTTATCACTAATATGATGTTAGTGGACCCGCACTGGATTCTATTTGGCTAAATTTTTATGTTAACCCCTTCCTCCCCACGTTAACCCTTATGTGTTTAATGGATATCAACTTTGGAAAATCAAATGTAAATATGTGTGGGGTCTCATGGGGAATTTTCTAAATGCAAAAATCTCCTGTTAAAATCAAAATTTCGATTTTTCCTCCTAAAAACGGGGGGTTGGGGGCTTGGGGTGTTCGGACACCCCCCTTAATTTTCATCGTAGAACAACTTTCTAATACATCACAACACATGTTTTCATAGAGATTTACCGAGTTTTCGCCCATTTTCCATTAGATGGACAATCCCCATTTGTGGAAAAATTCCCCATGAGACCCCCACATATTATAATATCTTTTTTAACTAATCGTCCCTCTCTTCAAAATAAGCGAAAAAAAAATATAGGTTTACATTTGATTTTCCAATGTTGATATCCATTAAGCACATAAGGGTTAACATAAGGGTGAAGGAAGGGGTTAACATAAAAATGTAGCCAAATGGAATCCAGTGGGTGTCCACTAACATCATATTAGTGATAACTCCACTGGTTTCGAAGATATTGGCTGGATAGCGTTAGCTGGGACACACGGTATATAGAAAACTTCAATCGATTATCAAGAAGATTCGTATTCGGAAATTTTTTATCTGTATTTTCAATAATATATCATTAATATGACAAAACAACGAACATTTTTTATATGAATTTATTTTGTTTTCATTCAACCAAAAAAAAAAAAAAAAACCCTCCCTCCCAAAAATTCACAACAACTTCCAAAAATTTGTCATTTTAAAATTTAAAACCAAGAACAAAAAAATGATGATCGCCGCATCACACGTGATTGAAATTTTGCGGGTCCAGCCGAATGAAATTTTATATTTTATATATTGTTATTGCGATATATTGCGATTAATTTAAATAAAAAATATTAACCATGATTTACGAACATGATATAATAGAAATAATAGGCTTATTATTTCTATTCATGATATGATGATGATGATGATTATGATGAATAAAATCAAGAAGTAAAAAAAAAAAAAGTTGTTATTTATTAATTAAGTTACATTCTTTAATATATGTTTATAATTAATATTAAAAAACAAACAAAACAAAAAAAATTAATAATAATAATAATAATATTATTTAAAAAAAAATAAAAACCATATAGTTTTATATTTAAAAATAAATAAATATATAATTTTATTGATAAACTGAAATGAAAAAAAAAATATTGAATTAAAAAACAAAAAAAAAAAGAATATAGTAATTATTATTAATATTAAAAAAAACAATACAATAAAATTTTTATTTACCTAAATATATTATTATTATTATTATTATTATTATACAAAAATTAAAATATAAAAAATAATAATCTTTTTATCTGTTTTTAAAACAGATAGTTAAAAAAAAAACAAAAAAAAAAAATTAATAATAATATTGAATAAGTTTAATTCGATCATTAAATTTTTTTTTTTTTTTTCGTAATTTTAAAAACATTTATTCTAAATCTTAATGAAAAAAATTATTATATACAAAATATTTATTTAAAAAATATATATTTAAAAAAAAAAAAAAACAAAAAAACATTTACCCTTTTTCTCAAAAAAAAAAAAAAACCAATTTTCAATATATATTATAATAAATATTATTATTATTAAAAAAAAAACAAACAAACAATTTCTTATTTCAATGTTTTTTTTTTTTATTAATAATATTCATAATTATATAATTTTTTATGGATTTTAATCATTTTTTTTTATTAATTTTAACTTTCATTTATTCATTAATTTCAAAACCATTTCATTAATTCATTCAATTCAATTCACAGTTCACATTTTTAACATTTGTTTTTTTTTTTTTGTTTTTTTTTTTGTAACATTAATATTAATTTACTTAAATAATTAACTTAATTCATTATTAAATCATTTTATTAATCATAATCATCGCATCAAAATCATTATATCATTAAAAAAAAAACGTATATAGTACAAAAAAAAAAACCCCATCCGCACTACAATTTCACATTCATCTCATCATCACTCCACTATCGCAATTATCACTAATTATCATTAATATTTTAGAATCTATTTATTTTGTGTATTTGTTTGCCGCCATTTGACAAATCTTAAAAAAAACCCAAATAGCAAAATGACGTCGTATCAATCAACGTTGGTATATCCAACCTTTAGTAGTTGTTACACAACGTCTATACGACCTCCTTACAACCATTATTTACACCAATTTGGTGAATAAAATCTGAGTCGATGCAACGTTAGATGCCAACGTTGTGTCAACCAGCGTAATATTACCTTATAGTTTTTAGCACCTAATCTTTCGTCGGTTTATAACACTTTATCTGACGTTCATATATTTATACCACATTTAACGTTTGAAAAGGTGCATATAAAAAACTAAGAAAAATCTTATAAAAAATGTTAATATACAGGGTGTCCCAGTACAGGGTGCCAACCCGAAACAGGCAGGTTTTACACCTCATTTCCAATCAAAAAATGTATGGCGACCCCATGTCTATCTGCCTTGGTTTTCGAGCTAGCCCGAAAAAACGATTTTGTTGAAGTTCAAGGTAGTACGTGAATGTTATTTACCATATCTCAGTAACCACTGATCGGAATCCAATAATTATAAGCTTATTGGAAAGGTATTTTAACTATCTTTAAATCTTTCTCATTACATAAACCTCGGCGACAACCCCCTTTCATGCTATAGCTGGTCAAACACAAGAAATTTCAACGGCCTCAAATATTTTTGTTATTTTGCAAGCCGAGAACTATAGAACTTTTATGTTTATCAGCTGTCGGTTTTTAGAAAAACTTCTATGATGTTTTAGCTTTAATTTGATGTACAAACTTTTAAAATATGTCAACTCGTCTTAGAGATATGACGAAAATAATATTGAAATATGACGAAAATAATGCAAATTTTTCAAAAATTTAAAACACATTTATTACATTGCAAAGTTCAATGTTCTGTTGTTATCGCGTTATCTAGATAACATAACTTCAAGGGATTGCAATTAATTTAATGGTTACTTAGAAATAAAAACAGTTAAATCTATTACCGTCATAAATTAATTCATTCAATTCTTTTGTTTTTTGTGCTACATCTCTTCGGCATTTGTATGTTACATTGTTTTACGTTTAATATTCATTAGAAAATTAAGTTTGTTTTATAAAGAATAATTCGGAAGTTTGAAACGGTAAAAAACAGTAAAAAATAAATTTCAAAAGCATCCATCCAAATTGGTGTAAGTAAAAACTATGCTTGGCGTGCAATGAAGGCGCTTATCAATTGCAAAAAATTCAAGCACTTAAAGAAATAAACTACGTCCCCCGAATAACTTTTTGTGATTGGGTGATTCGTTGTTATGAACAAGATCCCAGGATATTAAATCAAATTTTATATACGGATGAAGATATAAATATTAAATATCCCTTCACACGTGAAGGGATATTTAATACTAAAAATAATCATCATTGGTTAAAGGAAAACCCGCATTCAGTTCGGCAACACGCATTTCAGGAACGAATAGCAGTCAATGTATGGGCAGGAAAGATTGGAAATCAATTAATTGGTCCATAGTTTCTACCTGGGCGACTGGATTCAGATTCATATTTAGTTTTTTTGCGAAATAGGTTATTCGATTTACTCGATAATGTTAATTTAGCTGATTTGCGATTCATTCATTTTCAACATGACGGTGCACCCCACATTTTGTACGAAGTGTAAGAGAATACTTAAATGATACATTCGGTTAAAGATGGATTGGAAGAAATGGCACATTAAATTGCCACCACGGTCGCCAGACCTCACACCATTAGATTTTTATCTATGGGGGGTTTGTAAAGACATGGTTTATAAAACACCAGTTCGTACCAGGGAAGATTTAATGAATGGCATTAATAATGCGTTTGAAGTTTTAAAAATATTCTGAATCAAATTCGATCGGCTACTAGGGTAGTATTAAAACGGTGTCGAATATGTCGATCACATAATGGACCCCATTTTGAACAATTTTTGTAGTAAAAATTTAAATTTAATTTAATTAAAAGGGTTAAATTTTTTGAAAAATTTGCATTATTTTCGTCATATTTCAATATTATTTTCGTTATATCTCTAAGACGAGTTGACATATTTTAAAAGTTAGTACATCAAATTAAAGCTAAAACATCAAAGAAGTTTTCCTAAAAACCGACAGTTGATAAACATAAAAGTTCTATAGTTCTCGGCTTGCAAAATAACAAAAATATTTGAGGCCGTTGAAATTTCTTGTGTTTGACCAGCTATAGCATGAAAAGGGGTTGTCGCCGAGGTTTATGTAATGAGAAAGATTTAAAGATAGTTAAAATACCTTTCCAACAAGCTTATAATTATTGGATTCCGATCAGTGGTTACTGAGATATGGTAAATAACATTCACGTACTACCTTGAACTTCAACAAAATCGTTTTTTCGGGCTAGCTCGAAAACCAAGGCAGATAGACATGGGGTCGCCATACATTTTTTGATTGGAAATGAGGTGTAGAACCTGCCTGTTTCGTGTTGGCACCCTGTACTGGGACACCCTGTATATATATTTGAATCGAAAG
This sequence comes from Dilophus febrilis, assembly GCA_958336335.1. NCBI lineage: Eukaryota > Metazoa > Arthropoda > Insecta > Diptera > Bibionidae > Dilophus > Dilophus febrilis. The sequence continues at coordinate 37,294,023 of OY284469.1, forward strand.
AGACTTGTTCGGTCATCCTGATTGCCGAATCGCTTGCATAGTCGTTCCTTTGCATGGTTGTCATAGAAAAATACTATTTGATTTCGTATATATATTCATCGAGTGTGGATTTGGATTATAGCGAATCATAATTTTTATAAACGATAACGCTAGTTAATAGTTATATCTGGTATAAATAAATAATACTCAACCGACAAATGGTATTGCCAAAGTCAAAAACTTGCACGACTACCGACGTGAGGTTCTGATATGTCCAAATAAATTTACTGCCTCTGATTAGGAGATTAGAACATTGTTGTAATAATATGGCAAAAATCATCGTGAGATTGGAATTAAATGAAAATAAATTACCTAAACCAATTTATAATTTATTTACGTGAATAAAAACACATCAGAGGCGACAATTAGTAGGAAAGAGTGACAATTATATAACGGAATGGAACTACAGAATTTAATGGTAATGCCATATAAATAGTATCATTTTTAATTTAATCATGATGGAAAAATTATTTTTCGTTATATTGGTCATATTTGTGACATTGGTACAATGTTTCTTCACCAACCAGATACGTTCAATATGCATTTTGGTTGGTAAAGGGTGTTTATTGGTGTATTTAAATTCAGCATACACTTGAATTTATTTGGTTCATAACAAAACGTTGGTTAAACGTAGTCGCTTTTACCAAAAATAACTTTTCACTACATTGGTAATATTTGTAACGTCGGCGAAACGTTGGTTTACCAACGAGAAAAATATGGTATAGGAACGCACGTTGTTGCGACGTCGTATTTCGTAATCAAAATTTTCAAGTCACATTTAGTCGGAAGGCAACGTTTATCCAACGTTGATATATAACCAACATCAAAGTTGTCGGATAAAGAGGTAGAAACGACGTTATACTGACATTGTAATACAACTTTATTTTTTTAGTCGGTAGCCGACCAATGCACCAATGCACATATTACTACGTCGTAGTTAGTATAAAATTGGTTGGAGTTCAAATTACGTTGGTTAGGTGCTACTTGTGAAGAATTTAAGAACAGTAGCCATATTTGTATTTTTACGATATTGTATTTGAATAAATTGAATTTACAACAATATTAAAATTTCATATTTTTAAACACAATATTGGTTGGCCATTGCGAATCTGTTGTTTTTTACAATATTGTAACTATTTCAGTCAACATTTTCGTTAAGTTCATGTAAAAGAAAATACCAAAATTCGTTTTTTACCGAAAATATTACAATATTGTTTTAGAAAATATGGCCCCTGGATTCTAGTTGTCTCTGTGGCGCAATTGTGTGCTATTAAGCACATACAGAAATCTGATAAATTTCGGTGGTTGTGTGTTCGTATCCTAAACATTGGTTGAATTTTTTTTACAGATCCTCACAGGACAACTATGTTCCATATATGGATGGGCGCATTAGTTGCCAAAATATTCTGAATTTTATTATTATTATTTAACAACCAAATGCTGTGTGTAAAATGCCAACATTAGTTTATAAAGGGTGATTTTTAAAAATTTCAAATTTTTAAAAAGCTATAGGAAAGTTTTTCAAACAAAAAACACATAATATTCAGAAAAATTCATGAAATCTTTATTTGAATCGATAGTACGGTCCATATAATTTAATGTTTGAAGATTATTTTATGCAAATGTTGACCTTGACTGCGCCTCAAATGATCCACCCGCTTAGTCCAATTTTGGCATACTCTTTCCAACATTTCGGCCGGTATCCCACGAATAAATGCTTCAATATTGTCTTCCAATGCGTCAATTGAAGCGGGCTTGTCTGTATAGACATGAGCTTTAACATAGCCCCACAAAAAATAGTCTACCGGTCCCGAACGTGAAATAAAATGTTCACCGAACTCGCCTCTCAATCAATAAGTCCATTGTTGCGCGTGCTGTGTGGCATGTGGCACCGTCTTGTTGAAACCACATGTCATGCAAGTCAAGCTCTTGCATTTTGGGCAAAAAAACGTTGGATATCATCTCACGGTAGCGCTCACCATTCACAGTTACGTTACGTTTCGCATCATCTTTGAAGAAGTACGGTCCAATGATGCCACCAGCCCATAAACCGCCCCAAACTGTGACTTTTTCTGGGTGCATTGGTAGCTGTTGCAATGCTTCTGGCTGATATTCACTCCAAAATCGACAATTCTGCTTATTTACGTACCCATTGAGCCAAAAATGAGTTTCGTTGCTGAACACTATTTCGTCGCGATGAACTTTCTTAACAGAGCACGCATTTTGATAATAAAATTCAATAATTCGCAAGCGTTGTTCGTTTGTAAGACGATTCATGGTTAAATTATCGACCAAACTGAAGATGTTTGACAGTGAAACAAAACACGAAACGAGCGTCAGCTGTTTAAACCAGTGTTGCCAAAAAGGTAATAGCTAAAAAATCACCCTTTAATAAGTACTATGGATGTCTTTTTCCGGAATTCGAAATCATTAATTATTAATTATTAATGTAATTTTAATAATGATGATGAGTATTTGTTTTATTTATTTTTTTTTTTTTTTGATTGGAGGGGAAATCCATTTACGGAAGTTGACGTCCTACCGACCGAAAACCCCTCCCTGTGGGTTGGAGCAGTTACGTAAACCGCTCCGTGTGCTGCGACCAATTGGATCTATTGCACCCCCCAAAAAAAAAAATTAAATTTTGAATTGGTCTCGATCTGACATGTCAGACGCCATGTCTTGAATGAAACGGTAAAGTACCGTTGTTTTATACATTACATTAAGATTAAGATACACATCATAATCGTCGGATTTGGTTCAGTTCGGGTCCATTTAATGTTAGACTTGTAGTTGAGGATTCGTTGGTCAGCCATAGAATACCTCTTTCTATGGTAAGACTAATACTCCCAGAGGACGCCCGGTGTCTGGGAGTTGGAAGTTCTTAGTGCATTGCTCCCCATAGACTTTTCTGATATGGGTGGCCCTATGAGCATAGACCCTCGGTTCATAGCAACCTAAGCTCTCGCACTACGTCAAGGTGGCTTCCGAGCTATATACTTTCATATATAATTGTGGAGCGTATATGTGCGTAGACTTTGTTATTCTTTTGATGATGCGCGTCCGACACAAATATACCCAAAATATATTCATTAATTTGATCCCAATGAATAAAAATGGCCACTTACTGTTCATTGTGAATTCAAATCAGAAAAATCAAAGAAAAACATTTCCTGCCATGGATTCAGAACTCGTGACCACCCGCCGCAATTGGGTAGGATGCTTTACCATCAACGGCACCACCAAGTCGTTTAAATTTTAATATTACAAATCCATGCCGCTTACTATAAATTCCGAATTGAGAATTTTTTGTCCGAGATTTTACAATTTCGGGATTTATTTAATAGTAGTTAATAACCAGATTAGCTAAGGTGTATAAATAAGTAATTACCCGTTTTGTATAGTTGACGTCGCTAACGAAATAACGAAAAAATTTTATTATGATTTGATCCATATTTTTTTATTACATTCAATAATAAGTTTAAAGCTCACAAGTTAAATTTTAATTGTGATATAGTTTCATAACCCAATGAAAATCCAAATATACGTGCCAGAAAAAGGGAATTTGTAGCATGAATTGCTGTTGTTCCGTTAATCAACGAAAAAAAAAGCTAGTAATCGTCAGTTCGTAGAAACTTAACATGCTCCATCAATTAAAACATGTAAGTAACATACATGGTTTCGAAATGGTTTAAAAATAGCAATTACGATTTGGAAGACAATGATAATGTTCTGGTAGACATATGAAGACGCGAAACAGAATTGACAGAATTGACAGAAAATGTTAAATACCAAAATTTTGAATAAAAATTTATTTTTTATCTATGAACATTCAATAAATTTAAATAAATTATTTAATTTCCCCATACAAATTGTGTCTCAAAAATGTATTAGCATTCGTTTAAAATTAATGGATGGGGCAAAGATTCAGAAGATGGGAACCGATGCGGTACATATAGCACCACATAAATTGAATGACAGACAAATAGAAAAGCGAAAAATCATTTCTGAAATGCTCCTGCTCCAACGACACGAAAAAGGAAATCATTTCATTGCATTGAATCGTAATGGGAAAAGTGAAAGGTGGATTTTGAAAATCCAAAACGCCAAATATCATGCGGTTATCACCTGGAGAAGCTGGGACATTGACCGCAAATTAAAATCGCTTTGGTCGTATGTTTGAATACCGTCCCAATAAAATTACTTTCGTATTGCTATGTGTTTCGGGTGGGACCCGATTGGCTGTGTCATGATCATGAGCTGTGTTAAAAACCTATTGAAAAAACGGTTAACGATTAGTGAACCCCACCGACAACAAATGAACAAATTTGAATAAAAAAATTGCTGTTCATGAATGGTTTCGCGAACAAAAGAAAAATGGGTAAGTTGTGTAGAATCAAATGATCAATAAAACATTTTTAACTATAAAATGTATATAGAACGTGTTTCCTTTGACGAAAAAGCCCGGTAATTACTTAAAAGATTTTTTTTAATTATATTCTTTTACAAATCCAAATTATATTTGAAAATGTTCGTCATGAATTCATTATTATTGATGTTGGTGATGTGCATGCATTCGTTAGATTTGGGATCTTTTGACCGCAGTTGCGAGTAACATTAATTTTTTTTATTTTGCCTGATGAGGTTGAGGATGGTGATGTCATAATGAGTTACAGAGGATGCCTATAATATTTGGATCAAATGGCATTCCATCAATTGTTATTCGAATAATATTGTGAACTTATCCGGCTTGTGTAATCTCTCTCTCTCTACCTTTGGGGATTTTACCGGGAAGCTGTCCTTAATTATTACATTTCATAATGGTGGTTCAAAAAAAAATATATCTAAATATCTGTGATTCCAAAATTATTTTAAGAAATTATCACTAAATCCATTGGAATATGTGTGTCGAACAACAATATAGTTTTATTAATGGACGATCAACAACCAAAAATTTGTGAGGAATTCGTAAATTTCCGTTTGGATGATTTTATCATATTGATTATATTTTTACTGATTTATTGCTAAGACTTTTGACAATTTACCTAACTCTGTTTTGCTTTACAAATCCTAACACGGATAGGATTCAATTCAAATTTCATGTCGTGGAAAAGAATTATAATTACAATCACGCGTTTGTGCGGAGTATTATTTGATGGACACTTATATCGGATACTTATCACCAGTGGCGAATCCTAGTAGTTAGATTGAGTCGTTCTGTTTAATCAGTTTTAATTAACACATCAATCTATATATCAGGGGGTGTAGAATGATTTATGATACCATATATGGCAAATTTTCAGTACAAATTAATAAAATTATTTATTATCATAATCATAATTAAAAATAGTAATAGCAATAATAGCAAAATCAAAAAATGTATTTCCCGAAATGTAAAAAAATTAAAATAAATTGACCATATGTATTGAATATATCAGGAATGATACTATATAATATACTATATTATTCCTTATATATGAAATCGGCTCTTCTACATTATGTTATAAATTGCTGCGTTACCTCATCATGAAACGTCTCTTTCGATTGAAGTTGTTTCATTAAACGTGTTTCTATTGCCATTAATGATAAACCATGCAATCGATCTTGTAACATGGAATTTCTGCTATAACTCTTAATCCTTTTTAATACGGAAAATGTGCGTTCGACTTGCACTGTAGTTGATGGAAGAATAAGAATGAGTTCTGCTAATTTATGTACTTCTGAAAATTCTTGTTGCATTTTGTGGTTTATAAAAATTTTATTTATTTCAACAACGCTTTTGTTTTGGAAAATTTCGGAATTGTACAACACGGTTAATTCATTTTGCAATCTACATTGATCAAATTTCATCATCCCATATGAAGTATATAAAGAATTTATTACATTAGTTGGAAATGATTTACTATATGTAATGAAATTAAAACAATTTAATAATTCTACAAATAATAACTCCGATAAGCTTTCAAATCGCACATCGATTGGCGTAACTATAGTGTCAATAATTTCATTATAGATTTGCTTATAATATAATTGGAAATCGCCAATATTCCGCTTCTTTTTTGGCGGTCCGCATTCAGATACAGCCTCCGAATAAATTTCCTCAAATTTGCTTCTTAGTTCCAAAATATTTTCTTTCGTTCTTTGTACCTCACGAATACAAATGCCTATATTGAAACTTTGGCTTTGCATTTTTTTAACAATTTCATTGTGTCTGATCATCGAGATATGAGCGTGTTGATCCAACATTAAATCCAATCGTATAAAGCCAAATGTTTTAAATGCCAAAGCATTTGCAATGTGATTTTTTGACTTCTCGTGTTTGGATATACCTGAACTTAAATGATTAAGATCATCGAATCCTTCAAAGTTCCAACCGCAACGGTCTGCATGTTTAAAAAATAAAATACATGGCCAGCAAAATAGCTTATTTTTCACGGAACTGCCAGTAAGCCATTCAGTTGTTTTGTAATTGCTGGTATTAAAACTTCGAGTAAACGTTTGTCGTTTGGAAGAGCACAACGTCTTTAAATCAGGAAGTTCTGGCATTGGCCTTCCTTCACGCAAAATTGCATTCTTGTCCTCAAAGCTGCGTGAACAAAAAGATTGCTTCTTCAAGCTACTTATCACGCAATTGTCTAGAAGTGTTTCCTCCATATTTATGATATTCTTTTATTTATAAACAATGCCTTTGATTTTAGGGCAGAATTGAAAATAATGGAATAATAATAATAATAAACAAATGAAAATAAAATTGAAAATCAAATTGTTTTGAAAAAAACACTTGGAATATTTGAAAATCAGTAGATTGTATGGTGGAATAATAATAATAATAAAAAATGATAATTAAATTGAAAATCAAATTGTTTTGAAAAAAACACTTGGAATATTTGAAAATCAGTACAACAATTATTAATAATAAAATTGTTAATATAAAAGCGAAATTAAATCAATTTATAAGAAAATAATGAATGCAAAGAAAAAGATAAATGAATATTTGAGACGAATTTCAATCAAATGAACAATATGATCATTTAAATTAAAACAAAATCATCTCATATATACACAAGCATTCATACTTGATTTGATGAGTAGGTATGAAATTTGACTCAACTGTGTTCTGTGATAAAACAGAACCTAGTTGAGTTAAAATTTCGTATATGGAAACAAAATTTCCCTTTAAATTTTATGGTGGTATATAATAGTTTATTGTTGTAATACTTTATACGCTTGCCGTATACATAAATAATTTATTTACCGAACCCAAAGCGAACAGTGTGAGTTAAGTTTGCTGCTGTTTTTTTATATGAATATATGAATACATGAATATACACATATATGATTTATTTTTAAGTATACATGGACTTAGATTCGCATATATTTTGTTCGTATGTTCGTTTAACATATAGAACACAGTGAATGAGTGAGTTCATCCAAAAATCAGAATGTTTGACTATCGTTTTTTAGATATGTAACAATTTCGCATTTTATTTGCACCGAAAAGAATTTTATTTATAGTTAATTTAGAAATAAATTTCAAATAAAATACAAAATATAAGTGCTTTAATTTGAAGTCGTTCGGCGAACACTAAGAACAGCCGGAGCATTTGCTACCGCGTATCACGCTTGTTCTGGTATACCTCTGAGTACTGTTGTTATTTGTTAATGATTAACAGTTCAAAATATTTGTTTTACGCTGAGTATGTAAAGATCTTTAAATCGATTACTTGTCCTCGGAACTGTTTTGATTTACAGAATGATTTATGGTCGTTTTGGTGCAAACTTAATCGATTAATTTTAAATATTGGCCATAATGTAAGGTAATGAGATTAGCACGTAAAAATGTGTCCACAGTAAATTTTTATCATTTTAATTTGGTATTAATAACATACGTGAACTTTGAATATAATTAGGACACTGGGTGAACACCTTGATGGATCAGTGGTTGGAAAAATCTGCTATTGAAAGTCCTATTTTTTTACCATTTTCAATCCTTAATATCTTTAAATTTTATCTCAGAAATCTCATAGTTTATTATTATCCATAGATAGATAATTTGAATACCTTTTGATTTATACAAGTCCCATTTGCTGTACATGGTATTCCGCTGTTCTACATGTATTATATTATTATATATATGTGAATAACATTTAATAGATTAAAATCATTATAATTAGTAATATTGAATAAACCAGCATGAAGCTGACAACTAAAGATATTACACCATTCAAATACATACAACTGGTTTTCCCAGGAGGCATAGGAGGTTAAATAGGAAAAGAATTAAGCTTTTATTAAAAAATAATTTAATAATTTTCCGATGAAAATTGTAGATTTTCTTTTAACCTCGAAAATCGGCTATTTTCAATTTTTTTTTTGTTCGTTACTACGGCAGAATCAGTTTAGCGCCCGTAAAACCTCGGAATTCTATTGCCGTGAGCACGTAACGAAATCACTTAATCATGTGATGAACCTTAGATGCATTGAATACACTTAAGTGATTTTGGGTGGTAAATCTATTATAATATATGTGGATTAATTTATGAAATTTTGAAATTAAAGCAAACATATGAGATAAAAAAAACTTACACTAAAACGAAATAAGAAAAAATCACTCATATGTTTACAAACAATTGTCCAAGTTGCACTTTAGGGAGACTATTCCATAATCTTGCTGTTTTTGAGAAAAATGAATTTCCAAATCTGTTTGTTCGCAAAAAACTAATAGATACAGAATATGAATAAGCTTTTTGTGAATTTCTCGAATTATAAGAGAAGTTAATTGGTTCAGGAATTAGCTTTAAAATTTCATTAGAGCATTCATGGTAATAATACCTATAAAATGTGCACAATGAAGCTACTGATTGTCTATGATCCAATGATTCAATGGAATTTGTTATTGTTTCATTTCTGATCAGCGAAATAGTGTGTTTTTGGATCCTGTCACTAAACTGCAGTGTAGTAATTGCTGCACCATCCCATATATATGTAGAAATTATACTCTAGAAGTGGTCCAATAAAAGACCTATAAACTAATGCTAAATTTTCAGAATTGAGAAATTCTTTCGTTCTTCTTACAAATCCAATGCCACTAGCCGCCGCCTTTTTAGCTGCAATTATTATATTATTACTCCATGAAAAGTTGTTTGACAAAGACATTCCCAAACTTAATAGGTCATTAGATTGTGGAATAATTGTATTATATGCATAAGTATTGGGTCAAAATTTATGGATCGTTTGTTTGAGAACAAACATGCCTTTGTTTTAGAAGGATTCTATTCTACTAAGTTTATCCTTCCCCAATGTGATATTGAATCTAAATCTTTGTTTATTGAAGAAATCATCTTCTGGCGAGACTGAACCATTTGATTCGCATTATGATTGCGATGTAGTTCATACGAAGAATGTAATGTACTATCATCTGCACAACAGTGCATTGGATTTTCTGTTATCGATAAAAGATCATTAATAAAAATTAAAAAGAGTGTGGTCGATAGAGCACAACCCTGAGGTACCCCAGAATAAACCGGATAAAGTTTGGAACCATAATTCCATCTAGTACAACCTTAATATGCCTATTAGCTAAAAAGTTCCCAACCCATTTACAGAATGTGTCCCATAATCCAAATGAATGTCATTTGGATATTAATGCCTTATGCCATACTCTATCAAAAGCCTTGTAGTAATGTCTAGTGAAACCACTTATGTTTCACCCAAATTTGCAATACTATTACCTATTTTATTGGTTAAATAATTTAATAAATCTCCTGTAGATCGTTTGTGCCTGAAGCCATATTGACAATCACTAATAAGTTCTTTATCATCGAGATATTGCACAATCATACGGTTTACTATCTTCTACATTACCTTAGAAAGTATTGATGTTATGGCTATTGGGCGATAATTGGAAGGATTGCTTTTAGTTCCCACTTTTGAAATAGGTGCAATATCAGCAATTTGCCAAGATGATGGAAATATTCCATTCGAAAATGATTTGTGAAAGAATTTTCTAAGTGGGTGAACTAAAGTAGATGCACATTCTTTTAAAACAATTGGGGGAATGCCATCAGCTCCAATACTTTTATGAATATCTATGTCTTTAAGAGCTTTATAATCAACTTCAAATGTTACTTCCGAAATGATCCTATTAAATAATCTTTCCCACATTGGATCAATATAAAACCAAAGATAATATACGTCTTTTGCCGTTGATACGGTAATTTTAACTATACTTATTTCGGTACAATAACGGCCAAAAAGGTTGCGTTAAAAAAATTTCATTAATCTTTAGTAGATTCAAATGGAATGATGATTTTAATAAAGTGGTAGAACAAAAGTTTTCGTATTTTTCGTATGATGTATAATGCCTCAAAGTGACTGATTTGTAGCTTTCAATAAATGGTTTTTTCACATTTTTTACTTTCTTTGGAAAAATTAAATAATTTTTTTTTTGGATTAAATCGAATTGGTCCAATAATTAGTAGTATTTTCAGACTATTGGTTTAATGTTTTTTTTTCTTTAAAGAATAAATATAAATTAAGATAAATTAACAAAAAAAAAAAATTAATCAAACATAATTTTTTTTATTGTATTACATTTTATTTTTTATTTTTAACAAATAACATTTAATTTAAAATTTCTATTTTTATTTATTAATTTATTTAATTCACATATTAAACACAATTTTAATTAATTAATTTATGTTTAATGTGTTTACACAACAATAATAAATTAGCTTTTTTGTAGTTCGTTCGACGACGGCGCGTGGGTCGAATTTGTTTTTTTTTTTTATTCTACCATTTTGTTTTTCATTTTCATTCATTCATTCATTCATTGGTTTTTTTGTTTTTTTTTTTGTGTTTCTTTGTTTGTCCATAATTTAAATAATTAATTATAAATATTAAAAAATAAATAAAATAATAATAATAATAATAATAATAATAAATACAAAATATAAATACATTACGGTATAATTTTTATGTGTGTTTTGAGGTTTTGAGGAGATTAAATTTTAAATTTAATTAAAAATTCTGAACACAAACAAATTTTCACACAAAACAATAATAATATTAATAATAATATTAATAATATTAATAATAATCATTTAAAATATTCATTCCCTAATCGTTTATTCGCGTTAAAAATAAATATAATTTATTATTTTAATATAATAACAAAAAAAAAAAAAACAAAATAATTTTGCTTTTAGCAAATACACAAAAAAAAAATAATTTTTTTTTTAATGTTAATCACAAACACGGGAGGGTTTTTTTAAAAATTTATTTTATAAATTGCGAAAAAAAAATCCAAAATAAAAATACTGTTTTTTTTAAATTTTTTCATTAACAATAATTAAAGTTTTTTTTAAAATCAAATCAGGAAAAGCGACGAGAAACGAGAAAAATAAAATAAAATTGCTGTTGCTGCACAACAAATTTAATAATTTGTTTAGTTTTTTTTTCTTTGAAAATTTGCAAAAAAAAAAAATTAATTCTAATTGTATATTGCTATTAATTTGTCTAAAATTAATTATTGTTTTTTTTTTTTTATTTTTAAATCTATTTAATTATATTAATGTGGCGATTATTATTCAATTCAATTCAATTCAATTAAAAAGGCGGGCTACGACGACGACGAATTTCTCTTCCATTTTTTTTTTTCATTATTTACGAGAAATTACTTTTTTTGTTTTGTTTTTTATTTTGTTGTTTTCAATAGCAAGGAACAAGAAGATTTTAGATTTTAAGTATTTTTTTTTGTTTTCTTTACTTTTCACGTTCCGTTAATTTTGTTGGTATTAATTCACGTGTTTTCATTGGTTGTGGTTTTGGCCATCCCCATGTTACCGGCATCGATGTTTCATAATTGAAATTATATAATTGTTCTTCTAACCATTTTCGTTTGTCATGTGGTTCTGGATAAGTTGATGCTAATCCTATTTATTTTTTTTTTTAATATTATTATTATTTAATAAAAATTTTGGAATAAAAAAATATAAAATTGTTTAATTAGTAATTTGATTGTAATAAAATTTTTAATCAGATCAGACAGATTAGAAAAAAAAGAACAAAAAGCCAGTTTTTTTTTTTAATAGATTTTTTGACCATTGAAGAAAAACCCCTTAAACAGAGTCAACAGAGAAACAAAATGATAGAAAATCTATTACTTCGGTTCGACCAAAGTCTTGAATTCGTGCGTTCGAAAATTTTATCTCGCTGGATATGCATTTTTTAACGTTTCAGAGGATCATGAATTTGACAAAAAAAGGTCGTTCTGTCCGAGTGGATGTATGGATGACCGATAATTATCTTGAGATCCAGTAGTTCGATTTTAAAAATTCGTTTACCATTCAATGCTGAGATCCCAGTTCGGGGGTTGCCCGTCAAAATCGCTTTGTTAAAATCACTTTTTCACGTGTTTTTTTGTATTTTTGATTTCACAAATTTTGATAGAGAATCAGTTTCTTATATGATTTTAATTTTTTATATTAAAGAATGAGAAATACTATTTTAATTTATTATAAACTGATACATTCAACGGACCGAACGGTCTTCACCATCATAGCTTGCATGATTTGCCTGGGATGTTAATTGTAATATATTGAAATTACTCTTGAATATATTGTTATTTTTCATTTGACAATTTCAATAGAATCTAGAATTTTCTACCTCCTCTGGCGCTTGATTATTTGCTATGAATTCATTTACCAAACCGACGACTTCAATCTTCCGAAATCGTCTCAGAACACTTGAGAAAATCCTACTTTTAATTAATTAGTTTTAACACTGCCTATGGTAATTTTCAATTAATCATTCGGATCATTAACAAAATTACTAAAAAAACAAAAACTCGAAAGGATTAAAAAAAAATTATTTATGATTAAAATAAATAAAAAATTCATGACAATTAAAATTAAACAAACCCAGGGAATAATAAAAACAAAATGGTTCAATTAAAAAAACAAAACACATTCAATTGGAAAAGGAGTAAAGTAAATTGTTCTTATTCAATGTAAAATTTAAATTAAACACCGATTTTGTAGAATTAATTATTTTGTAAAAGGGTAAAAATGGATTTAAAAAAAAACATATATAAGATTAAATAAAAAACAAAAGGATTCACAATTTAGACATGCTAAAAATCTAAAAATCCCCACGCTAATTTCTGTGCTTCGGTTATTCAAAGTTAATCCCTCTCTTTAATTAAGTAAGAAATCTTTGAAATATAAAATATTTTTTTTATCTAAAGCAAAACTTAAACTAAATGAATTATTCTATGAAAATGGATGTACTGACAAGGTTGAATATTAATTCGAATTCTCGATTGACTTCGAAAAACAAACAGTAGTTGAACACATTTATAACCAAAAAAAAAACACAAAACCCAATACAAAAAAAAAAAACCTCATTATTTGATCGTGCACTCGATTATGAATGATTACCTTGAGCTACTTCTTTTGCACTATCGAATTTAGAACGCATTTCATCTTCATTTAATAAAATATTACCTACAAATTAACAAAAAAAAAAGAAGAAAAACGACTCAATCCACTTAAATCATAATAAATACCACACAAAAACACTTTTGGTTGCGGCTTTTTTTTGGTTATCGTATGGTGGACAAATTGTTAGTGGACACAATTTTTGTTGGGGTAGTTTTTTTTATCTATATCTTATAATGGCATTTAATTTTTGTTTATTTTATATAATCGAATATTGATCGATGAAATATGGAATATTACGAATTTATGTTTTAGGTATTGTAAATTTTCTTGGGGGGGTTGTTGGTTGGTTGGTTGGTGGGTGGGTGGTTGGTGGGTGGTTGGTGGGTGGGTGGTTGGTTAATGAATCATTCAATAATATTAAAAAAGCCGATTAATTTTCGGTTAATTATTATTACCTTTACAATAGGCATATTTTGTAATGCCAACGGCAATTTTCAATGATACCTCACGTATCGAATTCAACGGTGGATATAATGAACCGATGGCTAAATCACTATCATTAACGCATGCCGCCAATTCACGGGCCGCAATTAAAAATACATCATCGGGTATATGATGCATTAACGTTGCAATTACACCTAATGCAACACCCGGAAAAATATACGCATTATTTCCCTGACCCGGTTTATACATTCTACCATTATAGGTAACCGGTGGAAATGGTGAACCAGAACAGAAAATAACACGTCCCTAAAACGATTATACAAATACAAATAATTACAATAATTACAAATCAACTACATCAAACAACAAAAAAAACTTTTAAATATATTTTTTTCATTTATATTTACCTCTGTATTTTGGAATGCTTCTTCAGCTGTACATTCAGCTCTACTCGTTGGATTCGACAATGCAAATACAATTGGACGTTCATTAAATTTAGCCATATCTTGTAAAATTTCCGGTGTAAATAATCCCGGTGTTGCTGATGCACCAATAATTATCTGTATGGCGATTTTTTTTAAATTAAATTAATATAATTTTCCTTTGTAAAAACAATCTGAAAAAATATTTACCGAAGGTTTTAATTTCTTAACAATTTCACCTAAATCTTTCATTGGTTCATGATTTTTGGCATAATACACTTTATGACCATCTAAATTACCAATTTTACGTGTTGTTGTTAATAATCCATCAATGTCACACATCCAAATTTTACCACGTGCTTCCTAAAAAAAAATCCATGGAAAATTGAAAATAAAAAATGAGATATTAGAAAACCATAAAACAACCTATCAAATGGAACAAGAGAAAGAGATGATTATGAGATGATAGATTATGAATGGAAATATTTTTTTATTTTATTATATATATATAATTGAATATAAAAACCTCTGAACTAATACCATCAGCTTCCATTGCCTTACAACATAAATCAGCAATACCAATGGCCGCTTCACCAGCACCCACAAATAATACTGTATAATCGGCAAATTTCTTACCAGTTAAACGGGATGATGCATAGAGGCCACCAACAGCAACGGCAGCCGTTCCCTGAATATCATCATTGAATGTACAATAATTATCACGATATTTATCAAGAAAACGAAATGCATTATGATTTCCAAAATCTTCAAATTGTATTAATGTATTTTGACCGTAACGTTTAACAACGGCATGCATAAATTCATCTATGAATTCATCGTATTCATCACCGCTAATCCGTTTTTGACGTAATCCAATGTACAGTGGATCCTCCAACAGATCTTGATTATTTGTACCGACATCAATTAGAATTGGTAAACATTGATGAGGTTTTATGCCGGCCAATGCCGTATACAATGCTAGTTTACCAACTGGTATACCCATACCACATGCACCTAAATCACCTAAACCCAATATACGTTCACCGTCGGTCACCACAATCGCTCGTACATCGGGTTCGGGCCAATTACGTAACACATCATAAACATGTCCACGATCATGAATGGTAACGAAAAGGCCACGAGGCCGACGATAAATTAAACCAAATTTTTGACATGCCAAACCAACCGTTGGTGTATACACAATCGGCATCATTGTTTCGACGTTTTCCGATAGTAATCGAAAGAATAAACGTTCATTACGATCCTATATACAAATATAATAGAGAAATTTCATTTTAAATTAAAACATTTTAATAATAAAATCATTAATTTACCTGTAAATCAACCAAATATAAATATTTATTGAGATCCTCTTGATAACGATTAATTGATATTTGACATAATTCCAATTGTTCTTCTTGTGATTTGAAACGAGCCGGTTGTAATCCATGTATTCCAAGTACCTGACGTTCTTCCAATGTAAATGCTAAACCCTAAGCCATTTTTTTTTATTTAAATAGAAATGAAAATATAAATAGGATTAATGGTTTTTTTTTGTAATGGAATTATAAATGTTGTTGTAGTTTTAAAATGGGTAAACATCTTTTAATTTAAATATCCGCATTTTGAAATTACCCAAATATTACAAATGAATGCATTAAAATCTCAATGAATAAATTAAATGACTTGAAAATTAAAAAAATAAATTAAAAATCCTTATATTCATCAGTAGTTTTATATTGCAATTGAAACCTTCAATTGGAATTTCAATACAATAAAGGAATAAATCAAGTTGAACCGTTGAATAGAGAAAAAAGTATTAGATTTTTGAATGATTATTTTGTTTACTGGACCGCAGAAGAATGTAAAGAAATAGAAAAGTAACATCAGGAGTGTTACTGCCATGTGGCACACAGTGCGAAAACATTAATAAATTAATTTAATTATTCACGTTGTATTGCGGGCAGGAAATGATTTATTTATAACAGTAAGAAAACTGAATGTTTTGAGTTAGTCTATTGATGATTTGGCATTTGTTTCCCTATTACAAATACCAAACCATCAAGAACAGATAACAAGGAGTAAGATTGGTAAGAGGTTTTGAACGTAAGGGTTGTGGACTCAGAGTCGAGAAATTTTTTCCGATGGCGTCAATTTCTCGAGTCCCACATTAATTATCAATCTCATTTTTTTCATTTGTTTGTAAATTTACCTTCATTCGTTTTTTTTTTTGTGTTTGTGTTTGCGCTTAACAAATTTCGTCATTAAAAAGGTTGGAAAAAAAAACTTTTGCTTAAACCTCTTGATTTAAAATTGCAAGTCCATTGGATATCTATCTCTAATAATACTCTCTGGAGGAGGTAGCGGTGGGATCGAGATCAAAATATCCACGAATGTAATTTTATACATTTTATACCCAAAGCAATAATATTCAACACTTAAGGTATACAATTAATAGATACATTTTTGCTTACAAACGACAATTGTTTTTAGCGTCCGACAATAACCTTCTGTTATTGGTTTCAAATTTTGTTCCTTTATGTTTACCGACAGAATACGACCAACCGCATGGGAAAACGTGCAAAACATTTAGATTACTAAATAACATATAAAGTGGTAGAAGTAGTAGAATTCGAACCTACGAGCTACGATCCCAAAATTGTGTAGGAATTTTATGTTAGTGTTTTTATCAACTATACACCACAGGGTCATATAAGGTATATTATTTTAAAATACTTTGAGATACGAGAAACGAGAAACAACATTTGTGTAATTGATGCAATATCTGAAATACCTCCACCTTCGAACTTAACCAATTCACAATCACAAAAAGCCGATGTTGAACACTGCATTAAAATTGTGCAAGTTGTTTAAAAGAATGGGTGTGCTCGGTTGTCCAACCTAGGCAACGAGATCTTTCGAGAAAAAATTTTGCATTCATCAAAAGAAATTTTGTTTTCCAACTTTCAGTTACGCACCGTTAGTAAAAATTAAAAATGAAAGTAATAATAATTTCATTAAGATTTACCATGTTTTGCATGAGCATGTTTTGTTCAGCAACCATTGAGTGAAACAACTTTTGTTAGTTTAAACAATATGGATAAACAGGAATCTCGTGTGTTAATAAAGCATTGATTTTTGACGTATAAAAAAATATGGTTGAAACCAAGGCTGTTGGCTTGATAAACATTCGGACTCTGCACTAGAAAAATGAACCGTTGAGCCGTGGTTTGCTAAAGTATGCTTTTTATGAAATGCCGACGGCAGACGACGGCAAATGTCAAATTGAAAATACATGCATTTCATTGTAGGTACTTTTTATGAATATTGGACGGCGGACATGCCGACGGCTGACGGCGGACATTGATATTTTTTCTTCTATTGCCGTCGGCTGACCGTCGTCCAAACTTCATTTTTCATTTTATTTACATTTTATTTAATTTTTATGATTCAATTTCATAATAATAAAATATCCAGTTAATTTACAAACTAATAAAAAATAGAATTATTTAACAGCAATTGGTATATATTATTAAATTTCGGTTTTTTTATCCAGGCAAAATAAATTTCAGAAAAAGCACATTTTTTTATATATCACAAATATCATATTTGTGATAAATAAAATATTTTCATAGAAATCGAGGCTTAAGTTTAAACGAGGCGAAATGAGCACCGAGGACGATGCACGAAGTGGACGCCTCAAAGAGGCTGATACAAACTTTTCTTAATTTACTTAAGAAATAAAATAAATTTTATTGACATAAATCGCACATATTACATTCATATCATTTCAAGTCAGCTGACTGATCGAAAATGTATTTTGTATTTTTGTTATTAACACATCATCTACTTACACACATCATATCAGAAAGAAAAATGTATTTTTAAACAAATAATTTGTAAAACAAATCTTATTAAACTATAACTTTTGAATGCGAGCGAATAACACACAAGAAATAAAAACTTACAGGTATGAAAGGACGTCACAAGTCGCCAATCACAGATTATATGTATTTAAATAAATATTAACTGATATAATCACAAATTCACAAGTTATATATACTTCCGTATAATAACCTTATATCTGGAGTATATATTTTTTTATCACATTATTTAAATAAACGAGAGTTGTAAATATGAATATATTAATATTAAAAACAGAGTGTCCCAGTACCACTCCACTAAGCTTGTTCCTTGAAAAACATGCATTCACTTATTAACTCATAATTTCCAAACCGTTCAAGCTAGAATAAAAATTAGATACTCTATTTATAGATATGTAAATTACCTTTAATTTTACTCGGGATGCAATTTTTGTTATTTAGTTCTCGTTTTGAGTTATTGATGCACAAAGTGAAAAAATATCATATTTTTCCATCAATTTTTTCAGGAAAAATTGATTTTTCTCAATATTTTCCGGGGTAAAAATTTTTTTTTCTTAAGTAAATTTTGTGCACAATAAAAATCCCTTGAAGTTCACAAAGTTAATCTCTGCGAATTTTAAATTTGGAGTTATTACGTGATTAGTAACGACGAAACGTTAAAAAATCACGAATTGTAAGTGAATTGTAAGTTTTTCAAGGAACACCATTTTTTGAACACCCTGTAACTCGGTAGGCGTTGAAGTTAGACACCCCCCCCCCCCCCCCCCCCCGCGCTCCAGAAAGATACTGGACATAGTCCCAGGAATACGTGGTATTCGGCTTTGTGGGGTGGTACTGGGACACCCTGTATATAGATATCATAAGCAAGCATATAACAATTAGATTATTTCAATGTTGACAATTTAAAAACATTTTATATTCGATATATAATTATTCAGACGGACTTGCGTTTTTTTAAAATGATTTTTTTTATGATGCGATGAATAACGAATTATAATGTAAAATAAAACCATTTTTTTTAATTCAACAGTAAAATTAATCGAAAATTCAAAATATTTTTTTATTTAGATCTCAATTAAACAATAAAATAATAAAAAAAATAAAATTATTTTACTCTGTTAATATACGAGAATTTTTTATTTTTCATGAATTAAAATATAATCAATTGATTTGACAATGAAAATTAAAATATATATTTATTTATTTATAAAAACACGATCAATTAACAAAATAATTAGACGATACCCAAAAAAAAAAACAAGACACAATATAAATATATTTTTTTAGTATATTATTGAAGAATAAATTATCAAACAAATAAAACTTACCTTATTTAAACGTGGATCTCTTAAATGATCGATACCCATAACCATTGATGGACAAATAATATCACCGGTAACTTCATGATATTGTTTACTATTGCTTGGATTCGATAGTGTTGGGGTGGATGACGGTGTTCCTCCAATGATACGACCGAGTGCCGTCAACGATTGTGTTGTGTGTTTCGGTGACAAATGATTACCACAATTTCTATATGGAAGAAAATAACACAAAAAAAAATCTATTGTTACAGTATTCAAATTATTCAAATAAATTTGTATATTTTTTAACTTAAATGTAAGTTTGATCAATAAAAACTAAAGACAGGCAAGTGACCATTTTCATTTTTTAAATAGTTGTTTTTTTTTTTAATAATTGAGAAAACTATAAAGGTAACAGGGTTAAGTTTCTCATCAATCAACTTCCCATTAAAAATTTTAATATAAAATGATATGCCATTGCCCATTCAAGAGATTATTACAGATATCTCGTTCTGTTTCTGATCACCAATTCAATTGAAATTTATTTAGCTGGAGGTTTAATGAAAAATAGTTTTTATATCGAGGCATGTATTCTGATCTTACCGGTTCCATACAAAACCGATGGTATTTTTAGAATTTTAGAATAACACATCACTTTACAAGAATAGCACATCACTTTAGGTGATAAACCTCTGATAAATTTCTGGTCACGCTTTCTGTTCTTATTGATTTTGTAAGATTAGAAACCCGGTTTTTTATTACCACAAAATATTCTAAATAAACGCATTTGCATTACTGCTTGAATTCGAAGAACACAAAGAATTTCAATTTAAAAAAAAATCTCTATATTTATTGCTAAAACTTAAATTAAAACTATCTCAAGATCGTTCAAAATGGAAACATTTGATGATTTCTATATTTGAAAAGGTCTGTCGGGGAAAAAAATGGGTTAGATCACCCCTAGAATATTTTATAGATTAAATATTTTAAGTCTATAGAAAATTGTAAAATAAATTGTCTTTCCTATATGGGTTTCCTTTGGATATTTACCTTTCAAGTAAATGTATTTATATTATCCAAAAAAAAATCGCAATTCTTACAATTTGTTAGTGCATTTTTATTTGTAAATCGTAGAATATACAAACGTGTCTTATAGATTTGTAGAAAAATTTGAACGGTGATATATTGGCGGACGAAGAAAGGGGCATCATATAACGATTGAATATTTTAGGGAATTACTTACGGCAGGTCATCAAACTGGAAGTGAAGAAACCAATAAACTTCCGTACCTAACTGCACAACCACTAATTGTTAAAGCATCATATGAGGAAACCAAGCAAGACATTCTGAAGTTCAAGAAGTGTAAGGCCGCGGGATCGGACGGCCTGCCTTGTGAACTTATCAAATATGATGGGTAAGAGTTGTGGTATTGTATACCCGAGCTAGTGGTGCACATATGGAACAACGAAGTAATGCCAGAAGAATGGAAGCGTGCGGTAATAGTGCCAATATACAAGAAGGGAGAAATGCTGGATTGTGCGAATTACAGGGGAATTTCATTGTTGAATATAACATATAAGGTATTCGTTTATACGTTTTACCAACGCCTTTTACTATATGCCGAAGTAGTTATTGGTGAATATCAATGCGGATTCCGCAATGATCGTACAACAACGTATCAGCTGTTCGTCATAAGACAGATTATGGAGGGGGCGGGACGTATCCCGTCAAAAATGTTGGACAGCAAGCCGGAGGGATGGGGGGCCAGGTAGAAGGATGATATGTACGGGGATATTGCCAACCTTGGTGTTTCCGACTGTCGGTCGCTGGGGATAAATAGGTCCAATTGGGGAAGACTGCTTGTGGAGACTAAAACCAATTGTAAAGTTGTCGGGTCGTCAAAGTACAGTAAGTAAGAAAGTCTTATTATAAATTATACATATTATAAATCGGATTTAATTTTTGTGTGCCCTTGTTTCATTGATATTCGAATTGTATAATTAAACCTCTAGGTTCCCAATTTCAAATCGATTGATTAAAAACAGAATGAGATATCACCAATAATCCCTTGGATTTGTATGGGAACAACTGAATGGGTTGGGGTCAGAAAAATTCCCCATTACAAAACTTTCCCCTTTTCGAACAAAGGATTCTTTTTATATTATTGTGCAACATTATTTATATATTAATTTGAATGGAAGCTGCTGACCTCTTGGATTTTTTATAGGAGCCCCTGAATGGGGATGGGTTCAGAACATAAATCCCCATTACAAAACTTTCACATTTTTCAATAAACCGCTAGATTCAAAATGTGACGCAAATTGGTTTCGGAACAGAACGAGATCTTTCTAACAATCCCTTCCGATTGGTAAGGGAGCTCTTTTGTGGATTCCCAATGCTCAAAAACCCCCTCGGTATAGCCTTAGGCGGTAATAGGATAAAAAATAGCTCATACAACGCAAAAAATATATAAACATATCTGAGCCGCATTCATGCATCGAAATCTTCAAAGCGAATTTGACGGAGTCGACATTTACAGTAGTCATACAAGGTCCCGAAGAGTTTTTTTGTTCGTATAATTTAACGAAAAGTTCGAAAATCCATAAAACCGGTACAGTAAATTTCGTTTTGAACAAATTGATCCACTATCATTTATATATAGGTAATAAGAAAAAATCGATATATTATAGATTGGTCAGATCAGTTCCATACAGAATTAAATAAATCCGGATACTTCCGATAGAAATTCTTTGTATTAGATTTTTGAAATTCTGGCAATTTGGTTTTTGCTAGTAAATTACCGAACATGTTAAATTAGAAAAGATGTCCGGGACACGCATCATTCAGTTAATTTTAATTGAGACAAATAAGAACGGAATATTTTTGCAAGATTACAAATTCGACAAAATCATTCCAATACGATTTTTTATTATTTCAATTGCGTCAAAAAACAATTTAAACTAAAATCCATTCAACATATAAATTATATTAAAAATCAATTATTTACGTAATAATAAAATGTGTTAAAAAAAAAAAGATTGATTAACAATAATTATGGTGTGTGACCCAATGGTTCGGTGTTTTTTTTTGTAGTTTGTTACTATGTAGTTTTTTGTTTTTATAGAAAAAATTGTTTAAAAAATATAAATTACGTATTTTCAATGACGTGATTAATTTTTTTAAATATACTAATAAATTGAGTCATCAAATTATTTAGCATCATTAGTAAACCACGTGCTTTTCGGTGATTGTGATGGTGGTGGTGGTGGTGGTGGGTGACTCGTCGAAGGCTTACACACTTTACATATATATAAATGCCATAATATATGTGATAAACATTGAAATGATATGTGATATAAAAAAAATCAACATATTTTAAAATAATTTAACTATACACAATATTACAATTTGCTTGTTTGTGTAGGAAAAACATATAATTTATACATTAATATAGCTATAATGTATTTTTGAGGAACACTACAGATCATTAATGTACATATGTATATCAATGATAAACAAAACAATAAATGAAAAGATAAATTAATGTATAATATATTGTTTTAATAATGTGTTGTTTTTTTTACACAATTTTCTCTGATATCGTACAAACAACATATGTAAAAATTAACTCGAGACATATCAATTCTTTTCACTAACTTCTATATTTTACTATCATTTATCATACATACATATCATTTTATAAATTGTTTACATTATACCCCGCAAACATTTGGAAGATAAATCGACGATACGATATCGCGGCGATATCTTCTAGACGCCAATTTCTCACAACGATAATATCACCAATTTATCGTTGTTTTAACATTTGAGCGATATCGTCCGGAAGATAAAAATTCGATACGATGGCGATACGGTTTCGTGATAAAAAGAAGATATGGAGACACATTTATCTTCTATTTCTCTTCCAGTCGATAAATTGAGGATAATAAAATAAATAAAACAATTTTTCGCTATACAACCAACAATCTGGTTTTAGCGTCCAACAACAGCCTTCTGTTGTTAGTTTCTTAATTTGTGGCTTTTACGGTGTCGGTAATTAGCCATACGACCAGCCGCAAGCGTAAAATACAAATCTGTGTTAAAATTCAGATTCGAAAAACACAAAACATATTTTATCCATTCAGTAGGATTCGAACCCACGACACCAAAATTTGGTTAGAATTTTAGGTTAGCATTTTTAACATTTACACCACAGAGTTTTGAGGATAATATATTATTATTTTATGCTTGCCTATCTTCTTGATGATAAATCCGCGATAAATATATCTTCTTTTTATCTTCTGTGTGATATGTATGCAAATAAGTATAAAATTAAATGTAATATATCAGTTTAAATTGAACAGCGAAAGAATAAAGAAGTTGAAGTTTTTTGTCGCAAATATAGAAGTTTTTTTTTGTAATACGAGGGCGGATCGATAAAGAGCCGGTCTAACAAAGAAAAAACCATTTTTTTGTTCTAATTTTATTTTTTTTCTCAACATAGTCACCTTTTAGCTCTAAACAACGATCTTCCAACTTTTTTATGCCATTCAAATATACGCAAATTGTTTCGTTGATTCGCTTCTTCATTTGATGGGAATTTCTTTCCTGCGAGCCATTTTTTTAAGTTTGGAAACAGGAAAAAGTCACTGGGTGGTAAATCTGGACTGTAGGGTGGATGCGGTAACAATTCGTAACGTAATTCATGGAATTTAGCCATTGCAATTGTTGACGTGTGCGCCGATTCGTAGTCTTGAAAAAAGAACACTTTTTTTCATTTTTAAATGCGGTCGTTTTTCCTTGATTACATCGTTTAATCGATCCAATAATGTAGTATAATCATTTCCTGTTATGGTTTTTCGTTTGTTAAGGTAGTCGATGTGCAATATACCGTTCGCATCCCAAAATACAGTAGCCATTACCTTATCCGCTGATTTAAACGTCTTTGCCTCTTTGGAGCACTTCCACCTGCTTCTATCCATTGTTTCGATTGATTTTGTTGGTTCAGGTGTATATTGATGAATCCATGTTTCATCAACCGTTATTAATCAACGCTAACATTCATCTGGATTATGATTTATTTTGTCCAAACCTTGTTTTGAAGTGATCACACGATTTCGTTTTTGTTCGATTGTGAGTAAAGGCGGCAACCATCTTGCTGATAGCTTTCTCATATGCAAATGTTCGTGTAAGATGTTGAATGCACGTACATATGAGAAGTTTACGATTTAAACAATCTCTCTCAACTTCACTCGACCATCACTCAAAACAATATCATGGATTTTGTCGACCATTTCTTCAGTTATCACCTCTTTAGGCCTTCCCGCTGATGGTATTGTTTCGGTGCATGTACGACCACGTTTACATTCAGCAAACCAATAATTTACCGTTGAATTCACTGGAGCAGATGTGCCATAATACTTATCAAGCTTTTCTTTTGTTTCTTTTGCGGTTTTTGGATGCAAAAAGTAATGTTTTATCAATGCATGATATTCACTTTTTTCCATTTTCAAGAAAAATCAAAAGTTGTCTACCGTTTACAGCTACCAGACCAAAACGAAATGACGCATCGGTCTAAAAATTTACAGACAGCCTACTAACAGATTATATTTGATAGAAAAAATATCCATTTGATTACCAGTAGCGCCATATCTTAGAAACCGGTTCAATATCAATTCGCCCTCGTATACTATATATCTATATTGAATTGGGTTATTATAAATGTATATTTATTAAAAAAGAATTGATTTATTTAAAGAAATATTAATATTTTTTATTTTATAATTTTTAGGTTATCGTCTAAATTTGCCGTATGTCTCAATTTATCTTCCTCGCGATATCGCGGAAGAATCTCATTCTCTATACGTAGGGAGTAACGTACGCGATAAAAATACGATATCTTAGGCAATATATTTATCGCATAGGCGAATCGTCTGGAGTACTACCGGCGATAAGAAATGTTTGTGGGGTAATATATTATGATATTATTGAATGCTTTGTATTGTAAATTTTTTAACACATTGCGATAAATATGTGTCTGTTGTGTTGTGATGTGATATGATTGTGTGTTCTTTCAATACGCATATATAGTATATTGTTCTATTTTAATATCTGATTTAATCATTTTATTATATATATATAGATAAATATTTTGTTTTAAAAAAAAATATGGTGATACTTTTAATTTGTTGCCTTGTATTATTATTACCTAATCACACACATAAATATTACATATGATATTGAAACGAATGCGAGGTACTCGAAAAAGATTAGATATTTTTGATAATATCACCCTATATTATATACAATCAATACAATATATAATAATAATAATAATAAATAAGTATATCAATGATAATAATTAATGTATTATTTCAATTCATTTTTAAGATAATTGACATTCATTCTATATTCCTATTATCGGATTCATTTGAATACCAATCACATTTTTATATATATTTAATAATTGTATTACAAATTTTTTTTTTTTAATTTATATAAAACATTAATAAAACATTAGTTTCTTATTGTGACATGATAAGTATTTGATTGGCAATTATGGGAAATATTAATTTATGTTTATCCATTATGTGAAATGCCCTTGTAAATATAAACATTTTCATATCCTCAACCTATATGTTTTTCGTGAAATTTCATATCGTATCATCATAGAATTCAATCATAATATTGGGTTAAGGAAAAAGTATTGTCAGTATAAGGTGTTTGTCGAGTGGTGGGGTATTGATGGTAGTATTTCTCTATGTTTATTCCTAGAATTTTAATGGTAAGATTGCTCGAAAGCTGCGACGTTTGGAACTAAATATTATTATGTTGTTGAAATTTTTTTATTAGTTGTTAATGTAAAAAGTTATAAATGTGTGAATTAATGAATTAAATTTCCGAAGATATCGATTTTGTGATGCAATTTTATTTTATAAGAAACGGGCAAATTTAGTGCAAAAATGATGAAGTGTTAAATCCTGCGTTCAAACTATTAATTTCATTTTTTACTGTCAAAAATTAACCTTTTAATTTTGTTTTTTTTTGTTTTGGATTGCTTGCAAGATTTAAGCTGCCAATCCAAAACAAACGGCCAGAATTGAATAATAGGAAGCGCGTTATTTTCCATCTTGATAACGCCAGACGCTGCACATATCTTTGATTACCCGGCGGCAAAACCTGACTGAAGTAGGTTGGGAAGTTTTAATGCATCCATCGTACAGTCCAGACATTACGCCATCCAATTACCATTTGTTTCGGTCCTTAACAAAATTTCCTTAATGGAAAAAAATTGGCCAACAAAACAGCAGCCAAAAGTAATATGGTCGAGTTTTTTTTTTGCCAATTAAACAACGGAAATTCTACACGGATGGAATTATGAAATTACCCATAAAATTACCAAGGTCATAGATAATAATGGGTAATATGAAATTAATTGAAATTCAATTTCAATAAAGAAAAATTTACATCAAAAATTGATAAGAAAAAAAAAACAAACAAAACTTTTTCTTTAATCCAGTGCACGATTGAATTTTTACCACCTTTGTTTGAATTATAAACAACAAAATATACGATTCAAGCCTGAGTCTTTAAATATAGAACCATTAAACGAAAGAACCAATTTGAATCAAAGTGATGAAAAATCGCGTTTTCCTGGGGGACATGCAAGCAATATCTCAGTCACTACGATTATATATCGTTTTTAAACTGTCTTGGATTCAATACACTAAATGTCAAATCAGTTTAAATCGATCCTTTTGGATCCCATGATACACTTCTAAATCGGTGTTTATATAACCGATTCAATAGACCTAATGTCATTTCAATCCCGATTGTAAACGATATATAATCGTAGTGGGTGATGTGTAAAATATAAACATGATCAAACGAAGCGAAGATTTGATTCAGGAGGTAGTGTGAGGCGGTATTTTAGTGGCCGGAATATATATAAATGATTAACGTTAGTTAATAGTTAACCCCGACACTTCCGCACGTGAAATTCACATTTTCTTTTCCCTTTATAACAATAAAAAAAAAATATTATCATCAAATGTACATTGATGTGATTTGACCACCATATGTATAACAGATAATTCTATTTACTTTCTAACTTAAATTCTATCAAGTAATCAAGATTATAATCATCTATGTGAATGTGAATTGGTAATTTCGTGGTCCTTAATATAATAAAATGATAACATTACATCTATAAGAATATAGTTTTAAATTCAGAATAAAAATAACTGTTCTAAATCACAAACAATCATTCAAATTATACACGTAGAAGATCTTTATTAAAATTCATTAAATTCTTTGAATTGATGTTCAATGATCTTTAAATATATGCATATGTAAACATTTCATTTAAGTTGGAAAATTTTCTAATTAAATTATATGTATTTTTTGTTTCATTTTCTTTTTTTAATTAAAAAGTGTTTACGTAGTTTTCGTTTTACTCTAATTTTATAATTCAAGATGTATTTTTCATATTTGAATCTTTTTTTTTTGTTTTACTTCTCTTTTGCCTATGTTTTATAATATACACAGTGCGACAATTAATATTCCGGACTGGTCCTAGGAAATACATTAAAAACACGATTTTTGAAATTTTTTTTTTATATTTATTCAAAATATTCTCTTCGTGATTCAATACAACTGTTATATCGCTTTAAAAATGATTAAAATGCGTGTTCCAGCTGTGGCATTGCCTCTAGTGCGCATGTAGAAGCTGTTTGAATGGTTTCAATATCTCAAAAAAACATCATTTCAATTTCATTTTAAGTTTTTGGAACAAGGAGAAGTCACATGGTGCTAAATCAGGTGAATACGGTGGATGATTTAACACACAGACTTGATTTCGAGCAAAAACTGACGAACAATAAGTGAAGTGTGACTTGGTGAATTATCGTGTAACAAACACCAACTATATCTGATTCACGATATTCAGGTCTAATACCACGAATCGATATAAAAACTTCGATATAATATACACTGACTGTTTGACCAGTTGGAACGAATTCTTTATGGATAATTCCCTTGCTATCGAAGAATGATACGAGCATTGTCTTGATTTTCGATGGAACTTTTCTTGTTTTTTTTAGCCTGTGTTTTATCCATCCACGAAACGTTTATACCACTCAAAAACTTGTGTTCCACCCATACAATTATCGCCATTAATTTGCTGCATCGATTTGAACGTTTCTGTTGCAGATTTACCAAGCTTTGCGTTGAATTTAATGACTGCCAAGAAATGCCATAACTTTTTTATTTGTCAACCAAATGCAATGAAATTTTTACAGACGATAGAGAAAACAGCTTCAAAACGCATGTTCCATCACATAGATCGTCCCACTGGTTATTGAGATATGGTTTGAGTCCGGAATATTAATTGTCGCACTGTGTAGGTTGTTTTTAAAAAAATATAATTAAATTTATGTCACTGACCTTACCCACCGAATAAATTTCGGATTGTTTTTTTTACGTTTTATTTATATACATATGTATATATCTTTATGCCGCGATTATAAAGTCAAATATATATTTAACATACCGATATATAATACTACGTAACTATTTTATATTTTATTATCTAAAATAATGTGTGTAAATATTTTTTAGTTTTGATGAGGAAGTGTTTGAATAATATACCTTGAAAAAATTTTTAATCATAATATTTTTATAGTTAATATTTTATTTGTTTTTTTTCAGACCCGTTTCTAATCATTTTGGTTTTAGGTTTTATTTTATATTATTATTTATATTGACCGAGATAAAAGTTTGTATAATCGTTTCCAAATTCATTAATTTATTTGTGGTATAGACTGACTAATTGTAAGATATGATTTTTAATATACCCTTTATATAATTTTCCAATTGGAAATTATCTTTTGTATTATTTTCTTAAATTTTGAATAATTTTGCATATATAATTTTCTAAGCAATAAATACAACAACATGAACACTTGCATTCTGATATACATTCTGTCAAATAAGTACCCGGAAATTTGAAATTAAACACAAGCAACTTATCAATCATCTAAATTTATTATATCCCCTTCAAAATAGGCCCCTTCTGAGGCAATACACTTCTTCCAACGAACAATCCAATCATCGAAACACTTTTTAAAGCTATATTCCGGGATGGCCTTCAGTTCTCGTTGCGAATTAGTTTTGATGTCTTCAATGCTCTCGAAACGGGTTCCACGAAGTGGTAATTTGAGTTTCGGAAACAGGAAAAAGTCACACGGGGCCATATCTGGAGAGTACGGTGGTTGTTCGATGATATTTGTTGAATTTTTGTTCAAAAACTCGTTCACAATGATCGCTTTGTGCGCTGGTGCATTATCGTGGTGCAAAATCCAACTGTTGGTTCGCCACAAATCTGGTCTTTTGCGACGAACATTCTCTCTCAAACGCCTCATAACGCCAAGATAATATTGGCCCACCGGTAAGAATTCCGAATGAACAACACCACGAATATCGAAGAACACGGTCAGCATCACCTTGATTTTCGATTTGCTTTGGCGCGGTTTTTTCGGTTTCGGCTCATTTTTGGCGCGCCATTCCGACGATTGTTGACTTGTTTGCATGTCGTACTCGAAAACCCATGTCTCGTCACCAGTTCTGATGCGTTCGATGAACGTTGGTTCGGAATTTACGCGTTCAAGCATGTCTTCAGCCACCTTACTGCGATTCACTTTTTGAAGAAAATTCAGATCTTTTGGCACCAATCGCGCTGCGACTTTCGGCATACCCAAAACATCAACCAAAATATGACGAGCGGTCTCATGAGACATGTTCATTTCTTGGGCTATCTCTAGCAAACTATAATGATGAATCACCAAATGTTTTTTTCAACATTTCCAACGTTTTGGCACAAGAAATTTCGTTTGAAACACAAAATTTCACACAAACTCTTTGTTCGATATTTTTATCCATAGTGAAAATCGCAACGCATACAAAAGGTTGACTTGTTCCTAAGGACGTCGTAAACAAACTAAATGACACACAGCAATAACAATTGACAGAATAGTTGCTGACAGTTGTGCCAACCTGGGAAAAAAAATGTTTGAAATATTCTCAGCGGGAAAATTTAAAATGAGAATTTCCGGTATATTCAATAAATCTATATAAGTTTTTTGATGCAAAACCACCTGCGAAATGTGATGAATAAGCCATAGGTTCGAATGAAGAACTTTTTTGAGTTCCGTCATTGATTAAAATATTATAATTTGACTAAGAACATTTCTGTCTGCATTCATTGCTCATTTGAAGAATTTTGAAGTGAATGATCTCTGTGAATCACAGACTGTGATGTATATAAATGATCAGATGGGGGTTTTTTATGTACTGTGATAACGAAATAATGTTAAAAGTGTTTTGCAAGTACAGAATTCATTGAAAATATGCATTTAAATAACATTTAACTAGGAAATTTTTATCAATAACGTATATATACGGTCAGAGAATTCTAACAAAGAAACATATATGATGATGTTATTTTCTTATATATATAATAAACATAAAGTAAATTTAAGTAAATGTAAACAAGGTGTTTTAAAATGTTTAAATATTCCCCTCATCATACACGTACGTAATCGATTTATATAAACTCCATATGATGCGATATCCAATTGTTTATCATATTGTTGTTGTTGTTGTTGCGAATTTTTACACATTTTATTTATTTATTTATTTATTTTTTTTGCTATAAAGTGGTTTATTGTTAATTTATTTTCATATTATTATTATTATTATTATTATTTATTGAAATAATAAAAAGTATTTTGCTGACATATTACAATTATATATTATATAAAATGAAATAGGTAGAATTATTATGTAAATTTAGATTATTTATTTGAAAAATATATAACCCGTTTTTTGCAGTCACATCCAGAAAAAAAAGGTGTTTCTTATATTTCTTTTATAAAATACACATTTGCATATTTTATATTGTGTTTTTGTTGATTTTTTTAGATTTATTTTAATTTAATTTAATTTTAATATTATATTATATTATATTCGGTATACTATAATATTAAAAAAGAAAATAATATATAAAGAAACACACAAAATACAATATATTCTAAAAATAAGTATTTTTACAAAACAAAAAAAAAAAAAACCAAAAATTTACTTTCGTGCCAAAAATTTTGCAAATTGTTACATCATTCGCATTGCTGAGACTTTGAATAAAAAAAAAAAAAAGAAAGGAACCATCGAACCACTTTTTTTTCTTTTTTTTTAAGAAAAATATTGTAAATTAATTTTTTTAATTGCATATTTTCGTTTTCAAAAACTTTCATTTAATTAATTTTGTTTTTTTTATATCAAAAAATATCTTTTGGCAATAAAAAAAAAAAATTGGCAATTATAATAAATTAAAAGTGAAAAATTTAAAATAAAAAATCGATTATTTGTTTTTTTTTTTTTATATGCGATTTTCATCATATCACAAAAATGCACGCATCAATGGATAATAAAATACGCACACACTTTTGATTAAAAGGATTTTGGTTATTTAAAGGGTTAATTAATTAAATTCAAAATTAACAAATGGGTTTTTTAATTACTTACATAAAATTCCTTGCAAACATTTTCTATTTTTTTTTTCTTATTCTTTTTGTTATTCTTAATAGAATAAAATTTAATTCGATTTTCACTGATTTTTTGTAAAACAAACTTTTTCTTTTTTTATTTTTTAACAAACGCACACACTCTCACACAATCAATACACTACACAAATGATGTTTTTCTTTTATTTTTTTTTAATTTAAAAATATATTATATATACAAATTTTCCTTTCACGATTTTCCTTGATATATTTTCCTCCTATTTAATATTTTGTACAGTAATAAAATAAAATATAATTTGTTTAACGAAAAAAATCATGCGAAGTTCTCACGCAAGGCAAGCTCCTTTCTTCACAGAAAAACCGAATTGAATGAATTGAATATGAATAATGAATGATTGAATGAAATGAAAATTAAAAACTAATTTTCTGATTACAGGTTTACAGTAGACAGACAACAGACACCGCGACAATGAGAAAAAAGTTAATGTTTTTCTATTGTAAAAACAAAAATTTTCTTCGCACAATTTAAATAGACAATTTTCTTTTTAATATTGCGTTTGCGTGTTTGTTTGGTTGTTTGATGGCGGTGTCGTGTCCGTGTGAGTGATTGAGTGAGTGTGGGAATTTTTGTTTTTGCGTGCGCGAGAATCTTTTTGAATGCAAAAATATTATATATGCTTAATACATTTCCCAACAAGCATTATATGAATAAAACCCTAAAATCAAATTACTGTGTATGATTTTACTGTAGAAATGTGATTATATAAAAAAGATTATAATTTGTTAATTAGAACAATGAATTAATTTTAAGGGGTTTACAATATGATGATTTCGTAATTTATATGCCAAATGTTGTAAAGGGTGGTTTTTTAACTATAGGAAAGTTTTAACTATAGAAAGTTTTAGCTATAGGAAAGTTTTTCAAAATAAAAGCACATAAAATTCAGAAAAATGCATGAAATCTTTATTTGAATCGATATTACGGTCCATAATATAATGTTTGAAGATTATTTCATGCAAATGTTGACCTTGACTGCGCCTCAAATGGTCCATTCGCTTGGTCCAATTTTGGCATACTCTTTCCAACATTTCGGCCGGTATCTCACGAATAAATCTTCAATGTTGTCGTCAATTGGGCGAATATACAGTTTAGCGGACCTTGAGCTAGGACATTGGGGATACCTGCAATCGAAAGCCTATGTTGCACAGACAAAATAACCGTTATAATTTTTTGGCGGTCACCCCCCCTTCCGGAGATAGGGAGGGTGACCGCTCTATTGCA
This sequence comes from Dilophus febrilis, assembly GCA_958336335.1. Taxonomy (NCBI): domain Eukaryota; kingdom Metazoa; phylum Arthropoda; class Insecta; order Diptera; family Bibionidae; genus Dilophus; species Dilophus febrilis. Next base: position 37,327,415 of record OY284469.1, read on the forward strand.
TGGGTATTGAAAAACCTTTTACTATTTATTCTTGTTTATCATCTTCTGGTGTAACTGCTTATACAACCTGCCAGCTGCTATTGGTTTACAAATGGTAATGGTTTGATTTTTTATGGTGCAACATTTTAATTCGTTCTTTTTTAAAAGGAAAATTTCTAGTAGTGCATATTTTCAAACGCTGACATTAATTCATATTTAAAATGAATATAGAACAAATAGCCCGTTATTGAAAACACATGTAATAGGTCTATGTGAGATAACAAATAAAAAAAAACCCCATTTATACATATAACTCCTGGGTGATGGGGGTACTGCTTTTTAATTATAAACAAATAACATGTTTGATACGAAACGAGTCACGGTGTTTGCCACATATCGGTTAATGAACAAGAGGGTTGGTTGCATCTTACATTTAGCTTTAATTTACCGCTGGGAAAATTCATTTAACCCTTTACAGACCGGTTCCACCTCCAAAAATGTAAAAAACCACATTTTCCCACCCCCTGACACCTATATACTTCCGATTTATTCCGGGGTGATTTTAAATGAAAGATAATAAAAATACCTTTATTTTGAATATCTACTTTTGAAAATCGCCCGTCGGGTTGCGTCACAAATCAGGATTTCCTAATAAAATAACCAAACTTTGACCCCCCTATCTCCGGAAGGGGAAGGGGGGTGACCGCCAAAAAATTATAACGGTTATTTTGTCTGTGCAACATAGACTTTCAATTGCAGGTATCCCCAATGTCCTAGCTCAAGGTCCGCTAAACTGCGCTTCAGCCGTCAATTGAAGCGGGCTTGTCTGTATAGACATGAGCTTTAACATAGCCCCACAAAAAACAGTCTAAAGGCGTTAAATCTCACGATCTAGGCGGCCAATTGACCGGTCCCGAACGTGAAATAAAATGTTCACCGAACTCTCTTCTCAATAAGTCCATTGTTGCGCGTGCTGTGTGGCATGTGGCACCGTCTTGTTGAAACCACATGTCATGCAAGTCAAGCTCTTGCATTTTGGGCAAAAAAAAGTTGGATATCATCTCACGGTAGCGCTCACCATTCACAGTTACGTTACGATTCGCATCATCTTTGAAGAAGTACTGTCCATTGATGCCATCAGCCCATAAACTGCACCAAACTGTGACTTTTCCGGATGCATTGGTAGCTGTTGCAATGCTTCTGGCTGATATTCACTCCAAAATCGACAATTCTGCTTATTTACGTACCCATTGAGCCAAAAATGAGCTTCGTCGCTGAACACAATTTTTCGGTAAAAAAGTGGATCTTCGGCCAACTTTCCAATATCCCATTCATCAAAAATTTTGCATTGCGGTAGGTCGTTCGGCTTCAATTCTTGCACCAGCTGTATTTTAAAAGGCATCACACCTAAATCCTTCCGCAAACTTTTCCACGTTGTTGAGTAACAGAGGCCCAATTGCTGCGAACGGCGACGAATGGATAATTGATGGTAATCATTAACACTGGCAGATACAGGTGCGATATTTTCTTCAGTTCGCACTCTACGTAAGCGTGTTGATGGTTTAATGTCCAACAATGTAAATTTGGTGCGAAATTTAGTCACAATAGCCCGAATAGCCGCTTCAATTGGTCGATTAAACTGACCATGAAATGGAAGAAGCGCGCGATGAACTTTCTTAAGCACGCATTTTGATAACAAAATTCAATAATTTGCAAGCGTTGTCCGTTTGTAAGATGATTCATGGTTAAATTATAGACCAAACTGAAGATGTTTAACGGTGAAACAAAACACGAAACGTGTGTAAGCTGTTTAAACCACAGTGTTGCCAAAAAGATAATAGCTAAAAAATCACGCTTTATAACACATTATATTATTATTTTTAAATAAAATTTTTAAAACAAGCTATTTTACTCCCATCTTATTGTTTTCTGGGAAATTGTAAAAATAAAATATAAAACAAATCCTATTTTTCCTTTCTCTCTCTCTTTCTGTCTGCAAAAGAAAAATCGATGTCGTTTGTCGTTTGTTTGATTTATGTTGGTTTGCGCCTTTGCGGTTTGGCAGACGAACGTTAAGAAATTTTCCATTTAGGATATTCATTGAAAGTTTGATTTAATTTGAATGATTAATTTATTTAACCATTATCTGAAAAAAATATGTATATTTGAAATTGGTTAAATTTAATTAAATATAAGATTTACAGTTAAAATCCTTTGAAAAATGTGAACCGTTCATTCAATAATGAATTGCAATACTCTGTAACAAAAATTCTATTGTAGAATTATAAGAGCATATATATTTCGAATAGAAAATATCAAATACCGGTTATGAATATGATGAATAATGCGATTTTCTATAAATCTGGCTAAAAGACAATAAACATATTAATAAATAATTAAATGTTGGTATAATAAGGATGGATTTTTATCATGTTATATATTTGAAGAACTTACGGAAAATCCAAATTTATTTGCCTTTTGTAGCGGTATTTCCGGTATTTTTATAACTATATCCCATATAAAATTCAGGTATAGGTTTTTTTTAATTAATTTATCCAACAAAATACGTAAAAACTTGTAAAAAATAGTTGCGATTTATATACAATTTTAAAGGAAAACCGGATAAATAAAATTTAATTCTTTTTTAAATTAATTTAAAATCAAATAAGAAAAGATTTTTTTTTATATGCACTTGAATACATTTATTTATGAACGCATTTCAATTCTCCAGCGACAATAGGCCAAATTATTTTATATAAAAACAGTGTGTGCGTGAGTGAATACAATATACATGAATTTTCTTATCAACCAAAAAAAAAACAAAATATGAGAGATATAATTTGTATTTCTTTCATCTTAGGGGAAAGTATTTTAAAAAAAAAAATTACAAGGTAGTTTTAAATTTGCAAACAACAAAACAAAATAAATCCTACTTTTTTCTATTGATAAGCGATAAGAAACAAATCTGTTTACGTTTTTAATTTATTGTTGTTGTGTATTTAAGATTTTTAAAGGTTTTTTGTATTTGCATCTTAACGTTATAATTTACCTTTTTTTTATGTGTACGTATATGAGTGGGAATAATCAATATCGCGCATACTAATAAAAATTTCATATATTTTGTTGATTCTGCGTATTGATAATAATATTTATTTTCTTTTCTGATAAATTTTTGTTTTAATTGTCGTGTGTCGTCGGACTTTGGTTCTTTTTTTTTTTTAATAATATATTTGCATTTAAAACTTCTGTGGCATTTTTTTAAGTGATTGTTTTTTTATTTGTTATTTTATTAATATTTAAAATACGATTAAACATGGCTTTAATCAGATTATTAAGTCAACAATTTACAAAATCATTGGTAAAACAAAAGAATGGCGGTATTTGGAATGGGGTGGTAGCATCATATGTTAAGGGTGCTTCATCAACAGGCTATTTATCATCATCATTATCATCAACACGTTCTATGTCACATTATCCAATTGATGAAAGTATCTTTGGATTGACTGAAGAACAGCAACAGGTAAATGGAATTGTTTTTTTAAAAGAAAAATTGTACTTTATACGTTTACATACAATTATATTTCTAAATATATATTTTTTGTTTTTCTTTATGTAATGCTGGTGGATTTTCTTTTGCTCTCTGCTGAAACTTAATTTATGATATATTATGAAAACACATAAATGTATATATAGTTACGTACATCAATTTTTAATCTTGTTCAAAAGGAATTAGCACCGCACGCTTATGATATTGATAAAAATAATGAATTCAAGTAAGTGAAAAACATTTTTTTTTGTTTCTTTTGTATATTTACTTTTTTTGTTTTTGTATTTTGCGAAAATTAATAATTATATAGTTTTTGTTTGTTATGTAACCTAGCTATGTATAATTTGCCAATTTGTAATGTTAAAAGGAAAAAATAGAGGTGAAAAATGATTCCAAAGTAATAGCTACTATAGATATATGTATTGGTTGCTTAACAATTGCTTATCATCTGGATTTAATGTATATCTAAACATTTTATTTGGAATTAACGTTTCATATAATCAATTAATATTCAAAGATTGGTTAACTTTCAAATTAAGAACAGTTTTTTAAAACATTTACACGTATCCGAATTATCCGTATCCGAAGTTAAAATATCGATAGCGAATTACGATAAGACTTAATCATTTTAAAGTGTATATTGAAAGATAGTATATAGCTCTAGAGAAAAACAAATAGTAATATGTATTTTCACTATTAATAAAATTAATATATTTAAGAACCTATGCTATTATATTCCATCGAGATGAATGAATAATAGAATGGCATTTATTCCGCCATTTAATTGGCCAATAATTGCCCTGAATTATTGCAGATTTGGAAAAATAAACATAGATTTTATTATTCATTACCATTTGTACGAGGTGAATGGTTTTATTGATCATCACGTCGTTGATAGATACGTTTGAACCCTTCAGGGATTTTATAAGATATCATTTTTGGTTACGTTTTAGCATTATTTTGTATCTACTAATAACGTTGTTAGATTTTATCATGATTAGTTAAAATATCAGAATTACATTAATTTGTACATTGACTTTTGTTTTGCAACCCTTTCGAAATAACACCTTTTATAAGTTTTTTAACCATATATAATTGTTATAATGAAGATTCACTTACCTAAACCTGAATGTTTAATAATAAGACTTTGTGCTTTTTTATACCTACATAAGCTTATGTATAATTCACGTACAGTTTGTGATGGATAAAGTTGAATATTTGTTTGTGAAAAACGTAATGGTATTTTGGTCATTGTTCTATTTATTATACTAATCCTAACATGCATAATAAACATTTTACATTTATTTTGGTTCAGAAACATATTATTAATATTTTTTGGTGATCGTTTTTCAAATACGATGGTTTAACAATATTATTATAAATTAAAATTACTAACTAATTTTTATGTGTATATTTTATGGTAAATAAATCTATAGCTAATTCATTTTATATAAATAATTAATTGGTTTTTGTGTGTGATAATAATACAAAATATTTGTGTGCTTTCGTCTATGTAAATTTTAAAGGTTTAAATGTATTTCGATATGTTAATTTTGTTAAATATTTCAAATAGAAATTTACGACAATTTTGGCGACAATTGGGTGATTTAGGTGCATTGGGCATAACAGTTAAATCTGAATATGGTGGTTCAGATGGTAATTATTTGGATCATGTTATTTTAAATGAAGAAATTTCAAGGTAAATCAAAAATCAATTAATTTTAAGTTGTAGTTTTAAATGGATTTTTTTTAATGGTTTTTCAATTTTATAGAGCTTCAGGTGCAATAAGTTTATCATATGGTGCCCATTCAAATTTATGCATAAATCAAATACATCGTAATGGTAACGAAGAACAAAAACATAAATATCTTCCAAAGGTATATTTTTGTAGAATTTGACAAAATGTATAAATAATAATAATAATTTGTGTATGTTTTCTAACAAACCAAAAACAAAAACCAAAAGCTTTGTAGTGGTGAACATTTTGGAGCATTGGCAATGAGTGAATCGGGATCGGGTAGTGATGTTGTATCGATGCGTTTGAAAGCGGAAAAGAAAGGTGATTATTATGTATTAAATGGTAATAAATTTTGGATAACAAATGGTCCAGATGCTGATACATTGATAATTTATGCACGTACGGGTACAACGGGAAAAGCCCAACATGGTATTACGGCCTTTATTGTCGAAAAGGAATATCCAGGATTTTCAACGGGGAAAAAATTAGATAAATTTGGTATTCGTGGTAGTAATACATGTGAATTAATATTTCAAGATTGTAAAGTACCGGCAAAAAATATTTTAGGTGAATTGAATAAGGGTGTATATGTTTTAATGTCTGGATTAGATTATGAACGTTTGGTGTTGGCTGCCGGTCCCGTTGGTTTAATGCAAGCAGCGGTTGACGTTGCATTCGCGTATGCCCATGAACGTAAACAATTTGGACAATGTATCGGTGAATTTCAATTGATACAAGGTAAAATGGCTGATATGTATACAACGTTGAATGCATGTCGTTCATATTTATATGGGGTGGCCAGAAGTTGTGTAGCCGGCAAAGCAAATCCAAAAGATTGTGCTGGTGTTATATTGTATTGTGCTGAAAAGGCAACACAAATAGGTTTGGATGCCATTCAAATATTAGGTGGTAATGGTTATATTAATGATTATCCGGCGGGTCGCATAATGCGTGATGCAAAATTATATGAAATCGGTGCTGGTACATCAGAAGTACGTCGTTTAATCATTGGACGTAATTTAAATAAAGAATATCGATAAGATCGATAAATTATTGAATTGGGATTGATATTGAATACCAATAATGCATTTTAAAAAAAAAATTTTTTTTTGCTACCAAAAATTAACTGTTAAATACTATTTTTTTAATAAAATAAAAGTTTTTTATTGTTATTATATAAAAATATATATATTTTTTTAAGATAGTCGAAATTTTTCGATGAATTAAAAACAAAATTGTAAAATTTTAGAAATATTTATACGAAAATATTATTATATGGTGAATATTGTGATTTTTTTTTGTTTGTTTTGTTTTTGAAAATATAATAATCAAAAATATTGTGATTGTTTCCAAAATAAATGCATTTATTTTTTATCATTTAAAAATATTGTTTTTTTTTTTATAAATCCTTTGAATTGTAGGTAACAAAATGAAATATCTCTTAAAATCTTTGTTGAGGATTTGATCAACAGTTTTTTTCCCAATCAATTATACTTATAAATTCTTTAAATCTATCAATTAATTGAATTGAATAATTGCAAATCTTATTTATTTTTTTTAAATTCATTCAATTCTTAATATTTTTATTTATAAATCTAATTTCTATTTTCAGAACAAAAAAAAATGTCACATCGTCGTATAATTGACCGTGATTATCATCATATGAAAAATCTACATAGTTATTAATTAAAATTAATCTACACGATTAATTTATAAGAAAAAATTAATACAAATGAAAGTGTAAATCGAAATTTTGTAACTTCACTGTGCGTTATTCGTGGCGGCTTTTATAGGCACATATCGAAAATTAAGTCAAATTATGCTGAAAATCAAAATGGTAAGTGAATTAAAATTTGTATTTACCAATTTTATTATAAAATTCAATTTTGTTTATTCATTTTATATCATTTATATTATTGCACAATCTTAATTGTCTTTAAATTAAATTTCATTTGGACGTATACATAGAAAAATTACTTTTCGTATAGAGAAAGTTGTTTTTTTTTGGTCTAATTGAATAAATGCGTTTATTGAATTTATTATAATTAAATTTTTTAATTGTTTAGGGGTTTAGCGCCCGTAAAACCTCGGAATTCTATTGCCGTGAGCCCGCCGGGACGAAATCACTTAATCAGGTGATGAACCTTAGATGCTTTGATTTAAGTGATTTTGGGTGGTAAATCTATAATAATATATAGATTAATTTATGAAATTTTGAAAATAAAGCAAACATATGAGATAAAAAAAACTTACACTAAAACGAAGTAAAAATCACTGATATGTTTTCAAACAATTGTCCAAGTTGCACCTTAGGTGGATGAGTTTTTAAATAAGATGAAATGTTTATGTTAAATGACTGATAATCAAAAGTAAGGGGAAACACTAGTTCAGGTACACTATTCCATAATCTTTATGTTCTTGGGTTTCCAAATGAAATGAATTTCCAAATCTGTTTGTTCGAAAAATACTAATAGATACAGAATACGAATGAGCCTTTTGTGAATTTCTCGAATTATAAGAGAAGTTAATAGGTTCAGGAATTAGCTTTAAAATTTCATTACAGCATTCATGGTAATAATACCTATAAAATGTGCACAATGAAGCTACTGATCGTCTATGATCCAATGATTCAATGGAATTTTTGTTATTGTTTCATTTCTGATCAGCGAATTAATTGCATTTAATGTAATGTAATAATGTAATAATAAAAATTATTGATAATAATATTAGCAATATTCATATCTGAATGAATGAATTTAAATAGATTTGCGCTCACTATCGAATTAATGAAATGTATCTATCGTATAGATTTTATATTATAAAATAGTTCCGGTTATTTTATCAACATATATAAAAATGAACATATAATACAATAAAAAATATCTCAATTTACAAAACACATTTATCGAACAGAGAACAGAAAAAAAACAAATTGCAGACAAATAGAAAAACACCCAAAATCAATTTAATTTTATTATAATAATAATAAAAATAATAATAATAATAATAAAATATATAATAAATATGTTTAAAAACATATGGAAAATCTAAAAATAATTAATGTATAATATATAAAAAAATAAAGAAGAAACAAAAAATTGTACTGAAACGAAACGATATTATAATAAACACAATTTTCCTGAGAAATAAAATATCTATCTACATACAGGGTGAGTTTTTTAACGTGAGACAATGGAATATCTCGGAAACTACCCGTTTTTAAGAAAAATGTTTCAGACAAAAGTTGTTCAGTGGCTAGGGGGACATAAGATGGTTGTGTGTTTTGACCTTGAGTCAAGGTCACATAGGAGATATGACGCAAAACATACTTTTTTTAAATGGCAACCCCTATATATGGACACGGATTCTTATTCTATGTCAAAAAATAAGACCATTTTGTATCCGAACAATTTTTGATTAACCCCCAAATTTGGTCGTAAACTGGATTTGAACTTATGTGGTTTTCGTTTGACTTTTATTAAATCTGATCTGACATTTCAGATTTTTGGCCTTTCAATCGAACATGAAAAAGAGAAATCAAAAAAAATTTCAACAATAAAAGAAATCAAAACAAAAATTAATACTAAACTGACAACTAGATAAAAAGTGTAGGGGTAAAACTTTCATAAAATCGAGATTTCATAAAATTGATCAAGATCAAAAATAGATAGATTTTTTTACCCAATCGAAAATGAAAATTGATCAAATCAAAAAAGATTGATATTTTGTGCCAATAGAAAACCACACTAGTAAAAATAAAAATTAATTTAATGATTTTAATTAAATATAAATTTATAATTTGTCATGATGTGTTAATATTTAAAGGAATATGTTATGCATTATTAAATTAATCATTATTGGAATAAATGTTAAAAAGTGGTGACCATTAACTTCCAAACATTTCATTGTTCTTATAATGAAACCATCGATTGAGTGTAATACCGTTTCCGGATCTACTGAAATGCAAGAATTTCTAATGGGCTTCTTCATATTTTCTGGTTTCTCTTCTCTGAGCTTTCTTGCTAAATCTTTGGTCTGAGGTATCCCCATAGAAAAAATCTAAAGCTGTGTCTAACATGATCTCTTCCCACATAGGTTCAAATAATGATATAATTTTAATTTCGGCCTGTTTATAATAACTTTCGGTTAGTTAATAATAACTTTGACCATTTAACCCAATAACGGTTAATTTAATAATGCATAACATGTCACTTTAAATGTTAAATATTTAAATGTTAACACATCAGGACATATTATAAATTTATATTTAATTAAAATGATTAAATAAATTTTTTTTTTTGACTAAATTCAAATCCAGTTTACGACCAAATTTGGGGTTTAATCAAAAAATGTTCGGATACAAAATGGTCTTATTTTTTAATGTATAATAGGAATCCGTGTCCATATATAGGGGTTGCCATTTAAAAAAAGTATGTTTTACGTCATATCTCCTATGTGACCTTGACTCAAGGTCAAAACACACAACCATCTTATGTCCCCCTAGCCACTGAACAACTTTTGTCTGAAACATTTTTCTTAAAAACGCGTAGTTTCCGAGATATTCCATTGTCTCACGTTAAAAAACTCACCCTGTATAATAGATATTTAAAGTGCGATTTTCATCGGCATTGCAATTTATTTAAGATTTCAAATAATTATACTTATATATAGCATATAATTTAGTATTATTATATCTTCTACTTTGATTTCAAACGCTCCTTATTTATAACATTTTATAAGCAACTCTTGTGGAATTTTCAATGATCAGATTAAATTTTTAACAAAAATGTCAAACATATTCAATAAAATCTATTGAAAAATATCGTAAGTTTCTAACCAGTTCTGGACTCTCAATAGAAAGTCTGTTACCTGTCTGTTAATAGAAAAATAATAGAAAGAGCTACGAATCTAATAATCTTCAGAATATAATATAAAAAAATCGTTTACAACTCAAAGTTTTACAGAAATATTATAATAATACTTATTATTATTAATACAATGTAAAAAATAAAATTTATTAAATTACATTTTTAACCGGAAGAGCTATACAAGAATAAAAAACACTCTGCCAAATCGATTTTACATTAAAATAACACATTTTATTTAACAATTGTGAATAAAATTATTTATAGTAAAATTGATTTTGATTATTTTTTAATATTTTTTAATATGGTTTAAATGACGTTTTTCCTTTTATAATATATCGATATTGTACAAATATACAACCGTATTTAAACATCTAATCGATTTCACAGTTTTCCAAGAAACAATCAAGTTTTCAGCCTTCACTATAGGGATGATTTTATTCATCTTAACGTTAAACACTTGGTCCAGCATGTAGGTATACGTCACAGAAGTCATTCAACCTTAACCGATTTTGATTTTACCAATACCTCGTACTGCCATGCAGCCCCACAACATTACACTACCACCTCCAAATATATCCGTAGGTACTACGCATAATTTTATAGGCGTCTACTGGTCTACGCCTGATACAAGTATCCATCCCAAAAATTCTGCCGATTCTGCCGTTGTAACGAACAAAAAAAAAGCCGGTTGTCTGGTATCGTCGTCTTACTATTACGGATGATATATTGATGTTATTCTGCCCGTTGGAACTTTACCGGCTATCTCTGTCCACGTTTTTTAACTTTAGATTGATACCGCTCAAAAATAACTACACTGGATTGTGTTTATTTTCCTTTCCCGCTTAATAAAACTTCAGTGGGGAGAATCGATTTTTTTTTTAATTTGTATTATAAAAACAAATAACATACGCTAATACAAATTTATTTGATTTCATATGGTTTATTGTTTAATTATGTTAAATAAATTACAGTGCCTATTCATTTTGAACATGACTGTATGTGTATATATATGAATATTTCAATATCACCTTTATGTTATTGTGCAATGGAAAAATGGATGGGTGTATGTGGTTTTGTTTGTGCTAACTATAAAATTTTTCGCTATACAACCAACAATCTGGTTTTAGCGTCCAACAACAGCCTTCTGTTATTAGTTACTTAATTTGTGGCTTTTACGGTGTCGGTAATTAGCCGTACGACCAACCGCAAGCGGAATATACAACTCTGTGTTAAAATTCAGATTCGAAAAATAACCGAAAACACAAAACATATTTTATGCATTCAGTAGGATTCGAACCCACGACCCCAAAATTTCGTTAGAATTTTATTTTAACAAAAACTTAACGCAATAATCTACATTTCCCAGGAATTTCTATTAATTGTTTGTCAGTGTACCGTGGTTTAACATTCCTTTTGTATCTTTTTAAGTTCATTTTCTTCAAATTCCGACTAATGGTATCTTTTGAAACCTTGAATTGTCTGGCTAATTTTCGGGTACTCACCCCGATTGTGTTTTCAGCTTTCTTTTTTAATAAATTCAATTATGTGGTGTTCAATATTGGCTTTCTTCCCGATTTTTTTTATATTTTTAGGTTGAATGTTCTTCTTATATCTGGAAATCATCAAATATATGGTACTACGACTATATCCTTCATTCAGAAAATGTCGCAAAACGTATTTTTTATCTTGTTGTCCAAACAATTTATATACGCGTGATCGCAAATGATTTTGTTCACATACTTTCATCTTGATTTCAAATGTAATGCTGATTGAATATGATTGTTGAATACTGAGAGGAATCACAAAAAAAATTTGTCAAGATTGAAGCACGTTTGCACATGTTTTGCAGCGTTTGAATTTTGTCCAGCTTACAAAATCATTATCGATATATATCACTTACAAAATCATTATCGATATCATCGATATTCATATAGATTAAAGTCTTATACATTTTTGTTGTCGTTTTACATTTAAAAATATCATGAAAAATTACTGTGTAAATTTCTACATCACTTTCTTTATTTATTTCATATATATGAATTTTCCGGGCATTTTTTTAAATTTATAATCAAATATAAAACCAAAAGCTAAAACCATATTTATATATCAAAAAAAAAATTTTAAAAATAACCGTACCCGAAAAAATATTTGCAACTTTTTATCGAGGCAAAATAGAAGCGAACGTTTCGTATCGCGGCTTTTTTTTTACAAAGGTATATTTTGATAATAACAAAAATACAGTATATAAGGATCAGTAAAAATCTGAATAAAAATCATACATAAAATTTTATATAGAATTTTTAGAAAATAGAATATTGAACTATAGATATATTGAAATTTGTATATATTATTTATAATCGATGCATAATATAACAAAACATCTTTGAAATTCAATCAAGATGATAAAACATATTACATATTTACGATGTTAATTAATCAACAAAACTAATAACATTGTTTTTTTTTTTTTTTAGATAATATAATTAATTTTATCTATATTTAGATGAATTTCTATAAAATTGAAAATGTAATTAATATTTAATATTACTCATCTTTGTGTTCAATGTTCATTCATCGATTACCGCAGCAACGATTTATACTTTGTATTTCTCTAAATTGTAAAAATCTATTAAAAAGTATTTCACTATATATATGTATGTATATATACAACACAATTTAAATTTATTTCCGCAATTACTTATCAATAAATTACTGTTCGATGAACAATTTTTTGAAAAATTCTATATAATATTTATGAGTTTTTGATTTTCTTTTTTGATATATTATTTTATGTACTATGTATATATTTTATATTACAGTATATATATTTTAGTAATTTTTTGTTTTAGTTTCTGAAGTACGTGCATCAAAAAATTATCACTTTATGTATATGTATCGCTTTATATATTTAAAATACAAACAGCCTTCGTTCATATTTTATATAACGATATATATATATATATGATTTTTCTATATAAATCATATATAGAGAATTATGATCGATGTACTGCACAAAATATATATATATATATTTCTATATTCTATATAATCTGTATAACTTTTTTTTTGAACTATATGTTCAAAAGTATTATAGATCGTCATCTGCATATACAAAAGTGACGCAATGGTATATATAATATTATTTAATTTTATTATATACATTTTACGATATATAGTTTTAAGATATGCATATAAAAAAAATATATAGCACTGTTAAAATTTTTAATTTTGTTGAAATTAGTTCGGAAAATTCTAATGAATTAGATTTGATATTTAAAAAAAACTCTAAGTTTTTTTCTTACTGTATCTGACCAAGAAAATTGTATTTAAGTTTTGGAACAATTAGCAAGGATATCGACCCTCGCATTGAACATAGCCTAATTTTTGTAGATGTTTAATATATTCAATTTTTTCAACAATACCACAAAAAGTGAATTTCCCTATATAACTATTGTAAAATTTACAGATTCGAATTCAATGTGACAAATAGACAAATCCTTTGTTGGGGCGGCTAAACTTATCTAAACTTATTATTTTTCCGATCGTCAACAGTATATGTTTGCAATCTCGTTGAGGTTTCGGCACTAACGGCTATTCATAGTGGTGTTCCTATCAGTGTTCCATTGCTTTTTTATTTGTATATTAACGGCCTACCCTTATTTAATTAAATCTTCGTCCTGCCACATCTATATGCTGATGATGTTCAAATTTATATTCATATACCGAACGGATCCTTCTGAATTACATGATAACCACGGACTTGTGAATGACTGAATTTCGATTCAAATTATCACTGGAGTACCCTTAATAACTTAAGGATTAAACCTAACAAATCTTATGCCATATTTTGATTTTCAATAGACCGCTTTCTACGGCTGGATTTAGCCCAAACTTAGATTCGATTATCAATTTTGTGGATACTGTTCGAAACTTGGGTATTGTTTTCAATATAGATAAACTTAAACTGGAAGGATCACACTGATTTGATAGCCAAAAAAAATTTATGGTATTAGTTGTGGGCTCGCTGGTTGTTCCACACTTGATGTATGCGGTGATGTTGTCTTGTCAAATATGGATTGTCACGTCATAGGGAGGTTGAATATTCTATTAAATGATTATACTATAGATATGTGTCTGGAATCCGCTGTTTTCAACATTTTGGTGACTATAGAATACGTACCCTGGGTATGACTTTTGATGGGTATTTGAGGATGAGATATTATTTAATGTTCTTTATAAAACTGCCCGTATTGGTCAACCTTCATACTTATTTCGAGAACTGGTTCCAGTGAGTTTATTGTATAAGGACCAGGAATTATATTGTCCTGCGCGTAGTAAATCTAAAATCTATCATAATTCGTTAATGTAATCATATTCGTGCGAAATTCAATGCCACGATATACATTAAATGTTTAAAATACGTCGTAAAATTTAAAAGTGAATTAAGGAAATATTTCTTTTTGTATCGTAGTGATATTTAATTTAATTTTAATTGTATTTTAAGGGTATTACTCTTAATAATTTTTTTTCTGGTTTCTTTTTTGTTTGTTTTATGAACCATTTCTTTTTTACCAAATACAGTTGAAGAGTCTTACCGTCTCAATGTATTTTTTTTAGCGAATAAAAAAATATAACATATAAAATATTGCCTAAAAACCTGGCGACATTATTTATAGGTATGGACATAACTTCCTCAGGCAATGGAAATGATGAACCAATGATCCTAAGTCTGTTCCCTGCTAAAGCTTCACATTCACATAGAATGTGCTCCGCCGTTTCCTCTGCCGTGTGGCACAGCCTACACGTATCGCAGCTCACGATTTTCATCCTGTATAGATGAGCCCCTAGATTATAGTGACCGGTCAAATATCCAATCTAGTATTTGTCTTATTTAGGAGGAGAATTTGTTCCCTCAGCCCCTTTTGTGTATGCATGAAAAAAGCGCTTAGAATACCTGCAGCCATCGGTGTCATTCCAGTGTTTTTTGACTTTCGTAGCAGTAGTTCCTTCATTATTGCTGTAATAGTTGCTTTAGCTAAACCACAAAATGGTCTAGGTTGAGTACCCAGTCAGCAGAGCTCTTTCTTGCGATGGCATCTGCCCTCGTTACCCTCTATTCCACTATGTCCAGGTATTCACATTAGTGTGAGTATATTTACTCTTGACATCTCTTTCAGTATCCCTAGACAGTCGAGCACGATCTTCGACCGTATCTCTCGAGAGCTCACGGCCATAAATGCCGCTTTGCTATCTGATAAGATATAGATCCGGTGGTTTTTATACCCCCCATCCTTGATCTACCTGATGCAAAGTTCTATAGCATGGATTTCGTCCTGGAATACGGTGCTATAGCAATCCAGAGTTGTGCCAAGTTCCATTCTTGGATTAGCCCCATATAGCCCGGAGCCAGAACATAGGTTGGTCTTAGATCCACCCGTATAGAATTTAAAGGAGTTTTCTGTGAACCTAATCTTATTCCCCGTCCAAGCCTCCCTATATTGGGAAACACAATCGAGAAGTTTTTGTCGAAGTCATACACCCTAAGAATGGCCTCTACCAGTAACCCCGAGACCGAGAATCACATCATTTCTGATTTCATAAACTATAGCCAATGGTGGTTCTTAGCCACCGTCGCTATTCCTTCGGTAACCATAGTTGTGTGTACCATTTTTCTTGCCTCGTTCTTAATGAACACAGATGCGGTGGGAGAAGATTTAAAATCGCCCCTAGCGCTGTTGAAGGCGTGGTGCGCATTGCTCCCGTAACCCCCAAACATTAGCGAATCTCTGAATTTTGTTTAAATTAACCTGTGCCCCTCTTTGCTTTGGGCCTTTTTGTTCCACACTGATGTAGGTCAAAATTGGTCTTGTTATAACCTTGTTTAACCAGAGTGTCATATTGAGGGTAAGACCCCATGTTCTTCCTATTAAGCTTTTGCACGTCCATAGGGAGATTCTTGCCTTATTTGTGGCGGCATTGGTTAATTGGGAGTTCCAGTTTAGTTTTGCATCTCCCATTACCCCCAGGTATTTCGCTTCTATCGAAAGCGAAATATATTCCTGCAAAGCGATCATAACCGTTTATTTGTTTTTAAATATAAATAATCTAAACCCACCTATAGCGAAAAGAAATAAAAAATTGTATCACATGAAGAAAATCTATTTGAAAAAATTTTCCCCCTTACCAAATTAATTCTAACAGTGTAATTTAATTTTAATTTTCTACAAACCTAAAATAAAAATATTATATACTATATAAAAAAAAAAATAAAAAAAATTTTCCGATTTGCTAATTTTTCGATAGAAATTTTTATAATATATAAAATTATAAAACACACACTAGAACGATCGCAAAAGAAAAATTCGGTTTAACATAATAAACTCTATATTATTCTATATGAAATGTAACAATAAGCAGATTTATAAAAAAAAAAAATAACAAATTTGTTTTTCTTTTTGTGAAACTATTAATTAAATCAAAAAAAAAATAATTAAAGATAAAAACTAATAATTTAATTGCTTTATCAGTGCTTTTTTTTAATTCAGTGTTTTTAAATAAAAAAAAAACAGAAATTACTTTGTAAAAATAAATAAAAAATAAATAAATAAAATACATGAAACAATTTTTGAGTTAAATAAAGATAAATTTAATTGTTTTATTAATTGTTTAATTAAGAAAGAAATTTTAAAAAAATAGTGTTATTATACGAATAATTAATAAATTTACAAATAATTATAAATGAAAAAATAAAAAACTTATTATAATAAATTTTAATTTTGAAAATAATTTTAAAAACATTTTGAATTAATTTGTGTTTGTTTAATTTTTAATTTGTGTTTGTGTTGTGTTCCATAATAATTTGTCATAATATTGAATAATATAAAACGTATATCGATTTCAAATATTAATTAATATATTTGAATTAAAACTGTATTAAATTTTGATTCTTATAGAATTTTGAATTATTTTTACTTTAATTGATTTTGCGACCATAAGACTAAACAAAAAATTGTCACCAAAATCAAAACACATAAAATAATTTATATAAAAGGTGTTGTAATTTTCCAATATAAAGATTTACAAAAATAGTTTTATTTATTATTTTTATATACATATTTTTTTTTGTTTTACCAAATTTTCATGAATTTTTTAAAATTATTTATTACAGAAAAATGACATCATCATCATATCAACGGCCAGCATTTTGGAGAGTTCCACGTTATGATGATAGTAATACATTTTTTGTACCACGTCGAAAAAAAGTTCATTTTAATGATGAGGTAAGATTTATTTGATTATTTTGTATATATATATTTTTATTTTTCATCAATAATTTATATAAAGGGTGATTTTTTAAAAGCTATAGGAAAGTTTTTCAAAAAAAAAAAAAACACATAAAATTCAGAAAAATGCATGAAATCTTTATTTGAATCGATAGTACTGTCCATATAATTTAATGTTTGAAGATTATTTCATGTAAATGTTGACGTTGACTGCGCCTCAAATGGTCCATCCGCTTAGTCCAATTTTGGCATATTCTTTCCAACATTTCGTACGGTATCTCACGAATAAATGCTTCAATGTTGTCTTCCAATGCGTCAATTGAAGCGCCGGGCTTGTCTGTATAGACATGAGCTTTAACATAGCCCCACAAAAAATAGTCTAAAGGCGTTAAATCGCACGATCTAGGCGGTCAATTGACCGGTCCCGAATGTGAAATAAAATGTTCACGGAACTCGCCTCTCAATAAGTCCATTGTTGCACGTGCTGTGTGGCATGTGGCACCGTCTTGTTGAAACCACATGTCAAGCTCTTGCATTTTGGGCAAAAAAAAGTTGGATATCATCTCACGGTAGCGCTCACCATTCACAGTTACGTTACGATTCGCATCATCTTTGAAGAAGTACGGTCCAATGATTCCACCACCCCATAAACCGCACCAAACTGTGACTTTTTCTGGATGCATTGGTAGCTGTTGCTTATTTACGTACCCATTGAACCAAAAATGAGCTTCGTCGCTGAACACAATTTCGTCGCGATGAACTTTCTGAACAGAGCACGCATTTTGATAATAAAATTCAATAATTTGCAAGCGTTGTTCGTTTGTAAGACGATTCATGGTTAAATTATAGACCAAACTGAAGATGTTTGACAGTGAAACAAAACACGAAACGTGCGTCAGCAGCTGTTTAAACCAGTGTTGCCAAAAAGATAATAGCTAAAAAATCACCCTTTATATTTGATACGACCAAAAAAAAAAAAAAAATTCGTTCGTCTTTCGTACGAACTACGAAAATAAAAAACGTTTGCCATTTCATATACCAAAAAAAAAAAATATCGACAGGAAAATGTTTGTTTATTTTAATATAAATTTATTTGTGTTTTTCATGAAAAAATAATGATGAAAAAAAAAAATAGTGTTTTCTATATAATTATAATATTTTCTATATTATAGTAAAAATAATTTAATATCTTTTTTACAACAACCTAATTTCTATATAAATTTTTAGAGTACTCGTCGTCGTCATTTTAATAAATTATATATTATTATATATCTATGTATATATACTGCGAGGATTATCGTATAGTATATTAGCCAATGAATGTTATTTAATTGCAGATGTGTCTATAAACAAATAAATACACAATTTCTAAATAAATTTTTATATAATTATTCTGTTCTGTATTTCGCATTCATTATAATTAGAGCAGTAATTTTATTTAAAATTTTTATTTTTTAAATTATATTAAAACACAATATTTTCATTTATAATAAATAGTATTAAATACATTTATTGATTTATTTAAAATTTGAGCTGTCCAAAATTTATTTAATGCATTGAAAGTTATTTAATATACATAATAATTAATGTGATTTCTCATTCCCTTTTTATTTTCATTCATATTCATTTGACATTAATTTCTTAAAAGTCTGAAAATTTGCCGAAGCAAATTAATTGTTTGTATTTGCGCATTTACTTTCAAAAATACTACTTTAACCATTATAATATCGGACACCTTTATTTTATCCGTATGCTCGATTTTGAGATGCCGAGAATGGACTTTAAACAATAATAGTTTAATCCTTCTAATTTTATTTAATAAAATTGTTGATGGTTTTAGTTAAATAATTGCGCAGACAGAAGTAAAAAAAAACTTTTTTAAAGTCAATTAGTTATGGAATTTATTTTAAAATCATTCAATTTAACAAAAAAAAATTTGACCATTATAATATCGGACACTTATATTATACGCCTCAAAAATCCTTTGTAACACCTCCTTTGGCCTATATGACAGCATCCATTCTCTTAGACTTGGTATTTACTAAATTTTTGCATTCATCTGGTGTTTTTGTATTCCTCATTTCAATGATTTTGCCTTGGAATTCTTCACTCCTTCAACGGTAACTTTCTTATAATTTTTTAACTTTGTTTTATTAATGCCCACATCGATTCTATTGGACTTAAATCGCGACTGTATGGTTCTTTTTGATCTTATTATTAATTAGAATAATACCAAATACTCCTAAAGAACTTAATGTAGGCAAGTCCACCGTATTAGATATTTAAATAAAATATGGTTTAACCGGTTCATTTGAGTCACAGAAAGTGCTGGACAATCTATTGTTACTGACCGTGATAAACTCAACTGTGAAACAAGGATAAGGATAACTGCTGTGAGTGATATAACTCTAAAATTGGCAACAGCAATCCAAAAAATGGTCGTACGAAATTGGACAAGGCAATGGATACATAACCGAACTATGAATATAAGATAAAAATAAAGACACATTTTATTAAACAATGTTTTTTCCCTAATAATAAGAACCCTAATAGTTTTTCATCCCAAATCAAAGCCCCTTTCAATTGTTTTGTGAAATTTTCAACGAATGCCAATGTTGTTGTGGGGTTGTATGTCGGTAAAAGTCGTCGCGAATTTACATTTCATTGAGTGTACGGTTAACTCCCAAAAATGCATTCATATATTAAATTACTATACCTTTTTCCATCGACTATTAAATTCTATTCAAACGGCGAATATAAAATAAGTTGTTGCTCTACCACAAACCGCTAAAGCAACTAAAACTGGTTGGAAGCTAAAGAAATGTGTTTAGAAATGGACATCTTCAGGTTTGATTTAAGTCCAATAGAATCATTGTGGATATCAAAGAAAAACATGAAAACATGATCGAAAAGTTACAATTGAACGAGTGAAGAATTCATTGAAATGTGGAACTCAAAAACACCCGACACCGCAAAAATTTAGTAAATACCACGTCTAAGAGAATGGAGACTATCATAAAGGCCAAAGGAGATGTTACAAAGGAGATTAGTGGCGTATAATATAAGTGTCCGATATTATAATGGTTAAAGTAGTATATCATTATTAGCATTGAAATTTAGAGCTTGTGAATTTTCTATAATGTTTATATTTTAATTTTTTAACTAATTTGATTTGTCATTACATTTCTTATATACTCTCTAAATCCATAATATTCTTTATGTAGCCAACATTTTTAAGATTAATATTATTAATATCATGCGTTTTCTTAAGGGTTTATGTTTATGCGGATTACTAAAACAATATCTTTTATGTATTACTATAAATAATTCAACGATTTCTTACTTACGTTACACTTCATTTATCATTCCTTTTCATTAAATTCATAATTGAATTTCAAATGCAAAATTAAAAAAATTGCAGCATTCCCTTTAAAATATATAAGAGTGTGTGTAATTAATCGTGTTTAGGATTAATTTATTTTAGTTTATTTAGTTTTCCTGATTTAGCACCATGTGATTTCTCTTTGTTCCCAAAACTTAAAATGAAATTGAAAGGAATGTTTGTTTTTGAGGATATTGAAACCATTCAAACAGCATCTACACGTGCACTAGAGGCAATACCACAAAATGAGCTGAAACACGCATTTGAATCATTATTAAATCGATGTAACGCAGTTGTATTGAATCAGGAGGAGAATATTTTGAATAAATAAAAAAAAAAAATTCAAAAATCGTGTTTTTAATGTATTTCCCAGGACTAGTCCGGAATATTAATTGTCGCACTGTGTATATGTAGTTTTTAAAATTGAAGATTTTAAAGGATAATTTATCGTTAAAGAAGAAATATTAATTATCTGTTAACCTGCGCTTGCGGTTTTTCTCATATAAGAAAATGGGTTTCTTTATTTTCGTACGATTTAAATTTCCATTAATTGAAATCATAAATTTATGAATATCTTTGGGAAATATGTTTAATGTTTAAAATTGTTAAAATTTTCACCAAAATAGATTCTGACAAAATCTCTTCGTTTATATTACAAAAATTAAAAAAAAATAATAATTATATTTTAAATAAATTAAATATAATTTTCCAATTTTTCCAAACTTTCCTCTTAATTTTTACGTAAATATTTATTTTTAAAATCGATATACTTTATATGTATATCCAACCATACCGCATATAATCTCTTTTATTAATTTTTATGCAATACGTTACCTATCATCAATATCTAATCATCCATAATTCATATTTACATTATTTACATAGAGCTACATAAATTCCAAAAACGAAATAAGAAACAAAAACAACCAAAATATTATTATGATAACAAAATAACAATAATAAAAAAAAAATATTTCAAATTCTTTTCCAACATTTCAATCATCCGCAAACCAAAATATTTATAGTTTCATTTGTATATTATAATTTATATATGGATGGATCAGTGCGGTATGTTTCTAATATCTTATCCTATAACATATATATATAATATATGCATTTATTTATCTATTGATTTTTCTAAAGTTATACAGTCTCGCGCGTGCTGTGGCGGCTGTGTTTATTCAAAATTTTGTATTTGATCTTTATTATACATAATATTGAATTGACTTCGCTTAAATACATAATATAAAATAAGTTATGTATATATAATATATATATAATGAAAGTTTTCTTTTGTAGCGGAAAAATTTTTTAAATATATAGTAGTTAGTATAATTCTATATGTAATGCTATATAAATATTATACTCTGCGAACAACATTATATTGCTGACTGCACTCAATTTCGTACACATCGAACATATAAAGTTTGTATATCCATCCATTGAATATAGACAATATGCAAAAATTTGTTGGCATTCAATTTGTTGGTCAGCCAAACAACAATTATATAAATAGAATTGGATTTTATATATATATGATATACATAGATACATAATACGATAATAGTCGCGTATAAACGTAAATAATATTTATATAGGTTTTTCCTATACACTATATATATAAATATACATATCACGACGATTATAGTACCTTTTCATTTTATTATGCGTATATATTTTCATATTATAAAATCAAAACATTTTTGTTTTGCAATGCAAAATTGTATTACTGTATTGCAGTTTTAAAATTTTATTTATATAGTAAACAATTATTTCATGTTTTAAAAAAAAATTTCTATTTAAATTCTATATAAGAAAACTATTAAATATATACAAAACAATATGATTGATGTGTGCAGTGCAGTGTTCTAGGACAAATAAACAAATTGTTCAAAATTTTCTGGTTTTCTTTTTATTTTTCAAATGGGTTAATAATAAATAATAAATTTTTAAAAATGGGTTTGGAACCCACATGTAAATGTTTCTCCAAATGTCTAATAATAATATTTACATGCTTGAGTTAACCCTTTTTCTTTTATACATTCGAGTTTCATCAGCAGTCGTTGGCTGAGAGCCCTCAGAATCATCAAGACCAAGCATTTCGGTATCTGACATATCAGACGCCGTGTCTTGAATGGAACGGTTGTGTAACTGAGGATTGTTCGGTCAGCAAACGAAAATCCTCTTTCTATGGTAAGGCTAATACTACCAGAGGGCGCCCGGTGTCTGGGAGCTGGAAGTTCTTAGTGCATTGGTCCCCTAGGAACTTTCTGAAATGGGTGTCACTATCAACATAGCCCTTCAGTTCATTGCAACCTAAGTTCTGCAATGCAAAATTTCCTAATGCCTTCAGATCCTATATCAAAGGTTTATCAAATCAAAGGTTGATGTATACAAAACTTTTATATTTCATATAGTTGTTAAACTGTCTTTTCAATCGTCTAGTCTTTGGTATGTTAAATAAATTCTCCTTCATTGAGTAAAAAATGCACGTTTTTCTGATTTAAATAACCTGTGATTTTATATGCGTAATGTGAACTTATTGCTATAGGTCCGACCAAAATATATAATTACAAATTATATGATATTTTGCAATAAATTTAACCAATTTTGGTCAACATTTTGATGTATATATGTCTTAATTTATTGCGCAGAACTTCCATAATGCGAACTGTATGGGTGCGAAATTAGTTTTTTTGATATCGCTGCTCAAACCAACAAATTTGCTTTAAATTATAATTTGTTCGTATCAAATTTGGCCGGCCTCCCACTTTTTTGAACATTACGTACTGGTAATCCATTTTTGAAGCTTTTAATAATATTATATCAAGTAGAACGTTTATAATTTTCCGTCACAAAAAAGGGTTTACTACAGAAGCTGACGACAGTTGTCCAAGCATAGAATAAACGCGTTGGCGTAAAATTATTTGTTAGCTCACTTTCATATGGTTGTTTACAAACTTATGTTTATTCAAAAATATTGAAAATAAGTTAAAAAACATTATTCTATATTTAAAAATGTCATGTTTCAAAACGATTTCGATATATAACATAAATACGCATTTTGTCTACTTATTGTCCGACGATTGCGGTAATAAAAGACTTAATTTAATTTTAAGTTTTTATATTCATCTACTTAAGTATATTTTTTGTTATAAATCATGTTATTATGATACGAATCGCCTATACTCTTTGCGATTTTGCGGACATTCTTTTATATGGTTTGAATTTCACAATGTCAATAAAAACTAAATAATAATAGATAAAACAAATCATAAGTGAACAAACGAATGTCAATATCCCGGAACGGTTTAAAAAAAAGTTGAAATAAACTGCAAAATATTAAAAACAATGAAACAATAATGGGGTGGATTATGTTCGCAAATACATCGATTTAAGATTAAAGAAGAATGTCTGTGAGGAATGTCTTTAGAGAAGTTAAAGAAGAATTGAATTGTTTGAATTGAAAAGTATAGAGATTTTAATATAAACATTTATTCACTGTGGTGTTCTTTAAAAAATATTTCACATTTCGCATATGTATTTTTAATATTAGGAGTAGGAATTAATAATGCGGATTTTTTGGCTTGAAAATGGCATTTATTTGTATAACAAAATGTAAACGTTTGCCAATGGTTGTTTGGTCGACATTCAACGCCATTGCAAGTTCATGTTGCGTTCTACACGAATTTTCATCCAATAACGCTTGCAATTCTTCGTCTTCAAATTTTTTTTGCTGACCTGGCCGTTCTTTGTCTTCCAAGTCAAAATCAGCATTTCGGAAGCGTACAAACCATCGTTCACAAGTTGCTTGAGCTGGAGCATGTCCACCATAAGCTTCAACCAACAAACGATAACTTTCAGCAGCGGTTTTCTTCAAATTAAAGAAAGTTATTAAACTTCCACCCACAACAACTTTTTCAGGCATGTGTTTCGACATATTCGAAGCAAAAAAAAGCTTTGTTGTTTACACTTCAATGAAATGACATATACTGAAATTTATAGCCTACTGACAGGCAAAAAAAAAGAAAATGGCCGCGGTGTGTTGCGATACACTCAACCCTAGTTGCGCCATCTGTTATCTAAATCCATTTTTAATTCTTACACGTAATACATAATAAGTTAAGTAAACAATTTCATATTTGGCAAAAAGAAAATGCATATTTTTAATTTTATCTGTTCGTTACTACGGCAGAATCGGTTTAGCGCCGATAAAACATCGGAATTCTATTGCCCGTAACAAAATCACTTAATCAGGTGATGAACCTTAGATGCATTGAATACATTTAAGTGATTTTGGGTGGTAAATCTATTATAATATAAATAATATATATAATATATTTATGAAATTTTGAAAATAATGCAAACATATGAGATACAAAAAAACTTACACTAAAACGAAGTAAGAAAAAGTCACTCATATGTTTTCAAACAATTGTCCAAGTTGCACTTTAGGTGGATTAGTTTTTAAATAAGATGAAATGTTTAATTTAAATGACTGATAATCAAAAGTAGAGGGAAATACTAGTTCCGGGATTTCAGTTCCAGATTCCATAATCTTGATGTTCTTGGGGATTAATAAAGAAGGATTTATCGTATATTTTCTATTTTCTAATTTCTATGTGTGGAGCTATATTTTAAATTGAAATTTATTAATTTTTTATACTATTTATATTTAAAAAAATTTTCTTAAACCTGCGCGCATATATAAATAAAAGAAAAACCCCAATCGCATGTATAATAGAAAATTGTAAAAAAATAATTGCTTTTTTGCATTATTTCAAAACATTTATATATACCAAAAACAAATCAATCGAAATATAACAACCAAATGTTCCAATCGGCTACTGTATATAAAATCAATATTTATTGCGTGTTTCATTTTTATTATTTTATTATTTTAAGAAAATTCAACATAAACCAAATAATATATTGCCAAAAAATTGTTAATTATATTGTAATGTTTTGATCGGCGATTGGAAATATTTAATTATTTAATTTTTCGTTTGTGCATATAATAAACACGCATTTACTATAATTTAAAAACTTAATGTATATATATTCATTTTATTACATTTATTTAATTAAATCTTTGCATTTGTTTTATATAGTTATTTTATTATAAATATACATATAAAATTAAATTCAATTATCGCCGTATTTTTATTGCAAACATGTTTTATATTTAAATAAGATTTGTGTAATAACTAATTTAATTTTATACATTTTATATATATTTTTTCAAATAAATTATACCAAAATAATGTGTTTTTTTTTTCAAATCATATATCGATTGAAATATTTTTCATAAGACTAAATACACACATTAAATTCTCATAATGCCGTATTAAAAACAAATATAATAATTCAATATATCATTATAATTTTCCACAATCAAATCAAAGATTTATGTTTGGATGCGCTTTTCTATAAAATAAAAAAATATTTCTTATAATTTTCTGGTTGTGCAAAGTGCAAATTAAATGTTTCTATATGTTTACGTATATATACAAAACAATTCATAATTATCATATTTCAAAATGATTTGTTATGGCGGAAAAGTTCAATGGTCTCATTAATTTTCATAAAATATATGTATATATATTTTATTATAATGGTAATTTATTAATTTTTTAATCTTCTCCATTTCTTATTTTATATTATTGTGAATTCATTTGTTTCTTTGAACAATTAAAAAAAAAAAATTTTTTTTTATTTGCGGTAAATTAAAAATGTTGATAAATTTAATATTTTTTTCGTTGTCCTCTTTTGAATATCATATCAATAAAATATATTTATAGAGAACATTTTAAGAATTTTATTTAAAAATTATTTGCCGTGTCGTTGCAATTTTCTTTCAATTTTTTTTTTTACAATTATTGTCCACAATTAAATTTAAAAATAAGAAAATGTGCAAATTTATACAAGTAGAATTGCTATTTTGGATTTTGGATGAAAAGAAAATTTCTTTTTTTTTATTTTAATTGTATGTGAATTGTGTGATTCATTTAAATAAAAACCTACACGCATTTATGAAATAAAATTTAAGTATATGTTAATTTACGATTACAGAAATTTTTGGTTAAAAATTTGCAAATAAATTACACTTTAAAGTCGTGAAAATTTTGGAAAATTCTCAATGATGATCAATTCGTTCCCGCAGGCACAAGTCTTATATTTTATATAATTCTCAAAAATTTCACTATTTATCATATATTTGATACGCATTTTCCAAAAAAAAAAAT
This sequence comes from Dilophus febrilis, assembly GCA_958336335.1. NCBI lineage: Eukaryota > Metazoa > Arthropoda > Insecta > Diptera > Bibionidae > Dilophus > Dilophus febrilis. The sequence goes on from OY284469.1 coordinate 37,354,458, forward strand.
GGACAATATAAGTCTTAAAAATTATGGGAAATTCTCAATTTTGAATCAATAATCAATAAGATTAAAAGTATAGTTTAATGATTTACAGAGATGATATTCATTAAAGTATAAATTATCTTGTAAAAAAAGGGTAAAAACGATTGATGATTAACGAGTTTTCCAAAAATCGCTAAATCAAAAACTTATTTGATAGAAATTTTCGGAATAAAATGGACAATTCTGAATCAATATTTGTAGCAAGGAAAAATCTCTTCAAATATTTTTTACGTAGAGATCGATAGAAATTGATCTTTGAAAATTTTAACAGATAAAATATATAATTGATTTTTTTTTCTATTTAATCACAATCTTTTTCATTAATGTTTAATCGTATTCATATGATTGATTTTGGTTTCTACAATGCATTATAAAAATAGCTTTAAGTTTATATAAAGGTATTGTATATGTTATACAGGGAGTCCCAGTACAGGATGCCAACCCGAAACACCTCATTTCCAATCAAAAAATGTATGCGACCCTATGTCTATCTCGCTTGGGTTTCGGGCTAGCCCGAAAAAACAATTTTGCAGAAGTTCAAGGTAGTACGTAAATGTTATTTACCATATCTTGCCAACCACTTATCGGAATCGAATAATTATACCCTTGTTGGAAAGGTATTTTAACTATCTTTAATTCTTTTTAATACCATAAACATCGGCGACAACCCGTTTTCATGCTATAGCTGGTTAAACACAAGAAATTTCAACGGCTTCAAATATTTATTTGAAAAATATGCATTCCAATATTATTTTCGTCACATCTCTCAAACGAGTTGACACTTTTTAAAAGTTTGTACACCAAATTAAAGCTAAAAAAATCAAAGAAAGTTTTCCTAAAAACCAACCGCTAATAAACGTAAAAGTCCTACAGTTCTAGGCTTGTAAAATAACAAAAATATTTGAAGCCGTTGAATTTTTGTGTGTTTAACCAGCTATAGCATGAAAACGGGTTGTCGCCGATATTTATATTATTTGAAAGAGTTAAAGGTAGTTAAAATACCTTTCCAACAAGGTTATAATTATTGGATTCTGAGCAGCGGTTGCTGAGATATGGTAAATAACATTTACGTACTACCTTGAACTTCAACAAAATCGTTTTTTTATAGACATGGGGTCGCCATACATTTTTTGATTGGAAATGAGGTGTAGAACCTGCCTGTTTCGGGTTGGCACCCTGTACTAGGACACCCATATTCATAAAAAATGGATACATCAATAACCTTTAGTTGTAATTTTGATAACATACACAAGACATTGATCATATACTAATTGATTGCGATTAAATCGACATTTCTTAACGCGTCAACAACACCACCGCAATAATGATGATTAAGAAGAGATTAAATGATTATAAACATATTGAGATGATTCATATAACTATATATTGTTATATATAACATATCAAATGAATAATCAAAATATTTGTCTATATATTGTTTGAATATTTAAATTATTCAAACATCAAATATTTGTGTTAATTTTATTATTATGAAATATATATATATATAAGACATTTGTATTACATTAAAAAATTACATTTTAAACTAAATCAAAATCAAATTTGGTTGTTATAAAATTAAAAAACAAACAGTTGACATAAAACGATACAGCTGTATGCGATATGATTCTAAATTCGTTTGCATATAGTTCATCTCATATACTTTATATGTATTTATATATGCACCATCATTTCCCTTCATTTTCAAATTTGTATTAATTAGATATATCTAAATATATATAAATAAATATATATACTTATATAGCGCGATGAGAAGACAGCAGGGTCAAGGATATATATAGTTAATAGTTATATGAATATCTATGTATATTGTATATATTTCGAATATATATAGAAATTACCTATTGGTTTATAAACATATATTTGTGTAATAAAATATATAGAATTTTCTAAATATATATTCGGATATAGTTCAGCAGAGAATAGGAAACTTTTTTTTTCTATACATATGATATATATTAAATTAAGTGATATGTGAGAATGTATGAATAAGTTTCTTTTTTATTATACATATACTTTCAGTTAGAAAATAAACACATACCAATTTCACATTATGTATATCAACAGGTACATCATAGTCGGAGCTGGAAAATGTTTTTTGATATGTTTTATGAAAAGGATAGGATATTTCAAAAGAACCGAAGCCTAAAAGCAAAGTAATTTTTCTACATAAAACAATTTTTCAAACAAAATTTTCCGAAAAATTCAATTATCCCAATTTTGAGGTTTTCGAATTTCCGCCCTAGAGTTTGTCCAATTTTCATTTTACTCAAATAATTTAAAAATTCAATCGATTTTTGATATTTAAAAAAGGAAAATTTGATATTTTCCAACAAAATGTTTGTAAAATGTATTCCATTTTTGATGTGCTGTATAAAATGTTTCTACCGTTCACTTTTACAATACCGGAAATTTCTTGGAATTTTCACTGAATTCTGACGGAAAATCTGCGAATTTGTTTTGAACCAATAGAGCGATTTTCAAATTTTCTCCCATGAAATATTACGAATTTATTAAATTTTTAAATTATGGTGAGAAAAACGAAAGTTTAAAAGAAAACCCCAGGTTATAATAGTAAAAAAAATAGAAAATTTAGAAAAGAAAAGTCGATTTTCCGGAAAATTTATTGGGAGTATGCATTAATTCGTGCGGTTTTCTAAGAGTGTGCGTTACTAGCTTTGGGAGTATGCATTATTTTGCGTCGTGATCCGTCATTTGAAAGCTACCGTTATTGCTCGTCTTTTTCAGTATATGTCATTTGATTGAAGCGTAAACAACATTTTTTTCTATTCATTGGAACTTTAACATGAAGAAAAGTGCTACCGAAAGTCATCGTATTTTAGTAGAGGTATGTTGTGGCCATGATCTAGCTGAAAGAACGTGTCAGAAGTGATTTTCACGTTTTAAAAGTGGCGATTTCAACTTAGAAGACGATGAACGACCCGGACAGCCCAAAAAGGTTTGAAGATGAAGAATTGGAGGCATTGCTTGATGAAGATACGTGCCAAACGCAACAAGGTCTTGCAAAAGTCTTGTTGGGAGTTGATCAAGCAACCATTTCCAGACGTTAAAAAGCATCGGGATTCATCCAAAAGCTTGGAAATTGGGTGCCGTATGAATTAAAGTCAAGAGATATCGAACGCCGATTCCGCATGTCGGAAATGTTGCTTCAACGCCACAAAAACAAGTCGTTTTTGCATCGGATTATCACTGGTGATGAAAAATGGATTCATTACGATAACCCCAAGCGCCAGAAATCGTATGTGAAGCCCGGCCAACCATCAACATCCACGGCAAAGCCGAATATCCACGGTGCCAAGGTAATGCTCTGCATTTGGTGGGATAAGAAGGGTGTGTTGTATTATGAGCTGTTGAAATCGGGTCAGACGATCAAAGGGGACCTCTACCGAACACAATTAATTCGTTTGAAGAGAGCGATTGCGGAAAAACGGCCAGAATATGCAATCAGAGACGAAGTCATAATTTTCCATCATGACAATACTCGGCCACATGTTTCAAGACCGGTTTAAAACTATTTGGAAAATGGTGTGTGGGAAGTTCTACCACACTCGCCTTATAGCCCAGACATATCCCCTTCTGAATAATACTTGTTCAGATCAATGCCGTATGCCCTCACCGGAATACGCTTCACTTCAGAACAGGGTATCAAAAATTGGCTCCATTCGTTCTTCACCACCAAGCCGGAGAAGTTCTTTTGGGATGGAATCCACAAACTGCCTGAAAGATGGGCAAATGTTGTAGCGTCCAATGGACAATACTTTGATCATTGATTGTGTAACCACAATTTTTTCACAATAAAGCCTTGGTTTTCGAAAAAAAAAACCCATTAATTAATGCATACTCCCTGTTATAAATCAACTAATTAGACATGCGCTGTTCAGAATATCCTATATCCTCCTTAGAAATCTGACTAACAATATTCATCTCCGTCTATGAGGTACATATAAATGAATACACTATCTTGTATATAAATTGTCATCAATTGAAATATTTATCGAGAATATATTGCCTTAAAATCAACATGCGATCACTATCTCATCATCATCATCATCATCATCATCATGATCATGATCATCCTTATATTGTCTTTTAGATATATCTTTTATAAAGAAGAAAATGTTTTTGTTTATCTTTTTTATATCTATAGTATATTTAAATATAAATCTATATGTAAATGAACACAAATTTTAATCCGCATAGCATCGAAATTATTTTAATTTTGTTTTTCTTTTTTTTTTTAATTTGTGAATTTGAAATTGCATTTTATAAATATATATATATATACAGTACAGTGAACAGAGTACCTCTTCTGTAAAGATTCGTTGGTTTGTTGTCTTTAAAGTTATATATATATACAATAGTATAATTTACGCAGTATAAAATCTCAATTTATATAAACCAAACTATATATGTATAAGCATCTTATATACAAAAAAAATATAATAACAAACAGAACAGAAAAAAAACACAACATTTACTATATGCGGGTTTTAATTTAGTACTTGGGTAACTTTGAATATGTTCAAATCGGGATTGTTGAAATTTTGAAATTTAAAAATTTTATATTTTATGGTTTTTTTTATTTAAATTTTTAAATACCAAATAAACAAAAATAAAACACACACAAATTTAAGTGATTTTATTATTGAAAGATATATATAAAATATACTTGAGAAAAAAAAAATTTGTTGTTTTTTTTTTCTTTCTATTTTTGCAATAATTCGGTAAAATCCAAAAAATAAAAACCAATTTTTTTTTTGTTTTTAATTGATTTTGAATTGATGTTGTGCATATTTCAAATAAAAAACTCTACGTGCGGTTAAATTTAAAAAAACGAAATATATATTTTTATTATAAAGTGAAAAAATTGTGTGTATATTATTGTTATAAAGAAAAATAAGTGTTGTTTATTGTGCGGCATCGAACGCGTAAAGTTACTTCTTCTATATTGATCTTTAATTTCTATTGACCGCTGGGAAATTTTTTCTAATAAAATTGTTTGGGTTTGTGTGTGTTTGTTTGTTTTTTTTTGTGAAAAACGGCAGCGGATATCGGAAGTGTAAAAATTAATTAAAAAATAATTATAATTTGTGTTTAAAATAAATTCAAAATAAAGGTGTAAACATAATAAAGGTGTAAAAAAAAGAAAAAAAAAATAAAATAAAATTGTTAAAGTGTAAATAAAATCAAATCAATCAATTTTTTTTTTTGTTTTATATTCGATATGGCTCCTACAAAATTACATGAATTTGCTGTTACCTTAGAACGTAAAAATACACAAACACCATGGGGAATACGTTTAGTTGGTGGTAGTGATTTAGATACACCATTAATTGTTACTAAGGTGCGTGTGATCAAGTTATTTTTCCTTTTATTTCATCAATTCTTATATATATTTAAATTAATCAAGAATTCATATTAAATTAAATCAAAAAATAAAATGAATTCGATTAATTAAATATATTTCATATATTTATACCAACATTTACGATAATTTTCCATTTCAAGTGGATTTATATTTTTATGAGTATTGATGTTATAAAAAAAAAGAATTAAAATTTCATAATCAATCTTAAAAAATTTTGTTTTTTTTTTTTAGTTATTGAAATATTGCATAAATTTTTATTAAATCTTCGTTTTTTTCTATATATACATAATAATAATATTTTAAAATACATTTTTTCTTTTATAAAATCATATGTTTTTCATAACCTTTTAATCAATCGTCGTCGGTTTAAATTAAAAATAAAAATTTAATTATCTTAAATTCGTTATATTACTTACCATTTGATTTCTTTGTCAGTCATACCAATTTTTAATCATATTAAATGCTTCTTTTTTTTTAAATTGGGTGAGGAAATCCTTTTTACTGCGGACATAGTCTCGGACTCTCGTTACCGGATGTAACATTGTGACCGACTAAATACTCACCGTGGGGTCTATTGTACTCCTCGAATATAATTATAATAACGTATTTAATCGTATTTAAAATTGTGAATTGGTCTCGAAAGTATATGAGACTGTTGGACTAAGGATTTTTACGATTGACTTGACTTCTGATTCAATTGGCTCAGCAGTCGGACAAAGATCCCCTAGAATCAAAAACCAAGCATTTCGGTATCTGAAATATAGTGTCTTGAATGGAACGGCAACGGTGTACCGTTGTTTCATTTGATATGCGTTAAGATACACATCATAATTTTCGGCATTTTGTTGGAGTACATTTACTGTTGTTGACTTGTCACTGTGGATTGGTTGGTCAGCCATATAGAAGAGTCTCTTTCTATGATAAGACTAATACGCCTAGTGGGCACCCGTTGTCGGGGAGCTGGAAGTCATCAATCATATTTAATAACAAACATGGACGTATAAATGCGGCAGAATTTATATATAAAGGGTGATTTTTTAAAAGCTGTATAGGAAAGTTTTTAAAAAAAAAACACATAAAATTCAGAAAAATGCATGAAATCTTTATTTGAATCGATATTACGGTTCATATAATATAATGTTTGAAGATTATTTCATGCAAATGTTGACCTTGACTCCGCCTCAAATGGTCCATCCGCTTAGTCCAATTTTGGCATACTCTTTCCAACATTGCGGCCGGTATCTCACGAATAAATGCTTCAATGTTGTCTTCTTGAATGAAGAAATTGAAGCGGGCTTGTCTGTATAGACATGAGCTTTAACATAGCCCCACAAAAAATAGTCTAAAGGCGTTACATCGCACTATCTAGGCCAAAAAGATAATAGCTAAAAAACCACCCTTTATATATGTGTATCCTTAAAGGAATCTCATAGTATGAAAAGCTAGAGAAGAAAAATTCCGTATAGTTGTTCAATATTGCGAAAACTGAAATTTCTATTTGACAGATATTATACGAGTAACTAAATCTGATTGCTCTATAATTAATAAAATTAAAAATCAAATTTTTAAAAATGTCATTTGAAGAATTCTATTGATAAACATATAGAAATTCTAATAATATTGATGTGTGCGTAATTAATCCGTTCGCGGTTTTAGTAATCATTATCATAACTTTTAGAATATAAAATAAATCATTACAATCGATAATTAGTTTTAGCGTCCAACAACAGCCTCCTGTTGTTAGTTCCTTAATTATTGTTGCTTTCATACGGTGTCGGTAATTATAGGTATACGACCTTTAGCGTGGGAAAAATACAACCCTGTGTAAAAATTCCAATTCAAAAATAAAACCTAAAAACACAAAACATATTTTAAGTCTTGATTTAAAGTTTTAAACCCGCACTACCCCAAAATTTTGTAAGAATTTTCGGTTTGAATTTTTATCAATTACACCACAGAGTCCACACTTATAGAATATACATTTATATATACATATATTCATCATGATTTAACTGATTTAGTTATGGTTACCCTGTTAAGCTAAAGCGGATATCAGACGATCAGAATATATATTCTTAATTGTTTGTGCTTAAATTTTAATATAGGATTTTTTACCAGTAAGAGCGAAATGGATATAAATAAAAATGAGGAGGATATCAGATGAAATAATTCTTGCTCTTCAGAATATAAATTCTGAAATTTAGAAAATCATTTCTAAATTATTGCACTTACATTTTAAGAACATATTTTATCAATACAAAATTTTTAGTTTTAAAATTTCCTGCTAATTTTTATTGCAGATGATAAGAAATAATATATAATAAACAAAGAACTTTTTATTGTAATGTTTACATTCATATATAGTTCTGTATATTTCACACATAAATGGTTTCTCTTTTTCGCTTTAGCATAAAGTTTGGAATATATATTCTGTCGTCTGATATCCGCTTAAGACTAGATAAGTTTCCTTCTTATTATATTGCGACACATTCACCTAAACCAATTGCTTTTCCTATTTAGATAAAACAAAATGAATATATAAGAAAACGGGGTTACGATGATTTTATGGTTTTACAATACTTCTTGCAAAAAAAAATATCAGAGGCATATCTGTAATATTTATATAAACAAAAAAGATTTGTAATACCTCTTCTTAACAAATATCATACGAAATCCTTAATTTTCTAATTACATTTACAATTCTCATGAATATACATCTTTAACTATACTAAAAAAAATCTAAAATGTTTATCATTTATACATATTCAAATTGTTTGTGTCTGAGTTTGACTTGTTTTTATTAACCGGCAATTTTAGTTATTAAAACCATAATTGAAATTGTATTAGTTAGGATAAGAAGAAGAACTAAATCAAAAACAAATGTTTTACATTTAATTTTCATTATATATGTTTGTAAAGGTGTTGTATTTCATCCTAAAACAGAATACACCAAACAGAATTGAATAAACAACATAAAAAATTGTTTTATCTATATATACATATACTATAAATTAATATATAAAAAATAAACACGGTTTTAATTCGGTTTATTTAAATTATGTTATGATTTTTTCCTTTTTTTAATTCTAAATTTAGAATACTATGTCATGTACGCAATCTTATATATATAGTAGAATTACACACACACACACATATTTAGATCATATTCTATAAAAAAAATTGTGGTGAGGAAATTTTTCTAACATGTAATAAAATCTTTTACCATTACGTGTAATAGAAAAATATGTATTATAAATATATATATATATAGGTATTTATTTATATAACTATATATTTTAAGTACTTACATATGCATTGCATTGCATATACTATATATATATATATATAAATGTATATTATATATACATAAAGATTGATTTATTTTGATAAGAAAAAACCACACTTTTTTTTTTACCACACATGTTAATTTTCACTATATGCATATATATAAAAGATTAATAATAACATTTATTTTATGGGTTTATATTTAGATAAAATTAGAGCATCTAAAATATGTGATGTAATATGATATAGTATATATATATATATATAAAAGTGTAATCGATGGCCTTGAATATAATTTATTAAGAATTTTGTTAGTTGAATGTTTTATCAACTGCATCACAGATTTATCTATTATATTATATATAAAAAAAATTAACCTTTTGATTTCATTTGTTAATATTCACTTTTCTGTAAAGTACATTTATGAATCATAAAATAAAATTAATTTTTCGCTTTACTACCAACAATCTCGTTTTAGCGTCCAACAACAGCCTTCTGTTGTTAGTTTCTTAATTTGTGGCTTTTACGGTGTCCGTAATTGGCCGTACGACCAACCGCAAGGGGAAAATGCATCTCTGTGTTAAACTTCAGATTCGAAAAATAACGGAAAACATAAAACATTTTATGTCTTCAGTAGGATTCGAACCCACGACCCCAAAATTTCGTTAGAATTTTAGGTTGCCATCTTTATCATTTACACCACAGAGACATAATCATAATCGGTGTAAATTGAAAACAATCTTAATAAAATATATATAAGCAGCTAACGACAAAAAAAAAATGTATACCGTTAATTTTTAGTTAAATTTTTTGAACTTCTCTACTAATATATTATCCAAATGGTCCAAGTCATAATGACATCGTTTCGTGGAGATTTGGAGTTAAACCTAGCCCTGGTTCCTGAGTTATATGGGGCCTATAGAAAATTATGATTATAGACACCGTTTTGATAATATCATAGAGGGCGGAAAAAGGAACAGTTTTTTGGTCAAATATGATCTTACTCTTTCAGATTTCAGAATTCTAGTTCAACTTCTATAGTTCACTCATAAAAAAGTTTATGCTTAAAATTTCAAATCCGTTAAGGGCGTTAAGTCCCGCAAAATCAAATCAATCAATTCCCGAGAAAAGTTAAGACAACCGACCAAAATGGAATATTACGTTTGAAATATTTTTCGATTATCTTCAAAGCGCACATATATAGTTTCAATTTGATCCGCGATTAACACCTGATTGGTGTGGCTTGTGATGGTAAAAAAATTTAGGAAACAGCAAATTATATATTTCTTTACCTTATGAAAACAAGAAGAATAACTTAATGATTTTGAGCGATGGCATGCGGAGTTGAATCGTCTTCAAAAATAATAAATTTAGAAATAAATTCACTATATGGTTGGTATAACATCATTTATTATATGATAGCAAAGCAATTAACATTATATTTGAATTATTTGCATTGGGCTGGGTCGCGTCCATCCCCTAAACACTTGACTCCCTGGGGTCATTATGTTTTATTCATCCATTCATTCTTTTATTCTTTATTCATCCATTCATTGACCCTGCTCAAAAACCTGGCCAACTTATCGATGGGCATGGACATAACTTCCTCTGGCAATGGAAATGACGAACCAATGATCCTCAGGCTACTCCCTGCTAAAGTTTCACATTCACAGAGAATGTGCCCCGCAGTTTCCTCTTCCGAGTGGCACAGCCTACACGTATTGCAGCTAGCGATTTTCATCCTGTATAGATGATAGTGACCGGTTAAATATATTTCACCAATACCAAAACCTGCAGTCATGGCTTCCCATACCATGACATACCATGGTAACGTTCACCAAACCAGTGACGCTCTTTACATTTCCCATCTTGTTCAATACGATTAAATTTAGATTCTTCCATAAATATTATTCCCTTTGACAATCTCTAATGACCAATTTTAATGTTCCTTGACCTATTCTCTTCTCTGACGGTTGTACATCCTTTGCCCCATCCGTATTATATCTTTTAATAAATCGTCTTACTGTAGTTGAATTACAACCTATTTTGAAGGCTAACAATTTGAAGGTTACTTAAAAGAACATTTTTACCATTTAGAATCAACCTGTATTGCAATTTTCACTTTCATTCTAGTGTTTGCAACATTCGGCATTGTTTTTATTTACATTAGGAATATGTTCATGCACTTATAATATGATTAATCGAAATTGAAAATGATACGAATTTGCACAGATCTGTTGTACAAACATTTGCAATATATAGCGACATTTATGTATATTATCATGTTTTATTGATAAAAAAAAATTAATGACCAAAAGTCTACAATTCGATGAGTAAAATAAAGGGGAACATTGACGTTATAGTTGTATATTACATTTATTCGATTTGTTATTCAGGATGTATAGGTGTAACAGGATATAACGCAAGGGATATATTCATATTTAAAGTATAAAAGTTAATTTTTCTCTATTTTCCTTAAACAACTTGTCAATTACTATACAATTACTATATAAATATTATAAACAAATATTATAAAAAATTATTAGTCCAAACTAACAAACGATTAGATTTTGAATTTATATATACTGATTTAAATTATATTTAATCAATGTCTATATTATGAGGGTTTTTTTTGTGCCGATACGTTAATTTACCGCATAAATATAACTGTTTTAAATGTAATTAATTTATGTATGTATTGGAATATATTTACAATATTTAAACCAAAAAATTTATTATATAATAATAACAAATGAATTAATCGATATACATTTTAATTTCGAACGCATTATATAAATATTGAAAATATGTTTATTTTATTTTTATTTTTTTTTTTTGGTTGATGCTGCCTGGCGGCGATGATATATTCAGAATTGCAATAAATAAAAGAAAATCCAATATACATATACCTTATATATTATATAAAGTATAAAGCATAGGCGGAGCGGGCAATGTTATATTACCTCCTCCATCCTTTTGGTAATATTTCAAAAGACACATGACCAAAATCAAATTAATTATTCTACAAAAAAGAATTTGTTTTCATACAAAATTTTCCGGAAAATTCAATTTTCCAAATTTTTAATTTTTCATTCACTTCATTCACATTTTCCATAAAGTGTACGTAAAACTTTGTCCAATTTTAGATGTACTGTTAAAAATGTTTTGTACTATTTTTGGTCGTTCACTTTTGTATCCTAAATTTCTTTGAATTTTCACTGAACTGTAATCGAAAATAACCTATGTATCATAAGTAGCTGGACAAAATTCAAACGCGGTAAAACATGGGCAAACATGCTTCAATCTTTACAAATCTTTTGAAAGTATGTGAACAAAATCATTTGCGATCACGCGTATTTAAATTGCTTGGACAAGAAGATAAAAACTACGTTTTGCGACATTTTCTGAATGAAGGTATAGTCGTGATTATATATTATATATTATATATTCGATGATTATATATTATATCACATTATCGGGAGTGATACTATTATTAGCGCTGTAGTATCCTTGATTTGCGATATCGGTACTATTTGAAAACGTAAAATATTTTTCATCATCCATAATGATGACTGTTTCGCCTTGCAAAAATGTTGACGCAATAATCTACGTTTCCCAGGAATTTCTATTAATTGTTTGTCAGTGTACCTGGGTTAACAATCCTTTTGTATCTTTTTAATTTCATTTTCTTCAAATTCCGACTAATGGTGTCTTTTGAAACCTTGAATTGTCTGGCTAATTTGCGTGTACTCACCCCGATTGTGTTTTCAGCTTTCTTTTGTGGTGTTCAATATTGGCTTTCTTCCCGATTGTTTAATATTATTAGGTTCTTCTTCTATCTGGAAATCATCGAATATATTGTACTACGATTATATCCTTGTCAAAGCAATTTAAATACGTGTAATCGCAAATGATTTTGTTCACATACTTTCATTTTGATTTCAAATGTAATACTGGGGTGGCATTATGGGAGTCGATACCATCGTCTATCGCCTATCGTCTAAAATTACGATACTCAATTATTTTGATATTATGGTAGTCGATTTTGTGGGTATCGATATTATTTGTATATCGTCTCCGTGGATATTGTTGTGGCAAATGATTTTCATGTAGAAAAACAAAAAGTTTATTATTTCTATGAGAATGAGATTGAAAGTATTATTTTTATGAGAATTGCTTTTGTACTTTTAATGAATATTAAAATTGAATAAATGAACAAAAACAAAAGAAAGCAATACAAACGACAATCGTAACGATAGCTACTACCCTATCGTCAAAAATTATCGTCTTAAACCGACGATATCGTCTGCCATAATTGCAAAAATGAAAAAATCGTATGTTTGACGACAATCGTCTATCGTAATCGAATGCGATAATTCCACCTCTGATTGAATATGATTGTTGAATACTGAGAGGATTTACAAAAAAAAATTTGTAAAGATTGAAGCATGTTTGCCCATGTTTTGCCGCGTTTGAATTTTGTCCAGCTACTTATGATACATAGGTTATACTATATCTTTTTAGCCAATAAGACGATTTTTAAATTTTCTTCTATATGAAATATTAAGAATTGATTGAATTTTTAAAGTATGAAAAGAAAACCGAAAATTTATAAGGAAACCTCGTGTTGTATTAGTAAAAAAAATAGAAGACTTTGAAAATTTTGTTCGGTGCACGACCAAATTTTCTTTTATAAATCATGATTAGACGCCTAACCTGTTGGAAATCTGGCTAACAATTTCGCATCTTCGTCTATGGTATATAAAATGATAAAATTAAAACTATAAAGTACATATAAAATGATAAAATTAACTATATACAAAATAAAACAAAACAAAAAATTTGTAATAAACAGACAAATTTTCTATTTATAATATATTTTAAAATTTATAAAATAACCATACAACGAAGATGCATGCAAAAATATATATTGATATAAATTTCAATTCTTTTGTATATATATAAACAAAACATTAAAATTTTCGCATTTTCTTTAATTTTCTTCAATATATAAACAAAACTGTACAATAAACAAAACCGTGCCATAAAATCCCGATTAATAAAAATATAGAACAAAATATATAGACAAAAATTCAACACAACACAATACAAAAATAATATGCAATACAAATTATAAAATTAAAATTTTCCAAATATAAAAATGTTTTTTGTAAAAAAGGAAAATAATTGGAAAATTTTGTATGTATTATGGCGAATTTTCCTATATTTATAATAATGTTGGAAAATAATAATTTTCCATTTGTTAACATTTTCAATGTTTTTAAATAATTTGAGCTTTTTAGTTTTTTAATTATAAATAGAAAAACATAAAAACTATATGGATTTGGAAAAATAAATAAAAAATTATGATGAAAATCCTTCGGAAAATTATTATTGTATAGTTTATGCAAATATAAAATTTTTTTTTTTCAATAATAAAATAATATGATTTAAACAGAAAATTCTAATTTTAATCAAAAAAATATTCAAAATAAATTAATTTTATAACATATAACAAAATATGAATGACAAAGGGGGAAATTCAAATTATTTACATAATATTACATTTTTATTGAGCCTTGTGCTACTTTTTTTTTCATTTCATTTGCGTGCATTTACAAAAAATATAAAAACAAATCCTTGATTTAATTTTCTATATGGTCAAATGCGTATTTAAATTTTGTAATTGAATTTTATGTATGCGCGGTCGTATGTAATATTTTAAAATAAAAAATGTCATTTTCATTAAAATTTACTCTTTTTTTTATCATATATACCTTCATAAATGTATAATTAAATATATATATATGTAATAAATGCGGTTGTTAATCTTATATATTGTATATTTAAAATAAATTAAATTGTTTTTTTTTTTAATTTGTTTGTATTTATATCTATAGTATAAAATGTCACATATTCGTGTGCAAATTCATTGCAATTCATAAAAATTAATTCGCGGTGCGCGTAGTTCGCCGCCAAAAATTATAAAATAGAATAATTAAACTAATAATTTTGTTTTTAATAAAATGTTCAAGGAATTGTTTATTTTAATATTTTAATGCGCAAAGGAATTTTTATATTTTGTGTGGGATAAATGCATTTATTGGTTCAATTATAAGGATTTAATTTTTCTGAATATTTTCTGATATTTACGTGTTTATTTGCGAAAATACAACAAAGTATTTTGTAAAATTATATATAGTATAAAACAACCATAAGTTATCGTAATCCAAATTAATCTCTTAACATTCATCCGATTTCTATACCTTATGGAAACAAACTTTAATCGTATGATTATCTTATATTTATTTATTTAAAAAATTATCCTTATGTAATGCATTACCAAAAGTAATCTTTACTTGATATAGGTCTGATTACAACAAATACAATAAATTTAGAGTAATCTTTTAAAATTTACTTAATAACATATTGATTTAATATTGAAATGAACAATCAAGAAAGGTTACAACCACTGATTATTACAAACAAATATTTATGTCAGATTTTTACATCATTGCCCATTAACAAATAGCTATAAAAGTTATATGACATTAGCTAAAAGCGTTAAAGGGATTAAATCGATCTTAATTGATATGAAGGGTTTCTATGTTAAAAAAAATCGTTCGACCGTAATTCTCGAAAATTTAATTTTTCCAATAAGAAAGCACAATCCACCCTTACCATTAATTAATTCACATATAAATGACAGACCAATGTATTCCCTATAAGTTTTTCAAGTGTTGACAAATGTAATAAAGCAATTTTAGGGATGTTACGTGGAAAATTGGTAATACAGTTGGATCACACTGCAAAAAAGGCATCTAAAAGCAAATCTTATAAATTGTCTTTGTCTTTAGATATATCCCTCTAAATTACATATCTATGCTGATGATGTGCAATTGTACCAGCATTGCTGATTGAATCTGTATGCTTTTTTTTGTTCAAGCGATCAATCGTGATTTATAAACAAAAATGTTGATACTGCATTTTACTGCACCTAACATTTTACTGAACTCTTTCTGTATACCATTCTCTACAACTGTTTATAATCTGGGAATGGTTTTCAATAAGACACTAACTTTGAGTGATCACATAAACCAGATATCGCAAAGGATCTACTCCGGATTGCGTAGACTTTGAAAACTTGCTAAAATTACGTCTTGTGGAAAACTTGCTAAAAATACCTCCCGTTTATTTCTGTTTAGGATGTTATTGATGCCTGATCTGTTATATGGGGATGTTGTTATTGCTCCCTTTGACTCCAAGTGTCGAATTGGGCTTTCGGTAATATTTAATTCACGCGTTAGGTATATTCATTGCCTTGAACGTTTCGATCATATATATCTTCATAATCCAGAATGACATTTTTGGATACAGGCTTTTCAAATATTATGTCATTCCTTTTACATTTTACAATTGCCATCGCAATCTCCATCGCTTTCCCTTTTGGTGTTTGGTGTTAATTTGTGGAATTCATTGCCAGACAATTCTAAAAAGAGCTAGTAGTGTTGATGGTTTTAGGGCCACTTGTGCTTACTTTTAAATATACTTAACTTTTCTATTTACTTATTAATGGTTTAATTAATTGTCATCTCCGTATTTCTATTAAGTATTCACTACATTAATTCATTGTGAGTTATCTTAATCAATTTGATTTCATCTGAAAATGTTATTGAATGTTCTTAATTAAGGGGGGGGGGGGGGGGGTGGGAAAAACAAAAAAGGAGAAAAGAAGATAAACAAATTATTATTATTGTTTTAACTTTTAAATTATATGTACTTGATGCGCACAATTTGTAATGAGTTCGTCTCACGTGCACAATTTGAATTGAATAAATAAATAAATAAATAAATATATTCCAACCTGTATTTTGTATTTGAATAGTACGGCCACCAAACCTCAAACATGCATATTCAAATATTGATCGAACCACGCAGTGAGTAAACAATAAGGATTGAAAAAATTCTATCCATACGCATATAATAAAACCAATTGCAGAATTTGCGTGACTAACTGCGTGAGTTTTTAAATGTAAGTTTGACATCTAAATAAACCCCAAAAATAATCGAAAGTTTTATCCAAAATATTACCATTTAAATGGTAACAATTAATTTTAGTATGTTCGTTTACACATAAAACGCATAATCTTACTTTTGTTATGCTATTTAAAATCTTTATAATTTCTAGAACAGCAATCAGTAAATACGTTTTATAGGGTTTTACCCGATGCTATGAGGAGTATAATGGGTAAGGGAAAGGGAAAGGAAGGCAGTTTTTTTTTAATTTTTTTGTTTTAAAATTTTGGGGTCATGGGTTCGAATCCTACTGAAGACATAAAATATGTTTTGTGCTTTTGGTTATCGTTGATTGGAATGCGAAAAATTAATTTTATTTTTTATTAATAGGATTAAAAAAAAATAAAAGCAAGAATTTTAATTTTCCTGAATTATAACTGGATACTGAATAAAAAAAATGCACAAAGAACCACTTGAAGATTTGCAAAGTTTAACAACGTCATCCGCAAAAACTTTACGCACTCTGAATGTTTAATAACAGTATACAAGTCATTGATAAAAATCATGACAAATATAATGGGTTCCAAATAGCTATCCTGTGGCACCCCGAAATCTAACAACAAGGCTTTTTTGGACTTCACGCATTATTATATAATACGCTATACAGGTACGATCAAACAAATAGGAACAAATCCAAGACACACAGTTTTGATCGAAACTTGTTTGCCAATAATTGTTTAATCAAAAGGTTTCCATGTGACATTTTATCGAACGCCTTACAAAAATCGGTAAAAATACAATCAACCTGAACACCAACATAAATCAAATTTATCAAATATATATTACAATTCTTGTAATTTGAAGTTTATCGTATAGAAACTGATATCAGAAATATACTATAAAAAAACCACATTACAAATGGTTTAATATATTTTTTACACAATCACTAAATGATTATACTTTCTTTCTTCGTATTTTGGATATTTTGAATAACGATAATTTACAATGGTTTTTATTACAATCGTTTTTTTGCTAAACTATTTTAAACCATCTTTTTTATTTTATGTTTATAAATATTAGGTGTAGGAATTAATAATGCGGATTTTTTGGCTTGAAAATGGCATTTATTTGTATAACAAAATGTAAACGTTTGCCAATGGTTGTTTAGTCAACATTCCACGCCATTGCAAGTTCATGTTGCGTTCTACACGAATTTTCATCCAATAACGCTTGCAATTCTTCGTCTTCAAATTTTTTTTGCTGACCTGGCCGTTCTTTGTCTTCCAAGTCAAAATCACCATTTTTCAAAAAAAAGCTTTGTTGTTTACACTTCAATGAAATGACATATACTGAAATTTATAGCCTAATGACAGACAAAAAAAAAGAAAATGGCCGCGGTGTGTTGCGATACACTCAACGCTAGTTGCGCCATCTGTTATCTAAATCCGCATTTTTAATTCCTACACGTAATAGTTCAAGTATTTTTACTATGTTAATAATAATTTGTTATTTTACACAGAATTTAGATAAATTTTAATCATTATTACTAATTATATTTTGTTTTCTATACTTTAATAGGTTCAAATTGGCACCCCAGCTCAAGGTGAACTAATGCGTGGCGATATTATAACAAAAATTCATGAATATGATGCACGTGACTTACGACATATCGATGCACAAAATCTATTTAAATCAGCTGGAAATTCTATAAATTTAGTTGTTCATAGGTAAACCAAAAACAAATCGATATTAAATTAAAATAAAAGAAATGTCCTTTGTTAAATTTTTTTAAACAATAAAAAATTGTATTTTATTTATAGAGATAATAAATTATCGGTAACAAATAATATTAGTGCTGAATCATCTAGATGTTCATCGACTGTACCACCATACAGTCAAAATATAAATTTATTAAGTCCAAATATTCATAATAATAATAATTATAATAATCAATATTTGGAAATTCCTCATAGGTATAATTTGTTTTGTTTTTTCTTCTAAAATATATGTTCAACTTCATAATATTCAATTATTAATTTTTATATCATTTTTTGTAGGGCACCATCACCATTACCACCATTCGGTGCCTATAGAGAAGCAATTGCATCGCCTGTTAATACATTACCCCATACAGTATTTCCACATTTAAATGATAGTGGTGGTTATATTGCACCATCATCGTTAACTCGTCCGGATTCACGAGCATCGTCATGCTTTAGTCCAATGCCAACAAGAGATCATCAACAAGAGGTCCGTGAAGAAACATCAGCAATTATTAATCAGGTTAGTAAATATAGAGAATATTTTAATTAATTATTTCACTATTTGTTCACACTTTATTTTTATTCGCAATACGATCGTTCGGTGTTTTAATAATATAAATATCGATATAGGTATATGTTTATTAATTTTTATATATTAGGTTGTCTATAAAGTATCGTTAATTTTTTTTACAAAATTCAAACGATTTTTTTATATATTTCAAATGAACTTTATTAAACCAAATATGCGCCGTTTTGATCGATGACCCTTTGCCATTTTTCTGGTAAAGACATTATCCCATCATTGTAGAACTTCTGTGTTTTCTGGGCAAAAAACTGATCCAAGTGCATTTTGCAGTCCTCTGCGGAATTTAATTTTAAACCATTAAGGGAGTTCTGCAGAGACCGGAACAAATGATAATCTGAAGGTGCAAGGTCCGGGTGCATGCATTAAAACTTCCCATCCAAACTCTCACAATTGCTGCCGATTCATCAAAGATGTGTGTGGTCTGGCGTTGTCATGATGGAACACAACACCCTTTCGATTGATTAATTCTGGACGTTTTTTTTTAATCTCGTGCTTCAATCTTGTTAATTGTTGACAATAGAGATCGGAATCAATGGTTTGACCGGGTGCTAGTAATTCATAATGAACGATTCCTTTCCAATCCCACCAAACAGACAGCATTACCTTTCTTGGTGTTAATCCAGGTTTTGCTACTGTTTTAGGAGCTTCACCCTTCTTGGACCACGATCTTTTTCGTACATTATTATCGTATGTGATCCATTTTCCTCACCTGTAATCATTCGCTTTAAAAATGACTCGATTTCGTTCCTTTTAAACAGCGTTTCGCAAATGGAAATTCGGTTCAATAAATTGTTTTGTGTTAATTCATGTGGTACCCAAACATCGAGCTTTTTCTTGTATCCAGCCTTTGTCAAATGGTTTAAAACTGTTTGGTGATGGATGTTTAGTTCTTTAGCGATATCATGACTGCTTACGTGTCGATTTTCTTCAATTTTTGATATGATTTCATCGACTTTTTCAGTGATTGGTCGACCGAGGTGCATCTTTGACATCAAAATTACCGGAACGAAATCGAGCAAACTATCTATAGGCTGTTAATTTTGATAAAGTTCCTTCACCGTAAACTGCACAAATTTGTTCATGTGCCTGCGTTGCATTTTCATCTTTTTCATAATAAAATTGTAAAATGTATCGAATTTTTTCACTAATTTCGCTCATCTTTAATGCACTACAACTTTTAAATGACTAAACAAATTTTATTTTTTTTTTTTTTTATCTACGAAATGTCATCTTTCGAACATATGTTAGTGTTACCTGATCAGATTAGTACTACTTGAAATATTCAATTATAATGACATCTATTTATAAAAATTAATAATACTTTTTCGACAACCTAATATATAAAGAATTCCGTTTTCCAGGTCTTTGATATAAAAAACATTTTTTTTGTTTACTAAGAATTGAACACCACCAACACACTATATTTTACATTTTATGTTAAACGAGAAATCATAAAATTTTATTTAGATTACGAAAACTAATATAGGAAAAATATTCACTTGTCTATTTTGTTTTCTTTATAAGAAATGGAGAAATGTTTATAGTCTTTTTATTTAATGGTTTTATCTTAATATAATCCACGTACATTTTTGTATGTTTATAGATATAACAAATTATAGTTAGTTTTTTTGTAAAAGTTTAAACAATTGTTTTACTTAACCTTATTGGTTTTATAACAGAATAACGCTCGTAAATAACAAAATAGACTAATAAATTACGAATTACCTTATTATAAATACTGTTTAGTCGCCGAATTACTTCTAAAATCATTCAAACTATGGTTTTATTTTTCGTATCAATTCGAATCATTTGATCTGATAAAATATATTTAAACAAAATTCAATTTCTAATAAGTATATAGACGAAAGGACTTTTCAACTCCGTTAAGCTATCCAAAAGAGTTTACAGCTAGCCCGCCGATAATTTACCAAAAACGGATCGAAATGATCGTTTGTTGAATTTCATCAACTATCTGAAATCTAATTTCAATACAATATAACGATGTGGTCTGGCATTGTCATCGTGCATTAAAACTTTGTGGTGTTTTTGAGCTATCAATGGTCGTTTTTCGTTCAATTTCTTTGCCAATTCGCCCAGTTGTCGTCGGGAGCGATCAGATGTAACCGTTTCATTCGGTTTTAACAGCTCATACACGAAACCCTTCTGATCCCACTAAATGCACAGCATAAGCTTCTTGCAATGAATATCGCGTTTTGATTGTGAAGTTGATGGTTGGCCGGGATCAACATATGATGCTTTACGTTTAGGTAAGCTTCTACCAACAATCGATAACTATCAGCAGCGGTTTTCTTCAAATTAAAGAAAGTTGCCAAACTTCCCCGCAAAACAACTTTTTCAGGCATGTGTTTCGACATATTCGAAGCAAAAAAAGTTTTGTTGTTTACACTTTAATGAAATGACATATACTGAATTTTATAGAGTAATGACAGACCAAAAAAAAAAAGAATATGGGCGCGGTGTGCTCCGATGCACAAAACGCTAGTTACGCCATATGTTATCTAAATCGACATTTTTAATGCAAGGTCCAAATAATTTAATAAAAAATATATATACAGAGCACGCATCATACATCGTTTTTAAAAAGAACACTTTTGCTTATATATTTTAATTTTATTAAAATTATATTTTAAAATGCTGAGAATATTTTTTGTTTGCGGATTGCGATTTGTGGATTAAAAAAAAATACATGAACGGTTTATCAAATTAATTATCCACCTCCGACCTATAATAATTTTATTTCAATCGATTGTTATTGTGTAATATATATTATGAATGAATATACAAACTTAAATGCATTAAAGACTAAATTCCAGACAATGTTTGTTTACCATTAGGATTATTTATTTTTTAATTTTTAAATGTAAAGAATTAGGACGCATTGCGAATGCAAAGATCTTACAAAGTTGTTAATTACGTGCATATAAAATTTTGTTATTTTAGTAACAGTTTTTTTTTTTATAAAACAAATCATACAAAAGATAATCCAATATACTATACTGTTACTGAATATAGTATATATATATATATAGATAGACCGAGACTGATAATAAATAATAAATGACATAATGATTTTGTTTATCATTTTCATTTGTTTTTTTATTTTTTCTTTTTGGTTTTATACACATAATTTATTGTCAATTTGCCAATATAACATATATTCAGTTTTTTATTTGTTTGATTTTTTTTATTATTTTGATAAATGAACGGCTCATAGTAACAAAATATATAATTTTGTATAAAAAAATTATATGTTTGACATTTCAAAAGTTGTTATTTTCTTTTAATATTTATATAGGAAAATTGAAAAATAGGTATTGTATTTATTGTGTTGTTGTGTAATAACATATAATTTATATAATACGCATATGATTTATATTATATTGAAATTATGGAAACTGTTTTATTTTAACTATATTTGTTAATTTTTTCAAAAATATATTGCATTTTAATTGATTTCCTTGATATTTTTAGGAAATTTGTAACTTATTTTAATTATTATTTATCATTTTTGTGATAATTTTTCTTCCAAATATTCATTATACAAAAAAGTTGATAGTTTCAAAGTTATACTGTCATAGAGTAAATTTTCTGCGATGAAACATTTTTTTTTAATTATCCTATATATTTATATAACTTTGAGGGGAATTGTAAATGTTACAGCGTTGAAGTGTTCAAACAATTACAGAAGTAAATATCTTAAAAATGGTTATTTTAAACTCCTTACAATAATTCATCTCACACTTTTGAGACCTAACCAGTTGCCATACATAGCTTATAACAATGCATTGCCATCAAATAAATGCCACTGATGAGGACCCCCATATGTTCTTGGTGCAATTTCTTGATTTTAACCTAAACACATTTTGTTTTATGAGTAATTTGGATTCAAATTTGGTACCAAAGTTGGCATTCAATCAAAAACTGTTCCGATACAAAATCGTATTATTTTTTTATGTATAGAATAAGAATCCGTATCGATGTATTCATTTCAATTTAAAAAAAAAGTATATTTTACGTCATATCTCCTATTTGAGCTTTACTCAAAACCTACGCAACCATCGTATGTCCCATCGTACCTACTGAACAACTTTTGTCTATATTATTTTTCTTTAAAAACGCTTCATTTTCGCTTCATTTACTCCACTGTTTTTCATATTAAATGACTCACATGGTATATACCAAGTCATGTTCAAAATGAATAGACACTCCAATTTAATTAATATAATTAAACAATAAACTATAAAATCAAATAAATTTATATTAGTTTATGTTTTTTTATTGTTTTATATTATCATTTATAAAAATAAAAAAAAAATAAAAATTTTAAAATTCCACCCACTTAATACTTTATAGACGAGAAAGAAAAAAATAAACACAATCCAGTGTACAGAGTTTTGGTTGCGGTAATCAATCTAAAAGTTCGACTACATCGATACAGATACAGCTGTTGAAATTCAGGCTCAGAATAACATCAATATAATATATGAGCTTTAACAGTTAGGCGATGACTCCTACCAATCGTCTTGAAAGCCAGTGCAAAGTGCAAAGCCAGGAAAACCCCATTACTGAGTAAGGCTCACATCAAAAAAAAGTGGTGGATTGGGCTAAAAAATATAAAAATTATTCACCCATAGCTTGATCTAAGGTGCTGTGACAATGATGAACACAATATTAAGGTTTATGGACATTATTTCTTTGCATTTACAATCTCATATTGTTATATCCTGTATCCTGCCTAAGGATTTAGCAAATTATTAAACGTCCCCCAATTTGCTGCATGCATTTTGCAGATTTCTGGGATGTCTACGTTTATGGCAGGCGTCGACCAGTGGAAGCCCATAAAATATAATGCGTAGTGCCTGTGGTGAAAATTGGAGGTGGTATAGTGTAATTTTATGTTGTTGGTAAAATTAAAATATGTGAAGGCCGGATGATTTCTGCGACGTATAATGATGGATAAAATCTTCTCTGATAAAGCTCGAAAAATCGATTTCGTTCCAACAAGTCAACAAGACTTTTTGCCCCACAGCAAACAGAAATATTCGTTTTTTTTTCAAAAATAACCACATTAAACTATTGGATTTACCTGCGCCTGACCCGGAACTAAATCCAATTAGGCAAAAGTTGAAGATTAACGTTGCAATATACTTCCAATACACCAAAATTCAATATTAATTGAAAAATTTATTAATGAAGAATAGGAAATATTCGAAAACGAATATTGCAAAAAATTACTTGCTGAACTTGCTGAATTACTTGTGTGCCCGAAATAGTTAGGCGTCATAAAAGAAAAAGGCAAAGGGTGTGGGTGGTGGTGGTTGATTGTTTCTTGGAAAACTGTGAAATAGATTAGGGATTCATTTTGAACACGACTGTATATATGGTATATATGTAAAGGTGTGTATTTGAAATGACCGATTCATTTATATCAATATAAAAAACTTCATTTAGGAACACATCTAATAATAGATATATATGAGATGTATTTTCGCAACTATGTGTGAATTCTATTATATATGTTATATAAATAAATATATGTATGTTTTCTTCAATAAATTTTTTTAATAATTTCAACATTATTAAATATTATATTTTTGAAAAAAATTCAAATGTGCAATAAAATTTTAATATTTATGTATGAATTATTATATGTACATATATAAATTAGAAAATTAATGGATTATGCGATTCGAAAATGAATTATTGGAGCATTTATTTTTTTTTTATAAACACATAGTAAAATAATAGATTTTCAATTTGTTTTTGTTTTTTTTTTATTAATTTAAAAATGTTGTTAGATTTATTCAGGTTAGGTTTTCGGTTTCTAATTACCTTATGAAAATAACCAATCGAACAGTAATAAAATTCAGAACTACACAAAAGGATCAGAATTACTAGATTTGAATTAATGAAAGATATTTTATACTAAAGGTGATATTTTCAATAGTTCCATATTGAATCATTTCTTTTCACTTTTTTATACCGCATATATGTTTCGTTGTCAACTTTTCAAACTATATGAATCTATCCACCAGTTTCCTTACATTTTTTTCATTCTGTTCATTTGTTATTCTTTAATCATCTGCGTATTAGCAATTCGCCTCTCCTCTATATAATTGTCTAACTTCTCTTTTTCTCATTTTCACCTACAACCGACGATTGATTTTGTCGTCCGACAACTGCATTCTGTTGTTGGTTTCATAATTTGTTGCTTTTACGATGTCGGCATAATTAGTCGTACCACAATTCGCATAGGAGAATAGAAAAACAACTGCAACTCTATGCAATAATTCAGATTCGTAAATAACATATCTGATCAGGTATGGGAAAAAGTAGGCTGAAGCATAAATGGCGATACAATCATTAAATCCATATGATTTTTAGTTATCCCTAACCTTCAAAAGATTACCTCTCGACCTCGACCGCTGTCGAACCATTACAGTTTATGAGATATAGGATTTTGTGTGAAGCAACTTGAGTTCGTTTAAAAGAAATTGATAAAAAGGAATTTCGTGTGTTAATAAAGCATTGCTTTTTAGTGGGAAAAAAAAATATTGTTAAAGTCAAGGATTGGCTTGATAAACATTATTCGGACTCTGCATCGCAGGAAAATCAACCGCTGAAAAGTGGTTTGCTAAGTTTAAACAAGGCGAAATGAGCACCGATGGCGATGCACGCATTGGACGCCCCAAAGAGGCGAGGCGGAGCAAACCAAAAAACATCAAAAAAATCCACAAAATAATTTTGGATGACCGCAAAGTGAAGTTGATCGAGATAGCTGCTGGTACTTTAAGGATATCAATGGAACGTCTTGTGCACATTATGAATGAATATTTGGGTATGCTAAAGCTCTGTACCACAAAGTGGGTTCCGCGCGAGCTCACCAAAATCAACCAAAAACAACAATGAAATCGATGGCAAAATTGCATGAATTGGGCTTCGAATTGCTTCCGCATCCACCGCGTTTTCTCCAAATCTGGCCACAAGTATCTTTTTCCTGTTCTCTGGAAAGACATTTAGCAGCGATGATGGTTTCGGTAATCGCCGAAACTGAGGCTTATTTTGGGGTTAAAGACGAATCGTATTGTAAAAATTATATAGAGTAATTGTATGAAGGCTATATCCGTTGTATCGTCTTCGAACGCAACTACATTGAAAAATAAAATAAAATTTTATTTGTTAGCCTACGAACGAACATCTCAACCTCATAACTCTGTGGTGTAAATGTTAAAAATGCCAACCTAAAATTCTAACGAAAATTTGGGGTTGTGGGTTCGAATCCTACTAAATGCATAAAATTGCGGTTTTGTGTTTTCGGTTATTTTTCGAATATGAATTTTAACACAGAGTTTCTGCTTTTCCGCTTGCGGTTGGTCGTACGGCTAATTACCGACACCGTAAAAGACACAAATTAAGAAACTAATAACAGAAGGCTGTAGTTGAACGCTAAAACCAGATTGTTGGTTGTACAGCGAAAAATTAATTTATTTATTAGCCTACGAACATTTCAGCCCAACTGTTATATGTCTACAGTAGAATTCGAATCCACTACTCCAAAATTTAGTACGAATTTTAGGTTGGAATTTTTATCAATCCAGAGAGGTCACATCCTTTTGTATCTAGATTTATTTTCGAAGTTTTCCGATCTCATTTCAATTATTATGGGATTATTCAATTCAATTCAATTATTATGGGAGATTATTGTGCATTGGTAAGATCGGGATTAGAGTATGCATCTGTGGTCTGGAATCCATACTACGGTGTTCATTCGGATGCTATCGAATCGGTGCAAAAAAATTTTATTAGATATGCTCTTCACAAGTTGGGGTGGTCCGATGATTCCACACTTCCCCCGTATTTGCATAGGTGTCAACTTATCGATCTGCCGACGTTGGGGCATAGGCGGGAAACTGCGTGTGTCATGTTTGTATTCGATATGTTGACAAATGTGATTGATGCGCCGAATTTGTTGTCTAAAATTGATTTCAATGTTCCAATTCGGTGCTCACGTGGTCACAACTTCTTGCACCTGAACTTTCATAGGACAAACTACGGGAAATATGAGCCGTTGTGCAATATGTCTAGATTATTTAATAAGTACAACGATCAATTTGATTTCAGTATTTCGCGGGGTATGTTTTTAGGTAAATTAAGGTCGGGATATTTCGGGTTGGCGGATTGAGATTGAGTCCAGTTTTTCTGATCGTCTTGTGGTGTGATGATAATGATATTATTGTTTGGATGCGTTTGTCGATATGACAATGGTGTGAGTGAGCATATTATTATATACATTGCCATTGCCATTGCCGTTGGTGTGTTACTGCTATTATTGGTCATGATTAGATTTTTGGATTTTTTATTTTTGTTTTTTTTTGTATTTTATTCTATTTTTCGTTATTTGTTTTTTATCATTGTTATGTATTTAATTTTGAAGTTTGTATTTTCTATTTTATGTATTTGGTATATTGTATTAAATGTTTTGTAAAACGGCAGTAGGGCTTGTACCCGTTGCTGATGAATAAATAAATAAATAAATAAATTCCAGAGATTATTTGCATGTGTATAGAAACTTTTTCAGAATAATAGCAAACTTTTACGATATAGGTTTAATTTTAATCATAAAATCTTTGTAAATTTTATGTGTAAAATTAAAAAGTTGAAAAAAAAAATTCAACATTAATTTACAATTTGATTTACAAATGCACGATATACAAAATTAATTTATATTATATATTAATGTGTTTGTATATATGTTTGTTTGCTCGGTTTCTTCGCACATAAAATATATGTGGGTGTTGTGTTGGGTTTTTTTTGTTTTTGTTCATTTTCTTTTATTTTTATATAATTTTCGATTGAAATTGGCAATGTGCCCGAGAGTATAACACGGCAGTTGTGTTTAAATATTATATCGTTAAATTCACTATTTTCATTTAATTTTTTTTTTTTCATATATTGTACATTAATATTATATGTATTTATACTATGTTTTTCAATATATTTTACTGCTTTGACCGTTTTGTTTTTTTTTTTTGATTACTTTTTGCCTCTGTCGTCTTGTTATTTAATCTGCAGATGTATATAAGAATTATATATGCTTTATTATATAATTGAATATAACCAGGAGGCAAATCTGATGGTGGTTGTTGTTGTTGTTGGGAAACGATGAAAGGAGTTTTTTTTATACTATATGTTCAATAGAAAATTTAAATATGTAATCTATGCTTATAATATCGATCGATTATATTATAAGATCTTTAGATTATCTCATATAGATTTGACTTGTTTTTCAATTTTTTTTTCTTATATAATTCAATCCATTCTATTTAAAAACATTTTCTTATTGTTTATTATTATTATTATTATTGTTATTTATTTAGTTGTCGTCATATATATTGAGATATGCTTTTGAATGTGTATTTTAAGCAATTATTTTGTATATATAGTGATTAAAATAGGTATCACACATATGTGTATCATATATATGATGATAAATAATTGTCGTTTTTCATCTCAATGTATATTTAGTACATTGTGTATAAGTACACAATGTAAAGAATTCACTTCATGAATTTTTGTGTGTTTTATGCTTTTCTATATTATATAGCAAAAATTAAATATTTTAAAATAAATTTTCTTAAAATAAACACAATTTTCCTTCAGAAATCAAAAAAAAAATAAATACTTTTTATACAAGTGTTTGTTTAAATGTATTTTTAAATTCTCAAGTTTAAGGTAATATATATACACGTAAGCAATAATAATAATAATAATAATAATTGTTGCATTCATTGCATTCATCATTGCAAAAAAAAAACAATTGAGAGTCGTTTTTGTGTGTGTAATTATAATATATAAATTTGTATTTTGGGTTTCTTCTGTTTCACTTATTTAGTTGCAGTTTTTTTTAAAATATGCAATTCTTTTTCTTTTTTTTTATGCACAAAAATATTTTTATTCAAGGTGTTTCGTTCATATACATATTTTTTTTTTTGATTCGATGATAAACCAAAATATACATTTTTATGATATTAAAAAATTAGAACAAATCTATATATATTGATGCATTGATGGTGTGTTGTGTAATATATAGTTTTTATGATTTGTTTATGGAATTTTGATCTTGGGGTTTTTTTATTTTTTTATTAAATCCACTTTTATTATTCATATTTTTTTTTTTGGCAAATATTGAATAAAAATTCTTACAATTTTGATTATTTGTTAGATATTCATGACTCTGTGTTTTTAGTTGATAAAACACCGGAATCGTAAATTCTGAAGAAATTTTTGGGACTTTTGGGTCGGATCCTATACGGAATAATAATAACATTGTTTTTATACGCAACCGTAAAATCTATTCAATATATTTAATTACATTTTACTTTATTAATTGATTTAAAAACACCATTCGAGGATAACAATAAAAAAAAAAAGTTGATATTGCCGTATTTGTGGGATACATACATGACAAAATGGAAATAATAAACATGAAATACAGTAATATTTATAAAAAATTCATTTTTATGAAATACGACCGCAGTAAATCAAATTACACTATACGGGTATGAGAACATTTGACCAAATGTTCTGATGAGAACATTTTGAGAATTCAATTAAAGATTCTAATGTTGTAATGAATTCTATATATAGTATTCTAAAAACTGAGTGAATTGAATTAAGTGAAAATAATCAATGGCAAAAATTATAATAGAAGGATTGATGATCTAGACTTGTGTTATGTAAAAATAGTTAATCATACAGTCAAAACAACACGCTTCTGTTTTTGGTTTCATAATTTGATGCTTTTTACGGTTCCGGTTCTGTGTGAAATTCATTTTTGAAAATAACCGAATAACACAAAACATAGTTTATGAGTTTTAAGTAGGATTCGATCCAATGACCCCAAGAATTTTGTGAGAATTTTGGGGTTGGCGTTTGTATCAACTATACACCACAGAGTCACAAAGTTAAAAATTGCGAGAGGTAAAATAGCGATAATGTATTATAATTCATTGAAAACTATTCCGGTTTATGTATAGGACCTACATTGAATTGAAATAATGGAAGGTATAGATTTTTTATATCAATTTCGACACGATCAGCTAACTGTATAGAACGTCCGTAATCTCACTTAAATGATGTCAAATTTAAATTTAATCTCATTGATTCATATAAGTTTTATTAGCTTGTGTTAAAAAAAAAGGTAATTTCATTATCAAACCGAGAATTATTCAAACAATTTAGGCATTATTACATAAATATTCGAATATGAAAAATATTTGAATAAATAAAATTACTCATGTAAATATACAAACAAAAAATGAATTTCAATTCATTGCATATAGTTCCCATTATTATCGAAAAATTACTAAAAATGTAACAGAATTTTCTTTAATAATTTTTCGGGCAACTTTCTTAAAAACATCGGTGCGGTTTACTGGCAAAATACTCGACCACAGCGCTTTTGCCTGCTATTTTGTTGGCCAATTTTTTTCTATCAAGGAAGTATTTTGAAACAAATGTCTCAGAATGAATCAAAACTGCCCAACCCAACCTAGTCTATTCAGTTTTGCCGGGTCATCAAAGTCCTGTGCGGGGGGAAAATGGAAAATCCTGATGAAAATCGTGATGTAAAATAACACCCTTTTTATTGTTCAATTTTGGCTGTTTGGCAGTAAAAAATGAAATCAATAGTTTGTAATCAGGTTTTAGCACTTCATGATGAATAATTCGTTTCCAATCCCAACAAACAAACTGCACATACTTATTGGTCGTCAATCCATTGGCTTCAACGTTGGTTTTGATGGTTCACCGTCTTTTATCCACGACTTTTGACGTTTTTTATTTTCATATTTCATCCATTTTGCAACGTCCTTCACCACTTGCTTGAGAAATTGTTTGTTTTTATTACGTTTTAACACAATTTCAGCGATGGAAATTCGATCACTTGAATTTGTTTATGTTAAATCGTGCATCAGCACTCAAGCATCGAGTGTTTTTGAATATATTCAACCATTTTCAAATGATTCCAAACTATATTTTGATTTAATGCATATGCGATGTCTTGAGTGCTTGCATACCTGTCTATCACTATACCAGTTGAAGAATTTCATCGACTTTTTCAGTGATTGAACGGCCACAGCGCGCTGCATCTTTCACATATTGACATTTTTTAGAATGGAATCGATTAAACCAATGTTGCACGCGGTACGCTCTGAAACGGCATTCTCATCGTATACCGCATTTAGGCTTCTGCATGTTTTTACCCCAAATTTGACTTTTTAATAACAAACCGGATATCTACAGAAATTTCACTGATTTTCACAGTGATTTTGTATTTTTTTAATTGATTTTGTACTGATTTTATAACTTTTTTACATCAACAACAAATAAAAATATGTTCATCATCAACAAAAATTTAATTTCAAACGTCAGCTTTCGAGCGCGTTTACCTTAGACATTCTAGAAGTAGAACATATATATTGAAATACTATCATCGGTACTTAACAAAAATTCTTAACAAAAACCCGACAATACTTTTTCTTTAGCTCAATACATTAATGCAATTTTGTTTCCAAACTTAATTTCTGTACTCAAATTTTTTTATACATAATAATTTATTAACCGCATAATTATTAAATCAATTAAATTAAAAAATTTGTGTTATATATAATTCATATATAAAAAACCATTTTTTTCCCCCCCGAAAAATAAAAAATAACAATTCAATAATTTTAATATTATATATTTTTGTATAAAATACAAACAACCATTTGTTCAAACCAAACCAAAAAAACAAAAAAAAAAACAAATAACTATAAAATATAAATCTTTAAAATTTTCCATGCCATTAAATAAACTAGAATTTTATTAAAAAAAAAAATTATTTCTACTACGTGTAAAACCAAAATCATAAAAATTTGTGAAACAAAAAAACAAATATACTTATTTCAAAATTCAAATTTTCATTTAAATTATAATATACCATAATGTAAAGAAAAAAATGAAAATTTTTAAAACAAATACTAACACACAGGTATATATAAAACCAAATAACATGCAAACACATCTCCATCCACATCTCCAACATCTTTCAAAAATCTATACTACTCTAACCACTATGATATTGGAAACCTGCTATTTTATTCGTATGCTCGATTTTGTAATGCCAAAAGAGGACTTTAAACAATAATTTTTTATTCCTTCTAATTTTATTTCGTAAATTATGGTTTTCGTTAAATAATTGCGCAGACAGAAGTAAAAAATCTTTTAAATTCAATTAGTTACGGAATTTATTCCAAAATGATTCAATTTAACAAAAAAAAATTAAGAAATTCCTCATTTCAATGATTTTTCCTTGGAATTTTTCACTCCTTCAATTGTAACTTTCATATCATGTTTTTACTTTGTTTTATTAATGCCCACAACGATTCTATTGTACGTAAATCGGGAATGTATGGTTACTTTTAATCTTATTATTAATAATATTCCTAAAGAACTTAATGTAACTAATTGTAAGTCTACCGTATCAGATATTTAATTAAAATATGGTTTAACCTGCGTTCATATGAGTGACAGAAAGTGGTGTAAAATCTAATATAACTGATCGTGAAGACGCAACTGTGAAAAAATAGGAGAACAGCTGTAAGTGATATAACTCTGAAATGGTCAACAGCAATCCAAAAAGTGGTCGCATGAAAGTGGACAAGGCAATGGATTCATAAACCGAACTATATGAATATAAGATAAAAATACAGACATATTTTATTAAACAATGCTTTTTCCCTAATAATTTTTCAACACAAACCAAAGTCATTTTCAATTGTTTTGCAAAAAACAAAACAATAAACAATTTTGAGTTCTGCGGCAATGGGATACCATTTTATTTTGATGATGAATGTAAATTTGTAATTGTTGGTGATTCCGATAATCGAGTAATTCACACACAAAATGAAGCATTCCATCGTGATTATTTAAAACGCACTATGAAATTTTCAGTCAGTTACTATAATTTACATTTCAAAGGGAGTCGTTTCTTTTTTTTAATTTACTTACTTAATTTTATTAATTTACATTTCATTCAGTGTACGGTTAACTCCCAAAAACACATTCATATATTAAATGAATAACTTTTGCATCGACTATTAAATTATTTTCAAATTGCGAATATACATTTCGATAAGATGTTGCTCTACCACAAACCGCTAAAGCAACTAAGAACTGGTTGGAAGCTAAAGAAATGACTTTAGAAATCCACTTTTAGAAATGGGCATCTTCAAGTCCTGATTTCAGTCCAATAGAATCGATATGGGCATTAATAAAACAAAGGTAAAAAATTATCCGAAAGTTACAATTGAAGGAGTGAAGAATTCCAAGGATAAATCATTGAAATGAGGAATACAAAAACACCGAATGAATGCAAAAATTTGGTAAATACCACGTCTAAGAGAATGGAGGATATCATATAGGCCAAAGGAGGCGTTACAAAGGAGATTAGTAGCGTATAATATAAGTGTCAGATATTATAATGGCCACATTTTTTTTTATTAAATTGAATCATTTTGAATTAAATTCGATAACTAATTGAATTTAAAAGATTTTTTACTTCTGTCTGTGCAATTACATAACTAAAACCATCATTTTATGAAATAAAATTAGAAGGAATAAAAAATTATTGTTTAAAGTCCTTTTTTGGCATCTCAAAATCGAGCATACGAATAAAATAGCAGGTGTCCGATATAATAGTGGTTAAAGTAGTATATTCATATCGCATCTCGACGATCTATGTACAATTGTACATATATCGGTTTTAAAATTTTGATGCAAAATTATACATAAGAAAACACACAAAAACCCCACACTCGTACTTTTCCAATTTTTAATTGTTGATGTGTGTTTTAAAAAAAAAAGCGAAGTGAAAACATTTTTTTACAAAATTCAAAAATAAAAAACATATATTAAAATTGTTCAACTCAAAAAAAAAAAATCAAAAGATGAAATAAAAAAACAAATTTTCTCAAAAAATCATTCAAATTTTTCCTTTTCAAATTGAAAAATAGAAAATTTTCCTATACATATATTTCGTGGACAAACGGACGGACGGACGTACGTAAACGTATATGTTAAAAATAACAATAACAACAAATCTAACATAAAATAAAAAAAAAAAAAAACAAAAATTAAAATTAAGAAATCGAAAAAAACCAAAAAAAAAAAAAATAAATAAATCTAATAAATTTTTTGCGAGATGTTATTTTCGGAATTTTTGGGAATGGGATATCAAATGTTATGATGTGTTTTTAGTTGCTTACGGGAATTATTAAGTGATAGATCGATTTGTAAGAGAAAATTTTTTAAAAAGCAAAATATATAAATAAATTTTTTTTTTAATTATTATTATTATTATTATTATTATTATTTATTATAAAATTCATTATTTATTATTAAATATATAATTAAATTTTTATTTTTTTTAATTTTATTAATTGGTGGATTGTTGTTATTGTTGTCGTGTCGTGTCATTTTGTGTTAAAATTAAAAAAACATCGAAAAATTTATAGTTTTAAAAAAACAATAATTTAATTCCATTAGTTTTTAATTTTTCAATTAAAGTTTCTTATATTGTTTTATTTTTGGTTATATAAATAATAATTCGATATTAAATTTAACGATTGAAAAAATTAGAAGTGTTTAATTTAGAAAAAAAAAAAAAAACAAAATTATTAATTAATATTTTTATTTAAAATAAAAAATACCAATTTTTTTTTTTAAATAAATTTATTTTTAATAATTCAATTTTGGACATTTTTTTGTTTTTGTGGAGTGTTTTTTTTTTATTTTCAATAAAAGTGATTAATTAATATTTTTTCCTTTCACAATTGAATCTATATACTATTTAGATCACTAACGCACGCACTCAAAGATATATTTATATATATATATATATAAAGACGCGACGAAAATATATACGACGAAAAATAATTAATATATAGTAATTTTTCCCAAAAAACATTAATTGTCATTTTATTAATCAAAAAAAAAATTCCAAGGAAATTTTTTATTAAGTGATTAAGTTTCTATAATATATCGAAAAAAAAATAATATAAATTCTTCAAAATGACATCATATTATTATCCAAAACGTCAAGTATTCACTAAATATGTAGTACATCCACATTATGCTGATGAAAATGAAGCGGCTATTAATTATCAAGTAAGAGGAAAATTCAAAAAAAGAAAAGAAAAAAATTTCATTAAATTTAGAGTGTTTCTATTGAATGATTTTCTATTTAGTCTTGAATATAAACTGATCAATGATCGTTAATTATATTTAAATATAATATTATTTGGGTAAAACATGTCCTGATTCATACAAAAAAATTTGATCGTGCTCCGAAGTCCGAAATAAATTTTCCGGAAAATCGATTTTTCAAAATTTTCTATTTTTTTTTTTTACAACCTGAAGTTTTCTGTAAATTTTCGTTTTTCTTCGCATAATTTAAAAATTCAATCAATTTTTAATATGTTTTTTTTTGAATAAAATTGGAAAATCGTCCTATCTTGGTTTAAAAAGATATATGGCCCGATTTTCCCATTGATTTCAGTGAAAATTCAAAGAAATTTGCGATGCAACTGTAAAAGAGAATGACCAAAATTGGTACAAATACCAAAACACTTTAGAATTGATTGAATTTTCAAATTATTCCAGGAAAATGAAAATTTTAGAAAAACCTATGAAATTTTGTTTTAAATTAATATTTTTTTTTTTTGAAATAATTACTTTTAGGCATGCGCCTTTCGAAATATCCTATCCCTTTTGTTAAAATAGCAACAAAAAAAAAAGTCCCAGGTCAACTCCGCCTATGAATTACACCACAGCCAGTCCTTAAACCCATCCTATGGTTAAATACAATCCGTTTTAAAATGCCTCCTGATTAAATGAAAGTTTGGTTAGGCGAATCTTATACAATATTTTATTTATATATTTGGGTTTATTCAGGCCTCAGCGTGGTTAAATATCTACGGAGATATTTCGTTTAACCACGCTTTTCGTATTCAGAGCCCATAAATTATCTACGATAATGAATAAATTAACATCACCTTTTCGATGCGAAGTAAATTATCCACGCTTAGGTTTCTATGGAGATATTATTATTCTATATCTATATCAATGCACGATATTTTCATTTGATTTATTTTATACAGTACAGACTATTACAATTTTCCAGTTGCTCAATAAAACGAAACTAAATTTAGCGAAAATACCGAACACATTAAAAAAAGACAGTCGATATTTATATGTGGAAAGAAAAAGAAAAAAAAAATTTTTGTGTTCGTTTTATTTTTATTCTGTGTAGCCAAATATAAATGATTGTTTTTTTTCCTTATAAAAAAAAGTAAACAAAAGCGCTATTATAGTAATAGATTATTTTAAATTGTGCTCTGAATACCAAATATCTTCAATATTTTTCTTCGTAGGTATTTCACCGTGGATAAATTTATATTTAACCACGTTAATTTTAGTACGTAAGAATTGATACAATTATGTGTAGGAATTAATAATGCGGATTTTTTGGCTTGAAAATGGCATTTATTTGTATAACAAAATGAATTAGTACATTAACCAATATATTGCCCATCGTTAGCTATGACTTCCTCCCATCTTTTAGGAAGTTTGTTGATTCCTCGTTTGAAGAAGTCCTCATCTTTCGAGGCAATCCATTCATCGACTCATTTTTGCAGATCTTCAGCATTTCGAAAGCGTACATCTGCCAGGCTGACCTGCATTGATCGGAACAAATGGTAATCAGAAGGAACAAGGTCTGGAGAGTACGGGGGGTGATCAAGATGATCCCAAACGAGCCTCTTAATTTTTTCCTTAACGATGTTTGCACTATGTGGTCTGACATTGTCATCATGCATTAAAACTTTGTGGTGTTTTCGAGCTATCAATGGTCGTTTTTCGTTCAATTTCTTTGCCAATTCGTACCAGTTATCGTCGGTAGCGATCAGATGTAACCGTTTCATTCGGTTTTAACAGCTCATAATACACGACATCCTTCTGATCCCACCAAATGCACAGCATAAGATTCTGGCAATGAATATCGCGTTTTGATTGTGAAGTTGATGGTTGGCCGGGATCAACATATGATGTGACAGTGACAATTCAACTCAAAAAACTGTGTTTTTTGTGCTCGGCAGCATGTTTATGGCATGCATCGATTCATCAAATATCCACCGCAAATCTGTCTGTATTAGAAACCCAATAGCTCGTCAGTTTTGTCAATTGAATCGAAAATAGTACCTATATTTTTTTTATTAAATTCAGTTTTAATTTTAAAATTAATACAGTTTTTAATAATTGAATAACCGAAAAAACCTGTTGGGTTAATTCTTATTTGTATTTTTTTGTATTATATTTACGCGATGTCCATCCAATATCTCATACACACAAATAAATTTGATGACGATCGACTTCTATTTTTAAATTTTTACGAAATAGTTACGCGCGTTATAATAATAATAATAATAATGAATACATTTATATTGAAAAGTGTAAAAAGTTATGATTATATAGCAGTAAAATATGTAAATTTTCTTTAACAAAAAATAAAAAAAAAAAGAAGAAAATTTTATATTCTATGTGTATTATATGTACGTGCGGGGGTTTCAAATTATAAATATTTCATTTTCCTTACTACTACTACTACTACTACTCTGTACAAAAAAAAACCAACATCAACATTTTAATTTTCCACTATATGTGATTTTCTCACTTTTGGCGTTTTCTTTTCTTTATTTTCTAAGATTTTTTTTTATTCTGTAATGATATAATACAATATAGACTATATTATACAGATAGATATAGAGATAGATGCGAAAAATGTTTAATGTTTAAGAATAAATGATGATCGGTTGCTTCTCGCTATTAAATGAAAATTATAATTAAATTCTATTTTTTTTTTTTTGTTATTTTTATATATACACTAGCTAGCGTATATATTTTTGTTTGCACGTTCGCAATATAAAAAAATATATTTGTGATATTGATGCTATGCTGCTATAAATGTTGCCATAAATATGCGATATTAAATTACAAAAATCCGAATATGTCTGCGTGTTAAAAAAAAATGTTTCTATTCTTTTCATTTTTCTGTTTTCTGTTTTCATCTAATCATATAATGTCTATATGGAACATTTTCAAATGAAAAAAACAATATAAAAATTAATTTGTGTATTGAATTTCTTAAAAAACAAAATCAACAATTACCATAAAAAAATTCAAAATGAAAAAAATCTCTGTTTTACATCACCTATACGACCGCAAATCCATCCGTAAAAAACTGAAATAAAAAATGCATTTAATTTCACACAACAACACACAACACACAAAAAAAAAAACACCAATTAATTAAACCAAAAAAAAAAATAAAAATTAAGTATTTATATAAAAAGTACTTTTTTATTTATACAAACAAAAGATTTGTTTCTTAAACGGATAGATAAATTGTATATTGATAAATAAAAAAAAACAGATTTTTGTTATCATCTAGAATCTAGATCACTTAATAACATCATTAACCCATTTTAGACCGGTTGTCGTTTTTCCGACCAGTGAACAAGTGAAAAAGCTTTCGATTGATTCTTGAGCTTTACCATTTCTTATAGACATCGAATATCTCTCACCTTTATATACGGGGATTCTAGAGGAGTTTAAGTAATATCAAAAATTCAAAAACTAATCATTTTTTTATATCTGAATTCATTTCCATGACTAACAGCCCCTATAGTTTGGTGGGTGGATTAGGATTCGATATCGGCCAACGGTTTTCCGGCGATGATTAATTACTAATCGAGTTGAAATTTCGTATAGGCGGGCTTATGAAAATCCAAAATCTAAATCTGATTGTCGATTAATCGTGACTGACTTTTTTTCCACTGACGTGGTTCAAAATGGGTTAATGTCTTAATTACATTATATATGAGGAAAATTGTACAAACTTTTTACAGCAAGAAAGATTTATAATTTATTGGTATATATATTTTTTCTTAAATTTGAATCGAAAATTTAATTTCCATCATATACCATAAAAAATGTTTACTTTTGAAACGGCAGAACTATAGAATTGATTACAATAGGATTTTTATATAGAAATGTATAGCTTCGACTCTATAGATATAAATAAATATTTTATCATTTACGCGATCATTATATTAATGCTTTATGTTACACATAAACTATTCAAAAAGATCTGTATCAATATATGGAATTTCTGAGATTTAACCCTTTACTTATTCTAAAAAAACAAAAATTCAACATCCACCGAATCACTTTTTCAACAGAAATTAGTCTATGCGAAACCGAACCAAAAAATGTTCATTTGAATTTTATTGTTAATTACTTTTTTAGTTATAGTTTAAATAACACAAGACGAAAGGAATGACCACTAATCAGTGGATCTGCAGAGTACCTTTGCGAAATATCCTATCCTTTTGGTAATATGGCAAAAAAAAAATCCCAGGTCAGTTGGTCCGGCTATGAATCATACAGTCAGTGTGCTAAAACCCATCCTATTGTTAAAAAAATACAATCAGTATTAAAATTCTTCCTGATCCAAATGAAAATAATCTTTTTACTAAAATTTTTTTTTTGTTTTTACTCAATATAGGTCGATTTCAAAATTTTTTATTTAAAATTTTTTATGCATCATCAGTAATTCAGTTTAAATTTTCATATAATGCCAGGAAAATTTAAATTGGAGACAAAAAAAAAACTATATGGCTCTAATTCGAAAATATCAAAATTTGGAAAATTTAATTTTTCGGAAAATCTATTATGACGCTTACCAAATTGTTTTTCATAAATTACCTTGTTTTGACAATATCGCGAAATTTTTTCATGCACCGTCTATGAAAAAAACCTCTATCAATATGTAGCTCTGATCCAATTAGTATCTCTGCCTTTAGTGTTATTTAAATTCTAAACAAACATTTAGACTATATATTCATAAATCTGTAGGTATATCATCAGTTTATAAAAGAATCAAATGCGTGTATAATAAATAATCATTTGAATGACCATCTAACGGTGATCCCTTTTGGGTGAAACTCCGATTATTATACCTATCTTTCAAATACACTATTCCATTTCAATATCCATTGAATCTTATATGGACTTGGGA
This sequence comes from Dilophus febrilis, assembly GCA_958336335.1. Classification (NCBI taxonomy): domain Eukaryota; kingdom Metazoa; phylum Arthropoda; class Insecta; order Diptera; family Bibionidae; genus Dilophus; species Dilophus febrilis. The sequence continues at coordinate 37,394,753 of OY284469.1, forward strand.
TCAAAGAAAATCGAATACGAATATAACTAATTGCTGGTGGTATTTTTTAATTAAATTTCAAGGTTAAATAATAATTAATTTTTATTTGATTTATACCAAAATAAATAAATTTTTTGCTATACAACCAACAATCTGGTTTTAGCGTCCAACAACAGCCTTATGTTGTTAGTTTCTTAATTTGTACCTTTTACGGTGTCGGTAATTAGCCGTGCGACCAACCGCAAGCGGAAAATACAACTCTGTGTTAAAATTCAGATTCGAAAAATACAAAACCAATTTTATGCATTCAGTAGGCTTCGAACCCACGACCCCAAAATTTCGTTAGAATTTTAGGTTGGCATTTTTAATATTTACACCACAGGAGTGATACCAAAATAAATAATCCATTTAGAAAATTTGTTTATCAAGTTCAATTAATTATTTGGCAATTTTTTTTTATTTTCGTTGTATGGATATCCATGAGACATTTTGTCGACACAAATCTTATGGTAAAAAACATATTAAAAACTTCTTTTTTTTTTGTTTGGTTATAATGCGATTATACAAAAAAAAAACTCATCCAAACCATTTAAAATATCAATTAAAATGTTGATGACAAGTTCAATGAAAAAAAAAAACACCTCAAAATTTTGTGTATTTTTTTTTTTTTGTTCAAGTAATTTTTTTCTAAATATTTAAAATATGATATTCACACATCATAAAATAAAATATCCTCAATGTGTGTGATTGCGTCGATTTTTTATTTTAACGTGTTTGTGTGTGATGTGTGAAGAAAATTTTGTATATTTATAATAATTATTCAAAAATTTTGTTTTTCAAATATAAGAATTTATATGAAAAAAAAAAACGTCTGATTACATAATAATAATAATTATGAAAGCAAAACACAAAAAAAAAAAGAAAATTTTAAAAATAATTTTTCAAGTACAATTTAATTTTATATTTAAACAAACAACTTTTTATAATGTTTTATAAGAAAATTTTGATTTATTTAAATATTTTCCATTTATTTTCATGCATCACCACAACTAAATTTAAAATTTTTTTTTTTCAATATATAATAATAGAAATTCGCTTTTAGATATATATGATTCATTATAGAAAATTTTTGATGAACTCATCACAATCCGTTTATTTTTTTAATTAAAAACATTTATTTTTTTTTTTTTTTGGTTTTTATTACATGGAAATTTAATTTGAATAAATATGATTTGGGGTTTAAAAAAAAAAAACAATTTATTAAATCATTTCATCAGACAAACGGGGACGAATAAATTCCATTAAAAAAAAAAAATTCAAATATACAATGTAGAATATGTATAAATAAATAAAATATGAATTTAAAAAATACCAATTTTTTAATTAAATTAATTTAATTATAAATTTGTTAAATTATATTGCCAAACTAATTATTTTAATGATTATTTTTATGTGTTTCACACACACAAACACAAACACACGGTTGATTTTTTAATTATTTTCTAGGTTTATAAGATTCCTTGAACTAATTTTTTTTTTTTTTGATTTGTTAATTTAATTTCTGTGGGAAGTTTATTATTTATTCATATATAAATAAAATGTGTACATTATTTTTATTTTAAAATTATGTTATATCGCAGCGGAATGAATGAATGAATGAATGAACGCAGTTGTTTTATAGACGTATATTTTTTTTTTACATAAAAACTCTATATTTATTAAACATATCAAAATCTCAAATGTATACATTCTAATATTATAACTTATTTTAATGCGGTTTTACAATTATGAAAGATATTAATTTACATATATTCTGTAATTTATAGTTGAAAATTACAATGTGAATGTAAAAGATTGGATTTATTATATGACAAATGTTTTCAATTAGAATACGACCCCCAGAGAAACGATTGATGTTAAACGATTTATGACTATTTTCATTACTCTACTCGTCTTAAGACTTTTCATTTTACCATTTTACGAATAACATTAGTCTAGTACTACATTGCATAAAAACAAATATAGAATTAAATTAAAACAAAAAATCATTTTAAAAGTCAAACAAAACAATTTAATTATTAAGATTAAAAAAGAAAAAAAAAATTATTTCATTATAAATTTTTTGTAAAATAATAAATAAATGCAAGTTTTCAATAACTTGTATTCATATTAGATCTTTGTATCAATAATTAATACCGCCAATCAATAAATCAACCATCCAATAAATCAACACCCCCTTCAATTATTTATTTAACCGTCAAACAGGATTTATCAGCTAAAATACTCGATAGCATTTGTTCATCACGTAAAATATTTGTTATATCAGTCGTATCCCATTGCAATTGTATACGATTTAATCTGACATCAGATTTTTTTAAAATTCTCAGTATACCTTTGGTTTCGATCAATTCACATAAATTGGAGAATTCCGATTGATCAACCGGTGAAATATGACGATTTTTACAAATACGTGAATAAATTCGATGTAATCGACCAATGGTTATATCTTTATTTTTTTCATTATTTTCAATTAATAATATTGAACATATTAAAATTTTTTGTTGTAATGGCAAAAAATCATTATCTAAATTTGTTTTTAAATTTGACGATGAACTACAATAAACATTATTGAGCACATCAATTACTTGATTGATTTTAATTTTATCTTCGTTAATCGTCATAATTTTTGGTTGATTTGTTATTGTAGCTGCTGCTGCTGCTGATTTATTATTATTATCGCCACCACCACCATTTACTTGTTCCAATTTGTCTATAATCGCATTCACATCAAATGGTTGAGAATTTTTTCTCCTTTTCTCCTCACTAGTTTCACGTCGATAATGTTCTTCGGCCTTTTCAATTACACGTCGTCCAATATCTAATGCTTTACGTACATCACCGGAAATGGCTGATACCTTGGCGGCCAACAATTGTAATGTACCCGCTGAGAATATATCCAGAACACCGGCTTCTGTTAAACGTTCCGTAAATATATTAATTATTTGTTGTTTTGTATATGGTTTAAAATGCATTAATTGTGGTGTTAATTGGGTATTAACATTTAAACGGGACAAACGATCAATCAGATCCAATGAATTGGCAATACCAATTAATAATAAAGATGATTGAAATTTTGATGGCCATTCAAAAATTGTATATAGAATTTTATGTTTTTGACCAATTAATTGATCAATTTCATCCAATACCATCAATATCATCATTTTTTTCTTTTTACTCTTTTGGTTCGATGATGATGATGATGATGATGATCGTTTAAGATAATTTTCAATTTTTTCTAAAGCCATTTTTTCTGTCATTGTCGTATTTGATGATTTACTCAATTTTAATTCAATAACTATTTTCTTATAGATACTACCAATTGTAGATATTGATGTACAATTTATATAGCATTGTTCAAATTCATTTGCTAATTCCGTATGGTTTAGTAATTTTTGTAAACATGCTGTTTTACCAGTTCCCGGTTGTCCACTAATATATAAACTTGCTGATTTCTGATGGGTTAAACCATTTTCCAAAAATGTTGTTAACTGTTGAAATTCATTTTCACGTCCTGGTAACTCATTTGTTTCATAACTATTTAATACTTTTCGAGCATTTTGATATTTTATCGTAGCATTATTGGTTTTTATTGAATTATCTTCGTCTGAAACATCACATAAATTCATATCACCAGTTACATGATTAAACCTGTCATCATCATCATCATCGTCTCCGTCATCATCCCCTTCATCGTCGTCATCATCATTCTCAATTGTCATCTTTTCCGTTGTAACTTTTATTGAATTTAATTTATTTTTAATTGGTTTTTCATTCGGTTGTTTTACACTTAATTTATTTTCTAAAAAAAAAAAAAAAACAGGAAAAAATAAAAACAAAACAGAATTGAAACCAAAATTGAAGATGACATTATATAGTAATATAGTTTTCTTTAAAATATAAAAAAATTTACTTTGTTCTTCTTTTTGTTCTCTTAACGGTCGTTTTCTTATTGATGTTAATGATTTTTTTAATGTGGATTGTTTATTTTCTAAAAAAAAAAAAAAAGGGTTAAAAAAATATTACAATTCAAATCACAAACATTCAGGATTCTTAAGGATATCCTTTGTGAATTCTATATAGAAAACATCAGAGATGCAGATATTCAGAGATTTAATAATAAATTATTTGTAATTTAATTGCAAAATGCCATCTAACTTCGATATTTCATTATGCGTACAGCCAACACATGCATTTCTAACCTTTAAAATCAAGCATTTCCAGTCATTAACCATTTAAAATAACAACTTAAAATTAAAATAGTACCGATCTCAATCGATAATCTATCAAATATATTTATATTTAACTACGTCTAACATTTATTGTGAAAAAGACAAAAATACAATAAACGTTTGACCATTTTAGCATGCCCATACTTACTTTTATTTGGTGATGATGCCTCTTCACTTGAACAATCCTCATCCATATTGTGTTGTTTCTGTTCGGTTTCCTTGTTATGGTCAGTTTTCATTCTTGACGATCTTCGAGTTTGTGGACGACTAACACCTTCAACATTCTTCAAATTTCCAACATCATCATTTTCCTCTTCATCCGATTGACAACGCTTTATATTCCCATTGTTTTTTTTATCCATTTTTGTTGTTGTTGTTGTTGATACTTTAATATAGAAGTATAAGAATATTTTTATAATTTAATAACTTTTTATTTAACTTCCAAAATTAAAAAAAAAAAAAACTAATTAATTTATTGTAATATTTTTTACCATTATTATTTAAACGTTTTTTCATAATTGTAAATTTTTTAATTTAAATTAAATTAAAAATAAATTTTCTAATAATTTACTATTTTAGACAATATTTTAAGCGGGTTTTAAAAATAAAAAATAAATTTAAAAACACAAGTTTTTACTTTAAGGTTATGTTCAGTTTGTTTACGTTTTCAAAAAAAAAAAATAAAATCAATTCGAATATTTCGAAATTTAATTATTTTTATTTTTTTTTTTTAACAAATTCATTCAAAGGGGAATAAAATATTTATCTTTTTGATGAATTCATTTTTTTATCTGAATTGATTTGTTTTAGATAATTTGAAATTCAAAATTAAAAAAAAAAATTGTTTTTTCCGGTTTTTAAAGTAAAGATTTTTCTATTACAATAAATATTTGGAATTGCTTCTAAAAACCCAAAATTTCGTAATTTAGATGTTTTAGACAATTTTTTTTTTGTAATATTACCTAAATTCCTAATAATTATTTTAAAAAAAAAAAACTTTATACACACACAGATTCTATTAAACCAATAATAACTATAAAATTTGAAAATATTTTTTTTTTTGGATTTTTTTAAAAATTCTTACCGAACACCAAACCACATAAAGTTATTAATAGTTAACATGCGTTAAATATTAAAAATAGTTAAAAAAATATTTATTAATAAATAAATAAAAAAAAAAGCAGTATATGTATGTATGTATGTATGTCAAGATTATATTTCTAAAATTAAAAACAATTTTTTTTTTGTAATTTTGTGCGTTGACGAAATTACAAAGAAGCAAAAAAAAAACAAAAAAATCCAACATACTGAAATATTTAAAAAAAAAACTTTTTGCACAAAATACACATAAAATACTAATAAGAAAATAGCATACGGACACGGCTATTAGATAATATATTTTTATTTTTATTTTTAAAGAAGAAAAATATTAATATATTTTTAGAATTTTTTCGTTTTGACATTGACATAGCTAAGATATAAATCAAAAAAAAAAAAATAAAATCACATTTAGTACATATTTTTAAATAATATTTATTTTAAAATAAAAAAATTCTTAAACAAACAATATAATATTGTTTTGTAATTAACAAACCTTTACTTAATAAAAAAAAAAAAAGTTACTTAATCGATTTTATATAAACAGAAATTCAAACCGTTTCAATAAAAGCAATTATATATTTTGAAAAAAAATTCCGCAAAAAACAAAAGATCACAAAAACTATTTCCACCTAAATATAATATGATTTATATAACATTTATAAATTTTGTAAATCCACTACACATACATATAATATTGAATTTGAATGTTAAGAAAAATATTAAATAATTCGGTTTTAATTTTTTTTTTTTGTACATTTTCTGGACTGCGGCGGTGCTGTTGATTTAAATAATATATTAAATGCTGATGAAATGACGTCAAATATCTTAAAATATCTTTTAATTGCTAAATATATATACATGCGATCAATATTTTGTATATAAAGTAGTTAGTAGTAGTAGAAGATATTTCATCGAATCTTTTTTTCGTATACATTTTTATTATTATTATTATATTCAAAATACTGTTGTGGGGTGTGTTGAGAAAACGATTATATAAAATATAAAATTTTTTCTCACAAACAAACCGAAAAAAAAAAATTAAATAATAAATAATTTATAAATTTTTCTATTTTTATAATCCAAAATTGTTTTTTTTTCTTTCACGTTCACGCAGTTCGTACATACATAGTTTTCGCAACGATGATTATGTGGTATATGGTTAGAATTGTATATATAATTTTGAATTCTGAATTTGTTTGTTGAATTTATTTATAGACATATGGTCAAAATTCATGCGTTTGGTCAATTTTGTATTCCTAAATGTTCACTTCTTAATACAATTTATCCAGAAAAATCCTTTAGAAAATTACGACAAATTTTGCTTAAGTAAACCGAATTTTTTATAGAAAATTATATTGAATTTTCTTTTAAAAATTATAAAGAATTTTCTTTTAAAAATCATACAGAATTTTCTTTAGGAAAAGATATAAAATTTCCTGTTAAAAAATTATACAGAATTTTATTTAGATTAACGTATGTATCATAAGTAGCTGGACAAAATTCAAACGCCGCAAAACATGGGCAAACATGCTTCAATCTTTACAGATTTTTTTTTTGTGGTTCCTCTCAGTATCCAACAATCATATTCAATCAGTATTACATTTGAAATCAAGATGAAAGTATGTGAACAAAATCATTTGCGATCACGCGGATTTAAATTGTTTGGACAACAAGATAAAAAATACGTTTCGCGACATTTTCTGAATGAAGTATATAGTCGTATATTACAATATATTCGATAATTTCCAGCAATAAGAAGAACATTCAACCTAAAAATATAAAAAAATCGTGGAGGAAAGCCAATATTGAACACCACAAAATTGAATTTATTAAAATAGAAAGCTGAAAACACAATCGGGGTGAGTACACGAAAATTAGCCAGACAATTCAAGGTTTCAAAAGATACCATTAGTCGGAATTTGAAGAAAATGAACTTAAAAAGATACAAAAGGATTGTAAACCCAGGTACACTGACAAACAATTAATAGAAATTCCTGGGAAATGTAGATTATTGCTTCAAAATTTTTGCAAGGCGAAACAGTCATCATTATGGATGATGAAAAATATTTTACGTTTTCAAATATTACCGATATCGCAAATCAAGGATACTACAGCGCTAATAATAGTATCATTCCCGATAATGTGATATAATATTTAATCATCGAATATATAATATATAACCACGACTATACCCTTCATTCAGAAAATGTCGCAAAAAGTATTTTTTATCTTCTTGTCCAAGCAATTTAAATCCGCGTGATGGCAAATGATTTTGTTCACATACTTTCATCTTGATTTCAAATGTAATACTGATTGAATATGATTGTTGGAAACTGAGAGGAATCACAAAAAAAAATTTGTAAAGATTGAAGCATGTTTGCCCATGTTTTGCCGCGTTTGAATTTTGTCCAGCTACTTATGATACATAGGTTATTCGTAAGTTACGTAATCAAAATATAAGTTCGTTGAGTTAATTATATAGTAGAATTGCCTTTGAAAATTATACAAAATTTCATTTAGGAAAAGGGGATATAGAAAATTTGGCTATTGAAAATTATATAGAATTGTATATTTAGATAATTATACAGAATTTTCTTTAGGAAATCATAAAGAATTTTTGTTTAGGAAATCATACAATTCCTTTAGAAAACGATATAAAATTACATAATAATTTTATTTAGTAAAATGATTCTTTAGTGTTTATAGTTGATTATACGGAATTTCCTTTAGTTCATTATCCAGAATTTCGTTTAGGAAAACCTGCAGGAATTCTTTAGGAAAACATACAGAATTTTCTTTAATTAATTATTCAAAATTTCCTTTAGGAAAACAAACGGAAATTCCTTTAGGAAATGATACACAATTTCCTTTTTAGAAATCATGCCGAATTTTCTATAAGAAGACATACAGAAATACCTTTAGGAAATGATACAGAAATTCCATTTAAACCCCATATAGAATTTTCTTTAAGAAAGCATACAGAATTGCTTTTAGTTATTTATAGAGAATTTTCTTTAGTTAATTATCCAGAATTATGTTCCGTTTCCTTTAGGAAAACGTGCATAATTTTCTCTAGGAAAACCCACAAAATTTTCTTTAGAAAAACATACTGAATTTTCTTTAGGAAATTACACACAATTTCCTTTAAGAAATTATACAGAATTTTCTTCAGAAAATTATATAGAATTTTCTTTACGAAAGCTTACAGAACTGCTTTAAAAAAATTATACACAATTTCCTTTGGAATATCAAACAGAATTTTCTTCAGAAAATTATATAGAATTTTCTTTAGGAAAGCATACAAAATTTACTTTAGGAAAATATACAGAAATTTCTTTAAAACCCATACAGAATTCTCTTTAGGAAAGCCTACAGAATTTCCTTTAGTTAATTATAGAGAATTTTCTTTAGTTAATTATCCAGAATTAAGTTCCGTTTCCTTTGGGAAAACATACAGAATTTTCTCTAAGAAAACAAACAGAATTTTCTTTAGAAAATTATACACAATTTCCTTTAGGAAAACAAACAGAATTTTCTTCAGAATATAAAATAATATAAAATTTCCTTTAAGAAAGCATACAAAATTTACTTTAGGAAAATATACAGAATTACCTTTAGTTATTTATAGAGAATTTTCTTTAGTTAATTATCGAGAATTAAGTTTCCTGTAGGAAAACATGCAGAATTTTCCCTAGGAAAACCTACTGAATTTTCTTTAGAAAAACATATTGAAATTTCTTTAGAAAATTGCACACAATTTCCTTTAACAAATCAAACAGAATGTTCTTCTGAAAATTGTATAGAATTTTCTTTAGGAAAGCTTATAGAACTGCGTTTGGAAAATTTTACAAAATTTCCTTTAGGAAAACAAACAGAGTTTTTGTTCAGAAAATAATATAAAATTTCCTTTAAGAAAGCCTACAGAATTTACTTCAGGAAAATATACAGAAATTCTTTTAAAACCCATACAGAATTCGCTTTAGGAAAGAATACAGAATTTCCTTTAGTTAATTATAGAGAATTTTCTTTAGTTAATTATCCAGAATTATGTTCCGTTAGAAAAATTGTGAAAACATGCAGAATTTTCTCTAAGAAATCAAACAGAATTATCTTTAGGAAAGCTTACAGAACTGCCATTTAGAAAATTATACAAAATTTCCTTTAGGAAAACCCACAGAATTTTCTTCAGAAAATAATATAAAATTTCTTTTAAAAAAGCATACAGAATTTTCTTTGAAAAACTATTCACAATTTTCTTTGAAAAGAATTTACTTGATTTATTATATGAACTTGAATACCTTATATGAACTTGAATACTTCATCCAAATATGTTCTATATATAATTAAATAATTAATGAATTGAAAAATTTCTTTAAAAATATATTAATTTATTTGTTTTTTTTTTTTCTTAATTTAATTTGTATAATAGCCATACCGCACAACTCCATTAATTTTACCAGGAGCCAAAGTAAAAAAGGAAGTTATTCCAACTGAAAGTTATTTACGGCATCATCCGAATCCATCTATGCGTGGACCAGTACATCATATGGATGATTTATTGATGAAGCAAAAGGTAATATAATATATAATACGAAAAAAAAAAAAAATATGATAAATTCAATTTATCAATTTATAGTTAGTTTTAATTTTAAATATAATTTTTAAATTTATTTATTTTTTTTTTTTTATTAAATTTTCAAATTTTAAACAAAAACAAAAATGTAAAATAAATAAATATTAATTAAAAAAAAAATGAAATTTGAAAACCGCAAATAAACACAAACAAATGATAAATAAATTCCAAATAAAAAAGGTCGCTGATTCAGTATTGCATCGTGTTGTTGGTGAAGACTCCAAATCTGGAAAGGTGGTGGTTTTCTAATTTCATATATTATTAATTTCTTTATTTAAACCGTGTTTTTTTTTTTTATTTTAATTTTAATATTGTTTTTATTTTTTCTTTTAAAAATATATTTTAATTAAATTAATTTTTTGTTGATTTAATAATGTTTTGTTATATATTTATATATACCATATAAATATATTGTTCTGCTGATTGTTATTTGTTATTGTGTGTTATTGTTATGTTAAATTGTTATTATAATGTGTGAGTTGTTTTTATTTTAACAAAATTTTGTCCAACAATTTGTTTGTTTTTTAAACTTTCAACTTATATAATTCTCTGTGTATTTATAATCCTTATTTTTTCTTCTTTTATATAAATCCTATAATTTTTGTGTTATATAAATTTGAATTGTTATGCGAAATTTTTGATTAAATTATAAAATAATTTAAATTATATTACATTACAAAAACGAATATATGAAACATTAAAAATATATAAATCAGGATGCACGGAATTCGTTCGTAAAGAATAAATATTAAAATTGATCCTTTGTATATTTATCAAAGTTTTTAACCCATATATACCTTGTTATTTTGTGAATGTTTGCGTATTTTATCTCCTTTTAATAAAAAAAATAATAAAAAAATAAAATAAATAATGAAAACAAACTATAAAACGCTTAAAAAATCATTTATAAAATGATAAATTAAAACAAACCAAAAACCTTTCATTTTCTTCTTTTTTTTTTTTTAATTTTTGTCCAAATATTTAATATAAAAATAATATATTAATATTAATTTTCTTTTTTTCGTTAATGTTTTATTGTTTATATTATTTATGAATTTTAATAATAATAATAAAATTTTTTTTTCTATTGCCAAAAAAATGTGATGAAAAAAAAATAAAAACCAAAAACCAAAAAAAAAAATGATAGGTTCAACATAAGCAATTCAATTCACCAATTGGACTATATTCAGATAGTAACATTGAAAATACAATTAGGCAGACGGTTCCATCGTCAACACCGTAAGTATACACTTTTTGATAAATTATTAATTTAAATATCAATATATATATATATAACAGATGGTTATTTATTGTATTTTATTATTTAAATTTAATAATGTTTAAAACGCAGTTAAAGTTATAATTAATTTGATTAAAAATTATTATTTCTTCTTATATAATGGCTTTTAGCAGAAAAAAATTTATTATATACGCATTATAAAAAAAAGTTAAAAAATCAACAATAATTTTTTCACAATCAAATATAACAATTAATAAAGTTTTTATTCTATTCTATGTGACGCGGAGCCTTACAAGTTTTATCGTTATATTAATTTTCCAAAAATATGTGTTCATTTTTTTTTTTTTTGTTTTTTTTCTCTATTCTAAATTAATTAATTATCATATTCTAATATCGAAATCCATATATTTAAAATAATTGTATAAAAATTGTTTTTCTGACGAAATTTTGGGGTCGTGGGTTCGAATCCTACTGAAGACATAAAATATGTTTTGTGTTTTTTGTCGGTTATTTTTCGAATCTGAATTTTTACACAGAGTTGTATTTGCGACCCTTGCGGTTGGTCGTAGGGCTAATTACCGACACCGTAAAAGGCACAAATTAATAAACTAACAACAGAAGGCTGTTGTTGGACGCTAAAACCGAATCGTTGGTTGTAAAGCGAAAATGTTAATTCATGTTAAAATTCAGCCTTTATGATGATGGTTCTAAATACAGTAGACTCTCGGATTTGGCAACTCTCAATAGTTTCAATTATCCAGTAATGGCAACACGAAATTTTTTATATGGGGAATCGATAGTGGCAACTAAAGGTTGCCATTATAGAGGTTTCATATTTTGTTAATTGAAGTCTACAGAAATTATTGTTGGAGTTTTGCTCTTATACTTTTTTTTTTGCATTTGTATACATTTGTATACCTCTCCCTTGTTATTGCTGTTCTACGTGGTTTCCGAAGAAATTTATATACACATTAAATTTCTTCAGAATCGCATTTTTTTAGTGTTATTTTTGTCATTCGTTATATAATTTTTGGCATTGTTTTATTTTTCTGGTCTGTGCTGGATGTTCAAAGTGTAATTTGATTGAGTGAGTTCAATTAAAATTAAATTAAATTAAAATATAAATAATTATAAAAAAAAAAAATTAAAATTGGTAATTCGATACCGTTGAGCTTAGTGAGTGCTCAGATAGTTCTAAAGATAGTGATGTAATAGATGTACCAGAACTTGAAAAAATTCCACACAGTTTTGTGATAAATGCATCTGCATGACTGCTAAAATGTGCGGAACAAAATTCACTATACCTATTGAAACACTTCCTACTATGAGGGAAGGCACTTCATACTATGAGGGAAAATGCAATGATGTTTAATATCAGAACATTAACTAAGTAAACAAATAGTACAGATTTTTTTAAGAATTAATTAATTAATTGTTATACTATATGTACACAAATATACATGTGTAAATAAACTAAAATATGATACGTACTGTATATTGCACAGTTTTGAATTATATTGTGTGGTTCAGTGGTGGGAACTTTTCGATTGTGGCAACAAGCACTAGTTGCCAAAACCGAGAGTCTACTGTATTCGTTGTTAAACTTGCAATCATTCCGCGGGACATTGCGTCGTAATATTTTCTAGACCGAATAATTCAGAATTTAAAACTCGAATTTTGAAAAGAAAAAATTCTATATTGATTTTTCATATATTAAATAGACAATGAAATTCTTAGATATAATTTATAGTTAAATTTATAGTTATATAATTTATATATAATTTATAGTTAAAAAAATTATATATATATATAGTTAGTTTTTTTATTATATAATTAATCATTATAATAATAATAATAATTATATATATTAAAATAATTTAGATCAATGACAGAACAAAGTTCAATAAAAAGTCCACTGCCCAGTAAAATTCAAAGGTTAAAACAAAAAAAAAATTAATAATATGAAAATGATTTTTTATTTTGTATTGGTATTATTTTTTCACATAGAAAATTAGCAAAATAAAAAATTGGTTGTGTGTTTTGTTATTTTTCATTTAATTTATATAATTAAATTTATTTTCATATGTAAATAAAAATCGTTTTTTTTTTTTTTTAGATTTTCTCGTTTCAAAATCTATATATCGATATTTATTTAAAAAAAAAAAAAAATTATATAGTGAAAATCTAATCATCCGCGCATATGTTTCGATACAGTTTAATGTAAAAATTAGTATTATTATATAGCGCGATTTTTTTTGTTTTAGACAAATAAATTATTTTGCTTTTGATATTTTATTTTTTTGTTATTCTATCTGGTAAATTACATTTACAAAATAAAACATAAAACACATCAAAATGAAATATACAACACAACAACAGAACACAACACAATATACAGAACAGAACAAAGTTTTCTTATGGCCGGTAGTCCAACTCCAAACGATTCGCCTTGAAGATAAATTTATCACTAAAGATATCGCATTTTTATCACGGACGTTATACTTCCTACGGAAGTGAATACGAGTCTTCAGCGATACGAATTGACGATACATTAGCGATATCGCGAGGAAGATAAAATGAAGATATATTTATTGCAAATTTATTATCAAGAAGATAGGAAAGAAGTAATTATCGTCTTGCTGATTAAATTTCGACATATTGTCAACATTTTATCGTCTGCGGCAGAGAAATATAACATATATTTTTATCGTCTATATCTTTTTTTTTATTGCCAAAGCGTATCCATCGTATCGTATCGTATCGCCATCGTATCGCATTTTTATCTTTCTCGGGATATAGCTGCGCGGCGTACTGGTAAACTGAAGATAAATTAACGAAAAAAATATTATTAAGATTCTAGAAGATACCGCGACGATATCGCGGCCCACGTATTATCTTCCAAATGTTTGTCGCCGTTCAAAATGAACTTCAATTAGATTTCTCTATAGTCAGATTTTTTTGTCCTAAATTCTTTACAGTATTTCCGTATATTTTCATTATATTTCTGATTGTGCTTAAATTTGCATAATTGCCTAAATATTTTTAAGTGATTGAAGAATAAAACTCGAATAACTTTATTTTAAAAATGGTTTTAAATTCGATCAAAACTTACTCAAATCAATAAAACATCACTGATATTGAAAAATTCAGAAATAAATAATAAATAATCAACTATGGAATTAAATTAATCCTATAAAAATTAATTTACAATTTATAAGAAAACCTTTAAATTGTTAATTTTTAACGATTTTTTTAAAAACATTCGCTCCCCTCTAAAAATATATATTATACAAATATAAAATACACAACACAAATTCAAAAAAGTATAAAATAAAATCACATAAATCAATGAACACAAAATGAACACAAAAACATAATATTTTAAATATCTATCTTTCTAAATTTAACTTATACTTTTCTGTCTTAATATACATATTTCATATATTATTAATAACATTGCTTAAATTAAATGTTATATAATTGGATTAATATAGTATTTAAATCGATTGCATATGTAGAAGACGCATAGTTAATACTAATAAAAAAATTAATAATTGATAGCACAAAAGCTTTATCTGTTACTATTACTTGAATTCTTCTAATACGTTTAAATATAGTCATTCATAGTCATATCATATTTCGAATACTCATAAAGATTCGCAATTATATCATTTGAAGTCGTTCCCTCAGCGACATTCTATTTTTTTTTTTTCATATACAGCAGAATTTTTTGTTATTGTTTTAAATATATCATATGGTAAAAAATCCATAAATGCGGGGACGGGGAAATTGTTAGCCAAATATAGGATATTCTGACATGTCTAATTCATGCTGATTCATAGACAAACATTTTTTTTTTGTTTACCGAACTAAATTTTCTATTATTTTTTTAATTACAACCCAAGTTTTTCTTAGCATAATTCTAAATATTCATTAAATTCTTAATATATTTCATATAAGCGTCACTTCGTCACGGCGTCACTGCTCTGGTGCGAAAAATATTAGAAGGATGCAATCGTCTATGGGCCGTGATCCCAAAAGGTTCTGGAACTATGTTAATGTTAAGAGGAAGTCAGGGGCGTGCCTTCTATGATGAATTTCAATGGTGCAAAGTTGGCATCTGCTCGAGAGATATGTCAGGGCATTTTCGAAGTATTTCGGGGATGCCGACATTTCGAGTAGGAATTTATCTGAGGGTGTTCGTCCTGAAGTCTGCATTGGACAGATGGTTAATATTGGGTCATTTATTTGTATATCACGGGAGCAGATATTTACTAAATGGGACAAAGTTAGTATTAACAAGGGTTCCGGACCAGGTGGGGTGCATCCATTGTTCCTAAAGAAATGTGCGGAATCCTTGGTTGATCCATTGTTCCACATTTTCAATTTATCCTTGTAAACTGGCACATTTCCGTGGAACAGTGGAAGACATCATATATAACACCAATTCATAAGTCGGGTTCACGTATAGTGACATTTCCAACTACAGGGGGGGGGGGGGGGGGGGTGGCAATTCTTCCAACGATTGGTAAATTGTTTGAGTCAATCGTTTGCGATATTCTTGTAATCGATTGCAAGAACATTATATCAATTTCCCAACACGGTTTCATGAGGGGGCGGTCGACAGTTATCAATTTGCTGAACTTTGTTAACTACTCGATCAAAGGAATTGAATCTGGAAGGTAAATTGATGTGGTTTACATAGATTTTCAAAAAGGATTTTGATAGGGTTTGTCATGACATCCTTATTTATAAGCTTGAGAGAGTTGATATTCATTCGTCAATGCTTAAATGCTGCAGGTTAACTTCTTATTTGGTGGGCAGAAAGCAATTTGTACGCACTCTTGGTTGTGATTCGAACGCCTTTCAAGCCTCCTTGGCCCTCTATTTTTTAATTTGTTCATTAATGACATAACGTTGGAAATAAGTTTGTCCCAGTGTCTTTTGTATATGCGAACGACTTGAAAATTTTCTCAACCATTGCATCAAGTGATGATGCAGCGTTGTTGCAGGATGACCTGGTCCGTGTTTCGTTCTGGTGCGATAGAAATTATTGTATGATGCTCAATGTGAAAAAATGTTTCGATTTGTCATATCACATGAAGGTTAATCCAATTGGTTATGATTATGTCATATCCGGCAATTCCCTTGTAATTGTCGATGAAATCATTGATTTGGGGGTTAGATTTGATATGTTTGATATTGACAAAATTTTAAAACCGCCTTTTCCCGGTCCAAATCTAATCTATAATTAGTGGAAAATTCAAAGTAATTTGCGATACTGTAAAAGTCGTTTACTTTTCACAAATAATACTACAAACATCTTATTAAAAATGGGACAAATTTTACAAACACTTTTTCGATAATGGACTATATATTTACTCTATACCGCAATTAGCCGATTTTCAAATTTTCTTCTATATGAAATATTCTTAAATTGATTGATTTTGTTTCAAATTATTCATAGAGAAATTGAAAATTGAAGAAAAACTATTACTGTAAATTCGATCAAAATTTGGAAAATGAATTTTCCACAAAATTTCGGTTTGAAAAGAATTTTTTTTTGTTGAATAATTAATTTACCTTTCGAAATATTTTGAACCTCTTGGTAATATGCGACAAATGAATTTCCAGCTTCCAGCTTCAGATAAAATCCATTTGTAATTGAAATTCATAATTGAAAATTCTAACGAAATTGGAATCCTACTGAAGACATAAAATATGTTTTGTGTTTTCGGCTATTTTTCGAATCTGGATTTTAACACAGAGTTGTATTTTCCCGTGGTACGGCTAATTACCGACACCGTAAAAACCACAAATTAAGAATCTAACAACAGAATGTTGTTGTTGGAAGCGAAAACGAGATTGTTGGTTGTAAAACGAAATATTAATTTTATGTTTTATATTTGAAAAGGCGTAAAAAGTTTGTAAAGTATAGACAAACTTTTTAACAATTTACTATATTTAACACATATAATATATATATAAATAAATAAAAATTAATAATTTAATTAAATATATAATAATGCGATAAATAAAAAAAATAATATATTTAAAAAAATTAATTACTAAAACTATACTCTCTATATATAAATAATTCATAGAAATTAATAATAATAAAAAAATAAATTATATACATTTTTTTTTGTCTCACCACAAACACCAAGAATTTTCATTGATCTATCATTTTTACAACAAAAACAAAAAATTCTGGAGGAACAACAACAAATCCAACAACAGCAGCAACAACAACAATATCATCATACTACTGCAAAAAATCCTTATTCTTTTAATCGTTAATTGTTTCTATATATATATAGTTCTTAACCACCAAAAAAAAACAACCCTGTCCCCTAGGCCCCATTCTATTATATCTTTTTGTTATCATCAATACCATTACCATTACCATTACCATACCAAAATCATTATACAAAAAAACACCAAAATATCACTATACACCAAAAACACATCCATACCTTATAAAAAATACCTTTATTATTACTATTATTATTATTAAAATAAATAAATATCAAAATAAATTTAATCTGCATGAAATCATTTAAATTTTATTTTTATTATTGCTAACGCGTACATTTTTTTTGTTAAATCATAATATTATTATTATTATTAAAAATATAAAAAATAAAAAATGCCAAAAATAAAATTATTCGGATATATTAATTTAAAAAAATCTAAATCTATTTATAGAATTTTTAAATTATACAATTGTATAATAAACTAATAATAAAAAAATGTGTAATACAAAATTTTATATTTAATTTAATGTGGTAAAAATTTTTTTTAATTGTTGTATTTTTATGCTTTTGATTTTTATTTGTTATGTTCCGTTTTATTTGTTATGTTCCTTTTATTCTTATTTTTTATTGGTTATTGTATTATTATTATTATTTAGTATTCGACGATTTATTGGTTTTATTTTTATTTATTTATTTTTTTTTTGTTTCGAAATAATTATATTTTTGGATAATTTGGAATATATAAAATTTATATTGGGAGTATGCATTAATTCATGGGGTTTTTTCCGAACATTAACGCTTTATTGTTAAAAAATGGTTATACAATCAATGATCAACGTATTGTCCATTGGAAGCTACAACATTTTTGCCCATCTTTCTGACAGTTTGTGAATTCCATTCCAAAAGTACTTCTCCGGCTTGGTGGTGAAGAACGAATCGAGCCTATTTTTTAATACCCTGTTCTGAAGTGAGGCGTATTCCGGTGAGGGCTTTCTGCATTGATCTGAACAAGTAGTAATCAGAAGGGGTTATGTCTGGGATATAAGGCGGGTGAGGTAGAACTTCCCACTCACTGTTTTCCAAATACCTTGATGAACCCCAATGCTTTTAAACGTATAGAAATGGTTGATTGATCAACTCCCAATGATTTTGCAAGATCTTTTTGCATTTGGCACGCATGTTCATCAAGCAATGCCTCCAATTCTTCATCTTTTTCCAAAAGCTTTTTGGCTGTCCGGGTCGTTCATCGTCTTCTAAGTTCAAATCACAACTTTTAAACCGTGAAAACCACTTCTGGCACGTTCTTTCAGCTATGGAGCATGGTCACCATATACCTCTACTAAAATACGATGACTTTCGGTAGCACTTTTCTTCATGTTAAAGTAATGAAGAAGAACTCCCCGCAAAAACACTTTTTCTGGCCCAAAGTTCGATATGTTTAAAATTAATAGAAAAAAATGTTGTTTACGCTTCAATCAAATGGCGTATACTGAGAAAGACGTGCAATAACAGTAGCTTTCAAATGAATTTAGTAACGGATGAACACGACGCGAAATAATATTAGAAGGAAACATTTCTTTTTATATGCTTCCAAACTTGATACTTTGAATTAAATGTACTTAAAAGCGGTAAATCATATTAATATAATTATGTTATATTAACCACGACGATGTTAATAAATATTTTATGGAGTTTAACAAAAAAAAAAAACTCTGTCCGACAAACACCTGTAGCAGGGTATGAGCGCCTTAAATTTATCACCAATCAACCCCTACGCTCATCAAATTTTAATATAAAATGGTTTGCCGCATACCATAATATATTCAAATTAATTCTCAAGAACACCATTGGATTTGTATGAGAGAGCTCCTGGATTGGATCCAGAAAAAATTTAATTGTCTAAGTGGGTCTAATTGTTTACATTTGTTACAAAATTGCATTGCATCGATAAGAATTATTGATAATTAAAATCTTGGATTTGTATGGGAGAGAGCTCTCAAATTTCCAGATATAAAAGTTTCCCATTTTCTTCATCAAACATATTTTTCGGGAATCCACCATTTCTAATCGATTGTATAGAAACAGAAAGAGATATCTCTTATTTGTATGGATTTGTATGGCAGCGCCTGGATGGGATGAGAAAAGGCATAATTTCCCTGAATGAAATTTTCGTATTTGGTTCAAACCCAGTATTGGCAAAATTTCAAGCCAATTGTTTATAAATAGATCTAGATATCTCTAACTATACCGTGGATTTGTATATAAAAGCTCCTGGATCAGATTGAATTAGAAAAAATTCCCCAATGTAAAAGTTTTTCCATTTTTCATCAAACCTCCAGATCGACAATTTCAATTCTCAATTGTGGTTAGAAACAGAACGAGATATTTCTTATTATTCCTTGAATTTGTATAGCAGCTGTTGAATGGGATGAAATCAGAAAAAAACTTCCGGGAATGTAATTTTTTGCATTTGGTATTAGTCCCAAACCCCCATTTCAAAAATTTCAACCAAATATCTTAAAAACTCTTCGAGATATACCAGAAACAAAATAGTCGGAAAATTCGGAAAATTTTCAAGGGCAGGAGTAGAAGGAAGGAGGCGATGACATACCGCAACTTCAAACTTAACCAGTTCTACATAAATCAAAGCTTATTTGAAAAATTTATTGAAAATCGGTCGAGTAGTTTCCGCAAAAAAATACCTAAGCAAAAAACCGAGCGAGCAAATGGAAGCAGGAAATCGGAATTAAATTTTTTTTTATTTTTTTTTAAGAAAAAGGTTCCAATTCAGAGAAAAGTGCAAAAAAGGTCCCTTAAAATTTTTACTTTCCAAAACGATAAAAATAATGCGCACTTTAATTTATTAAACTAATAAATGCAAATGCCATAAATTTTTTTAAGCAAAAGCTATTTATTGTTGGTTGGTTTTACGAATCAATAAAGATCAATGAGATTTTCATAGCTGTAATATATAGAAAATAATATTTTATTGGGTCTGTTAGACTGCGACCTGCGAATAGGAAAAATTTAGCATTTAATTCCAAATGAAGACCCACTTGGCAAATGAAATTGAAGCCCCACTTAGGTGGAATGTTAATCATTGGATTAAAATTTTAAACACTTTATTTATTAAGTCCATAAATAATTTTATATATTCCTTATTTTTTTTTTCTTAACCATAAAAATTATCCAAAAATAAGCTTAAAATATTATTTCAAAATTAATCATTTTATATTTTTCATAATTAAATTATTGAATTTAAAAATTCTGTTGTGTATATTTAAAATTTATTTTTATTTTTATATTTTTAAATTAATTAAAAAAAAAAAAAATATTGTTTATAAACCATCAAAATTTTGTTTTTTTGGAATTTTATATCTAACAAAAAAAATATTTTTTTAACCTTTATTTTTTTTTATTTTATTATTATGTATTTATCCTCTACATCCTCAATATATTATATACCAAAAAAAAAATTAAATTAACCTCTACCAAACCACGCACACCGCACCTATACCGAAAAATTCAATTGTTCAATTTGTTCAACCTGTGGCACCAAAAAAAAAAAAAAAACAACTCCCGGACATTTTTTGGAATGTATTATAAAAATATGGACAAAAAAAACCCTCATCAATAACCAGCTATAAGAAAACTCTTGTATTTGATCCATCAAAAAGTGAAACATATCGGGCATTAGTTGAAGATTATGGTGGTGCACCAAATGTACATGAAATCCCAATTCAAGTACAACCAAGAGTGTATCAACATAATCGTTTAGTACCGGGAAAGGTAAATTTGATATTTTAATTTTGATTTTTTTTTTTTTTAATTCAATTATTTAATTTATTAATTTATTACAGAAACCACCATCAAGTTATCCACCACCAGCACCACAGAATTTTCAAAATGTTAGTAATTCCTATTCTGGATATTATTAAATAAACGTGTTAACTATAAATAAATCGAGATCATACATTTATTTATGAAAATATATTATACTATATTATCGTATATATATATATATATAATACAAAGAAAATAAATATTATTTATGTTATTGTTGTTTTTTTTGAAAATATATACATAAAGAAAATATGTAATAATAATATGTAATATTTAAAAAAAAAAAAATGAAACAATTTTGTTGAAATTTATATTAGTATTTTTTTCGCATAATATAAACGATTTTATTTATTTGCTTTTGGGACATACATATATTTTATTATTATTTGTTGGTTTTTTTAATTTTATTAAATATATTTTTTACCCGTTGCCTTGAGATTTTTCATCGTTTTTTTTTTTTTTTTGTAATATTTTTGTAATATTTTTGTTCTAATTTTCCAATATTTCTCATCATAATTATTTTTTTCTTCGATCACGATCGATCGATCGCATCACACATCGTCGTCGTCAGTCATGATATATCGATTTTTTTTATTGGTTTATTAGTTGTTAAACAATTTTCCATTGTGTAATATATAGAATAGAACATTTTCGATATTAATTATTAAGTAAAAAAAAATGGTTTGGTAATTTACCACCCCAAAAGCTTTCTTTTTTATGAATTATGGTATTGCTTTAAATTATTATGGGATCGTTTTTTTTTTTGGTTTCTATATTATTATTATTATATTATGTAAAGAATTAATTAAAAAAAAAGGCTCTTTTTAATTTTTATTTCAGTTATAATGATGATAAATTTTTAAATGTTGCTTAAACAAATGATTATTTTTTTTATTTATTGTTACAAAGCATTTCAAAATATATTATTATTAGCTTTCATAGTTAAAATAATAATTTTTATTTAGCAAAAAAAAAAACAATGTAGGATATAATAAAAAAAATATTTAAATAAAAAAAAACACGAAAAACTATAAAAGATTTATTGAATCTCAAATTATTTCTGTATATTATTTCTGGAAAATGGAAAAAAATCACTTTATAAATATTCAATTTCGGAATTAACATTTCAATTAAATTACTTTTTCTATCTATTTTATGGATATTTCTATAAAATCTTCTTTAGTAGAAAAAAAAAACGCAAAAAAATCTCATATGGCAACAATTTTTGGCAACAAATTTAAAAAATAAAATCATTCAAAATTATTATAAAATCTATGTCCAGAAAATTTTATGCTATTTTCATTTTTTTTTTTTTTTTACATATTTACTTTATTTATTTTTTACCACATAAAATAATTAGATTTCATTGTTTTTTTATTGTTGTTTTTGTTGTTGTTGTTGTTAAAAAAAAAATTATCCGCATGCCATTTTTTTGTTTTGAATTAGGATTGTTTTTTTTTTTTTGGTAATTTATTTTCATATATTTTTTGGGGGAGGAAAAAAAAATCATTTAAAAAAAAACAATTATTTCATTATGATTTTTTTGTTCCTGAACACATACCCTCAAAAACATTGCATGCTTTTTCTTTTCGTTTACAAATTATAAAAAAAAACATTGTTTTATAAGTCGAAGGTGTTCGAAGTAAATAAATACGCATTTTAAATATTTTATTATCATTCGATTAAATATTCACATATTCTACATTTTGTTAGATTTTGATTCTAAAAACTTATTACTTATTTTGAATAATCAGTTAAAGTTTTTATAGTTTTTTAAATTAATTCGCAAATCATTTGTTTAATGAAAAGCAACATTTAAATATTTTATTTTTTATTTTTTTAAAGTTTCTTTATATATGTCTTAATTTTTTAATTGATTCATGATGATTACATATTTATAATAAGACTTTATATGTCTCTAGGGTTTTAGGATTTTTTTAGAATTTCCCGGTCAAATGAAAACTTTTCCATGCCAAAAGAAACCATTTCCCGATCAAACGAAACTATTTCTAGGACAAATGGAACCTCTCTTATTTGAGAAACAACGAAATTAATTGTATTAAAATATTATTTAATTTTAAATCCAAATCCGGACGGAGGCACATCCATATACGGATACACAGGGCGAACAGGATATGCACAAGGCTGAAAGTGAGTGTATTTTATCAGAAAATAACTTTTGTATATTTACTTGGATTTAAAAAGAAAAAACCCTTTTATTCGTATGGGGGAGCAGGTGGAAGAGTATTTGTAGAGAACTCAATGTTTTCCATTTGGTACAACAAAAACTCGATATATAAAAAATTTCAAAGAGAAAATGCCTCTTTTTACATATTTAAGACACAAAAACGTTAGAATATTTGGAAAATTTGTCGGTAGAATGGATGGTTTAACAGAACCGATTTTCTTTAAAAAGCTCACGAAAGAAAACTCTTATGAAAAGTGGAAAAATTGGGGTAAAAAAAAATTGGTTTTTCTAAAATTTCGATAATAAAAATTACCGTAATTTACGCTTACGTTTAATTAATTAACAGTTCATAATCTGTATAAAAAATTGCCCGCGTGTACGGCAGTATTTTTCGTAATTTTCGCTGAAACACGATTTCCATTATAGCGGTTAAAATTTTTATTTTCTTTTTATGTATTCTTGAAATTCCAAGTTTTGAATTTACATATGTGTTAAAAAATCTCAAAATTCCCGAGAGCCCTAAGAATCAAGACCAAACATTTCGGTATCTGAAATATCAGACGCCGTGCCTTGAATGAAAGGGCAAAGTACCGTTGTTTTATTTGATACATTAACAAACACATCTTTGGTTCGGTTGGAGTCCAGACTTGTAGACTTGTAGTTGAGTATTGGTTGGTCAGCCATAGAAGAGCCTCTTTCTATGGTAAAATGCTAATACTCTCAGAGGGCGCCCGGTGTCTGGGAGATGGAAGTTCTTAGTGCATTGCTCCCCGTAGACCTTTCTGAGATGGGTGTCCCTATCAGCATAGACCTTTGGTTCATTGCAACCTAAGCTCACGCACCACGACAAGGTGAATTCCGACCGAGAGTGACTTCTTAGCGAGAGCGAGCTTAATTTTTATATAAGAGCTCGCATAAGGAAATCCACCTTGAAAACAAAAAAATTAATTCTATAAATGAAATGAAATGATTTTGTTACTGATAAATTCGTTGTTTCTCAAAAAGGTTTTCATTTTGTATGGCAAATAAGGGTTTTGTTTGGGTTTGGAAAAGGTTTCGTTTTGGTTTTACAAAAAGGTTTCGTTTGGTCTGGAATATGTTTCATTTGGTATCGAAAAGATTACGTTTGGCGTGGAAAATTGACCGGAAATTCCTATATTATATCTATTTTGATAAAATTATAGAAATCAAAAAATAATACAGATACAGATTTTGATCAACAGATTGAATTTTTAAAATTGTAGTTTTTAATATCGTATTTAAATACTCTCAATAGATAGAATAAGAAAAACATCTGGTCATAAGGTCTCAAAAACAATTCATTAACTGGATTTTAAGTGATGGTAACTCAAAGCAAAAGGATCATTTTATTTTTCTATACCATAAACCATCGAAAAATATAAGGATTTTGATAAAAAAAATCCGATGATGATTTTCAAAAGTTGCAGTTTTTAATCATTCACGTGAAGCATTTAATCGCAATAAATACCTATATTAATGATTAAACATTGTGTAGAAATAGAATATAGAAATCGAAATGTTGTTTCTTTTTTGTTTATTGATGGAATTTTTTTATAAATATTTTATTCATAATGTAATATAAAGCTTTAATAAAAGGCGATTAATGATGCGGCTAAAGAAAAAAACATTTATCAAAAGTAAGTAAACGTTTTTTAACGGGTATTTAACATAATTAAGAACTCATCTATGGGTCTCAAAAGTCGCATCTATGCCGCCGGCAAATCTTCATCTTCATCTTCATCTTCGAGGACAAAAGGATCTTTTTCCATCTAATACTTTTCTTGTGATTAAAAAGTGAATGAATTCAACAATCGATAAACAGAAAAGCAATTAAGCTATAGTTGGATGTAGACTAATAATATATTTAAAAGACATAATGCGAACAATGAACGAACAAAAACCAATTGTATATAAGTTTTTAATTGTGAAAATTTTCATTATGAATTTATAATAAGGTTTGAAAATCCAGAATAATTATAATTATTATAAGTTATATACCTGTAAATAATATTTTCAATAGTCGTAGAGTTTTTTATTTTGATGCTTTTAATATTTCTGTACCAAAAATATTGTATCATCATAAATGTGTTAAGCATGCAAAAACGTCTTATTAATTTTTTTATTTAAATATAAAAAATTCATTATATAGATGAGGTAGGTGTATTAAATTTATTATCATCATAGAATTCAAGTGTTTTCTTTTTTATTTATATAATTTTCATAAAAAAAAAATTATTATTTTGTTATAAACTTAAAATATATATTTAATAATTATTATTAAAACAATTTTAAGTGTTTTTTCCCCCCATATATATATTGAAAAATTTATAATATAATTTCAGGTAAATTCAATGGGCGAATCAAATGAAACAATTCATCAAAGTCATTCATTCAAACGTTTAATGTACAGCGTAATGGGTGAAACAGATTATTAAAAATATATAATGATCCTAATAAATATATTAAAAAATTATCAAAAACAAACAAAAAATTAATACAATTAATAAAAAAAAATAAACAAAAATATTCTTAAATAATTTTTTTTTTTTTTGAACATCAATAAAATGATATATTTTTAATAATAATAAAAAAAATCAAAATTTTTAATCAAAAAAATATCAAATCAACAGAGCAGATTTTAATTTAATAATTAATAAAACATTTTTTTCATGTATATATTGGAAATGAATATTTGTTTTTTTTTTTTTTTAAATCGCGTTTTTACCATTCTTTTAATTTAATGCAAAAAAAAAACAAACAAATTGAGTGCGTCGTCGCGTCTACAGAAATTAATTAAAATTAAAAAAAGAAATAATTAATTTGAATAAATTATATAGATATATAAATAATATATAACTATATATAGAAAAAAACGTTAATTTTTGTTTTTTTTTTTTTTCTAAAAAGAAAATGTATATATAAAATATAAATTAATAAAATTAAATATCCCTTAATTAAACTAAAAAAATATATAAATATTAAAAAATTAATCATCAATAAAGGAAAGCGAAGCTGAAAAAAAAAAAATTTTAATTAATAAACGTTTTTGTTGTTGTTTTATAATTTATTTTATTTTATTTTATTTTATTTATTTAAAAAACAATTTTTCAAATTTTCACAAAAAGTTTATTTATATATATAAACAATTATATAAAAGTGAAATATTTTCGAGTGTAAAATCTAGTCAAAGAAAACAAAAATCAATAAATTTATATATATAAGCAAAATTAAAAATAAATACTCAGATTTTTATTTTATTGTTCCTTTACCAACCCCAAAAAAAAAAAAAAACCTTAAACAATTTAATAATCTTTAATAATAAATAAACAAAAATTAAAATATATATATTTTTTACTAATATAAATAATAATAATAATAATAATAAATAATTAACATTTTATAGATAAAGTTTATTTGTTTGAAAAAAAAAAAATAATTTATTAAAAATATCATATAATAAAAACGCAAAAAAAATAAACCCCCCCCCCCCCCCCCCAACCTAAAAAGAAATAAATAAATATAAATTTACGCTTTGTATATAGAAATAAATAAAAATATTATAATATATATTTTTTTAAATTAAAAATGAACCCTTTTTTGCATATATAAAATTCATATTAAAATATATATTTATTTTTTGTATCTCCCCCGCATATGAATTTTTCTTTATTTATTTTAAATTTATTTAAATCATTTTTAATTTAAAATATATGCATAATAATATATTTATTTTTATATAAAAAAAAAAAAAATAAACGCATATATTTTTATTTATTTATTTATTTAATTAATAACCGCACACACTCTCGAACAGTCATATCGCACTTTTTAATTAATTTTATTAATTTTTTTTTTTTTTTTGTTAATTCTATATATAGAAATATATTATTTATTTAACTGAATATAATAATAATAATAATAATATATAAATATAAAATTAAAAAAAAAAAACTATGATATATAATTAAATTTAATGATATAAAAATATGAAATAATAAAGTACATATATATATTTTGAATGATATTTTTCTTTTATTTATTTATTAAGGTAAAAAGGAATCAGATAATGGATTATGAAGCTATATCAAGGGCGAATCCTATTATTGTTCGAAGTGTTCTAGAACGCCCTAGAAATCTCAAAAATAACGTCCAAAACATTCTAATAATATCCTAACATTTTAATTAAATCATTAATTCATCCATTCAATAAAAATATTAAAAGTGAACATGCATTTTCTCGGCATACTGTATAGATATATAGCAAATATTTGAGAATATACAATTGAATACTCTGATGTTCAAGAAACACAATGAACAATATAATATGTAAAAATTCTCCTTTAAACCATTAGAATTAAAAATAGAAGACGGGCTAAATACATTTAAAATACCAAATCATATGTATTTATATATACTGTGCCGATGTTCATAAATTTGCTTGAACAACACTTCTATATGCGTGCTTGACTGCCTGACTGTTTATATTTGGTTTCATTATGTACTACACTCGCATTCAGCATAAAAAAAAATCGTAAACATTTCCCTTTCGCTGTGTCGTCTTTCGTCTACTAATCTATCTACTATGTACTATAATTTGTGTTCAATGAATTGTTTGAACAATCATCGTAGTGTCGCTGATTATATGTTATACTTTCATATATAGCACAGAAAATGCGAATATATGGAGGTATATAAGCGCGATATATGGGCCGGTATTGTTCAAATTTTATTTGAACAACATTATTATTTATTTCATTTCTCCTCCAAATTCATTCTTTCTATTCTATTCATTCAAACAGATGATGTGATTTTTTTATGCAAAATTAAAAATATAGTGTTGAATAAAAAATTCTATTTACATTTTATATTCATTTATTGTTAGACGTATTTTATTTTTTAGTTTCATAATTAATTATCGTCGCTCGTCCTATACTAAAATCATATTTTATTAGCTTTTTTTATCTTTCCCTGTTTCAAGTTTAAATTAATTCTATTTTCAATTTTCATTTTGAATAATTAATATCATATCATCTTGTATTTGTTTACGAATTATAAATTATTTAGACATTTTTAATTTTTTACTGTGAATACATAATAAATCGCATATTTCATTAATTTTCATTACTTGCATTAATTTTTCTTATGGTAAATATATATTTATTAAATTGTTTTTAACAACAAAGAGAAATTGCATACAACCAACCGCTTTTTTAAAAGCAAAAATAACCAACTGCTTTTTTCAAAGCAAACAAAGCTTTACGCTGTTTACTTGTCTTATTGTTGTCCTGTCTTATATACCCGCGTATTGAAAATTTGTATTAAATTATTAAGGTGATATGGAAGATAATTTGAATTGTGATTTCGCAAATGGTTGTATTATAGAGCAATTAATTAAAACGCCTTTTTCAAGGCGAATTTCTCAAGATAAAACCATTGTGAGAAATTTAACATGTCCAACGCCAACCCTTGGTAATTTAACTTCAAAATATATAAGCAATAAAAAAACATATACATATACGAAAATTTTCACGCGCAACTTATGACCGTTTTGAATGGCTTTGTGGCTGTGCAAAATTGAACGGATTGTTCTGTTGGCCTTGCTTTTTATTTCATAAATCTAGTGAGAATAATTCGGTTTGGGTAAAAATGCCTTTTGTTGATTTAAATCATTTAACGATAGGCCTAAATAAGCATGAAAAATCTAAATGTCACATTGATTGTATGGTTGCTTTCAAACTGTTTGATAAAGTGTCTATTGATAAATTGATCGATAAAGTGGCGCAAATTTCTTTGACAAAACATAATGAAATGTTTACATCGCATTGTTCCATCAGAACGAAACATACGCCAATATAAGTATTTTTTCTATCAACTATCTGTTAAAAATTGTTTCTTATAACAAATGTAATAAATACCAACAAGTTACTAAAAGCTAGTAAAAAGGCCAGGAAAATCAGATTACAGCTTAACGTTGAACGTCCATCTATGCCTTCGTATATTTGCGCATGAGCTATATGTATAGGTGAATAAATCTGTATATGAATCTCCATGACATGCCGATCCGACCTACAAAAATAAAATATTTCTTTTAATATAAAGGGTGATTTTTTAGCTATTATCTTTTTGGCAACACTGGTTTTAAACAGCTGACGCACGTTTCGTGTTTTGTTTCACTGTCAAACATCTTCAGTTTGGTGTATAATTTAACCATGAATCGTCTTACAAACGAACAACGCCTGCAAATTATTGAATTTTATTATCAAAATGCGTGCTCTGTTAAGAAAGTTCATCGCGACGAAATTGTGTTCAGCGACGAGCTCATTTTTGGATCAATGGGTACGTAAATAAGCAGAATTGTCGATGTCGTTGTAGTGAATATCAGCCAGAAGCATTGCAACAGCTACCAATGCATCCAGAAAAATTCACAGTTTGGTGCGGTTTATCGGCTGGTGGCATCATTGGACCTTCGTAATTCTTCAAAGATGATGCGAATCGTAACGTAACTGTGAATGGTGAGCGCTACCGTGAGATGATATCCAACTTTTTTTTTGCATGACATGTGGTTTCAACAAGACGGTGCCACATGCCACACAGCACGCGCAAAAATGGACTTATTGAGAGGCGAGTTCGTTGAACATTTTATTTCACGTTCGGGACCGGTCAATTGACCGCCTAGATCGTGCGATTTAACGCCTTTAGACTATTTTTTGTGGGGCTATGTTACAGCTCATGTCTATACAGACAAGCCCGCTTCAATTGACGCATTGGAAGACAACATTGAAGCATTTATTCGTGAGATACCGGCCGAAATGTTGGAAAGAGTATGCCAAAATTGGACTAAGCGGATGGACCATTTGAGCAGGCGCAGTCAAGGTCAACATTTGCATGAAATAATCTTCAAACATTAAATTATATTATGGACCGTACTATCGATTCAAATAAAGATTTCATGCATTTTTCTGAATTTTATCGGTTTTTTTTTTGAAAAAGTTTCCTATAGCTCTTAAAAAATCACCCTTTATGACCAGAGAGTTTCATTCAAATCTGCGTCTGTTATATAATTACGATTGTATGTCTTTTTTGTGTTTACCCTATCCTAAAACATATCCTTTTTACATGAAATATATAATCATTAAGAAATGCGATATTCCAATTAATTTGTTAATAAAATTAATTTATAAATCAGAAATGAAAAAAGAAGCCATGTGATATCTTAGGAATGCTAAGAAATTATGGGGGAAAACAATTCAAATTAAGAGAAAAATCAAATTCTATCGGTTTTTGCAATGCAACAACCATATATATATATATAGTGGACAGGCTGCTATCAAAAAGGTAAAGTTTTGTGTGATAATAGCAATCGTCAACGAGATTATATGGCTAATAGAGAGATTAATGACGAATCATCAATAGCATTAATTGTACCGTAAATTGGGGTGAAGTGGATACAGTGGGGTGAAATTGATCCCTCAATTTTTTTTTGTATAATTTTGCAAATATCTATGATTTCTAAAAACAATTCCTGTTTTATAAATCATAATTCAGCAAATTTACAGTTAATTTCTCACAATGATTTATATTCTAAATAAAACATTAATTTCTTTATCCAATTAATAAAAAAATACAATAATATTTTTCTAAAACAGTCAATCTACAAAAAACATGAAAGAATAAACTGTGGATTATTAGCTACTCTGAAAAGTGCTACAATTTGATTATTTATATTTATGATAAGAGCAAAATGTGTGCATCAAAGTGAAATATAAAAAAAAATTAGTTTGTTAGGTGATTTAAAACAATAAAATTGTGTAATGTTAAATATTGTGGGGTGAAGTGGATAATGCCGCGTGTAAAATAAAATAGAAATAGCCGGCTTGGAAACGTAATTACGATGCTATAAATTTTGTTTATTTTTATTAAGAATCATCTGAACTTTAAACAAACTATAAAATTCATATAATTAGATGGTGTTTCTTTAAAATGATTTCAATCGCATTTCAAAAACCTTACGAAATCATCATTTTTATTGTCATATATTTGTTAAAAACGATTCATTGCTATAGCGAATTAGACGTTCTAGAAATGAAAACATTTCATCTAACGCATTTCATTAAGTTGGTATTGTTTATCAGTATAATGCAATCTAAAAAATTACTATTCAATCCTCCAGCAATAAATTGTTATAAAACTAAAGCATAACCACTTCACCCCATAATGTGGGGTGAAGTGGATCGGTGTTTCAGTGCCCTTATTTCCGGTTCCATAAAACTTAATATTTCTTTTTCTTTGAATTTACAACTTAGAAGGACACAGACACAAGAACTTAAATTGTTTTTCCCGAAATTTTTCGGAATCATTAAAAGTCACAGCTAAGAAAAATGTAAAATTTTCGATCCCCTTCACCCCATTTTACGGTAATTTAATTTATTTTAAATATTTATATTTTTTTTTTGTATAGTAGATAAATTTATTTGAAATCAAAAAAAAAGATACATTTTTATTATCTATAACAAAAATAATAGATAATAAATTTCGAATATCAATAAAAAATTTCCCCTTTAATAAAATTCATTTTTTTAGCCTTCATTTGCTAATGTCAAACTTGAAAAAATGAAAAACAAAAAAATAAAACAAAAATAAAAAAAAAAATTGAAGATGTTATAAAAATTATACAATATTTTGTTATTATTTAAATAATAAATTAAATTAAACTAAAAAACATAAACAATATGTCTTTAATTATCCGAAAATTTATTGTTAATAAATTAATATGCACAAGAGGTTATACTAGTGATATAAAACTTACGGCAACCGGTGGATTATCATTAATTGATAATGTAATTGATTCAGATGATAAAAAATCATTTATTGCATGGCATCCAAATAAATCATATCCATATGAATTTACACGACCGCTACCCAATATTTTGGAATCCAATGAATCGCAAATAATTAAGGAAGATGCAATGCGTATCGCACAAAGTGCTTTCCACGAAAAACATCCCGAAATAATTCGTCAACAATTAATGAACATAACCTATACGACAAAACATCGTTGGTTTCCCAGAGCTCGTGATAAAAAAGCCAAGAAAACTCCAATGGATAGAGAGTATTTATAAATAATGAAATTAGACGTGTAGGTATAATATGCATTTTTCTGTTTTTAGTTTATTTAAAAAAAAAAATTAAAGTAATAAAATACGTTTTATGTAAAATATATCTCTATATTAATTATTATTTTGTCGTCTTCTTTTGACCAATGAAACTAAAAGATCCGATATAGCTGGTAAATTACTTAATTCCGTTGTTGTAGATGTAGACACTGCTGCAGCATTTGGATTATATGATTCTTTTGTATTTTTTAAATTACGATGATGTGGAAATGTTGGCATTAATTTTGAGTCACAGGCTATTATAATTTGTATTAAATACTTTAAGTAAAATGTATGTATTTGGTAAATATAGAGAAAAAAATATTACGCAGTATATATACACTTACGAAATGGAACTTCCTTAAAGTAACTACTCTGAAGACATTCATCGGCTGTTGCTCGTTTTTTAGGATCATACATAAATAGAAAATTTAATAATCTTAGACCAGCTTGCGTTAACCATGGAAATCTTTGTTTTAAATTATTATATGGTTGTTGTTTTAATGTGAAATTTTTTACAGCCGGTAAAAGTGAAAAATCTGACCATATTGCATCTGATGGTGTTCCTATATTCATACATACAATTAAAAAACATCAATTAATTTAAATATTTATATATATATATATACATAATAATTGATTTGTATAGTAGTTATTACCCAATAGATCAATAATTAATTCAATTTGTGCAATTTCTGTTGTACCCGGTAGTAATGGTTTATGTCCTAATAGTTCACCTAAAATACAACCAACAGCCCACATATCAATTGACGTTGAATGTGATTTCGATCCAAGTAAAATTTCTGGTGCACGATACCAAAGTGTTACAACATGCGGTGTCATTGGTTTCAATGGAATTCCAAAATATCGTGCTAAACCAAAATCGGCTGCGATATGGTAAAATAAAAAAAATATTAAGTTACACCAATATATATTTGTTCCAAACAAATTTTAAACCGTACCAATTTTAATACATCCTTTATCGGTTAATAATAAATTGGAAACTTTTAAATCACGATGTACTATAAAATTTCCATGTAAATACTTTAATCCCTTTAAAACTTGTAAAATTAAACATTTAACTTGAGCTTCAGAAAATGGTGCCGTCATATTGTCTAACAAAGATGCTAAATCTTGTTCACAATATTCCATCGATAAGAATATACTGAAACGTATATAGAACCAAAAAAATACAGTAATATTATTATTATTATTATTACCAACTCGGATTTTGTCCACATCCAGATAGTAATTTTGATGCACTGATTACCAGGACTTTGTTGGGATTTGGCGAGGCAGGAAAGGGGGGGGGGGGGGTTGTGATGGCTAATATTGGTGTCATCACCCCGTAAT
This sequence comes from Dilophus febrilis, assembly GCA_958336335.1. Classification (NCBI taxonomy): domain Eukaryota; kingdom Metazoa; phylum Arthropoda; class Insecta; order Diptera; family Bibionidae; genus Dilophus; species Dilophus febrilis. The sequence continues at coordinate 37,428,809 of OY284469.1, forward strand.
AGTTATTTAAAAAAAAAAATCCGCATTACCTTTCTAGACTACGTCCAACCAAAACCTCTTTTATTCGTACAATATTTTCATGATTACAATTCATTAGAATTTGTATTTCACGTAGTCCACTTATTGGTAATCCATCCTTTTCATGATCCATTCGAAATTTTTTCAATGCAACAATTTCATTTGATTTTGTATCTCGTGCCCGATCTAAATAACAATTACTCATAATTATAATAAATAAATTAGACAATAATAAATGATTTGATATATTTTATTAAGAATACTTACAAACAATACCATAAGTTCCTTCACCGATACGATTTAATTTCTCAAATTCGGTTACCAACCGGCAACGGCCTAACTTTAAAAATTGAAAATTATATTCAATATTTTGAAATTGAAATTATTTGAATCAAAATGCACAAATAAAAAAAACACCGAAACTTACTAAATCCCTTTCGGGAATTTCCATTGGGCGTCCGGTTAAAAATGACATTAAAATACCTTTACGTAGTACCGGTGCCTGTGGGTCATGTCCGTGTACCTTAATTTTATCATCATCATCACCGTCCGAATCAATCATTTTTACGTTTACTTTGGTAAATATTATGAAAAGAGATCATTTAAATTAATTAAATTCAATTTATTTATTTTTTTATTTATTCATTTACTTAATGCCATGATTTTATCCAAATTAAATAACTATTTTATCAAAAAATTGTTGAAAAAATTAATCAAAACAATTATAATTAATTAAAAATTTCCTTTTTGTTTTTTTAGATTTATTTCACTGCCATTAAATTAAAAAAAAATCAAAACATAAACCAAAACAAATTTGAAAATAGATAGAAAAATAAAATAAAATACAAAAATAAAGTTTGCGGTTATGTGAAAATTATTCTAAAAACACCCACAACACAAAAATGAAGAAAATCGAAAAAAGGGGTAAATATTCGAAAATGTTTCAAATTTCTTAATAATTAATTGCATAGTATTTAGGCGTTTAGAATATTTATTCATTTCGTTAAATTTATGGATAATAATTCAGAATTTTTTAAACTAAAATTGAACAGGAAGGTTTTTGGAAATTCTGTTTTAAGAATCTATTTCATTAATACACTGCCACTTTAGGTTAAAGCAGGAGCGAAGTTGATAATTTTTTTTACCATATTTTTTACCATTTAGGATATTAGTTGATTTGGGTCTTTCTGCAATCTTTGATGGTTATTATTATTACTTATTTGGACCACAATTGCGTCTCTAACTGAACCTATATTAAGGTCCTTTCTAATCATTGTATTTCGAACGTACCATTGTGCATTTAATATTTTACGCAGCAACTTTGATTGAAACCTTTCAATTATATCTATATTTGAATTGTTGGTTGTGCCCCATAGATTCAACCGATGCGTCCTTATAGGTTTAAGTATAGTTTTATATATGCTAAATATTTTGCAATTTTGTGATAGGTTTAAATTTCGTCCTAGCATCCAATACAATTTATTGAAACTAATTAGTCTAAATTTATTATATGCGTTTTCCAATTTAATCGCCGGTCCAAGTGCATTCCCAGGTATTTTCAATTTTTGTTAGTTCTCGCCTTATTGTAGTAAAGTTTAAGCCCTTGGCTTCGGTTATTGGGTGACGCCAGTATTGAGCACTTTCATCTGAAAAGGTTGCCAACATGATATTTTTGTTGGGTGGTATGTCGACATACAATTTTAACAATTTAACAATAATATACAAACAATTTTAAGACATAATTGAATTTTTAAAGAAAAACACAGAATTTAAAAAAAACCGGAGTTGTAATTAAAAAAGAATAGAAAACTTAGAAAAGGCGATTTTCTGGAAAATTGCGTTCGGTGTACGACCAAATTTTTTTTTTTATAAATCACCTAATTAGACATGTACCTTACAGATAGTATATCCTATCATCTTAGAAAGCTTGCCAATAATATTCCCAGCTCCGCCTTTGATTTAAATACATTTATAAGTAAAGTGGAATTCTAACAAGCTTACGGTGAACATGCTGCAACTGAAAAAACTTGTGAACGGTGGTTTGCACGCTTCAGAAGTGGTGATTTTGAAGTGGAAGTCAAAGAACGGCCATGTCAGCCAAAAAAATTTGAAAACGAAGAATTGCAGGCATTATTGCTGAATGAAAATTCTTGTCGAACGCAACAAGAGCTTGCATTAGAGTTGAATGTAGATGCCTTTCCGATTTCTAGATGTTTGCATTCAATGGAAAAGATGAGAAAGCTAGGAAAATGGGTCCCACATCAACTGAATAAAAATCATTACAAAGCACGATTCGATGTATCCATAAACATCTTGCCGTGCACAAAACACATAGTTTTTTGAGTCGAATTGTCACTGGCGATTAAAAGTGGGTGTATTACGACAACCCTAAACGTAAAGCATCATATGTTGATCCCGGCCAACCATCAACTTCACAATAAAAACGCGATATTCATTGCCAGAACCTTATGCTGTGTATTTGGTGGGATCAGAAGGGTGTGGTATATTACGAGCTGTTAAAACGGAATGAAACGGTTACATCGGATCGCTACCGACGACAACTGGGCGAATTGGCAAAGAAATTTAATGAAAAATGGCCATTGATAGCTCGAAAACACCATAAAATTTTTTTTCATGATGACAACGCCAGACCACATCGTGCAAACATCATTAAAGAAAAAATAAAGAGGCTCGGTTGGGATCATCTTGATCACCCCCCTTGCTCTCCAGACCTTGCTGCTTCTGATTACCATTTGTTCAGATCAATGCAGGTCTGAAGTGCGAAAATGGGTCGATAAATGGATTGGGACAAAAGATGAGGAGTTCTTCAAACGAGGAATCAACAAACTTCTTAAAAGATCTTAAAAGATAAAAGAGGAAGTCACAGCTAACGATGGGCAATATATTTGTTAATGTACTCAATCAATTTGTTATACAAATAAATGTCATTTTCAAGTCAAAAAATGGAAATTTGGAAAATGCAGGGTCCCAATATGAATATTTTTTTTTCAAAATTATTTCAAATAACCGTCGTAAAAGGCAAACAGATAATGGATTAAGAAATTTTATTAGCTCGTTTGAGGGTGTCTGTCTCACTTTTTATAATACAATTTTCATTACTCATATTTTTTTTTTATTTAGTATTTTAATTATTTTTAATAAAAGAAATTTTTTTTCTTTTTTGTTTTAGAAATAGAATATTTTGTTTCATTATCATCTGATTCATTTAACGACATTTCACTTTTTAATTATCAATATATATATAACAAAATATTAATTTTTTATAAACATTTTCACTTTTAATATCACGATTGCGATATATAAAAATGTATATTGGTAATAATAATAATAAGAGGAAAACCGAGCCGCTTCATATGATTTATATATATATATATTTATTATTTACCAGAAATTACTCTAATATATATATTTTATATTTACTTAAATCATATAAAAAAAATTGTATTATATTTGTTATGTGTGTGTGTGTGTGTGCGTGTATTATAGATGATGAATTATATTATTAATTATTTTTTATTTAGAAGAAGAAAAAAAAACGCACGATCTTCTTATTGTTAACATATTCGATATACGATTATTTTTTTATATACAATATTTTAAGCGTTGCGATAGAAAAATGTATATCAATTTTAATTCTTCTATTTCATCTTTTTAAAATCAAAAACAAAATTATAAAAATTATATTTTTATGTTAAAATATTGAAAAATTTTCATTTTCTATACACATTTATTATTATTCTTTTTTTTTCATATTTTTTCGGAAGTTATTTTTATGTGTTAATTAATTTTATAAATATATATAATATATAAAGAAAAATAATATTCTGCATATATCCACTTTCTACTATTTTTACGTTTAACAAAAATTTGTATATACACTTAACGATCTTCAATATATCACATATATATAGAGTAAATTTTTTTGTTATTGAAAGACTTGTTAATTTTATTATCATTTTTTTTTTTTTTTTGAAAAAAATTCGATTTTTTTCTTCTTATATATTATTCTGTCATTATTATTATTATTATTATTATTATTATTATTATTATTATGATAAATAAATAATATAAAATTTAATCAGTCGTTGGCCTGGAAAAGGAATATATTAATATTAGTATATTATTATTGTAATTTGTAATTCTATTTTTTTTTAATTACACATTGGATTGCATTACGTTATTTATAAGTAAATTACAAATAAATATAAAATATTCATAACGTTATATAAATCATCATGGCGAGTTTGTATATACGTAAAAGACAATAATTTAAATTAAAAAATAAACAAGATTTACAATATCCATAAATTAGACAGAACTTACTTCTTACTTCTGCGCGCCTACAACCTACAATTGGTTTTGGCGTCCATTAACAGCCTCCTCCAACCGGACCTATTTACTGCCAACGTCCGCCAGCCGGAAACGCCGAGGGCCCGAAGGTCCACTTCTACTTCATCTTTCCACCTACCCCGCTGTCTTCCTACACTCCTAGATCCGCCCGGCTTACTGTCCAGCATTTTTGATGGTATACGATCGCCATCCATTCGTACCACATGACCAAACCACCTCAGGCGACCAATCTTAATGCACCGAACGATGTCGGGTTCGGTATATAGTTTATATAGCTCGAAATCGAACCGCCTACGCCACCATCTCCTTTCCTTTGTCGGTCCAAAGATGAGGCGTAGTATTTTCTTTTCGAACCCTCCAAGTCGCCGTTCGGTGGCCTGTGTCATGCACCACGTTTCAGAACCGTAGGTCACAATTGGTCGAATCAGTGTTTGATATAGCTTTAGTTTTAATGTTTTACTCAATGTCTTCGAGAACATCTTTCGTAAACCGTAAAAGGCCTTGCCTTCCCGAAGCAATCCGGGATTGAACCTCCTCCGCTATATCGTTTTCGCTGTTTATGCTGCTTCCAAGGTAGCTAAACCTGTCCGCAGTTTCATATTTGTTCTGACCAATTGCTACGCTTTGATGTTGTGCCATAAACCTACTGTTCGTTGGTGCGATCATATACTTGGTTTTCTCCTCGTTTACCCTTAATCCCATTTCCGAAGCTTCATGTTCCAACAGTAAGAACGCTTCTTTAACGGCACCCATACTTCTACCCACCACGTCAATGTCATCGGCATAGCCGAGTAATTGAACAGATGACGTAAAAATAGTGCTGCTGGTGTTAATGGTCGTCCTCCTTATACATTTTTCCAATATAACATTGAAAAACAATGTAGCCAAAGGGTCCCCTTGCCGTACTCCGTCAATGGTTTCAAATGCATCCGATTTGATACCCCTTATTTGTACCTGAGATGTAACTTGCGTCAGTGTTAGTTTTGACATGGCTATCAATTTTTGTGGGAATCCAAATTCCTCCATCGTGCGCCATAATTTTTCCCTAATAACACTGTCGTATGCGGTCTTAAAATCAACAAATAGATGGTGTGTTACTACGTTGAACTCCCTACACTTTTCCATTATCTGTCGTATGACGAACAGTTGATCAGTTGTTGAGCGATCATTACGGAATCCACATTGGTATTCACCAATGACTTCCTCCGCATATGGTAATAGGCGCTTATGCAACACATAAGCGAGTACCTTATATGTTGCATTCAGCAAAGATATTCCCCGATAGTTGGGACACTCCATCCTGTCTCCCTTCTTGTGTATTGGCACAATTACAGCAAGCTTCCACTCCTGTGGTATAACCTCATAGTTCCAAACATGCACAATTAGCTCGTGTATACTATTCCACAATACATCCCATCCACATTTTAAGAGTTCACCAGGTACGCCGTCAGATCCAGCCGCCTTTCCATTCTTGAGCTTCAGAATGGCTTCTCTGGTTTCCTCATATGTTGGTTCCGAAATTAGTGGTTGTGCTGTTTGGTACGGAAGTTCGTTTTCTGCATTTCTACCAATTGGGTTGCTTGCTGTAAGTAGATCTTTAAAATATACTCAGCCCATCTCGCGATGGCTCTTTCTTCATCCGCCAAAATTTCACCGCTGGTATCCTTACAAAGAAGGGGTTGTTGTATAAATCCGCTAGTTACAGATCTTATTCTCCTGTACAAATTTTTACTGTCATTCATGCTGGACAGTGTGTCTATATCCCGCAAAATATCCTGCTCATGACGCATTTTCTTGTTTCGGAATAATTTGCGTTCAATGGATCTTTTGGTTCTGTAGTCATCCATGGCAGTTCGTGTGGCGCGCTGAAGATATTTTAAACTAGACAGAATATATGCTTTAAATTTTTTTTTTTTTTAAATTAGATAGAATATATGCTTTAAATTTGCTGTAAATTTGCTTTAAAATATATAATTAAATTTAAAATAAAAATTAAATGCTCGGATATCCAATTGCGGGTTTTAAGCACTACATAACTTTCAGTATATCTCTTAAGGATTAAGGTTATAGGTCTATTACATCTATTACCTTATTTAAAACTTAAAAATAAAATCTAAAAAGAAATCACGTTTTTCCGCGAGTGGGAATAAATTCCCCGAGTGGGAATAAATCATGCGGTTTTTCGACTGAAAAGGACCAAATGAAACAGTTATCTTAAACGTCCGACTAATTGGTTCGATTTTCGATACCTTTGGTTAGTCTCAATCAGTCTCAACTTCCCCCTAATTTGATATCGTATGAAACCGTTTATGACCATATATCGCCATACCGTACATTTTAATCACATTTAATTATACAGATTATGGGTCTCATATACGCGGTCTCCGCTGTGGACTGCATACGACCGGATCAGCTAACCGTTTCCTCTGTGACCTCCGTGTAAAACTAAGACAACCCTACGATGTTCGGTTGAAAAGTTTCGACTGCATGTATATGCTTTCCTAATGTTGTCTATATACAAATAAGATCATACACAGGACGGTCTCAAACTATTTCAATCGGTAACAGGCAGGGTGGGGATAAATTTCCGTCGTATATATATAGTATTATTTTGAGTTTCAAACAAATTTAGACGGCATTTTTCAGTTGCTTTCGATTGAAAACTGCAGTCTCAATCCAATTATTATCCACCCGGGTTATTTCTAAAGATGAAATTACCGTATAGTTACCGTATAGTGGCGATTTTGTTTAGATGTTTCTTATGTACATCTAGTTTTTTTTTAATTCTCTATAAAGTTTCATAAAAAATAAAAAAAAAAAATTTTTCACTATACAACCAACAATCTGGTTTTAGCGTCCAAAAACAGCCTTCTGTTGTTAGTTTCTTAATTTGTGGCTTTTACGGTGTCGGTAATTAGCCGTACGACCAACCGCAAGCGGAAAGTTTCATAACGTACCTTTATTAATTTTTTATTCTATATAGAAATTCCCAAATATGACAAATAAATTTTTCCAAAATAAATGATAAATGATAAATCCATTCGTTTGGATATTTTACCTGGATTTTAATACCTGTAGACATTATTCTAACCGGCTCATTCGATCTCGTGTCGGTAATTAGCCGTACGACCAACCGCAAGCGGATTTTAAGGGATTAAAAATCGGTACGGAATCGGCACGGATTTTTCAGATTTTTACGAAATTGTGCGTAACTTTTGTTACATTATTAAAAATTCGACATTCGACAACTTCTACAAATATGGATTTCTTCACAGAGACAAAAAGAATTGTCTTTCATAGAACAACAAAAATTGATTTCTTGATTTTTTTTTTTAATGTCGTTTTTCAGGATATCTGCTGAATTTCCAAGAATAGTTACAAAACCCATATCAAAATGGGATTAAAAATCAATTGTCTGCGATCTATTGCGATTAGCTGCTGTGTTGCAATGCAGATGACAAAATCATAGGACAACGCGGCATAGATCATAGGACAACGAAAATTGTTGACGATGATGACGTTTTTTGTACCGATTTTTGAAAAAAATGATCTCGCATGCCTAACTAGTTCTAAACTGTACTGTGCCATTAGTCTTGATGGTCTTGGAAAAAAAAGAAATTACAAATCTGTTGGTTTGAAAAGTGTTAATGTAGATGCAGACGCAGTTTATGGCGTCCGCGTGCCGTTCGAGAAAGAGAATTTCTTGAATTATAAAAAAGTTAATTTAGAGGGCTAAAATTTAATTTGAAAATTTTATTAAAGCATTTTATTCGTGGTAGTAATATTTATAAAATGAATCAACTAACCGTCTCTATGATCTAATATAATTCAGTGGAATATTTTATAGTTTTATATCTGATCATTGAAAATGCATGTTTTTCGATTATTACACTTAATGTGGTAATTGGTGCATGTTAAGAACTATACTCTAAAAGTGGTCTTATAAATTACTTTATAAACTACTGCTAAATTTTCAGAATTAAGGAATTCCGGAATTAAGGAAATGTAAAATTATTTTGACATGAATATATTCCCATTAATATAATTAATTTAAAAAAGTCCCATGGATCATATATATATATAAAATTAAAAATATATAGTAACAATAAATATAATTAAATAATTTTCATAATTAATTTTTTAAAGAAAATGAATAATTGTGGAAAATTGGAAATTTCCTTAATATATATACAATAAATTTTCCATTTGATAAGTGAATTATTATAAGAAAATTCAATGTCAATTTTCACACATTGACCTTATTATTATTATATATTATTTTTATCTTAAAGTTATTTGGTTTTCTTCATAAATTTATCACAATTATTAAAAAATATTATTCAAAAAATATAGAAAAATTCGATTTTCATTGTCATATATATAACAATTATAATAATATTCACTCCCGCCTCGCTTAGCATTTCCTTGACATTGAAAGTATATCATCTCATCACAATCACATATATATTAATCAAACAAAGAAAGTTAATATATATATATTATTTTAGATAAATATAACACATTTAAAAAAAAAAGAATGAATGAAAATTGTATGAATAATAATAATAATAATAACAATAATAAATAATAATCGAATCACACCAAAAATATATAACTCTCTAAATGCACGCAATATATATATTTAAAATATATATAATTAAAGTGTTAATTAAAAATATATGGTTAATAGAAATAAAAAAAAAGAACTGATTCGAATACAAACAAATATACTACATTAAAGTTTTAAAAGATGTGTAAAAATATTGATCATATATAAATAAAATTATTATTGAAAACACCTTCGCGGGGATTTGAAAAAAAATATTTAAAATTACATATGTATTAATATAATATTAATATTAATAATAATAATATACAATTGTTAAAATTAACTTCCATTTCTTTATCATCATCATCATCATCATCATTATAATATTCTTTTCTTTTTTATTTCGTGTATTTTCTTCTTATTATTATTATAAATATATATATATATATATACATAAATATGTGAAAATTCGTGAGTACAATAAATTAGCTTAATTATTGACACAATATATAAAGTGAACATTTATATATTTACGTATCTAGTCTATTCCGATCTTTAGATCAAAAATCAAATATTAAAAAGTATAAATTTTCAATCAATTGATTGCTTATTACACTAGAAATAAATTAAAGTAAAAATTCAAATTATAAATAAAAACAAAAAAAAAATAGTGATATTATAAATTTAAATAGTGAATTATGAATGTGATTTATTAAAAAAAAAATTAATTTATTTATTTACCTAAAAATAATAAAGGGACTTTTTTTTTTAATATAATTATTAAATAATCGGAATATTTTTTTTTTTTTGTGCGTGAGTGGTTTGTCAACATAAATAATAAATATATATAAAAATGAAACAATTAGAAGCAATTACAGTGTTATTATTAACAATTTTGAGTATTGCTACTGTGGTGGTGGCAATCGATGAAGTGAATAAAAATAATATAAATACAGAAAATCCCGATGATAATATTCAAAATAAAGAATTAGAAGAAACGGACGAAAATGATACTGCGTTAACATTTGAACCAAGAAAACTTGTTCATCATGCATTATGTAAAGTACCCCTAAAATTTTGTATACATACACAGAGTGGTTTTTTTTTTATAAATAATATTATATAAAATCGTTTGAGTGATTTTTTTTTACTGTTATTCAAATACATTGCAATATTTGTACCTGTTTTTTTTATATATATAAAAGCTATTGTACAATAATTAAATTAATTAAAATAAAAAAAAAATATAAAAAATAAAAAAAAAAAGTATAATAAAAAAAAAAAATTAAAAAAAATATATCCCTATCCGTGACAATGTTACTTTGATGAACATTGCCGTGACCAGGATTCGAACCTGGGTTACTACGGCCACAACGTAGGGTCCTAACCACTAGACGATCACGGCTATAAGGGATATAAAAAAACACAATCTTAATTTCATTTATCCATAATTATACAATTTTTTTTGTCCATTAAATTCAATAACCACAACAACAACAACATAATTAATATTATATCTTTTATTTTGATTTAATAACAGGTTTTGTTGTTTTTTTGAAATATAAATACACACAGAAACAAAAAAAAAATTGATCTATAAATAAATCTTATCGAAATCATAAACAAAAAACATAGCAAAAAAAAATTCCTTTATATAAATAATATTAAAACTTTTCTTTGTATGTATGAATTCATAATTTTATTGTATTGTAATCGTTTTTTTTTTTTTCATTTTTCTTTTCATATATAAATTCTACAGTGGGTTTCGGTGGTCTTCATGCATTAGCTGTTTTATTTGCAATTAAATTAAAAATTGTTATTATTGCGGCAATTATTGGTGCAGCAATTTTATACTATATTAAATTTATAGCTGTTAAAAAATCATGTGAATTATCGAAAATTTACGAGGAACCTCCAATGTCATTTGAACATGGGTAATTTATTAATTATATATTATATATATATATAACTAATTTTTTTTAACTAAAATGTGTAATGAATTTTTGTTTTCTTATATATATATATATATATAGGTTTCCTTCGGGATATTCAAATCATATGTCATCTGGTGATATGACCAGTTATAATGGACCAGATCCATATAGTGCATATTCTGATATACATCCAGATATATCAGGTCATGATTTTCATTCATCACATCATTCATCAGAAATAACATTTGAAGATCCAACACATTCATCACATTCATCATCATCATCATCAAATGTTCATGGAAGACATGCAGCATCAATAATGCATGGTGGTGGTGATGGTGATGGTTCTGATGCTGGTTCTGATGTTGGTAGTGATGACAGCGGTGGTGATTTTCATTCACAATCATTTAGCAGTAGTCATCCAGCAGGGTCAGATGATAGTGGCGGTGCACAATCAATGAGTTCAATAGGTGATGCCGTTAATTCCGATGGTACAATAAATACAGAACAATTACCGCATGGACAATTACCACAAAGACGTTATGGAAGAGATGTCAGACAATTTTATAACAATAATAATAATAATAATAATAATAATAATGGTGTAAATACTAATTTTAAGTAATATTCTTATTACTTAATATATTTTTTTTTTTATGAATTATTTTTAAATATTTTTTTTATAATTCTAATTTTGTTTTTTCAGCATAAATCTGGGTGAAATTATATTTACATTTTTAGGTGTCGATTCGGATGGATGTCGTCGACGTTTTGTTTGTGAATTAGATTTTAGAGCACGTCGTAGTCCATTAACTAGATTAGCGTATACCTTAATTGGATCACAATTCTTTGATCATTATCGTAATTTAACCGATTCCACGGAAATACCAAAACGATTTAGTGATTGTGCACATATTTTTAATGAATGTAGTGCAGCAGCTGCTTATGATAATGCTAATACTAATAATCAGAATAATAATAGTAATAATATTGAAAATAATGAAGATGATGATGATGTGGATGATGATGAAAATGTTGATGAAAATACAGAAAATTCAGAAGATATTCCTGATACGGTTACGGATAATATTGACAATGAAATTACAAATAATGAAGCACGTAGTTTATTTTCAATAGATACTACAAATTTACATAATGATAAAACAATTGGAAAATTAATTTTAAATCGATCATCTGCTTAATGTAAAAGAAAATTATTTATTGTTTTTACTGAGCGGGGGGTTTTTTTTTTTTTTTTTGTAATTTTTAATGTTATTTATTTATAGTTTTAATTTATTTATTTTATTTATTTATTGTACAAATTCTATAGTTTTTTTTTTATTTAATAATATAATAAAAAAAGAAATGTTTTGAAAAAAAAAAAAAATCGAAATAAAATAATGTTTTAATTGATTTTTTTTTCTATTTTGGAAATTACGGACATCATAAACTTTTTGATGAAATTATTTGAAAAGTCCATTGAAATATGTAAAAAAAATTAATGATCGCAACATCACAATATCATGATAAAAATCAATACAAATAATAATAAGATATTTTTTCAATTAATGGATTAATTACAATTAATTTATTTGTTTTGTTTATATTTTGTCTTATTATATTTTATTAACATTTAAAAACGTTTTAAAGTTCAGTGTGAAAATTCAATTAATTTTATTGTATGTGATATGAAGGAATGGAAATTCTAAACTTAATGGATTTTTTTTTTCGATTTGTTATAAATAATTTGTGATATTCTAATTTATATAATAATTAACAATAACAACAAAAAAAAAGAAATATATCACAAAAACTAATTAACTTTTCTAACATTTTTACGTTTTGTTGCATTAATACTTTGAGCTAATTTTTCAATTTCATTTTCATCAATATCATATTTTTTATTTTTATTCGAATTATTACTACCACCGCCACCACCACCACCGCTATTATTATTATTACCACCTCCAAAACCTCCAAAACCTCCGAAACCACCACCACCATTCTTTTGTTTATTCATTAATCCATTAATCATGGAATTTAAATGGGTCCATACAAAATTAATAAATTCCATGGCTAAATCTTGTCGAAAGAATGCAATTGCAACAAGACCAACTAATATTAATGCTGATATTGAATTTTGATTTAATTCATTATCATTTGAACGTATTTCCGGTGTAAAATTAAATTCAATATAAATTGTACTGCGATTCGCGACAAACGATTGTGATAACATTTGATATTGATAGTTACGAGCGGACGATAACGTTTCCAATTCAATTACATATGTTTTTTTATCAAATGGTATACGTGGAAAAAATACCATATAACCAGGATTTATTACACTTTTTGCATTTGCCATTGGTGTTTCAATTAATTGGGTATGTACGGGGCCACTACTATCACCACCTTTTCGATTCAATTTAATTTGTAATATTTTATAATAATCAATGTTTGATGCATAAACCCTTGCAATAACATCAACTGATGGTAATGGACTTATACCAATTAAATTAATATTTTTTATATCAACATTTTCTACGGTTATTTGACGTTCTACGGGTATTGTACGATCAATCAATACATTTACATCTTTACCCGTTGCCTGCTTAACCCGCACCGTATATTCACAATTTGATTGTAATCCACGAATACGATAGTTACCGGTCGATTCGGTTGTTGCCTCCTCCTGATGCCATTGACATTGTTCATTGCTTATTGCCTCAACTATTACATTTGAAAATGGTTCACCATTCAATGAATTTATTGTACCAAATACAGAATAGGCAATACGACGACCAATTAATAGCACCTCAATTGTTTGACCATCGACAACATCGATAATTTTCGATTGTGGTTCAAATTTATATTCTTTCATCATTGGCCGTAAAAAATATTGACTTGGTGATAATGAATGAAATTTTATTGTACCATCTTCACCGGTTACCAAATTTTTTCGATAACTTTCGGCACCCGACAACGATAACAGAACCTAAAACATAAATTTAATTAATTTTATTAATTTTTTTGTTCAGTTTTGTGTTACATTTTATATTGGGACCTTGCATTAATAATATCGATTTAGATAACCTATGGCGTAACTAGCGTTGTGTGCATCGGATCACACCATCATCGGATCGCGCCCATATTCTTTTTTTTTGTCTGTCATTACTCTATATATTTCAGTATGTCATTTCGTTGAAGTGTAAACCACAAAGTTTTTTTTTTCTGAAAAAGTTGTTTCGCGGGGAAGTTTAATAACTTTCTTTAATTTGAAGAAAACCGCTGCTGATAGTTATCGATTGTTGGTAGAAGCTTACGGGAAACATGCTCCAACTGAAAAAAACTTGTGGACGGTGGTTTGCACGCTTCAGAAGTGGTGATTTTGAAGTGGAAGACAAAGAACGGCCAGCCAAAAAAATTTGAAGACGAAGAATTGTAGGCATTGTTGGATGAAAATTCGTGTCGATCGCAACAAGAGCTTGTACTAGAGTTGAATGTAGATGCCTCTACCGTTTCTAGACGTTTGCATTCAATGAGAAAGATCAGAAAGCTAGGAAAATGGGTCCCACATCAACTGAATGAAAATAAACTCAAAGCACGAAACGATGCATGCCATAAATATATTGCCGAGCCCAAAAAACATAGTTTTTTGCGTCGAATTGTCACTGGCGATGAAAAGTGGGTGTATTACGACAACCCTAAACGTAAAGCATCATATGTTGATCCCGGCCAACCATCAACTTCACAATCAAAACGCTATATTAATTGCCAGAAGCTTATGCTGTGCATTTGGTGGGATTAGAAGGGTGTCGTGTATTATGAGCTGTTAAAACCGAATGAAACGGTTACATCTGATCGCTACCGACGATAACTGGTACGAATTGGCATAGAAATTGAACGAAAAACGACCATTGATAGCTCGAAAACACCATAAAGTTTTAATGCACGATGACAATGCCAGACCACATCGTACAAACATCTTTAAGGAAAAAATAACGAGGCTCGGTTGGGATCATCTTGATCACCCCCCCGTACTCTCCAGACCTTGCTCCTTCTGATTACCATTTGTTCAGATCAATGCACGTCAGCCTGACAGATGTACGCTTTCAAAATGCTCAAGAAGTGCGAAAATGGGTCGATGAATGGATTGGGAAAAAAGATGAGGAGTTCTTCAAACGACGAATCAACAAACTTCCTAAAAGATGGGAGGAAGTCATAGCTAACGATGGGCAATATATTGGTTAATGTACTCAATCATTTTGTTATACAAATAAATGCCAGCTTCAAGCCAAAAAATCGACATTATTAATGCAGGGTCCCAATAAATAAAATATTCAACTACTTCAACTTACCCCAACCAATTGATTTCCATCTTCATCTTTAACATTTCCAATAATTTCACATAGTTTATGTGCCTTAAAGGTATTTGTTTGTTTATCGTATTCCGAAAATACATACGATTCTTTATAAGCAACTAAATTTACCGCTAAACTACCATCAATGGGACCAAATCGAAATGAACCATTTGAATCGGTCAACAATCGTACATCTTCCATATCGGAATTATTCGGAAATGATACGGTTATTTCAACATCTTTTATGGCCGGTTCCGTTTGACCAGCAATAATTAATCCTTTAGTTGCCGTAAACGTAAATGCAGTCTATAATAAATTTATCAATTAGAGGTAAATCCGAATATATTAAATAAAAAAAAAAACCTACCTCTACACAATCAACACCACCACGAATTTCTTTATATTCTGGTTTAAACAGCATATAACCACTTTGTGGTATTACACGAACAACTTCATCGGGTCTCAAATCAATCGATAGCCGATATACATAATAATCATTGATTTTACTTGAACCTTCCGTAGCGTAAAGTGTTTGTTTCAAACGATTTGTACTTTCAATAATCATTTCATATTTTGAATGTGAATGTTGTTCATTTGATAAAATTTGTATTCCATTTTTATGTTGTTCAGCTGTTACGGTTATTGGATGTTTATCACCGGTAAAGAATTGTTTTGGTACTGTACGTCCATCATACATATGACAACCAATAAAATTAATATCATAATGACCTGATTCTTTTACACAAAATGTATTTAATCCCGTTGTTAATTGAATTTCACTAATTAAATTTGTATTTTGTTGTTGTGGTGGTTGTTGTTGTTGTTGTTGTTGTGATGGTGCTGGTGATCCGCGTAATTTATAATTCATCTGTTAATTGAAAAATCATTAGATGATCGCTTAACTTTTTCTAATATTATAATTGACTGACCAAAACATTAAACAAATTACCTTAACTGTATGACTACTAATAACAGACACTAAATAACCAGTATGTATAAATGGTGGAATCGTTTCGGTTGCTTCTTTAACTGTTATTCTAAATGCATTTGATTGCCAACATAATACGGTATTCGGTACATGTACTTCATAAGATCCGGGCAGTACATCAGTAAATCTATATTTTGTTCCAGCTATTTGAAAGTGATAAATAACAAACAGTTTAGCAATTAGTCGGATGAAAAAATTTGAAAAAATATTATTATTTACATTGAAGAGCCGTTAAAATGGGTGGTCCCGTAGAATGTCCATTTACGTCTAATGATGTAAGTGTTACAGTGATTTCTAAACAATTTGATCCAGCATCATTTAAACATCGTACCTCACCGGAAACAATTGCACGTAATTGTGAAAATATAATATTTGATATTGGTGATGAAATTACATCGATAATTTGTTCAGCAGGGAAAAATCTGTTTAGTTTATGTAAACATTTTTTAAAATTTTTTTATAGGTTAAGTGATTGTAAAACAAAATTAAGTATACTTACTGAACACCAGCTGCCTGATCTGCATCATCCGTTAATACTTGTATATTATATTTACCATTTTGCAAATAATAACACCAATCACCGGTACCACTTGCTGATTTAATTGGAACATGAAATGTTGATGCATGTTTTGTAATTGTTACCGTATACGAACGTTCGGATACAACTTTACCACAAACCTTAAATGCATTAGCCGTAATATCGGGTATAATTGAATTGGCTATAGATATTTGAATTGTTTTATCCATGAATTGATAATGTTCGGCAATCGCTTGAATTGTATATGTTCCGGTTTTTATACTGTCAAATGTATAAACACCATTTGATCCGGTTTGACCAACTATTTTATCATTTAATTTGATTTCAGCATCTTTTATTCCTTTACCATTCGGTGAATCTAATACTCGTATCGACGTACTAAAACCAATAATTTGAAATTTGGTCGGAATATTGACCGTATTTACATTGACAAAAAATTCAATTGATTCGGGTCGTATATGAATATTTTTATTTTCAATATGTGGTACTATCAAATAGATTCCAGGTGGTACAGCATCAAATTTATATTCACCAGTCTTAATATCAGGCAATGAATAACATAATGGTGTACTATCAAAATTTGGATCGGTGATGGTCATTTTTGAAATAATCTTTGATGATTTACATTTTATTTGTGATTTTTGCTATAAATAAAATATATCATTATAAATTAATACGTGTGAATAATGCAATACATTGGAAGTTTCACTAAAATATTGAAGAAAAAATTAACTGTACTGTACTTACACCTTTTTTTTCTAATAAAACAAAACCAATATTTCCGATTGATTGGCCATCATTTAGAATTTTCCCATAAACATCAAAACCATCAACGATAAATGAATCTTTTGGTAATTCTGTATTTCCTGTATTTACAATTACCTCACGTTCGTCAACCGCAAAATGCCAACTATGAAATTGTTTAAATTTAATTTAGTTTTATTTTAAAATGTCTGTAATAATTATTTATTTTGTGAATGTCATACTTTGGTCGACTGCATTTTATTGTATATTTTCCGGGGATTACAGGTGAAAAGAAAAATATTCCATTCATATCCGAAATAGTATTACGGATATCATTTCCATTTTCCGATTTCAATTCAACATTAACACCTTTGCCTCCAATGTTGCCAACATTTTCACTATCACCACCATCAATTTTAATTACTCCAGTTATACCGAATCCTTTAAATACAAAATTAACATCTTTTCCTTGACTGCACACATCCGTTTTCCCATCGAAATTTATCGCCACTTGATCCGGTTGAAAACTCCATCCCGGTGGCGGTGATATTTTTAATAAATATTCACCCTTATCATAAACAGGTAAAAAATAATAACCATTTGATGGTGAACAATCCGTTTTATCTTTTAGACTGCCTTGTTTGGTAAATCTTTCATTAATTGATTGATTCAGAACGTACACGATTAAATAATTAAAACATTATTTATTTTTGTTTTTATTATTAAAAAAAAAAACAATTATTTCGATATATACTTACAATTTAACTTCAACTTTTGAAAAATCTATATCGGCATGACTTTTTATAAAACCACCACAACCTAAAATATCATCGGCCAAACATATTTTTGTACAACAAATAATTAAATTAATAATTAAATATTTAAATAATTTAAATTTCATTATATTATTTCAAATTATTTTATTATACAAAAAAAAATTAAAATAATTAATAAATAATGATTTTAATGGAAAAGAAAAAAAAATAATATGAGATCAAAAAATTTTTTTTTTTTTTTAGATCGATGATATACTTCACAATCAAAATCAAAAGATAACCCCTCAAAAAGTTAAAAATGAACAAAATTATCGATAAAATAAATAGTAGAAGTAAACATTAAAATGAATTGAAATGAAAATGAACAATATTTTTTATTATGGTTGGGGTTTGAACATTGCTAACTCCATCCCATTTATATATATATTTCATATTCGATTTTCGAATGCGCATTACAGTGTCGGTGTACTTTGGTGGACCGACATTGCCGGTTGAATGAACATTTTATTAATTCATTTTTTTAATATGTTTTTTCATTTGTGGTTGTGTATGTGTGTGTTGGAACTTGCAAATTATAATAGAAATTAATTAATTAAATTTAATAATTGCATTTTAATTATATTATATTATAATTTATATAATTTATATTCGTCAATATGGTTTTATAAATATAAATGTAAGTAAATTAAGCTTTTTATACATATAATTATATAATATAACGATTACATCAAATAATGGGAAAATTTAGCATGTGAAAAAAAAAATGAAACGCTTATTAAATTTTTTTTTTTTTGGAAAATGGCGTTCTCACGCCTTAAATACACACGCACATTGCAGAACTCTGAATGCAGCATTCTGCAAATATTATTTTGAACATATACAGGGTGTCCCAGTACAGGGTGCCAACCCGAAACAGTCAGGTTCTACACCTCATTTCCAATCAAAAAATGTATGGCGACCCCATGTCTATCTGTCTTGGTTTTCGAGCTAGCCGGAAAAAACGATTTCGTTGAAGTTCAAGGTAGTACGTAGATGTTATTTACCATATCTCGGCAACCACTTATCGGAATCCAATAATTATAACCTTGTTGGAAAGGTATTTTACTATCTATAACTGTTTCTAATAACACAAACATCGGCGACAATCGGTTTTCATTCTATAGCTGGTCAAACACAAGAAATTTCAACGGCTTCAAATATTTTTGTTATTTTGCAAGCCTAGAACTATAGGGCTTTTACGTTTATTAGTGGTCGGGTTTTAGGAAAACTTTTTTTATGTTTTAGCTTTAATTTGATGTACAAACTTTTAAAATGCGTCAACGAGACGAGATATGACGAAAATAATATTGAAATATGACGAAAATAATGCAAATTTTTCAAAAATTTAAAACATATTTATTAAATTAAATTTAAATCATTACTTCAAAAGTTGTTCAAAATGGTGTCCATTATGTGATCGACATATTCGACACCGTTTTAATACTGCCCTAGTAGCCGATCGAATTTGATTCGGATTATTTTTAAAACTTCAAACGCATTATTAATGCCATTTATTAAATCTTCCCTGGTATAAACTGGTGTTTTATAAACCATGTCTTTACAAACCCCCATAGATAAAAATCTAATGGTGTGAGGTCTGGCGACCGTGGTGGCAATTTAATGGGCCAGTTCTTCCAATCCATCTTTGACCGAATGTGTCATTTAGTGTTCTCTTACACTTCATGTAAAATTTGGGAGTGCACCGCCATGTTGAAAATGAATTAATCGCAAATCAATTAAATTAACATCATCGAGTAAATCGAATAACCTATTTCGCAAAAAAACTAAATATGAATCTGAATCCAGTCGCCCAGGTAGAAACTATGGACCAATTAATTGATTTCCAATCTTTCCCGTCCATACATTGACTGCTATTCGTTGCTGAAATGCGTGTTGCCGAACTGAATGCCGGTTTTCCTTTAACCCATGATGATTATTTTTAGTATTAAATATCCCTTCACATGTGAACATTGCTTCATCCGTATATGAAATTTGATTTAATATCCTGGGATCTTGTTCATAACAACGAATCACCCAATCACAAACAGTTATTCGGGGGACGTAGTTTATTTCTTTAAGTGCTTGAATTTTTTGCAAATGATAAGGATGTAAACCAGCAGCCTTCATTGCACGCCAAGCATAGTTTTACTTACACCAATTTCGACTGTTTTTTACCGTTTCAAACTTCCGAATTATTCTTTATAAAACAAACTTAATTTTCTAATGAATATTAAACGTAAAACAATGTAACATACAAATGCCGAAGAGATGTAGCATAAGAAACAAAAGAAGTGAATGAATTTATGACGGTAATAGATTTAACTGTTTTTATTTCTAAGTTACCATTAAATTAATTGCAATCCCTTGAAGTTATGTTACCTAGATAACGCGATAACAACAGAACATTGAACTTTGCAATGTAAAATGTGTTTAAAATTTTTGAAAAATTTGCATTATTTTCGTCATATTTCAATATTATTTTAGTCATATCTCTAAGCCGAGTTGACATATTTTAAAAGTTTATACATCAAATTAAAGCTAAAACATCAAAGAAGTTTTTCTAAAAACCGACAGCTGATAAACATAAATGTTCTATAGTTCTCGGCTTGCAAAATAACAAAAATATTTGAGGCCGTTGAAATTTCTTGTGTTTGACCAGCTATAGCATGAACACGGGTTGTCGCCGATGTTTGTGTTATTAGAAATAGTTATAGATAGTTAAAATACCTTTCCAACAAGGTTATAATTATTGGATTCCGATAACTGGTTGCTGAGATATGGTAAATAACATCTGCGTACTACCTTGAACTTCAACGAAATCTTTTTTTCGGGCTAGCTCGAAAACCAAGGCAGATAGACATGGGGTCGGCATACATTTTTTGATTGGAAATGAGGTGTAGAACCTGCCTGTTTCGGGTTGGCACCCTGTACTGGGACACCCTGTATAGTTTTCTATGCATTCAATAAGTACTTTTTACTCATTATTTTAATTTTATTAGAATTAATGCGCTTAGGTTTTCGTCTACGAAATTGATCTTTTGCGTTTATATGCATTAAACAAAAAACGATTAAATGTGTACGAACACGAACTAAGCCAGCTTAAGCCTCGATTTCTATGAATATATGATATATATCACATATGTGATATATGTGATATATAAAAAAAATGTGCTTTTTCTGAAATTCATTTTGCCTGGATAATAAATGCGAAATTTAATAATACATACCAATTGCTGTTAAATACTTCCATTTTTTATTAGTTTGTAAATTAACTGGATATTTTATTATTATGAAATTAAATCATAAAAATTAAATAAAATGTAAATAAAATGAAAAATGAAGTTTGGACGACGTCAGTCGACGGCAATAGAAGAAAAAATATCAATGTCCGCCGTCAGCCGTCGACATGTCCGCCGTCAAATATTCATAAAAAGCACCTACATTGAAATGCATGTATTTTCAATTTGACATTTGCCGTCGTCTGCCGTCGGCATTTCATAAAAAGCACTACTTTATTTGATTGTTTTTTTATCCGTATCAAATTGCGACAAAGCCCGTTTTTTTTGTCTCAATAAAATCGTTTTTTTTTAGTCCATTTCAAATACACCTAAATAATGTAAATATTTAGAAATTTTATTTGTCTTTGGTCACAAAGCTATTGAGATTTTTTAACTTTTGAATTAGGAAATTTTGTTTAGTGATAGTCATATAAGCTACTCTGAACCGATATATATATATATATTTCGTATGATTGAATATTCTGACTATTACTATAATCCATCACTATAAACCCAATACTGAACCATGCTTAACTATTACTCTTTTCATGATAACTCTTAATTTTCTATTCTACGGATTTTTTTTTTATTTGTTCGTTACTACGGCATAATCGGCATTGAATACATTTAAGAGATTTTGGGTCGTAAATCTATTATAACATGTGGATTAATTTATGAAATTTTGAAAATAAAGCAAACATATGAGATAAAAAAAACTTACACTAAAACGAAATAAGAAAAAATCACTCTATATGTTTTCCAACAATTGTCTAAGTTGCACTTTAGGTGGATTAGTTTTTAAATAAGATGAAATGTTTAATTTAAATGACTGCGATAAACAAAAGTAGGGTGAAATACTAGTTCAGGAAGACTATTCCATAATCTTGATGTTCTTGGGAAAAATGAATTTCCAAATCTGTTTGTTCGAAAAAAATACTAATAGATACAAAACATGAATGAGCTTTTTGAATTATAAGAGAAGCTAATGGGCTCAGGAATTAGTTTTAAAATTTCATTAGAGCATTCATGGTAATAATACCTATAAAATGTGCACAATGAAGCTACTGGTCGTATTTATGATGTAATGATTCAATGGAATTTGTTATTTCTTAATATTGGAATTGGAATTTATTCATTTCTGATCAGCGAAATAGCGTGTTTTTTGGGATCCTGTCACTGAACTGCAGTGTAGTAATTGGTGCATCAGCCCATATGTAGGAATTATACTCTCGAAGTGGTCTTATATAAAAGACCTATAAACTAGTGCTAAATTTTGAGAAATTCTTTCGATCTTCTTAAAAATCCAATGCGACTAGCCGCCTTTTTAGCTATGCAATTTTTATATTATTATTCCATGTAAACTTGTTTGAGAAAGACATTCCCAAATTTAATAGGTAATTAGATTGTGGAATAATTGTATTATGCATAATTATTGGGTCAACATTTATGAATCGTTTGTTTGAGAACAAACATGCCTTAAACGGTATAATAACATTTAATCGCTAAGATATTATATTTGTTATCACATATGACAAAAAAAAAACTTTGATTTGGGTTGATTTAACAAAGATTTTCCATAGATAAACTATAAATTCTTTTATAGTTAATTATTATTATTATTATTATTTATTACTGCATTATTGTGATCCGGATCTACGATAATGAATAACATCAACTTTTCGTTGTGGAGTAAATTATCCACGCTTAGTTGTCTCTGGAGATATTATTATTCTACATCTATATCAATGCACGATATTTTCATTATAGATTTAAAAATCTACTACAATTTTTCAGTTGTTCAAAAAAACGAAACTAAATTAAGCTAAAAAACCGAACACATTAAAAAAAAGCAGTCGATATTTATATGTGCGGAAAGAAAAAGAAAATAAGATTACATTTTTTATTCGTTTTTTTTAGTATAGTAGGCAAATATTAGGTTGTCGAAAAAGTATTGATAATTTTTATAAATAGATGTCATTATAATTGAATATTTCAAGTAGTACTTATCTGATCAGGTAACACTAACATATGTTCGAAAGATGACATTTCGTAGATAAAAAAATAAAGAAAAAAATTAAATTTGTTTAGTCATTTAAAAGTTGTAGTGCATTAAAGATGAGCGAAATTAGTGAAAAAATTCGATACATTTTACAATTTTATTATGAAAAAGGTGAAAATGCAACGCAGGCACATGAACAAATTTGTGCAGTTTACGGTGAAGGAACTTTATCAAAATTAACAGCCTATAGATGGTTTACTCGATTTCGTTCCGGTAATTTTGATGTCAAAGATGCACCTCGTTCTGGTCGACCAATCACTGAAAAAGTCGATGAAATCATATAAAAAATTGAAGAAAATCGACACGTAAGCAGTCATGATATCGCTAAAGAACTAAACATCCATCACCAAACAGTTTTAAACCATTTGACAAAGGCTGGATACAAGAAAAAGCTCGATGTTTGGGTACCACATGAATTAACACAAAACAATTTAATGAACCGAATTTCCATTTGCGAAACGCTGTTTAAAAGGAACGAAATCGAGTCATTTTTAAAGCGAATGATTACAGGTGATGAAAAATGGATCACATACGATAATAATGTACGAAAAAGATAGTGGTCCAAGAAGGGTGAAGCTCCTAAAACAGTAGCAAAACCTGGATTAACACCAAGAAAGGTAATGCTGTCTGTTTGGTGGGATTGGAAAGGAATCGTTCATTATGAATTACTAGCACCCGGTAAAACCATTGATTCCGATCTCTATTGTCAACAATTAACAAGATTGAAGCACGAGATTAAAAAAAAACGTCCATAATTAATCAATCGAAAGGGCGTTGTGTTCCATCATGACAACGCCAGACCACACACATCTTTGATGACTCGGCAGAAACTGAGAGAGTTTGGCTGGGAAGTTTTAATGCATCCACCATATAGCCCGGACCTTGCACCTTCAGATTATCATTTGTTCCGGTCTCTGCAGAACTCCCTTAATGGTTTAAAATTAAATTCCACAGAGGACTGCAAAAGTCACTTGGATCAGTTTTTTGCCCAGAAAACACAGAAGTTCTACAGTGATGGGATAATGTCTTTACCAGAAAAATGACAAAGGGTCATCGATCAAAACAGCGCATATGTGGTTTAATAAAGTTCATTTGAAATATATAAAAAAATCGTTTTAATTTTGTAAAAAAAAATATCAATACTTTTTAGACAACCTAATATTTATTTTTTTCTTCATAAAAACAATAGATTTTTTTTAAATTGCGGCCTGAATGCCAAATATCTTCGATATTTTTCTTCGTAGATATTTCACCGTGGATAAATTCATATTTAACCACGTTAATTTTATTAGGTAAGAATAAGCACCATTGAATTATATTGCTTGCCTATTTATTATAATATATATAATTTAAAAATTACAATGGTTTAGGTGACGTATAAAAAATGCATATATATATATATATATATTTGAGCTGATTTACAAATTCCAATCATTAAATCGTGAATTTTAAAGAGTATAAAATAAAGAAACATATAAATCAATATATTAACATATACTATTTTTAATAAACATAATCTATATACATAAATCATATTTTCAAATAATATATAAAAAAAATATTTATATACAATATATAACACAACACTGACAAATATCTTACATCGAAAACAATGGAGTCGACAATTTTATGAAGAATTGTTTTCAATGGATGGTAGTAAAATACATAAGATGTTCTGTCGGAAGAGTATATACATCATTTGATGAAGAAATCTATATTAAATCGGAATTTTCGAATCATTTTTATCGATCTCAACCATTCTGCTGAGAATCATTAAAATTTAATGAATTTTATATTTATATTTTATATTGTGCTTTTGCACGTCATTTAGAATATATAAACATAATTATATAAAATTAGTGTTATTAATATATTTATTTACCGACCTTTTTATGGACTGTACAACAAACCCCCTATTGATGTT
Source organism: Dilophus febrilis (assembly GCA_958336335.1). Taxonomy (NCBI): domain Eukaryota; kingdom Metazoa; phylum Arthropoda; class Insecta; order Diptera; family Bibionidae; genus Dilophus; species Dilophus febrilis. Next base: position 37,454,385 of record OY284469.1, read on the forward strand.
AATTGTTAATGTCATTTTAATGTATATGTGTGTGTATGTGTAGGACTTTGTTAATCTTTGGATGCGCGTCCGACACAATATACATACCAAAGATATTCATTAATTTGATCCCAATGAATAAATGGTGACTCGGTTCATGAATTCAAATCAGAACAGGCACAGAAAAATTTTCCGGCTAGGATTTGAACTCATGACCACCCGCAATTGGGTTGGATGCCTTACCAACGGCACCACCAAGTCATTTAATTATAAAATTAAATAAATATAAATCATTTTAAATAGTTAAAAAAAAAATTTATTATATTATACATTTTTATATACTGTTGATGATTTTAGAAATTATCAATAAAAATTGAAATAATAATTATATAAAATTTTTAGTTGAAGTAGACATTTTAACATGGAACAAAGAGCAGTCATTAAATTCAACGCTATTACATTAAAATATAAAATCTGCGCTAAACGTTCAAATCGATGCATCAAGTTAATGCGGCGATAATTGTATGGGTATAGAACACAAGTTTTTAAGTGGTGGATGAACGATTCGTGGATGGCTAAAACACAGGCTAAAAAACAAGAAAAGTTCCGCCGAAAATCAAGACAATGCTCGTAACATTTTTCCATAGCAAAGGAATTTGACCAGTTGGAACGAATCCATAAAGAATTCCACAAACCACAAAATGAGCTGGAACACACATTTGAATCATTATTAAATCGATGTAACGCATTTGTATTGAATCAGGAGGAGAATATTTTGAATAAATTTAAAAAAAAAATTTCAAAAATCGTGTTTTTAATGTATTTCCGCAGACCGCAGTCCGAAATATTAATTGTCGCACTGTGTATATCGCGAAATTTCAACACATGTGAGTAGAAGACAATTTTCTATTATTGTATTTGGTTAAAAATTAATATTGAAAATAATGTCATCTAGGGATTTAAAAAAAAATATTAACAATACACTTTTTGACATGCGCTTTTCCCAATTGTATGATGTTTAGCAAAAGTAAAATGTTTTTTGAAATCGCCATTATCCCGTTCGTATATTCATTTTTAATTTTTTTGTTATTGAAATACCTTTTCAACAACTTATCCTTTAAAATTCAAATCAAATCCTTTACATCATACCGATGATACCGATCAGTTAATTATTTATAAAAGTAAATGATTAATATATAGAAATATATTTATTATAATACACCTTATAAATATCACAATTTAAACATATATAATCAATAAAGATTATTTATACAATATATTTATATATAACATAAAATATTATCAAATAATTCTAAGTCCAATGTACAATAATTAACAACAACTCTTTGATTGAAAATACATATATTCCTAAACAAAAACAAAAAAAAAATTATTATTAATAAATTATATGCATAAAAATTTTCCCAAAATAAATTAAAAAAAATATTATTTATTTACCATTAAAAATGCTGCACCTATAAATAATGATTTATGTTTAACATCCATTTCTGAATCATTAAAATATACATTTAATGTATATATTGATAATTCTGTACTCCAATTACGTGTAATACTACCTTTTAACGTTCGAAAATCGGCACTTAGAACCTGCGCGATCAATAAATAACATTATAAATATTTCATTGATTTATTTGAACGGGATATAATCGCATAAAAACTGGTTTTTATAATTACATTTAAATATGCATCTTTTGGTTGACAACAACATAATAATTTTGGTGGTCCTTCAATTTGAAAAATAATATCACCATTTGAATTTTCAATAATAAATTCTGTGGTAAAACATGAAAATGTTTCTTTGACACGTCCCAATAGATTACCCGGTGATTGCCATACCTCTAAATATTGTGGTTTACAAAATAATATACCTAATGCTAATTTACGTTTAAATGTTATTGTTTCGTGATGTGATTTATCCAATAAATGCATAATAAATGGTCTATATATAATATAAAAAAAAATATATATTTCATGTTTTAATTTGTTTCTCTTGTATTTATATTTATAAAAAAATTAATAATTTATATACCGTGACGATCCCCATATCATACGATCTCTTGGTGTTGAACTCTCTGATGCACTAAATATTGCTTCATTTGTTGTCGTTCTTAATATAAATCGATTTTCAGATGAAACGGAATCTATTTTAACATTATTTATTTTAAATTATTAAATGGAATGAAATAATTTTAAAGAGTTTTTTAATTTAATTTAATTTTTATACACATTTTTCTCATACTAACAATCATGTAATTCATAAGTTTGTTCAATTTGAACGTATTGTAATCCATATAAATAATCTAATCCATTGCGTGGTATATAGCTCGGTGATTGCAATTCACCATATTGTACAGTTGAAACATTCGGTTTTCTTTCATCTGGTTTTTTTTTTTAAATAAAAAAGTTTAATTAATTTCTGTTATTAGAAAGCAATTAACAATTTATGTAATAATCTAATTAACTATAAAATTTGTTATGTCCTATATGGATATAATCTAAAAGCAGTTAAAACTGCGTTAAACAATATAAGATCCACAAGCTCTGCACGGTTTATTATAAACTATACTCAATGTATACCAATACAAAAAGGTTCAGCAAAAAATTTGTGTTTAGAGAAAGAATGCCAACCCCCAGGTAATTGTTTCATTTTAATACAACTCGGATGGCAATACAGAAGCTTTGGCTTATAGTAATTTAAGTACTTCACATAATGAAATGGTATAGTATACAAATTTTTCAATTAGTTATAACAACATTTTATCCATACATATTTATACTTTTTATCCGTGCATCGTCATTTTGGGATTTTGTGAATAACTTTGAAGCTATATAGAGATAGAGTATTGAAATTTATAACACACGAAAATGTTATATGTGTGCCGATACACGAGGATTTTTTCGAAGCCTGGATTGTTTCGAAAAATCTTGAAAACTTGAAAAGAAAACGACTTTTTTACAAGATTTTTTTTTTTGAGTTTTGTTTTTTTTTTTAATATAAATTTGTATATTTTATTGTATTCGCGTTTTTTTTTTGTTGTTCCAAAATAAAGAAGTAAATTAAATTCATTAAATTTAATTAATTAAAAAAATGTAAATATAATTATAATATTACATTATTATAAAGAAATAAAAATCGACTTGTTTTGATATTTTTTTTATTTACAAAAACAAAAATTTAATATATCGAAAACATTTTATCCAATGAAAATTCGTCAGTCTTCAAAAAATAGACAGCATATTGGTTCAACGCCTGTTATGTCATTCCTTACCGCACCTTATCACTTTGCGTATATTTTTCAAGACTTTCGAAACAGGACAGTCTTCGTGTAGCAGCACAATGTAGCAAGTTTTTACGCATACGTGACGAAAAGTTTTACAGGGTGTCTGTCCGAGTTATGACACCTCAAACTTTAGAGAACCAAAAATAAAATGTGTGGACTACACACGTTTCTTTAACTAACTTGAGAACCCGATCTACATAAATTTTAACGTTAATTTAAAGGTAATTTATTGCTAATGCTGATATAGTGTAGGTGATCTTTCAAACCGTACCATAACCGGTTATGGAGATAAGTGCTCCAGAATAGCGAAAGCATGGAAATCTTAAAAAACGGGTTTTTTTTTTGTTTAACTCTGGGCCCTCCTGCATATACTAATCTATGATATATTTAAATATAAATTATAATTTACAAATAAACTATTCAATATCTCATTAATGTCAGTGGCTTCTCATTCTCACATATTGGCAACATTGAATTTTGAACACTATACTATTTTTTTTATTTCATATGGAATGATTAAATAATTTGATAAAATTAATTAACTTTGATAAGCTTACCATTATTGTTTTGAGGTCTCGGTGGCGATGATATAATATTACTTTCCGAATATACTGCAAAAAGATATAAAATAACATATAATATATAATAGACTATTATGTATAAATATTTTAGAATGATCTGAAAATATTATGTATAAAGACATTTTAAGAATTATTATATGAAATATTAACCATTAACGAACGAATGCCGCCATACATGCGGTAAGACGTAATTTATAAAGCATTTAATTTCTTAAAAATCCGTCGACCTACTGGTCATCGTTCTATAAAATGCGGTCGGTCGTTCGTTAAGGGTTAATATTGGTAAATTTTTATGGAGAATCGAATGGAAAATTGACCATCTTTTAATTAAACCATATTATTGATAAAATGCGGTCTATAGTTCAATTTACTTTTAAATATGTGATCGATTATAGATCAATTTTCTTTGTTCAAGGGAAAATCACATAATAAATTTATGGTGCTATATAAAAATCCAAAACAATTATTGGCTTATAGTAAATTTCAATATATTTTGCTTTAAATGGGTATGGGTGTGGATGGAATCAATTGCTTATAGATTATTATTTATAATCGTATAAAACACTACTAGTTATAATGGATATTATAGGATGGATATATTCCGATATCCATTATCAAATGACCACTCTGTGGTGCAAATGATAAAAATGCCATCTTAAAAATTCTTACAAAATTTTGGGGTCGTGAATTCGAATCCTACGGAGGACATAAATTATGTTTTGCGTTTTCGGTTACTTTTCTAATCTGCATTTTAACACAGTTGTATTTTCCATTGCGGTTGGTAGTATACAGTTAATGACCGACACCGTAAAAACCACAAATTATGAAACTAACAACAGAAGGCTTGTTGGGGTTGTTGGGGTTGTTGGACGCTAAAACCGAATTGTTGGTTGTAATGTGAAAAATGTATTTATTTTTTATTACTATCAAATTTAGGTCATAAAATTGTACCTTTGATGTTCAACATCATAATGTTGATGTATAAGTTTAAATGTCGATTCCTCCAAGATCTTATATATCAGATCGTATATGATCAAATTAAGCATTTGTGGGGTTATTAATCTCACATGTAAATTTTTATATTTAATTCAACATTTTTTCCATATATACTATCCATATATATTTATCTATGAAAATGTGAATTATACAAACCTATAGAAAAGTATAATTTTCCAGAACGATTTTTCTTTTAAGTTCAAAGTTCAAATATGTTAATATTATTTATTACAAATTTGTTTTTCCCATTTTTATAAGAAAATTAAATTTAAAAACAAAAATATATTTTAAAAGGAATTTTCCGCTAATTAATCCTGATCAGTTTTTGTTATAATCTAATCTGACAAACTGAACTGATAATTATAAATTTAAAATTCAGATTTAGTATATATATTAATCGCATTTTTCTTCTTAATTTTTATTAAACTCTTTACTATATAAATACTTTATTTGCTTATATATGGGATTATGGATTCTGCTCTGCAAATTTCAGAAAAAAATCCCCATTTTTATAACAATTCTAAAAGAAAAAAATTATAAATAGATAATAAATATATTATTTATACAATAAACAAATACTTTTCCACATTACATTGTCATAATATAATAAAATATATACATGGTCAATATTTTTGATAAGATAAAAAATGTATATATATGAAGGTATGTATAAATCCGCATATATATAGACATATATACAAATTAGTCATTCGCATTATCTATATATACAATGAAGAACGGGATGCGATAAAAAGTGATCAATTAAAAATACTTTCATATATCAAATATGTATATTTATGAAAAAAAAAAAATAAATAATATTTGCAAAATTGAAAAAAAAAACAAGAAAAAATTAGTCGTAAAAAATCGCATATAACAAAAAAAAAATATGTAACAAACAACTTACTTATTGGTTCGGCATGCGTTTGTTGTGCTATTCTTAAATCACTTTCATATTGTAAATTTAATACTGGATTATTTTGCAACATTTTTTTTTTATTTTGCAACAGTTTATTATCCACAATAAATTATTATTATTATTACGTGTATATATAAAAAAAATAAAATATAGAACTACAACAAATAATTAAAAAAAATTAATAGATATAAATAATAATAATAATAAAATAAAACACTCTCATAACATATATAGATATTATGATGTTTAATAGAAACTAAATCGAAATAAATATCGTCTATCGCACACACAATTGATTCTCGAGTTTGTTCGATTTAATATCTATATCTACGGTGACTCAAAGTACTGGTTCAATGTTTGAAAATTTTCGTTTGAACTTGAATAGAGAAGTGAAATATCAAAATATTTTTTAAATCATATTTTTTTTTAATTACTTAATTATTTGTGAATAAGAATACAAAAATAAAAATTTCGAAAATTATTAATTCCCCTTTTTATTAACATTTTTGCAAAATTTCTACATTGGCTCAGTACTTTGGCCTTATAATTTATAACCATTATGTCTAACAATGTATGATATATTTTTACAAATGATTTTAAAACGACTATGTATTACTTAAAAATAGTGTATATATACACAAATTCTAATTAGTTTTATGTTTTTAGGTTAGTATTCTATAAAATTAGTATTCTATAAAATTTAATAGTGTAAAGATAGAATCAAACTCATTAGCTAAGATACTCGAAAAATAATGCCAAAGCCCTTCTAATGAAAGGATATATCTCAAGGATAATTGCAAGAATGCCATTTTCGGTTCTAATAATATCTAAAAGAAATATTGGACTGTGACAAAATCAAAGGTAGTCCACCAAAAATATTTCTAAATAACAACAAGCTCCATTATGACAACGCATAGAACTGGGCAAAACGTAGATGCAATATAATTAAAATATTATTAGAAAACGGATGAGAACACACAAGTTACGGCTCTCACTGTTCTAAATTCATTAAAATCATGCGAAAGGGTATCAGGAAATAAAGGAAAAACCCATATCAAACCGAAAGACGTATGCGATCGCTTTATGAATATGCCAAAGGCTACACCGAATGGAATCTAGCGGGCTAGGAAAACATTGTATTAAGTGACGAATCAAAAAAAAATAATATATTTTCATCCGACAGACGTAATTGGATTTGGAAAAAAATAGCGAACCACTTATTATATGCAAGGGATTCAAGGAACCAAAAAATTTGGAAGTGGTTCGGTTACGGTGGGGGCTGAGTGATTGGAAAAACACTCTGCAAATTCCATCGAGTTGAAGGAAAAAAGCATCCAAACACCCATATTTCTATTTTAAATTCAAAAATAATGGAATTTGAATTAATTTGCTAGAGCCAACTGCACCTTTCAACATATTTCAACAGCATGGTGACCCCAAACGTACCACCAAAATAACCATGAAAAGGTTTGAAAAAAATCCATATTGGTATTAAGGTGGTTTCCATCAAGTCTTGACATCAATATAATCGATCACGCCTAGAATTTGTTAAAAAAAACTGCAGGATATTATCTTAATGATCCTATCAACAAAGACGAACTATAGAGAAAAATTCTGGAAGTTTGGAGCGACATATTGGAGAAAAATTTTGAAAATATATTTGATTCACTTCCCCAAAAAATCAAGTCTTTGTATTAGGCAAAGGGAGGATATAGAAAATATTAAAATAGAGCGTATATAACGTATTTTATGGGGCGTATAACATACATTTAATATCAGCAAAAGTACTGAGCCAATGCAGAAATTTTGCAAAAATGTTAATAAAAAAAGAATTAATAATTTTTATTTTTGTATTCTTATTCACCAAAAATAATTAAGAAATTTAAAAAAAATATGATTTAAAAAATATTTTAAAAATATCTATTCAAGTTCAAACGAAAATTTTCAAACATTGAACCAGTACTTTGAGTCACTGTATATATAAATAATCGAATATTATCATAAAAGTGTAGAGGTACGTTTCAAATAAATAGAAATATTTAATATCATATAGAAATGATGTTAATTAACACACTATAGTCGAGTCGAGTGTTTTGCATTTATTTTATATTTTAACAATAACAGTACAAATGTATAGAAACTCGGAGGTATCCTTTATATAAGTATATGACTGATGTGCAGTTCAATGGATTAATTAATAATTAAGTTGTGCAGCTTTACAATAATATATTCCGTCATCTATCATCGAATAGATTGTACTTATATTTATTAACCTACGATAATTCCTACATTAAATCTTAATCCTCACATGATCAAAAAAATATATGATTAACAAAGAGTAAAATTGTTAGACTACACATAGTTCAGATATCGGAAAGGGTATGTCCTTCCAATCGATCGCCTAACTGTTCATTTTGCACCAATATACCTATTACCTATATATATACATTTTTTCTATTATCATAAAATAATATATTTTATTGAATTGTTATCATCACACTTTTATTATGAAATGTAAATTATTTATATGATAGATAACATATATTGTAATTGTGTTGTGAATTTTTTTTTATTTCTTTTATAATCGTTGATTTTACTATATGGTATATGTAAAAGATACACAGTAGTAGTTCTCTTTCCTGAATGATTCCACTGCTGCTCGATTTGTTCTACTGCCTGATGTGTTTTCGGTCCCTTCACTTTGTACATACAAATTATGATTTCTATACTTCAGCATGCCTTTCACTCACGATATTTTTATAATTCTCGATGTCAATTTTATTTCTTTTTCATTGTGATTTCATTCTACTTTTTCAACGTATACAAATGATTTTTGGTGAAGCAAAATCTGGTATTTTTAACTGTTCGATTAATTTAATAAATTATTTATTGATTCCCAGGGGGTGGTCGAAATGGTGTACGGAAATTTTTCATTTTTGAAGTAATACAGTTTCTATACGACATAATTTCGATTACAAAAATATCTACTTGTCAATTTTTATTCGGTCCCTTGAAAAGTCGACAAGTAGAACTAGTACTGTATAGTATATATAGAAATAGTTTATTATTATCATTCAAAATATACTGTACGTACGCATATACACATAAAACCTTTTTATTTATAATACCTCTGTGTAGATGTGTAATTATAACAAATTACCGTATATACTATTATTATGTACATATATATGACAAATGAAAGTATTTATGATTTACAATATAATTTTTTTTATCTGCCTATATATTAAATGACTTTATACACTGAATATTTCTTTAACCCTTTTACGAATATATATAACGATATAGAGATATAGATAAGTGTATACACTTAAAATGGATAAAATAAATATTAATATAAGGTGATATAATATTCGAAACGTATAGAAACTCACAAAAATTTAAGTTTTAAATTGTGTTCTGTAGATATGATTATTAAGATTACTTTATATAGTCTATATATACGATATTTCGGATATAGATTGCGCATTACATTTATAGGAATGTCTTCGAATAGAATATTAACATATAACATTTTTAATTATATACAATAAGATACTTTTACTTTTACTTTTACTTTAACAAAATATTCAAATCATACTACATGCGGGTCACTCAAGCTCAAAAGTTTGGAAAAAAAATCATGACCGACTATTTTTAATCAAATATCGAAATCACAAAAATACGTACATATCAATCATTCTATAAATGCGTGTTTTTTTTTATTTCTTCGCCCATCCAACAGTTTTATTTACTTTTGAATGCATAGAAAAAAATGGTACCCATCCTTCATTTAATTATTGCCATCATTGTTCGAGAAAACTGAACAGCAATCGAACTTGTAAACAAAAAACAGAACAATAGTATTTATTTTAAAACATTTTGTCAAACAATCAGCTACTCTCACTTGGTTGTTTTTTTTTTTTGTATAAAGTTCTGAACAGTCAAACAAGTGAATTTTTTAAAGTTCTGATTTTTTTTCTGTCCGATTGTCAAAATCGGTTTTAGTCAAAAAAATTATGGCATATGTTTTGTTTTTCCTTATGTGATCAAGATTTTTTATATGCATACTCCTTATTAACTTATTCTAAGTATTCCAACGATATTGTTTTGCTGCGCTGTTGATTGTTTCTCCAAAGAAATTCAAATGGTGTGTGTGACTTGCAAAAACGAATCTGGGAAATTGTTAGCCAGATTTTCAATGGGGTAGAAAATTCTGAACGGGAAAATTAGCTGATTTGGAAAAAAAATTTGGGTCGTTTATAGAACTAAATTTTTCGGAAAATCGACTTTTCTAAATATTCCGTTTCCCTTCAAAAATTCAATAATTCGCCGTATTGGTTTCAGAAGATACATCCGATTTTCCATTCGAGTAAAGTGGAAATTCAAAGAAATTTGCCTGTACTGTAAAAGTGATCGATCAAATGGTACAAAACTTTTTATACAGTACTTGATAAAATGGGACAGATTTTGCGAACACTTTTGTGGAAAATCAACTGTATCTTTTGAACCAATTGGCTGATTTGGAAATTTTCTTCTATGCAATATCAGAAATTATTCCAAAAGTTCAAAACTGGAAAATTTTGATTTACAAAAATACTATAATTAATTTGGTCTTATAAAAATGTACCATTCGAAATGTCCTGGTAATATGGCAAAAGCATTTCAAAAACATATGTAATTATTAAAATTCCTATTATAGATAGATAAACATATATATAAAATGAAATAATTAGAATTTTAATTCAAATTAATTATTACACAAATGTTTTTTTTTAATATAGTTAATTTTCCAATATATTTATTGTAATTTAAAATTTTAAATACATAATAATATAATAAATTTAATTATATATTGAATATACACCATTTATATATATATATAGAAAACAAGTATACGTCATTTTAAATGTATATATTAATTAAAATATTTATTTATTTATTTATTTATTCATCAGCAACGGGTACAAGCCCTACTGCCGTTTTACAAAACATTTAATACAATATACCAAATACATAAAATAGAAATTACAAACTCCAAAATTAAATACATAACAATGATAAAAAACAAATAACGAATAATAGAATAAAATACAAAAAAAACAAAAATAAAAAATCCAAAAATCTAATAATGACCAATAATAGCAGTAACACACCAACGGCAATGGCAATGGCAATGTATATAATAATATGCTCACTCACACCATTGTCATATCGACAAACGCATCCAAACAATAATATCATTATCATCACACCACAAGACGATCAGAAAAACTGGACTCAATCTCAATCCGCCAACCCGAAATATCCCGACCTTAATTTACCCAAAAACATACCCCGCGAAATACCGAAATCAAATTGATCGTTGTACTTATTAAATAATCTAGACATATTGCACAACGGCTCATATTTCCCGTAGTTTGTCCTATGAAAGTTCAGGTGCAAGAAGTTGTGACCACGTGAGCACCGAATTGGAACATTGAAATCAATTTTAGACAACAAATTCGGCGCATCAATCACATTTGTCAACATATCGAATACAAACATGACACACGCAGTTTCCCGCCTATGCCCCAACGTCGGCAGATCGATAAGTTGACACCTATGCAAATACGGGGGAAGTGTGGAATCATCGGACCACCCCAACTTGCGAAGAGCATATCTAATAAAATTTTTTTGCACCGATTCGATAGCATCCGAATGAACACCGTAGTATGGATTCCATACCACAGATGCATACTCTAATCCCTATCTTACCAATGCACAATATAAACCCTTCAATACATATGGGTCCGAAAAATCCACACAACACCGTTTAATAAATCCCAGCAGCGAATAGGCCTTGCATGTAATATAATCAATGTGTGAACTAAATGTCATACGTCTATCAAATCTAACACCCAAATCAATGATTTCATCGACAATTGCAAGAGAATTGCCGGATATGACATAGTCAAAAGCAATTGGATTACTCTTCCTGTGATATGACATAACGAAACATTTCTTCACATTGAGCATCATACAATTTCTTTCACACCAGGACGAAACGCGGATTAGGTCATCCTGCAACATCGCAGCATCATCAATGCATGAGATGGTTCGGAAGATTTTTAAGTCGTCCGCATACATAAGGCACCGTGACGACATTATTTCCAATGCTATATCATTAATGAATAAATTAAATAGAAGAGGGCCCAGGTGGCTTCCCTGAGGAACAATGGATGCACCCCATCAGGTCCAGAACCCTTGTTAATACTAATTTTGTTTAATTTAATCAGTATTTGATCACGTGATATACACAATGATCCAATATTAACCATTTGTTCAATGCAGAATTCAGGACGAACACCATCCAATGAGTTCCGGGTTGAAATGTAGGCATCCCCGAAATACTTCGAGAATGCCCCACATATCTCCCCAGCAGATGCCAACTTGGCACCATTAAAATTCATATAGATGGCATGCCCCCTGACTTTCGCTTAACATTAACATAGTTCCAGAACCTTTTGGGATCACGACACAGAGATGATTGTATCCCCCCCATATACGTACCATAGCGGTGACGCCGGTATTGCGCGAATCTTGTGCGCGCGGAACAGAAGATCACATAATCGGATCGAAGTCCCGTCCGCCTGTACCGACAATGCGCCCTACACTTGGCATTCTTCAATGAGAACAAGGTACGATTGTACCATGGCGGATGACCAATGCGGAGGACCCTCATTGGAACAAACTGACGAAAACCATCCCGCAATATGTCGTAGAACCGCGAAACCATAACGTCCACGCAACCACGGCTATCTAAAATTGAATCCCAATCAATGGAATTGAGATGTTCCCCCAATGACCCATAATCTCCCTTACGAAAATTAAAGGCCTTTGGACGCGCATTATTTTTAGAACATCCAACAATCCCCTCGACTCGAATACGCAACGGCGGATGATAAGGTGCATCAACCCGACACAGCGGTTCAGCTGCCTCGGATACGCATGCACCACTCCCATCACTATAAAATACCAGGTCCAACATATTTCCCCCAGCATTACAAATGCCACTGATCTGCGGCATTCCCGACGCCAACAACGAAGAGATTACATCGCGAGCAATGTCACCATGCAAACCCAATGGTAGAAATGTGCCAATATCATCAGCATCGCCTACCCAGCGAATCTTCGGCAAGTTGAAGTCGCCCAAGATCAACAACTTATCAATAAGCCTGATCCTGTTTGACAATTTGGAAATGACATCAGCGAAAGCCATATACTTTTCGTACGATGAGCCAGGGGGCAAATATACATTTACGATATACATGCAACCCTGTTTCAGCATAACCTTGACTAATACCATTTCCAAAGTGTCAGCGCCCTCAACCACCAACTTCTCGCTAGGCATCCGGCTACTAACACCCACTAGCACACCCCCACCAGTCGTTTTGTCACTATTAGCCACAGATCGGTCACATCTGTATATCTGGAACCTGTCACACATTATCTCCCCATCAAAGACAGTGGGTTTTAACCACGTCTCCGATAAGGCGATAATATCAGCATCACAGTCAGCCGACTCCATTAAAAGTGAGCCCAGCTTCCCATTCAGTCCCCTCACGTTCTGATAGTAACATTCACACATATTATTTCTCATTGTCGTTAGTTTTTTTCTTCATTCACACCATTAATAATAACATTACTATTGCCATTGGCATGATTATTATTATCATCATTACTATTATTATTATTACTATTATTATAATTTAATTTTAATTAAAATAAATATAAATATATTTATGGATTATTTTAATTAATAGAAAACCAAAAATAAAAAAAAAATTTAAATAATATAAAAAGATATTAAACATAACAAATTTTTAAAAATATATATGGTAGATAAAAATAAAATAAAATTTTTTGTAAATAAAATTAATCCATGGATACATATAAAACGATAGAAAATTTTTAATGAATAAATTTTATTTTTTATTATTATTTATTTATTTAACATTTAAAAATAAATTTTATTTTTTTTATAAATATTTATGATGACCATTTAATTAATGATTATATTATTCTTAATACATAATTTATTTTTTATATTAATTTTCTTATTGTGATTCTGCACGCATAAAATATTATCTTCGCATAAATGCTGATTTGGAATTTTGAAATATTATGAAAAATTAATTTCCTTTACAATAAAATAAAATAGAAGGATAGATTTTTTTTGTCAAGGTATTATTGCGATGCGATGAAATCCTTTTATTTAATTTTTTTATGTTTTCAAAATTACTTTTGAAAATTTAAATCAAAATTGGATATTCTGATATTTTTTAATTGGACGTAATACATTTTTTGATATCAACTTTAAAAACACAGGTTTTACAATTTGGATAAAATTAAATAACATATTATTTTTTAGTATATAAATAAATTATTGCTATAATAATTCCATAGTATAGATAATAAATATTCTTTAAAAAAAAAAAAAACAGAAATCAATTCAAATTAATGAATGAACGAAATTCGCACAGTTTTTTTTAGGCGTATGGGGATCATTTTATTTTTATGAATGAACAACATCTTACATTTATCATTATATAATATTAAAATTTTTTTTTTCTTATTTTTTTTCATTTTTTGTAAAAGCGTTTTTTTAATTACTTTATGTATTTTAATTTTAAATTATTAATAATAATAACCAAAATAAGATATAGCTGCCCTACTCATTTTATTCATTTTAATTAGTGTTTTTATTATTTACAATTTTGAAAAACACATTTTATAAGGTAAACTAAACAAATAAACAAATATACTGTTTTTTTATATATATATATAAGATTCAAAACACAAATAAAAACAAACAAAAATTTGTTTCTTTCATTGTAAATTTTAATTTACATCAAAGGATTTTGTTAAACAATCAATCAATCAATTTTAATATATTTTAAATTACAATTTAAATAGTTAAATATTTTTTTTAATTAATATATCTTATACAATATTTATATCTAAAGAATATATGTCTGTATATAGATTTAAAGATTTCGGTATAATTTGTAAATAATCTGTATGTTTTTTTTTTGGTTTTTTGTTTATATCTTATTATTTACGCCAGTACACATAAAATTAAAATTAAAAAATATAATAATATAAATGAAATATTGAACAGAATTGCGATTATAATTCTGATTATGTTGATTTTAATAAAATCCAAAATTTTGTAATGCACGATATAAACATGGATTTTTTAAACATTCACGTGGACCAAGTTGAGGTCCCGGTGAACCACGTAATATCATTAAAGCTGAACGTGCAGCCGATTGACAATCTTTATTATGACCACAAATAGCATCGGCTTCCGATAAATATTGAAAGTCACATGATGGTTGTGATGTACCCTAAATATACATATACATAATATATTTTTTTTTAGAAAAAATATAGAAGGGATTAGTAAATGCAATGAATTTTAATAAAACACTCTTATTTTGTTTGGTGCGGTATGGGAAATCTTCAATATGAGAATTTTGGTAGAAAAAATTCTAACATTTTCCTATACAGAGTGTGTCCCAGTACCACCCCACAAAGCCGAATACCACGTGTTGCTGGGAGTATTTCCAGCAAAATATCGTTTTGGAAGGGGGGGAAAAAGTGAATTTTCTCAAAATTTCTCGGCGTAAAAAATATTTTTTTCCTGAGTAAATTTTGTGCACCATAAAATTCCCTTAAAGTCTACCATGCAAAGTTAATCTCTGCGACTTATAAATTTGGAGTTACAATGTGATTTGTTCGGCTAATCCGCGAAAAATCACGAATTGAACGATTAAAAACACATAATTTTATTAAAAGATACGTTAAAATACTATGAAATTTTTATAAATGGCTTTATTTTAACGAATTGTTATACAAAAATGTGTTTTCTAAAAAAGTTTTTTTTTTAATTGTTTGATTCGTGATTTTTTTGCCGTTTCGCCGTTACTAATCACGTAATAACTCCAAATTTTTAAGCCGCAGTGATTAACTTTGTATGGTGAACTTTAAGGGGATATTTATTGAGCACAAAATTTACTTAGAAACAAAAAATTTTTATCCCGGAAAATATGATATTTTTTTACTTTGAGCATCAATAACTCCAAATGACAAGTAGATAACAAAAATCGTGTCCCGATTAAAATTGAAGGTATTTCATTTACCTATACATCGAGTATCTATTTTTTATTCTAACTTGAACGGTTTCAAAATTATGAGTTAATAAGTGAACTCGGTAGGTGTTGAAGTTAGAGCCCTCCCAGAACGATTTTTTGCTGAAAATAGTTCCAGGAACACGTGTTGTTCGGCTTTATGGGGTATATATATTAGAATTTTATAAAATCGAAATGATGACTTTAATAAAAACTTAGGATATTTAAGGGATAATTTTCCACAAAAAATTTGTCAAATACCAGTATAAAAATACATTTATAAAATACTTTATGTGATATATATAAACACTTACACAAACATAACAGATTTGATGAACTTCACAAACAGGTAATAAATTCTGATGAATATCTCCGCTTAACAGATCAACACCATGACAACGTTTTTCCATCGCTTCTAATAATGGACATTGCGTTATCACCGGTGGTGTAAAATGTTTATTTGCATTGGCAATAACACCAGCACCACCGCCACCGCCCATATAACCTTCACTCATTGGTTCAAAATGACCACCACCTAATTCATCTTCAAAATCACCCAAATCATTATTTTGATGATTTATATCTTGAATATTTCGAATACCATTACGTTTCTTTTTCTTTTTCTTATCATCTTCATTTAATGTATTTTCGGGCATATCTAGTGTTACTTTTTCCGTTGACGATTCAATTTGATGACTGGGCATCACAATAATATACATAGAATGAAAATAGATACATTTTTATAAATAAAAAAAATTGAATCTCAATTATTTTTATATTTATATCTATACTTATTATTATCAAATTCAGCCTTTTCCTTTTTGATAGCCACTCGTTTTTCTTTATCAATAGCATCGGCATCTGCATTTGCATTCGAATTCGTTTGAATTTGATTTTTTGTTAAATGATTGTCATTGTCAACAGACTGTTTTAATTTGTCCAAAGCACGTCGCATTTTCTCTAAACTATATGCAGTTGCCAGTCTTGACACAACATGATCTTTTAATCTTTGAATATCTTCCGGATTTGAAATTCCTAAATTATTTATTGATTTATTTATTTAAGAAACATTAATTAGTAAAATGTACATTGATTTATACAATTTTTAGAAAAGTATTACAATATTTTATTTAAAAAAAAAAAATTTTGAGTGTTACAAATAAAATTAAATACAAATAAAATTTGTATTTAAAAGTTACACTCTTAACATTATTGTCTAACAAAAAACGGTTACAAGAATTATATATCATTATTAAAACATCAAGTGTATTAAATCTGCCTTAATTTGGTATGATAATTACCCAAATAAAAAAAAATCATTAGCTCGAAGGCGTTTAAAGTATATTTTCAAATTAAGTTTATTTATGATAAATGGGCAAATCAGCAAATCAGAGAAATCTTCTCTGAATAGATTCAATCCTAGCCTTGTGAATAGAATCGCATAGCCAATCACGTCACGCATATTCAAGAATAGAGCGTACCAGAGATTAAATCAATAAACGAAAACAGTATGGATCAGAGAATTCATGCGACATACGATATATGAAACCCATAATGGAGTTAGCCCTGTTAACAATGAGATTTAAAATTCAGCTCACTATCCAAGTATTCAAGTGTTTCGCCTAAGTTATATAAACCTTACCAACAAAATGGTAATAACTTTCCATTTCTTTTCTTTTTTTTTTGTTCGTTACTACGGCAGAATTGGTTTAGCGCCCGTAAAACCTCGGAATTCCATTGCCGTGAGCCCGTAACGAAATCACTTAATCAGGTGATGAACCTATAATGCGTTGAATGCACTTCAGTGATTTTGGGTGGTCAAACTTTAATTTGTGGATGTGGATCAATTTATGAAATTTTTGAAAGAAAAGCAAACATATGAGAGAAAAAAAACTTAAACTGAAAAGCAGTAAGAAAAAATAACTCATAGGTTTTCAAACACTTTTGTTCAAGTTGCACTTTATGTGGGTCTTTAGCGTCTTTAGCCTTTACACATTCACATTCACAATGTGATTCCAAACTATTTCAGAAGTGGAATCTGAATGAAGTCGCCAGAAACAAAAAAAAACACTTAAACCTACTTTTAGCAACTTTTAAAGCCGGAATGTTATTAGTATTATTGATTACTATATATTATAATGTACCTTCATGAGCTCCAGTGTATTTAACAGTTTCATCAATTATTAAATCTTCAATCATTTTCAATTTATGATCCATATTATTAAGTTTTTCTTCATTTAATTCATGATGTTTTTGATCATTTTCATTTCTATAATATATAAATTTAACAAAAAAGAAAATAATTCAAATAATAAATTGGAATTTTTTTTTTTAATAAATAAAATAAAATATACTTATGTAAATTTCCAATCCAATCATTTGATGATTTCTTTTTACGATCAATACCAAAGTATTTTGACCATTGAATGGATTTTTTCCGTTTAATATCGGTTAAATCACCGGGTATTATTTGATCTTCTTTGAACACTTCCGGATTCGATCGTTTTTGCATTGCAATGGCCCGTTTCATTTTTATTCCTTCATCATCCTCATCGTCTTCATCATACGTGTCTTCATAATTATCCGTATGATGGTGATCAGTATCATCATTATCATCATCCTGGTCATCATCTTCATAATGTTCATTTCTATGAATGCTGTGTAACAATGATCTTGGGCTTTTCTTCTCAATTTTATGATTATTTTTCGATATAATGGCTGATGCTGATGCTACTGGTGTTAATGGTAGAACTGTTGATGTTGTTGTGGTTGTTGTTGTTGGGGTTGATATTTCATGTACATTTTTCACATCCCTTGATGAAGATTTTGATTGATTATTTTTACTGTCATCATCAATCAATGTTGTTGTTGTATCGTCGTCGTCAAATATTGCTTCTAAATCTTTCGCAATTTTTTCATTTGTATTATCAAATTGTACGCTATGACCATTATGAGAACCTCCTGACGGTATATTCTCATCATCATGCCCATTATTATTATTCATATACATTTTAGGTGAACGTTTTGCTACTGGAAAACGTTTTCTACGTGTTGCCGGTAACCATGGCAAAACCATATCTCTCTTTTCAATTCCATTATTTGTCATATAAATTGGTAACATTTCATTTGAATTTGTATAATGTTTTGATGGTAAATATCCATTACCATTATTATTATTATTTTCATTCAATTTTAAATTCATTTGTGATTGATCGGTATCCTCAAATAATTTAGTTTCCATTTCATTTTCTTGTTGTTGAAATTTTTCCCATAACCGATGTAAATTTTCCTTATATAATTCTTCACGTTCGGCTTCACGTTCCTGATCAATTTCTTTTAAAAATTCTCTGGTTAAATCCGATTGTGATGGTTCCTGCTGTAACTGTTGTTGTTCTCGAAATTGATTATCCATTGCACGTTCACGAAATACACTTGATTTAAATGGATTTTCTAAAAAAAAAAAAAAACAAACATATTTTAAAATCTGTATATGTATGTATATAGTGAATTTAAAAAGTATGTATATATTATTAAATATAAATTACCATTACGATTATGAAACCCTGTACGTTTTTGTTCATCAATCATTCCATAATTATTATCATCAAAATCTTGACCATATTCTAAATTTTCATTTTCACCATTATCATGATTTTGTAGATAATCTGCTAATAATTGATTAATTCGATATTCTCTCATTAAATTTTCTAAATACATATATATTTATATATATACATAAATATACATATAAAATAAGTATATGTTAATTATATATGTGCACATATTTAATCTAACAACAAAAAAAAATTAATTTAACATTTACCATCTTTAAAATATCCATTTTGATACCTTGGATTTTCATAGTCTTTGTAAATTAAATGGGCTTCACGACGATGTAATGCATCTAAAGCTGGCTGTAATTATTTTTATTATTAAATTTCGATCATTAAATAGCATTATGTATAAATACAGATTATAAAAATTAATTTATTTTTTTTTGTATACATATAGTTTACCTGTAAAGAATATTGAGTATCTTGTGATAACACAAATGTAACAAAAATGGTTTGTATTAGAAGTAAACAGAATATCCTGGGGTTCATAATTGGACCTGAAATAAATTAAACACATATTGATTATATATTGGGTAAGAAGTT
Organism: Dilophus febrilis; assembly: GCA_958336335.1. Classification (NCBI taxonomy): domain Eukaryota; kingdom Metazoa; phylum Arthropoda; class Insecta; order Diptera; family Bibionidae; genus Dilophus; species Dilophus febrilis. The sequence goes on from OY284469.1 coordinate 37,474,491, forward strand.
TTATATGATTTATGGTCAAACATAGTTTGTTAATGATTAGATGGATGTGAAAAAATCCCTTAGAAAGAAACACACATACAGGATTATTTAATAAATTCTTAATTCTTTATTGGAATAATCTCAGGTATAAAATGGCTTAATAGTGCTATATAGAATGTTATAAGTATAAAAAGGGGATACATTCAACGGAGTTAGTTATATGGGTATTTTAAAATTACAGAATTATTTTTCCAAAAAAGTGAAACAAGAATAATTTCTTAACCATATAATAATATAGAATAAGTTTTAAACTTAAGGTTTTTGTTAACGATACGAATTTCAATTTTTAAAATTGAATCCCAAAACTTGATTTCTTTTAAAATTACAATCATGCCATATATACACTATAAATTTTATTTATGGTTTTAGTTATTAAATTCATTTTCCTCGGCAATGTATTAGATTGATTAAACAATAAATTTCAACGGTTTTTACCACAAAAAATCTTCTTTAAACATTCAGCATTTAAAAACAATTTTCGCTTTCCATTGTATTAAAAACAAATGTGGAAAAAATGAATAAAATAACTAAAATCAATGCTATTTAAACTCAATGTCTAAACTTTGAAAAACATTTTCTGCAATATTAGCAAAAATTACATATGCTTACGGCAGAAGTTCTGTCGAATATGCACCAGGCGAAATTTCTTCTATTAATGATTATACTTCTGCATAATGATAGTACTTCTGCGAATTCGTTTATTTTCTGCGGCATATAAACACTATTTCAGAAGCATTCTGCGAATAAGAATAATATTTCTGCTAATCCGCAGATAGATATAATTTACCAAAACGCAGAATTATCTATAAGAATTGCACGATTTTTAAACAATTAACAGAAGCGGTTTTGCGATATTAGCAAACCTTCTGCATTCCAGCAAAAGTTCTCTCTGCAGTTAATTCATCTGGACGCAGAAATTTCGTCTGTTAACACTCAGCAGAAGCTACCTCTGATAATTCAGTGTATGAAAAATCGTTTTCAAATGTATTACTGTATTAAATATTTTTCAATGGTTTTTATGAATTACCCATGGGATGAGATTTATTTAATTTGTTTGATATTATTAAGAAGAATTTAACATATTATATATGAATCGTACCAATAAAAAGATTTATAAACTAAACCATAATAAGTTATAAACTAATGTGAGGTATTGTTATTATTGTAAACTATATTGTTATACATAATCATATGTTCGCATTATATTCCATAAAAAAACTATTAATTAATCCTAGAATTCATTCATATGTATAAGAAAATTCACAAAAACTGATTTGTATAAAAGAAAAAATACATATTTTCTTTTTTCAATATAATTATAATGACTTTTCTTATGAATTTTCTAAATTTGCTATTGAAAATACAAACAAATTAAAAGGGTAATTAATGAACACATATTATCGGACGTCTTTTATATATTGGGAGTATGCATTAATTCGTGCGGTTTTCTAAGAGTTCTTCTTTATTAGTTTAACATGAAGAAAAGTGCTACCGAAAGTCATGGTATTTTAGTAAAGGTTATGGTGATCATGCTCTAGCTGAAAGAGCCTGTCAGAAGTGGTTTTCACGGTTTAAAAGTGGCGATTTCAACTTAGAAGACGACGAACGACCCGGACAGCCAAAAAGGTTTGAAGATGAAGAATTGGAGGCATTGTTTGATGAAGATGCGTGCCAAATCCAACAAAATCTTGCAAAATCATTGGAGTTGATCAAGCAACGATTTCCAGACGGATTCATCTAAAAGCTTAGAAATTTGGTGCCGTATGAATTAAAGCCAAGTGATATCGAATGCCAATTCTGCATGTCCGAAATGTTGCTTCAACGCCACAACAACAAGTCATTTTTGCATTGGATTCTCACTGGAGATGAAAAATGGATTAATTACGATAACCCCAAGCGCAAGAAATCGTATGTGCAGCCCGGCCAATCATCAATATCCACGGCAAAGCAGAATATCCATGGTGCCAAAGTAATGCTCTGTATTTGGTGGGATCAGAAGGGTGTGTTGTATTATGAGCTGTTGAAATCGGGTCAGACGATCAAAGGGAACCTCTACCGAACACAATTAATTAGTTTGAAGATAGCGATTGCGGAATAACGACCAGAATATGCAACCAGGCACGAATCCATAATTTTCCATCGTGACAAGGTTCGGCCACATGTTTCAAGACCGGTTCAAAACTATTTGGAAAACCGTGGGTGGGAAGTTCTACCTAACCCGCCTTATATCCCAGACATAGCCCCTTCTGATTACTACTTGTTCAGATCAATGCCGTATGCCCTCACCGGAATACGCTTCACTTCAGAACAGGGTATCAAAAATTGACTCGATTCGTTCTTCACCACCAAGCCGGAGAAGTTCTTTTGGGATGGAATCCACAAACTGCTAGAAAGATGAGCAAAAATGTTGTAGCTTCCAATGGACGATACTGTGATCATTGATTGTGTAACCTTTTTTTCACAATCAAGCCTTAATTTTCGAGAAAAAAACCGCATAAATTAATGCATACTTCCAATATTTTAATTATTAAAATTATTAAAATTAAAATCAATTTTGTATAATTTTATATACCCAAACAGCAATTATAATGGCAGGAACATAAAATATAGTGAAAATCACTAATTTGTTGTGACAGGTATGTGCCTGGGATCTTAAATGTTAACATAATATGACCGGTACATATTCGAACCATTTTAATATGAAAATTCACTGACTGGTACAGTATATTGTTACTATATAGTACCGGTCAATTTATTGTACAATCCGTAGTTATTGGTACCGTAGCTGGTACTACGGTGGGTACTATACAAAGACGGTAACATATAGTACCTTTAAACATACCGGGTACAGTAACAGGCACTACAACAATTTTCATATAGAATGACTGGTACAACACAAATGCCAGTGATTGTACCGGGTTCATTGCTAGAAACTAAGCTTGGTCTCATGTAGTACCTGGTACACTTAAATATACTCTGAAATATGTTAGTATACATTTAAGTCTACTGCAAATGATAAAATTTTTTGTATACATCAGATGGATCAATTGGTAGCGAGCGCGACTCGTGATCATCTACAGACAGCAGGTTCGAACCCCGTTCCGTAACAATAGAATTAAGTGAGCAAATTAAAAAAAAAAACAATAAAAATATATAAAATAAATAAAATGAAAAAAATTAATTTAAATAAAATTAAAAATATAATATCAAAAAAATAACTAAAAAAAAAGAATTTGGAAAAAAAGAATTAAAAAAAAAATTAAAAAAAAGTACATTAAAAAAAAATTAAGTTAAAAAAATAATTAAATTTTTTTGTTGAGAAGTACCCGATTTAGTACCAGGTACATAACTATCATGTGGCTGGAACTACAAAATCATTCGCCAAAATAGGGTAAGGTATTTTCCCATTATGTAGCAGAATCGTACCGGGGACTAAATTTGTGTGGTGCCTGTTACTATTGAGTTACAAAATAGTATTCCTGGAACGTACCTATCACAATAAATGCTATTTGGGTAGAGCCTATATAAACTAAAGCAAAAGTATATGTATATAAAGAAAACATTTTTAATTTTAATTGTGTATATATAGAAAGAAAATATAAAATTACCTGCAATTCATTTTAGAGTTATGTATAAAATTTCCATAATATATCAATATATATAATATATTACCTGTATAATATGGTTTTACGTTTTACTATTTTATTTTATATACCATATACGTTCGTATATATTATATACAATGAATTGAGTTTATAAATTTAATATATAAATTCCTTCGAATGAATTAATTATACGTATATATCTATGTATATATTACAATGGATTGTATATATTAAATATATTGCATATATAAAAAATATATTTTATTGGAGTTTTGGTAAACATATATAGTAAATACAATTATACAAATATATATATAATATATGTATATAGTTTTAATATATATATCCTTATCATTTTATATAAAAATGTACGTGCGGATATTATTATCTACACATTTCTAATCTATATATATTTCTATTTGTTGCGCTTATAACATTATTATCGATTTCTATATATTATTCGAAAATCGTATCGCATGATTATGGATTTTTATTTATATCATATCTCGGAAAAACACTTTGAAAGTTTTTAGTTCGCTATAAAAATTCTATTTCAAATTGTTTAATTAATAATGTAATAATAATGTTTTCAATCAATATAATTAATTTGTTTTATAAGTTTTAAAAATATTATAGGAAATTATTGAACTATAAATTATAAAAGTTAAAAAAATTTTTTAATGAAATACCTATCAAATAAGTAATTTTAAATTAATAATAATTTATTCTATAATAGAATCGCTTTCAATATTTCATATGAAATTATAATAATACGGCCATCAACTCAAAATATTATATATCGCAATACATAATAAGTAAAAATGTTATATGTATATTTCCATTTAAAAAAGGATCGCATCTATTTTTAGACAACATTCCTTTTAAAAAATTTTATAAACTAATATGCGATCTATATATAATATATATACCAGTATATATACGTTAAAGGATTAAGGTCATCATATTTTTTTTATAATATGATTAAAAATTCTATTCAAAATGTATATAACTATAAGACATATTAATATATTCAATATACGTACGTGTAAGTATTTGTTTATATATTGCGTTTACTATATATGGTATATGAAAACGGTATTATATAGACGACGACATTATTAGAATGCAAAAAATAAAAATTATTAAGAAAAATAAAAATCATTCATACACATATTCACTTTTTTTTTATCGCCCTTAAGGATATTTTTCATATATTTTGTTTTGCTTTCTGTTGCTTGCTATATATATATATATATTTATCTTTCACATTTATTTTTTTTGTATTTATATAAATCATTATTTTCTTGGCAGGATTTTTTATTTGTTTGCAGGATATATAACATATATATATATATATAATGTATTTATAATTTAATATATGGATAATGTCATATAGGCGGAGCTGGAAAATTTTTCATATAATATAGGAGAAAGAAAAAGATAAGATATTCTGAATGGCACACGTCTAATTGACTAAATTTTTCTTAATGTTCTTAAGGTTTTTCTTAAGTATTCATTTTTATTTTTAAAAATTCAATCAATTTTAAATATTTCATAAATGAAAATTTAAAAAATTGCCCGCCTATTGGTTCAAAAGATATCGCAGATTTTCCATTTAAGTTCAGTGAAAATTCAATGAAATTTACGATATCGTAAAAGTGAGTGATCAAAAATATTTTATACATTATATACATCAAAAATCGGATAAATTTTACTAACCCTTATTTGGTAAATCATTTGGTAAATGAAAATTGTAGAAAAGCACTATGACTCTATGTAAATCGAACAATTTAAAATCTGGAAAGTTGAATTTTCCTGCAAAAATTCCTACTCCGCCTATGTATTATGGATATAGATAAAAAAATGAAAACACACGGTTTTCTTTTCATGTAATACCAGTGCTGTCGTTTTACAATCCCGAAGTGGAGTTTTTTGAACGGTAAGAGAAAGAGAACAGGAAAGTACATATGTTTCGTGGTAAAAGTGAAGCCAATGTTTACATTTGTAGTGGTAACCGGGGGCATTTCTCTTCGAATATAGGATGAATTTCTTTTTTTTTTCTAATCTGATGTTTGCATCAAGAAGACCACGTGATAAATGTACAAGTATACGCGAAAGATAGAAACGAAATATATATACCTTTACACGTTTGACAGTTCCCAATGCCCAAACCATGGCATTATGCCAACATATAGTAAAAGATGCGTTCGGGTTAAATACCATAATGATAATAATAAATTTTTCGCTATACAACCAACAATCTGGTTTTAGCGTCCAACAACAGCCTTCTGTTGTTAGTTTCTTAATTTGTGCCTTTTACGGTGTCGGTAATTAGCCCTACGACCAACCGCGAGCGGAAAATACAACTCTGTGTTAAAATTCAAATTCGAAAAATAACCGAAAAACACAAAACATATGTTATGCATTCAGTAGGATTCGAACCCACGACACCAAAATTTCGTTAGAATTTTAAGTTGGCATTTTTAACATTTACACCACAGAGTTATATTAATATCCTAATGATACAAATTATAAATACAATTAAATACTAGAAACACAATTTTATTTTATTAAACAAAAAAAAATATCGCATTACAACCAACAATCGGTTTTAGCGTTCAAAAACAACAGCCTTCTGTTGTTAGTTTCTTAATTTGTGGCTTGTACGGTGTCGGTAATTGGGCGTACGACCAACCGCAAGGGGAAATAAATTATAAATTAAACAAAGAAAATTAAATTCGTTGGTATAAGTTATTGGAAAAATTATAAAAATAATAATAATAGGTTATTTGTGCGTGTAAAGGTTCGCAGTCGTATACAACAGAAACAGAACAGAAACTGAAACGTAATAGAAACAAAAATTGAATTCAATGTCAAATATGTACTGAATTCTGTTTCTGTGTCCGTTTCTGTTGTATACTCTGATCCTTAAATATCCGTGTAACGCAAAATACATATTTCGTAACTATAAATAAAGAAATTCTTTATAAAAAATCCCAACAGTAATCGGAAAATATAGTCAAATTACCGTAGGGTTACCGCAATATTAAAAATTGTTCTTGTAGCAAAAATCAAACACATTTCTTTTAGCAAAGATCACATAATCTTAGAATTCCATAGAATGAAGCGAATTTATCAGTTGAACCGGAATGCAGCGGAGTACATTAATAGTATTGGTCTTGGGGGAGTACGACTGAGACTGAGCGGAAAATAGCCCAAATACTCCGATTAGAGCACAACGATAGCCCTGAGTAATACATCTATCTATTCTATAGGTATATATATGAAAATAAAATAATAAATTGTATATATAGTTTATAAATATAATATATATGAAATAAATACGTGTATAAATGTAGTAGATATTATTATGCGAATTTCCTTGTGAATTCAATACAAAGTTTGAAATTTTCCATATTTATGTGCGTAGGAAGTCGATGGATATTTCTATATGGTACAATATATAATGGATATATTATACACATTTATATAACATCAATATCATAAACATATATCTTGTGTGGGGGCGTACAATAAGTTAATTTATTTCATATAAACAGACCTTTTTTTCATTACATTTACATCAAAGATGAAAATTTCTATCCTATTTATATATATTATAAATATATGCTTTTACAAATATCGTTAATTAAAAAATCTAAAATGCAGCTGTATATGAAAATTATTTTTGGTAAAATATCAACATTTCAATTATAGGATAATATTAGGATTAGAAATATCATTATATATGTACTTAACGTTAATTATTGTTATAATATATGATTGAAATTTACAAACAGATCTGTTGTCTATTAGTATATAATACACATAAACGTAGCGAAAATTTGAATAATTCTGAATAGATATGAGTGTAATTTTCATTAAAACAAAATGTTTACGAACACATCATAAAAGTCATAAATTATTTTTACAACGTTATTTGATAATATTCATATTAATATTTCTTATTTTTTGCTGTTTTCCACTGAAATTCATTATATGTTTATTGAATTTTATTACATATTTTGAAATCACAATCGCATACGCATATAATCAAATGAATAAATAAATAATGAAGGCATGAAGATAAATTGCGAAAACATTTTCCATTCAAATTTATGTGCATAAATGTATATTTATATATATATAAATGTATTTATTGACATATTTATAAAAATGTAAAATAATTTATTTTTCTAAAGCATCGCATATCTATTCGTATATGATAAATATTAAATATACAGGGTATCCCAGTACAAGGTGCCAACCCTAAACAGGCAGGTTCTACACGTCATTTCCAATCAAAAAATGTACGGTGACCCCATGTCAATCGCGCTTGGGTTTCGAGCTAGCCCCAAAAAAAAAACGACTTTGTTGAAGTACAAGATAGTATGTAAATGTTACAATAATCATAACCTTGTTGGAAAGGTATTTTAATTACCTTTATCTCATTCTAATAGCATAAACATCGGCGACAACCCGTTTTCATGCTATAGCTGGTCAAACACAAGAAATTTCAACGAATTTAAATGTTTATGATATTTTGCAAGCCTAGAACTATATGGGTTTTACGTTTATCAACTATCGGTTTTTAGGAAAACTTTTTTGATGTTTTAGCTTTAATTTGATGTACAAACTTTTAAAATGTGTCAACTCGTTTTAGAGATTTGATGAAAATAATATTGAAATTCAAATATTTCAAACATTTTTCAAACACATTTATTACATTACAAAGTTCAATGTTCTATTGTTGTCGTCTTATCTGGGTAACATAAGTTCAGGACTTGCAATCAATTCAATGGTTCCTTAGAAATAAAAAAACAGTTAAATTTATTACCGTCATAAATTGATTCAATTCTTTTGTTTTTTATGCTGCATCTTTTGACATTTGTACGTTACATTGCGTAACCATTATTTTTGTTTAATATTCATTAGAAAATTAAGTTGGATTTATACAGAATAATTTTAAACTGTGAAACGATGAAAACCAGTAAAAAGAAATTATAGTGTGCTAGTAAGTTTGATTTAAAGCAATATGCTTTAACTTTCAAATTATGAATCAGCGGATTATTGGCACATGTTTATGGGTGTTATGGTAACGCCAGCACAGCAAAGGGCGAATATTTTGCCTTTGATTTCCAAATTCCAAATTCCAAATATTCCGACTACGACCATCAAGTAAATCATTTTCAAACATATTTAGGAAACTAATAAGAACTACTGGTGCCTTTGGCAGAAAACCAGGAACATGTACGTAGAAATTCTCGCCATGAAGATATTATGGATATGGTCGAAACAAATCCAAGTATAAGCACAAGGCGTGCAGCCACACAAATTGGTGTAAGTAAACACTTGGCCTGTCGTGTAATGAAGGTTTGCATCGTTATCATTGGCAAAAAGTACAAACACTTAAAGAAATCCACCAACCAAATAAATTTTTGTGGTTTAAATTTTTGAAAAATTTGCATTTCAATATTATTTTCGTGTTATCTCTAAAACGAGTTGACACATTTTAAAAGTGTGTACATCAAATTAAAGCTAAAACATCAAAGAAGTTTTCCTAACAACCGGCAACTGATAAACGTAAAAACCTTATAGTTCTCGGCTTGCAAAATAACAAAAATATTTAAATTCGCGTTGAAATTTCTTGTGTTTGACAAGCTATAACATGAAAACGGAGGGTTATCGACGTTCATGTTTTTAGAAAGAGTTAAGGCTCATACAAGTTGGATATGACTCTATGCCGACATAGACATATAAAACATTGATAACATAATATTTTGGGAGTAAAGCTGAACTATTTCTTTATCGCCATAGCAACGCAATCAAATTTTTCGTTCTATTTGTTTATTTTTTTTTTATTTATATATTTTATTCTACATTCTTATTGGTTGTGATAATATAATGCATTCAAATATCAATGAATATTTGATAATTCATTATTGATAATTCATTTTCCCGTATGTTATTGGTTTTGAATCTGGATTATTTTCTAACATGTTTTATTTAAACATATATGTTTAAAACAATTGTGAGAAAGCGATACAAGATTTATTTAAATGGTATAGGTAATTGTATAGGTAATTGCATGAAAGAAATGGAGATATACATAGACATAGAGTCATATAGTCATATCCAACTTGTATGAGCCTTTAAAGATAGTAAAAATACCTTTCCGTAAGGTTATAATTATTAGATTTCGACGTATGGTTGCTGAGATATGGTAAATAACATTTACGTACTACCTTGAACTTATTCAAAATCGTTTTTTCGGGATATCTCGAAACCCAAGCGAGATAGACATGGGGGTCGCCCGTACATTTTTTGATTGGAAATGATGTATAAAACCTGCCTGTTTCGGATTGGCACCCTGTACTGGGACACTCTGAATATAGTATAGTGTATTATATGATTATTATATACATATAAGCATATTTTTTTATATTGTCTTCATTAGTAAGTTTATTCCATATATTTTATGTATGTAATTTTATAGATCTACAGAAGGGTAGACAATACATGCAATATATATATATATATATAGAAATAAAATGATTGCAATTATTATTTTTGTAAGGTAAAATAATACTTTACTATACGTACACTGTACAGTACATGTATATAAGAATAAAGTTAAAAAGTTATATATGCAGAAGAGTTTTAGTTCAATCATTATTAATTTTTTATACATAATTATTCTAAACATGATTATTTTATGATGAGTTTTTATTATATATAAATTATAATTGATATATAAGATTTCATTTGATTATAATTGCAGGAATTTAATAGAAAATTTTTTAGGATATGTGTCTATAAAAAATTAAATATTACAACCAATATCTATCTATCTTATTGGTTTCATAATTTGTTGATTTAAATATAATTATATTACCGAATGATTACCGCACATGGTTCAAATCGGTGACTCCTGCGTAACATTCAAATCTAAAAACTGTAGAAAAACAAAATTAAAAAAGGTTTAAAATTTTCCCCGTAATTTTAGGATTCCAGCCAACGATCTGAAAATTTTCCCACACACACGGAATATTTAGAATTATATAAATATTCATATAATAGAATATAATATATCATAAATACAAAAAATATATCAATCTTATTAACTATATATGTTATTATGTAATTCATTATTTCTTTCTTTTTTTATACATTATGAATGGTATTTTATATAAACGCGTGTATAAAAATACAACAGTTTGCTTTTAGAAATGTATAAAATATATTTATTATTTATATATTTATGGGATTTTATTTAAGTATATTATATTCCTTTTTTTTGTTATCGTTCATTCATCTTTATGGATTGTTAGATGGGTTTATTTTCCAAATATACAAACTTTATACCTCTATTATATACAAAATTGTATTATTGTATATACTTATTTCAAAATAATTTAATATATTTCATATATGTGTGTATTATACTTTTATCCCTGAAGAAGAAAAAAAAAAGTTTTTGATAACTTATCGATTGATTTTTGGAAAATAACATAGATATATAAAATTTTCATTAAAAGTTTTAGTCATTTTTTTTATTCATTCAATAATTTTATACACTTACAAATCACAGAATACAATTTTATTTTAAGAATTTTTTCTGATTTTTATTATACTATACACCATTTTGATGTTATATAAATTTAAAGTATAGATATAAAGGAATATATACCAGTGATAATAGGCAATTATTTCTGTATATGTAATATTTTTGCAGTAAAATTTTTCCTGACAATAGATTGAATATTCATTTTTTTACCAATTCATTATATAATAATTCAATTTATTATTTGAAATTTTTATTCAATTGATTTTGAACCGTATTTTTATTATTATTATTACAATATTGAAATCATTGAAAAATTTTTATTTTTTTTCTTGAATTTATCGGTAATATTATTCGCATTGTATACGATAATGCAATATATACTCTGTGGCTTGGTTGATAAAAATGCCAACCTAAAATTCGTACAAAATTTTAGGGTCGTTGGTTCGAATTCTACTGCACTGAAGACAAAAAAAAGGTTTGTGTTTTTCGGTTATTATACCGACACCGTAAAAGTAACAATAATCAATAAGATACCAACAACAGAAGGCTGTTGTCGGACGCTAGAACCGATTGTCGGTTGTAAATCGAAAATTTTATGTTTATTATATAATAAAAACGATTTTCTAAATAAAAAATTCTTTTTTTCAGTCCCTTGAATTGCCCTTTTTGAATAAGAGTTAACTGTAAAGAGTTAAACTTTTTCTGATCAAGTTAGGACATTTTTACTTCAAGTGTAGATTTTTTCATTTCAAGTGCAGACTTTTTTATTTAGATTTAAGACTTTTTTTTTTATTTAGGATTTTTTTTTTTTATTTAGGACTTTTTTTTTCCAAGTTAAGATACATTTTTATTTGAAGTTAAAATTTTTTCAAACCAATTTAATAATTTTTTTTGAAGTTCAGTTATGTTTTTTTGCTATATTTTCTACTTATAATAACAATGTTATATATATAAATTAATTTTATAAATTTGCTTTTAAATTATATATATATTTACATTATTATTAAATAATATTATTATTATTATTATTTACATTATTACTGTTAATATTATTATAATTATAAGGTACGGATATTATATATTATTTAGAATTTACATTTATATACTACTGTGTACAAATATGAGTAAGACTTTATTTATAACTTCCTCATGCAATGCAACTATGCCAACACTTTTTCCAATTGTCAAAATATTGTTTATACTCGTCTTCCGGAATGGCCATCAGTTCCCTCTTCGATTCGGCTTTTATCTTTTCAATCGTGTTAAAACGGCGTCCTGTAGCGGTCTCTTAAGCTTAGCGAAAAGCCAGAAGTCACGATCCAAGTCGCATTTCCAGTTATGATGCGTCTCATTTTGTTTTGATAGTCGAAAGCATTATTTCACACTCTGCAACGCGACGATGGTTTTCGATTAAATTGAGCATTTTTGCCACCAATCTGCGATTTGACTTTTCTGCGGCACAAAATGTCTTTCAAAATGGTGTTGACTGACCCATTTGAAATTCCAACAGTATCAGCAAGCTCTCTAGTAGTCAATCGACACCTTTTTTGCAGCTCCAGCACAGCTTTCTTGCAATTGACTTAAAATTTGTCACAGATGTCTATAACAGTACTACCTACGTAAAAATAAAAGCATTTGTCCAAATAGAAAAACCAGGGACGTTTAAATTTAAAAGTCTTACTCACATTTGTACACAGTAGTATAAATAAGTACAATTAATATCAATAAAATAGAAATTTAAACTAATTACGGGATAATTCTGAAATAATAAATGTATATAATTCATAGTATATATATCAGTATATAAACAATTTTTGAAGAATTTAAATCAAAAAATTTATTATATAAAAAAATGTCAAGTTCCACGAAAAGTGAAATAAGATCGCGGTCATCAATCCGTAGTGAAAGTGATAATGGTGATAGTGATGTGCCATTACAAAGACCACGACAAAGAAGAGCGCGTCGGCAAATAAAAAATAAAAAAATCAACCTGGAAGCAAAAAAATTGCTCATAAAGATTACTTTGTAATTTAAATAGGTAAATATTGTTTCAGGTGACACCTGAAATTTCAAATAACATTCGATAGTAATAATGTAAATAATAATAATAATAATAATGTAAATAATAAAAATAATAATATTATTATTTAATAATATAATGTAAATAAATAATTTAAAAGCAAATTTATAAAATGAATTTATATATAGGTTTTACAGTCCAAATACATTCTTTTACAAATCAAATACAACTTTTTACAAAAAAGACCTAAATCAAAAAAAAAGTCTGCACTTGAAATGAAAAAGTCCGCACTTGAAGTAAAAATGGCCTAACTTGATCGTAAAAACGTATACACGCATGAAATTCTTTATTTATTGCCTTTTTTTTTATTTATCTCTATCCATGATATCATCATTAATCAATAATTCTTATATTCCAAATGTGCGTGTATCATATGAAGGTATATATACATATAAAAAAGGGAATTATTGATTTTTGTCTAACAAAGGACATTTTAATGATTATTTTATTCATATTTGGATATATATAACGTATTATATACATGACTTGAAATGAAATTCCATTAAATTGAATTGGAATGTGCGTTTGAAAATTTCTTATTCATAAAATCTTTTACTCGATACGATAAATTGAAAATCGTATATATTTAATATTTAAAAGGTTCTAATAATATTAAATATTAAAAAATACTACTGATTTACTACTGATTATAGAACCAGGGTTTATTTAAATATTCAATGAATACAATATTTTTGTCGATAACTAAAATGTGATGAGAATATACCTTTCTATAGCATACTTGTTAATACATTTTACCTTGAAGAAATGTATATCCCAAAGGAATACAATAAATGTACATATATATTTATTAAATGAGATTATTAATTTAGTATTTTAAACAAATTGAAAACAAATAAACAATTGAAAAATATACAAAGCAAAAGGAAGGCAATTTTCTCTAGCCCTTTGATTTGGGGTAAAAAATATGATACGTTTATTATTTGTAACCACAAAATAATCTTTAAAATTGTGTCAATTATAAAATTTATAACAATATTTTCTATACACAAAAACCGCCTAAAACTTATAATTGGATTTGTATAATAGCATTTCTTTGAATGCTTCAAGTATATCTGTTTGGTGTTAATCAAATACATATATATATATATGTCAACTTCTATTTATAATCTGTGAATCTGTGATGTACAGTTGACAGTCGATAAAGTTCTGAAAAAAAAAGTTTTAGAGCATAGATTCTTGCAGTGGTGGAGCTGCAATTTTTTTTTATTGCATTACGAAAAGCATAGGATATTTCGAAAGGCACTAAAGCCTAAAGGAAAATTAATTATTCTATAAAAAAAATTCTTGTTCTTGCATAAACATTATATTGAAGATTAGAAACAGTATTAGAATCAGTGTTTCTACTATTATTTCCTATAATCTGAATTAAATTGAAAGTAACATTTTTGTTTCTCATGTGGTTGGTCTTACGTCTGTCTATAATTACCGACACTAAATTGTGAAAACCAACAACAGAGGAGTGAATTAAAATTATATTATAAGTTTATTCTATATATACTTAATATGGTTACAAAATGTCTAGGCATCATGAAATACCAAAATCTATGGTTAAAATAACTCCTGTATGAAACATGTATAATTATATTTGAAATGACTGAAAATATGAATAAATTAAATGATGAATTGAATTAAAAAAAGGGTATCATTTTATAATAAAGCTTATAAAGTATAGATATTTTTTTGTACTTAAAACTATACGGGATATGTGTTGTGTTCATTACATCAATTATACTTTGTCTCCTCTGATCTCGATCGAGGACCAAGAGGACGATATACTAATTTTTTGACACAAAACACTTTCCCCATTAAAAAAACATTCCAAATAAACAAATCAGATTGAACCTTATAATTTAATCAACCTATAAAAAAAAATAATATATATTTTTTTATCTAAACCATAAATTATGCGATATTTTATAAACACCAGCAGTTGTATGAAAATTTATTCAAATCTTTTTTTCATTTTTTTGCAAATATTTTCTTTAACATAAAAATACATAAATATTATATAACCAACGCATATACATATATTTCACGGTGATTTTATCAAAAGACGTAAAAAAAATATGGAGGTGAGAAAAATAAATAAATTTCAATAATATCATAAATAAATAAAACACATTATGTACATATATATACAATACATAGCTTTAAAAAATTGAATGCAAATATACAGAAGTAGAAGAAAAAAAAATTAATAAAAGGAGTGGCCAGAAATTGTGTATATATTTTGAATATAAGAAAATATATGAATTCTCATTAAAATCTATTAATCACATAGATGTAGACAATTTATTATATTTATATATGGAAAAAACATAAAATAAAATTTACCTTTCAAAATGTCCTTTTTTTATCACCAAAATGTATATATCAGTATTTTATATATATTTATATGTTTAGATATGTGTCTGCGATGTCCTTTTTATTGATTAACAAATCTCTATATATATAATTAAATCAATTTGTGAACCAAAAAAATAAAACTAAATTCCACTTCTTTTTGCAATTCAAATAAAAATTTGTTTTGAAATTTTCATTAATTTAACAATTAAACAATTACAAAAGGAAAAAAAAGGAACTAAATAATATTTATTGTAAAAAAAATATTCTTTTTTTTTTCAATTAAAATTAACTATAGATAATAAAATTTACACACAGACACTTGTAGGAATTTATATAATAAAAAAAAACACAAACGCTATATATGAAAAACCTACAAAGTTGAAACCACTCTATTACAATTTTCTTTTATTTTTTATATTTCATACAAAAAATAAATACATTTGCAATGAAAAATTTGTTTGTTGTTTCATCGGGAAAATTCTATTCACAGCTAGAAATGAATTGTGCATGTAACAGCTCTTATATACCAACAAACACAAATGAAAATCGACAAAAATGAAAATGAAAAAAAAAAAAAAAACAAATAGAAAAAGGATAAAAAAAACGAAAAGTTTTTCCTAATCGATATATGCGCGTATGCCGTAAAATATTGTATTGAGAAAATTTTCATATTTAAATGGCGCAGTTGTTTTTTTGTTCATCTGATATCTATATATACTACACATAATAAAATAGTGGTTTGTGTGCGTTGGTGTTTGATGAAAATTGAAGAAAATTTGTTTTTCTCTATATAGAGTCTATATAGATTATTAATGAATGTTTTTATTTATATATACAATGTTGTATTGTACAATGATTTTTTTTTTTTGCCTTATCAGTTTCATATTTATTTTTTTTTATTTTATCTCAAATTATATTATGTATATTTTTTTTTTATATACCGTAAACCGTATGTCAAGGTGGCCACCCTTAAAATTTGTTCATTCGCCTAAGTAAATCCGCGGGAAAATTGAAATGGCAGCAGCATTTCGAACATTATATCTTACATAATATGCTTAATTTCCATTTTAATATCTATCTTAAAAATTAGAAATATATTGACTCATGAATTCTGTTTTCTGCATTCTGGCAATGCGGTTAGATGACACATATTTAAGATAAATACCAGGTATACCGATTAATGTCTGCCGTTTTGTTAAGTGAAAAAACACATTTTTTGAGGGAGAAAACACAAAAATTATTCAAAATAATGTCCATCGCAAGTTACACATTTTGTCCACCTTTCAGGCAATTTATGGATACCAAGACAAACAATTGGTGTTCCTTTGATGAAAACTAGTTGGAGACTCAATTTTCGCGTTCTTCAGACGTTTTGAAGTGCTGGTCCTTAAGGGCGTGATCCATCGATGAAAACAAATGGTAGTCTGAGGGAGCCAAGTCTGGTGAATAAGCCACATGCGATAAAACTTCCCAGTTAAACGCCACTAACGTTTCCTGAACCGGTGCATTGTGCTTTGTGTGATGGTGCATTGTCATGTAGGAAAATTACCTTGTGTTGTCTCTTTTGATATTCTGGTCGTTTTTGCAGCAAATCACGGTTCAAATTGGTCATTGGTTGTCGGTAGGGATCAGTATTAACAGTTTCACCAGCTTTTAGAAGCTCGTGGTACACCACACCTTTCTGATCCCATTAAACCCAAAGCATTCTCTTCCGAAGCCGAAGCGATTTGGCTTTGCAGTCGATGTTGATGGCTGGCCTGGTGAAACTCACGATTTTTTGCGTTTCGGATTCTCAAAATAAATCCACTTTTCATCACCAGTCACGATTCGATCCAAAAAATACTTCTTTTTGTATCGTTGATGTTGCATTTCACAGAAGGTTTTTCGATTTTCTTGTTGCCTTTCAGTCAATTCATATGTCACCCACTTTCCTTCCTTTTGAATGTTTCCCATTGCTTTTGAGCGATCGGAAATGATTTGTTGAGCAACCCCTAGTTATTCTGCAAGTTGTTGTTGTATTTGCATGTCGTCTTCATCCAATAGAAACTTTCGCAATTCGGTGTCCTCAAACTTTTTCGGCTGTCCCCGGGCGCTCTTTGTCTTCCACATCAAAATCATCGTCTTTGAATCGGTGAAACCATTGTCTGCATGCTCCTTCTGATGAACTGTTATCGCCATAAGCTTTTATAAGCAATCGATGTTATTCTGCAGCACTTTTCTTCAAACGAAAACAAAAAAGTAATGCTGTCCGCATATCCCGTTTTAATGACACCAAATTCGACATTTTCAATAATTTTTTTAACAATGTTGTTGCTCGATAAGAACTCTGCTGGCTGTCAACTAATTTTTGGAGAGAAATAAAATGGCTGTTAAACAAAAAAAAAATTCAGCCATTTTGGTTTACTATATCCGCTTGTGTAGCCATATATGTGTGAGCGGCAAACATTAACCGGTATACCTGATATAATGTATATTAAAAAAAAAAATTCGTTAAAATTTATTTTAAAATATCGACCTTCTGTAAATTTCCGAAACGAAGGGTATCAAATGAAATCGGTTTTACTGTTTTATATATATATATGCGATATTATGTATTTTTATCTAGGGTTGATTTATTTTTGTAATATAATATTGATGATAATACGCAGAGATAAACGTGTGTATACAAACTTATACCGAAAACACTCTGTTGGATCATTAATACCATTAAAACTTACTTATTTATAGATAATAATGTGCGAATATATGTACATAAACATATATATACGTGATATACTGTGATGAAATGAAAGCCTAAAGGCAAAGTTTTGTAATTTTTTGTTGTATATATATATCGTTTTATTTAATTAAGAATTTTGTTTTTGCTATATATAGAATATAATTAAATATATTGTATTACATATAAGGATGAATGAAAAACACGTACAAATTGTTTGGATTTTGTTTTTGAACTGAAAATTTAATATGTGCTGCGGTATATATATTCAACAATTGCCTGAAAACAAGGTTCACTTTTCTATTTTAATACAAAGTGATTTTTGAAGAGGAAAAAAATACATATACAAATTAAATGAAAAAAGAAAGTATCAAATACAGATTGTCGTCCAACATAAACATAATATGCATATATTATTCGAATATATGTTTATTACTTGAATTTATATTGTATATATAGATATATCATTTTATCTATACAATGTTGATATAATATAGCAGCATATTCATATATATATATAGCTACAATTAAAATGATATTTACATTCTATTCAATTTATTATTGTGAGTCTGTGAGTATAATTGAGGGATTATCTAAATCTATATACAGAACAGAGTGTGTGGTAAATAGAAATAAATTATAGTAAAAGCATAGAGATTTCATTTTAAGTTGAAATTTTTACTCTGTGGTGTAAATGATAAAAATGCCAACCTAAAATTCGAATGAAATTTTGGGGTGGTGGACTCGAATCCTATTGAATCGAATCCTACATAAAATATGAATTGGGTTTTCCCGATTTTTCGAATCTGAATTTTAACACAGAGTTGTATTTTCCCTTGCCGTTAATCGTACCGCTAATTACCGATACCGTAAAAGCCACAAATTAAGAAACTAACAACGGAAGGTTGTTGCCGTACGCTAAAACCAAATTGTTGGTTGTAAGCGAAAAATGTATTTTTATTTTGTATACCAAAGGATGGTTGGATGGCTGCTTCTATATGAGGTTAGATTTAAGAATTAATCTAAAATTTTTTTTTGATATGTAATGATAAATTCTATCCGATACGATGGAATCAACAGCTTTTAAAATAAAATAGAAGAACAGCTTTTGGTTATTGACAGTAATTTATGAGAAATCTACTTTATGTCAAAAAAATAATGATAAAATATTGTAATGTCACCTTGTCTAAGCATATAATGTATATTTACATATCTATAATTACATTTTATCTGATTTTATACATTATTTCTATATTACAAAATCCGGCACATATACATAAAAGTGAATATATAAATAAATATTATCTATTTTTATATGGAATAAAAATCAATGAATGAACAACGAATATATTTATACCATAAATGAATTTTAATGAAAGTTTTAGGATAATAATATTTTTTTTTTCGTCGTTTATGACATAGAGATTATTAAAAATTTGAATATATATATAGATGGTATATGTTTTATATGCATGGAAAATAAAATTAATGAATGAATATATTTTCGTTTTTATCGCATTTGTCTGACTGCGCGTTTATACAATAACTTATCTCATAATATACAAAATGGAACGAGTTATTATGTAGATATAATCAGGTTTGTTTATAAGCATATGCAAAAGTGATGAAGAACTTTTAAATACTGGTTGATCATATATAATCAGTCGACGGATGATAAAGGAAAATTTTTTGATATTATCATATACATTATGTTCTGTATATTAAATTATTGATTAAATCACATATATGTATGTATAATTTTATCACAAAAATAAAATGGTATGATATTTAATGTGTAGAACAAATATCTAATTATATAATAAAGGATATTTATAAGAGAAATTATGAACTATATTACATTATTTACATTTATAAAAATTAGACAATTCTAAGGGTGGACGTGATTTCTATATACAATAACAACAATATATTGTTAAACACCCAGTTTAAAAATTCAATTTTCAGACGATTTCATGCACATTACACATTATAAAACTATAAAGTCCCCGTGCAAAGAGCTATTATTGAAATTTGCTTTTCATTTTAGTCAGTATAGTCAGAAAATATAACGGGAACTTAAGTATTGTGAATAATTCCAAAGTTCCAATTTTTATGGATAGGTGTATCAATATATTCGTGATACTGCGTATATGAAATATTTGCCATGTGTATATTTAAGTTCGAATACATTAAATTTGGAGATATTGCATTGATTTTTTTTTAATTATAACATCATAGAAAAGAAATCGATTTTCTATATATAGAAAATTCAGGTATTGATATATTTGTTGAATATAGTAGATTTTATTATCATTCCTTATTGTAATTGGATTTTAAATATTCCCTTATCTACTATAATTTGAATTACATTTTCGTTAATATCACTAATAAAACATGTTATCAATATATATATATATATATATTGTGATTGAAATTAAACAGTGATTAAACCGAATTATATATTGATTAAATGAACTTATTACAAAATTTGTATTCTTCTAAATATAATTAAGTTTAATTAAAATAAAAAAAATAAATTTTTCGCTATACAACCAACAATCTGATTTTAGCGTCCAACAACAGCCTTAGCGTCCAACAACACCACAGAATTAATACCTTTAATTACTTCAAAACTATTTTTACAAATACACACGATATATATTGATTTTGCAATTGCATATATATAGAGACCTATATATTAGAATGTAAAAAATACAATTAATTTATTACACATATGGATGGAGAAAAAGGTATATATATATGTTCATTTATATATTATTTCAAGTTATTTATTAATAAAGTAACGCATATATATTGTATATGTAATATAGAAATTGCTATATAACTATATACTAAAACTAATTGATATTTATTTTCATTTTAATTTGTTTGATTATATTTACCTTCTTATATATGTATTACAAAATATATACCGTAAGAATAATATTATTACCTCAAGCAAATAAGCAAGGACCTTTGAGAAACTTTTTCAAACACTCGCGATGTTCAAATTCATATATCATATATTAATTCAATTGGATTGAAACGGATGAGTACCAAAACAGCCAAATATTAGTGAGTGAGGTAATAAAATTACGACTGCGATTTTCCAATTTAGGGTGTACCGCAGTATTTATTTTATTACTGGTAATATAATTACCATATTTTAAATGATTCCAGTCATTAAATTACCGATTTATAACCATATAATTAGCGATGAGGTAATCGTATCCGCAAAAACTGCACACAAAAATCGGATCCCTTTTTTACTCTGCATTTTCCTACGCCTGCACCTCCTCAAAAATGTGAAGACTACGCAAAAAATCGGATCCTCCAAATCTCTTTTTTTTATTCCGCAATTTCCTACGCCTTCGCCTCCCAGAAATGCGGAGACTCCGCAAAAAAATCGAATCCTCGGAATCCCTTTTTTATACCGCATTTTTGCCGGGGGGATTCATACAGGTAAATTACTGAAATTACCAATAAAATAATTACTTAGTCGTTGCGACGTGTCAAAGCGGTTGTGTTAACGTCCTCTGACGGAAATAAAAATGTTTCTTTGAAAGTTACATTTAATACAATTAATGCATTTCATTTTCTATTACTGATTTTATGAATTTGGAAAACTCCGAAAATAAAATTTTGTATTTTTTTAACTTTTCATAGAAGCTAATGAAGAGGGGTACTTCGTAATTTCTGGAAATCGCCAAAAAAAACCCTCATCGCATCCCAATGTTTTGATATTCGTCGAATATATTTAGACATTTTTAAACAATTGATATTTCGAATTTGTTTGGAAGGTAAATTTTATACGCGTTAGTATATATATTGCAGATATTTTAAATTGAAAAATGTGATAATTTAATATGCGAATGTCATCAATTAGCTGAACAAAACAAAAACTATTTAATGTTTTCATATTACCTATATATATTGAGATAAAAAAATCTTCAATATTCGAAATATTAATAATGTTAAAAATTGCATATGGTCTTTTGTTTTTCATGGTAATTAAATTTAAGATGCTCATATGAAAATGCCAAATGTTTTCTATTGTATTTGTTAAGTATTAATTGTGATTAAGTGTTATAATTGTATTTGATTAATAATTGCAATGGTGTAATTGTTTGATTATCGTTATATAAAGAAATATGGTCGATCAATGTATAAAAATATATATGAATTTAAAATATATGCACCTAATTAAACTATATATGACAAGACAAAAGATAAAAATTAATAATTAAATTAAGTTCAAATACATTTTTATATAATATTACAATTGTTTAAATATATATGTATAGAGTTTATTGTACAAAATCTACAATTTATATATATAGAATATTAAAAATAAAAATTTATATTTTTGGTTTTTTTTTTTAAATAAAAACCATATATAAATATTTATTTAATTTGAAATCCATTATATAGATAATAATTCAATTTATCTATAAATGCATAATATAAAGTAGTATATATTTTATAATATTTCTCTATATATACAAATTATTATGCGCAATATATTTATATAGGTTTTACAGTCCAAATTCAACTTTTTACAATTCAAATTAAACCTTTTACAGTCCAAATACAACCTTTTACAAATCAAATTCAACTTTTTACAATTCAAACTCAACCTTTTACAAATCAAATTCAACCAATTGTAAAAATAGTTTTGCAATATTTTTAAATACATATTTTAATTTATTTTGTATAAATAAAAGGTTTTACTAAATTTTAAGCAATATTAGAAATAAAAAAAATACAAAAAATGTTTTACATAAACCAAATTTTTACAACAAACAAAAAAGTATTTTAAACAGTATTTTATATTATTCAAAATTATATATATTCAATGATGGAGCATTAAATAATGTGTCCTGATGATCCCATCGATATGATGATATTCTGATAGATATGATCGAAAATGAATTAAATGTAGTACAAAAAATATTTTCTTTGAACAAAATTTTCCGGATTAAATTCCAATTTTCCAGATTAAATTTTTTTTAATTATTCTTTAAGTTTTTCTTTAAATATTAAGAGCTAATTCATTAATTTTTTCAAAAGATAAAGTCGATTTTCTAAAAAAATGTCTGTCATTTTTTCTATACTGTAGGATAAAACTCTTAAAAAAATTAAGAAATTTCCTAATTTGTCTCTATAAAAAACATAAATTAATTGAGTTTTCAAATGAGAAATTTCGTTTCAAAAAACAATTTTTCTATCGGATTTGGCATTAGTAAGGAATATTTGTCGCAAAATGCCACTGCATTAAATCCTTTCCACTTACTATTTGGTGTTTTTCATTTTAATTGACAAGGTTTTATTTTAATCCGTTGTTAATAAACTGGATTAAAATTACCCTTTCAGATTATTTGATAGTCTTTTGTTTGCTGTAAAAATTATGTTTGTTTAAAACATTTTTTGTATTTTTTTTTATTTCGTAATATTGATTAAAATTTAGTAAAACCTTTTATTTATACAAAATAAATTAAAATATGTATTTAAAAATATTGCAAAACTATTTTTACAATTGGTTGAATTTGATTTGTAAAAGGTTGAGTTTGATTTGTAAAAAATTTAATTTGATTTGTAAACGGTTGTATTTGGACTGTAAAACCTATATATAAAATATATGTATACGAAATTCAATGGACGAGCGTGTGACACATCACATCAATAATTAAACATATATATATATTATTAAATATAGAATAAAATATACAAATTAAAAGTAATAATACTAAATCTACAATTAATTAAATATATATAATACATTTAAATTCTAAAAACCTCATATCAACAACAACAAAATTAAAAAATAATTCATGAATCTAAAAATCAGAAACAAAAAATAATTGAACATTCATTATAATAAAAATGTACTATAATATAATATCAATTTTCTTACATTAATATAACAAACAAATAATACTTCCAATTTAAATAAATAATGTATAATATTAAAGAATAATTTTATATATATAATTATTGTTTTTATTCGGTTATTAATGAAGTACATGTGGTTGTTGTTGTTGTTGTGATGGTAAATCGCCAATTTTATACATTCCAAAAAAGCTTAAATTCGAATCAAAGATAACGCCTATACCAGAAACACTAATATGATCGCCCGCTTTTATATACGCAATTCCACTTGTAAAGCATGTATTTGATTTTAAAATACGATAATTTGTTTGGGCGGACACCGTACATTGTAAAATTGTATCTGAATTATGTTTTACATGATATCCATTTGTATCGGCTGCATCATGATAGAAAATCTGTAATGTAAATTTGGATTTTTTCAATTTAATATTTTCTTTTCATATTTTTTTTACATAAACTCAAAATTGTTTTATAAAAACAATTTACCTGTACATATATCACGTATAATCCCTTTTCAAAAACATGCAATAATCCTTGATCCATTCGAAACCGATTTAGAATTGATGTATCTGCCCATGCCGCCGGACTCCAATCTTTAAATATTCCTGCATGCCGCATTTTTCCATTACCTATATATGTTTTTTTTTTTTAGATATCGATAGATTAAAATATATGTATATTTATAAACGATATGTTTAATCAAATCCGGATCAAGAAAGTCACTCGCAAACCGAGTCAAATGTGTGATCTAAATATGTTCTATGTTGAGATTCTTGATATAGAATAAATGACTTACCGTCAAAGTTCGAACCAGTCCTATCTTTATGATGCGTAAAATTTGCATTATATTGTATTGCAATCACTCGATTAAATCTTTGATCTAAAAATGTAATTGATATATAATTATTAGTTTGTTATGTTGATTGATTTATGAGTTTATGTATGATAAAACTATGACATCTTTAAGTCAAAGTTTTAAATGCAAATTATTTATAACAATTTCTTGTTTTTAATCAGCAAAAAAAATTGTTTTTAAAAGGTAATAAAATAAATATTGAAACTGAACTTACTATTTATACTTTTACGCATTGGTTTTCTTTTATTCATTAAATTTTTATTATTATTATTATTATTATTATGTGATTGATCATTCGCCGTTTGGATGGTATGTTGATCGCCGTTTAATGCCTTTAATAATAGATGGAAACAAATTAACCAGTTTATCTTTTTTCATTAAATTTAGATTAATAATTTAATATTATATTGAATATTATAACAGCAATTATTTAAGCGTAATGAATTTACAATTTACAAATATATATACAATTCTGACTGTTTAGTGTGTTTATCAAATATAAACAGTTTACGATTTTGTTACGTTAATCTCTTATAAGATTATTTGTCGTATTCAAAAACTATGATATAATTATTCATACAACTAAAAACAATACTCGCTTGCGTGGAAAAGGTTTTCTTGATGGACCTTACGATTTGATTTTTTCAATAACGTAATCATTTTCTAGAAGAAAGTTTTGAAATCACATTTTAAAGAGACTACTGTGTATGACCGGAAATTTTTTATAAAATCTTTATTTATTCTTCAAAATCGATTTCATCCCCCTTTAAAATAATCCCCCTCGGCTCCAATGCTCTTGTGTGGCAACTGTTTTTCCATTCATCAAAACACTTGGGTTTTTCTTCGGTATGGCCATCAATACCTTCTTCGATTTGGCTTTAATCTCTTCTCCGGCTTTAATCCCGGAGCGATCTCTTAAGTTTAGCGAATTTCCAGAAGTCACTATTAAAAGTCTCATCTCCAGTTACGATGCGTTTCATTTTGTCTTGATAGTCGAAAGCATTGTTTCACATACTTTAATGCGACGCTGTTTTTCCATGAAATTAAGCATTTTTGGCACCAATCGCGATTTGACTTTTCTGAGGCACAAAACATCTTTTAAAATGGTGTTGACTGACCTATTTGAAATTCCAACAGCATTAGCAAGCTTTCTAGTAGTCAATCGACGATTTTACAGCACCAATTGTTTAAATTTCTTCGCGTGATGTTCATCAGTGGATGTTCTTGGTCGTCTTTGATGTGGGTCGTCTTCAACGCCTTCACGACCCTCTTTGAACATTTTATGACATTCATACACTTGAATTATGGATATGATCTGCCCACCGAATGCCTTTGGAACATTCTAAGCATTTCGACAGCAGAAATTCCATTCCGAACACAAAATTCTTTGTTGAATATTTTCCGACATTGTAAAAATCAAAAAAATCACTTTTAGCTGATTACATAAATGAGCGTCATTGTTCAAGCAATGAAGATATTACCGTAAAATTTTACACAGATGTCCGTGACAGTCCTACCGACTTAAAAATAAAAAGATTTCTACCTATCGAAAATCCGCAAAATTTTAAATTGAAAATTCCTGGTCTTGTTATTTGTTCACAGTAGTATATTTGAGTTTGATAATTTGTAATTCATTTATGAAGGATTTACTATATCTAATAAACCAAATATTTGAATTCAAATTTAGAACCAATAAATATAAATAATAATTTTTAGTATGAAAACAAACTTCATAAACCCCCTCCTCCCTGAAAAATTCACAGATCCGTGCTGTGCTTTTTTGCTTATAATTTTCAATAAAATGTGTGTTTATGTATTACAAATTTCCATATTTAAAACTCATCATTATCATTAGAATGCTATTCGTTAGTATTTATGAATATAGATATAAAATAATATGATTTCTTTTATGAAATAACCGACCGTAACCATAAATATTTTTTTTAATTATACCATTTTAATTAATTAATACTTAAATTTTTATTAAAAAAAACACTTAAAATAATTTTTCTTAAGTGATTTGATGTTAAAAATATGTGTTTTATTATTTTTCAAATACATAATTAATTTTATATAAACATTTTTTACCATAATAAAAAATTTAAACAATAAACACATATATATATATAACAACCACAAAAAGCGAACAAAACCACCCTTACGATAATATATACACCATATATATATATATAGTAACCATAACCGTCCCATGATATAAAAACGTATATATTTATTTACACCATCGCAAGTGTTTATTATATTTACCAAATTCTGTCCAAAATATTTTTCCATTTTATCAAAATCACTTTTTCGGATAAATTGTCGAAATGCTTTAGATTTATCATCATTTGTATTCATTACACGATTACGTCTATTATATACAATATGTTCAGTTCTTTGGGTTGTAGTAGTTGTACTACTTCTATGGCTACTATTTCTACTACTACTACTACTACTTATTATATTATTGCCATTAATACTATGAGTATTCTCGTTTAAACTATTCATATCCTATATGTTGTAAAATTAATTTAATATATCAAAACTAATTGCAAATATTAATGATATTTAGAAGAAGAAGAATATAAATTAGGGAACGCATTATGTAAGACGATAAGTATGGGATTTGTGGTCATTAAGTTGTATCACGTCTATCGGCTTCTATAAGTCCCTATATAAAACTTATAAATACATCCAACAATTATCAAAAATAATACCTGTCTATGTCGGTCGTCATTTAAATTATATTGGGTTCCTGTCAATTGACCATTACCATTATTATGACTTCTAATAATATTGTTACCATTTCGATTATGATGGGATGGTGGCATTGAAGGATGAGAAGAATAAATACCATCATCACCATTCGATGATGATGATGATGATGATGACAAATGTTTATGACTGGTACGTGAATGTGGTGGTAATACATAACTTATTGGTGATGAATTATATTCATGATATTTTTTCGGATAATGATGTAATAAATGAGCAGCCGGTGATTCTGGTGATATATCCCTTAAAATACAAAAATATTTATATTTATTTATTGAATTTTAATATAAGCAATTAACAATGTTATTATTATTATTAATATTACTGTTTTTCTGCCCAATCATAGTTTAATTTTGGTTTATCTTTTTTCAATAAAATATTTTCAACAATTTCATCAATTGGTGTATGAGTTTTATTGCGTCGTACAGCATACGATTCTTCAATAATCGGAACACCTTGATGTGTAACTGATTCTCTTTTTTTTCTTTTGATGATGCATATATGTAATAATATTTATATTATTATTTTGAATTGAAATACAATTGCAAAACAGATTTCTATTATAATTACCTTAATTTAATATCATCAATGTGAATTTTGTCATTTATTGTCTTTTCATTATTATCTTCGGTAAAACTTTCAGTGTCGGAATTAATTTTATCGCCACTACCATGTAAAATATCACCATCATCATCGTCGCCGTCGTCCACGTCAACGTCAACGTCAGCATCATCATCATCGTCATCATGATCGTCATTCTCATCATTGTTATCGTTATCATTATGGTGTTGGCCATCATGTCCATCTGCATCATATTCATATTCTTCATCTACACCTTCTAATCTATCGAATTCCAATGCATCGATATAATTTGGAGCATTTTCATCATACTGTTCAAATATACAATAAATTAAAATATTGTATTATAAATTAATTTATAGCAAAATCAAAATTGTTAGCATAGTAGATATAATAGTAACAATGTGAGTTAATTTAGTTCTTATTTGTATATAAATCAAGCCCGCACCTGCTATATGAACAGACTTAACATTCACACAGGGTGATTAAATGAAGGGGCGCTAAAAATTGTTAAAATAATCGTGTATAAAAAATCAATTAAATTAATTGACCCAAAAACTGATAAATTAACCTTTTACTAATTTCAGTTTAAAATATTTTTTTTATTATGTAAGGGTTGTAGTAAAAACCTCATAACATGGGTAACCGCGTTGAGTTAGAATACTGTTTAGAAACGCATTCGATAGATAAATAGGTTCTCTAAAAGTTTCTCTTACTGAGCTAATGGGGTTATAGAACAGATTATGTATAATATAAATGTGAAAAATTTTCAATGTATCCATACTTTTTGCACAGGACCCATTAATATTATTGTAAATTCGAAAATTCAGCTTATTTTACTTCAGATTCACCCTTAAAACCAATATCGTTGTAAGGAAATTTCGCCCTTGAAAATTGCAATAATTAGAGGTTGATTTTTACTAATTTCAGTTTAAAATACTTTTTTATTATGTAAGGGTTGTAGTAAAAAAACATGTATTTTGCATGTACTCTAATTGATATATTATCATTGGAATTGGAAATTCATTTTTTCCAAAAACATCAAGATTATGGAACAGTCTCCCAGAGCTAGTAAACATTTCATCCTATCAAAAGACGCATCCACCTAAAGTGTAACTTCAAAAACAGATGAGGTATTTTTACTTAATGCTTTTCAGTTTAAATTTTTTCTCTCATATGTTTGATTTAAATTTCGTAAATTAATCTACATATAATTAAAGTTTGGCCACCCAAAATCACTTAAATATATTCAATGCGTCAAAGGTTCATCACTCTTCATTGCGCGCTCACGGTAATGGATTTCCGAGGTTTTACGGGCGCTAAACCGAGTCTGCCGTAGTAACGAACAAAAAAGAAAATAAATGAAACGGCCAGCATAAGTTGTTTACCAGTTTTATTTTTTACTTAAACATAATTCATTCTTAAGTGCCTTTTACATATTATTTAATTTTTGATAAATTAAAAATTTGTTTTAACTTTTGAATAACATTATGATTAGAATTTTGTATAAAAATGCCAACCTAAAATTATAACAAAATTTTGGGGTCGTGGGTTCGAATTCTACTGAAGACATAAAATATGTTTTGTGTTTTCGGATATTTTTCGAATCGGAACTTTAACACAGAGTTGTATTTTCCCCTTGCGCTTGGTCGTACTTGGCTAATTACCGACACCGTAAAAACCACAAATTAAGAAATTAACAACAGAATAAGGATGCTGTTGTTGGACGCAAAAACCAAATTGTTGGTTGTAATGCGAAAAATTAATTTTATTTTAGGGGAACTTTATAAAAAAAAAAAATCGCACCTTTTGGGTTTTGCTTTATAGGAAAGGGGGCGATCGTTTTATAACTTGAACGTAAAAATAGCCAGAAACGAGCCTGTACAGAATATATATTTATCGTTACACATTCTATGACACTTAATGCTTGATTATAAATTTTATTAAGTACATTAAAATAAGTAAATATATGGAAATTGTTTCAGATTGCAGGATGAACGAGATTTTTGTCTATTCGATTTCAGTTTTAGTGTTTAAGTCTTATATTTATGTAAATATTGCGCAAGCTTTAAAATGACCATTATTATTATTATTATTAAGACTACTAACATGGTATATAAAATACGGATGCAGTATGTATATCAAGCACTGGCTACCAGGGCCTTCGGCTCGGTTTGTTAGATTGGGAAGTTGCTTAATGAGATGGAAAAAGATAGAATTTACTTTTGTTAAGCAGGTACATTGGGTTGTTATAATTGTTTATGCAGTATGGTTTGTTTTAAGAAGTCTAGAATTAGTGTATGGGAGTTCATTATGGAGTCGTTGCTGAGTAGGGTTGTGATGCTACCAGTGGGTATGATGGTTTTGCGTAGATTGGCGTATAATGAGCATTCATCCAGAATATGTTTTACGGAGTTGCTGGTATTGCAAATATTACATATTGGCGGCTCCTTATTGGTGTGCAGGAGATGGTGGTGGGTGAAATATGTATGCCCCAATCTCAAACGGGTGAGGGTCGTTGAGTCACGTCTTGTTAGGGTGGAAATATGCGGGGCGATTTTAGCGTGGCTGTTGATGATTCCGCAATATGGTTGAGGCCTAGTCCTCCATTTTGCAATAAATATCTCGTGTATATGATCCCGCATTAAGCGGTTTATATCACCAGGTGTGATTATTGGGTAGGTCGTTAATGGAGCGATGGTGGTGAATTTTGCCAATTCATCCGCCCGGTCATTTCCCCCTATACCCACGTGGCCAGGAAGCCAAAGGAGCCTAATTTTGTTTCGGCATGTGGTCAACGTATTACGGATTTTGTCGAACAAGTGGTCGGGTCTGTTGATGTTTGTAATTTTTTTAATGGCGGACAAACTATCCGAACAAATACAAAATTTTCCCCCGGTCCGATCTATATGTTCGATAGCCCAGATGATTGCCGCAACCTCGGCCGTTAGTGATGAAGCGCCAAATGGCAAATTTTGCGTCACCAACACTCGCCCCGTGAAATCGACCACCGAGAACCCGGTCACTTCATGTCTCCTTGATCCATCACAAAAGATAGGTTGAAAACCATCCAACCGATGGAAAGAAATGGTGTTTGAGAATAGAGCCTGGTATTGCCGTGGGTTGGTATTTGCCCTGGTGTATTCAGACAATGAGAGGTCGATGTTGTGTATAGGAAGATTCCAAGGGGGATGTGGTGGAAAGAAACGTTTTTGTATATTGGCGCTGATGTTCATGTCATTCAATATGCGTTGCGCGACCTCCAAGACTGATGGTGTACGAGCCACACGGCCTTTTCGACGAATCCATCGTAGATCGTTTTTGAGGGGGGTGATATTACCGTATGATATTCTAGTAATTGTTTTTGCTGTGGCGAATTTTATACGCTCGCCCAAAGGCGGAAATCCCGCCTCCACCAGGAGATGCATCGTTGGAGTTGTGCGGAAAGCACCGACGCATATACGGGCGGCAGCATGGTAAATTGGTGATAGGATGTTCAGGGCGGAATTAGCGCACCTGCCGTACAACGGCAGCCCGTAATCGATTTTTGCCAGTATTATAGCCCTCGATACCTGCAGTAGCGTTTTAGTATTGGAACCACTGTTGCGGGGTGTCAAGCATTTTAAGATATTTAACCTCTTAGAAAGTGAACGCCGTAATACTTCGATATGTAGATTCCAATAATATCTACTAGTTATTGTTATACCCAACAGGCTCAAATTGTCACATAGTAGAATTTGAGTGTTGTTAATGTTGATACTGTCCACAACACAATTTCTTTTACGGCAGATATGAAGATGTTTGCACTTTGGAAACGAAATCATGGCCCCAGACCTATTGGCCCATTGAGACACGTCCCGAAATAGGCCATCTATTTCGTTGCCCTGTGAAGTTTTATTGTGTTTGAATGTAATAATAAGATCATCCGCGTACAATACATGGTGAAATGTTTTATGACCCTCAAGAGTTCTACTCAGTCCATTAAAGGCAATGATAAATAGTATGACTGAAATTGGGGATCCCTGAGGTATACCATTATGCAATGGGCGAATTGTGGAGAGGTGATTATTTACTCGTACCCGGAAAAAGCGACCGGTTAGAAAACTGTTTATATACCGGAGTATGTTCGGGCCCACCTTCCATTTTTGTAATTCCCCGATGATAGAGTGGATGCCAATTCTGTCGAATGCCTTCTTGAAATCGATAGCCAATACGCTGGCATGGTTTCGATGGGAAATAAAGTTTGATATAAGGTAATCGAGATGGAGAAGTGCATCCTGTGTGCCCCGTCCTTTAAAATGACCATGGTTTTTATAATTATTCTATAGACAAATAATTCTATTTTTTAATATATGCACATATTCATCTGAAAAATAATATTGTTTATTTGTTATTATTGAGTATAGAATATTTTTAATTTTAATGTATAAAGTTGATTATATATATATATAAAATAACAAAATATTAGTAATTTTAATGCGAAGTGAATATTTAAATCTTAAAAACAATTCGCTACATTTTCGAAAACAAAACAATTTTGTTTATAAACAATATTTTTAATTTGTTATTGAAATTTCTATGCTGTATTGAGTAGGTATATTATAAAAGATATAAAAAAACGTATAAACAAAATAATATACATATAGTATATACGAACGAATGGATGAATGAATATTAAATAAACAGATAATCGCATTGTTTTTCTTTTAAAATTCTACCTTCATTCATTGAATCATTGAATATTTTTAATATCAAAAAGAATAATAATAATAATTATTATAAAGTAAATATAATTGAAAGAAAGCGTATGAAGAAAAAAATAAATAAAGATAATAAAAAGTATATAAACATTTATTTATTTTAAAATATTGTAGCAGAGTACTAAATTGATATAATTTTCTTTATTTTCTTTAATTTTTTCTTTTTATATACCTATACATATATCGATATATGGAATATTTTATATACCGTTTTTTTTTTATTTTGTGGAGGTTTGTTTAAAAATATATATCTAAAAATTTAAACATATTACCGCCTCACATATACTATTATTATATTTATATATACATAATACGGATCAGAAAATTACCAAAAACACATTAGCAAAATTCTTTTTAAGTTTTACGTATGATAAGCGTTTTTTCGTTTTCGTTTTTGTTTCAAATGTATATTTTAAATTTTATTTTTTAGAAGTATATTTAAAATAAGAAATAATAAATAAATATGTACACTTATATATATTGATTTAATATTTCTAATGAGAAATTTAACAACAAAATAAATAATCAACAGTAATTTTCATTGATTTTTGAGTTATTTAGATTGTATGTGATTATATCGTATATATACACATTTTTCAAACTGGTTTTCGGAAAACCAACTGCGGTCTTTAAAATTGTTTATCATTTTTTTTTTGTATATTTATCAATCTATGTATTTCTATTTTTCGATTTATTTATATATTCGGAAACGGATTTTTAAATGATTTTAAATGTAAACTAAATTAATTAAATAAAGTGATAAACCATAATTCAGAATCGTTTTGCATTTAATCGGATATAACTTAATTATTATTTATTATTGGAAGTATGCATTAATTCATGCGGTTTTTTTTCGAAAATTAAGGCTTTATTGTGAAAAAATGGTTACACAATCAATGATCACAGTATTGTCCATTGGAAGCTACAACATTTTTGCCCATCTTTCTAGCAGTTTGTGGATTCCATCCCAAAAGAACTTCTCCGGCTTGGTGGCGAAGAACGAATGGAGGCAATTCTTGATATCCTGTTCTGAAGTGAAACGTATTCCGGTGACGGTATTCTGCATTGATCTGAACCAGTAGTAATCAGAAGGGGCTATGTCTGGGCTATAAGGCGGGTTAAGTAGAACTTCCCACCCACTGTTTTCTAAATAGTTTTGAACCGGTCTTGAAATTGAATCGGTGGCCGAGCGTTGTCACGATGGAAAATTATGGATTCGTCTCTGGTTGCATATTCTGGTCGTTTTTCCGCAATCGCTCTCTTCAAACGAATTAATTGTGTTCGGCAGAGGTCCCGTTTGATCGTCTGACCCGATTTCAACAGCTCATAATACAACACACCCTTCTGATCCCACCAAATACAGAGCATTACCTTGGCACCATGGATATTCGGCTTTGCCATGCATGTTGATGGTTGCCCGGGCTTCACATACGAATTCTTACGCTTGTGGTTATCGTAATGAATCCATTTTTGATCTCCAGTGACAGTCCGATGCAAAAATGTCTTGTTTTTGTGGCGTTGAAGCAATATTTCCGACATGCAGAATCGGCGTTCGATATCTCTTGGTTTTAATTTATACGGCACCCATTTTCCAAGCTTTTAGATGAATCCCGATGCTTTTAACCGTCTGGAAATGGTTGCTTCATCAACTCCCAATGATTTTGCAAGATTTTGTTGCGTTTGGCACGCATCTTCATCAAACAATGCCTGTAATTCTTCATCTTCAAACCTTTTTGGCTGTCCGGGTCGTTCATCGTCTTCCAAGTTGAAATCGCCACTTTTAAACCTTGAAAACCACTTCTGGCACGTTCTTTCAGCTAGAGCATGGCCACCATAAACCTCTACTAAAATACGATGACTTTCGGTAGCATTTTTCTTCATGTTAAAGCAATGAAGAAGAACTCCCCGCAAAAACACTTTTTCTGGCACAAAGTTCGACATGTTAAAATGAATAGAAAAAAATGTTATTTACGCTTCAATCAAATGCCATATACTGAAAAAGTTGATTTCAAATGAATATAGTCACGGATTAACACGACGCGAAATAATACTAGAAACGCCCACTCTTAGAAAACCGCACGAATAATTGCATACTCTAAATAGTTTTTTTTAACTTACATTAACGAAATCATTGCAGTGAAAATAATTTAGTTATATGAACAATAAAAATTCACATTCATCATTTGGAAATTTTCAAACGACTCAAAAATTTCAACCCCTACCGAGTTAGAGGGGGTTGAAAATTGACGTTCATTGGGAAATATACATTCAGTAATTAAGCTATATAGCGTAATTAATTAGTTAATTAATTTATTAATTAAATAGGTAATTGAATTACCTTTAATTTTAAATGAATAAAACATTCTTATACTTTTTATCCTTGGATCATCATGGGTTTTTGATAATAACTTCGAAACTATTAGAGACCGCGAATTGGCAAAAACATACCTTATTATTGTAGCAAGTTTTTAAGCATGTGTGGCGGAAAGTTTTACATGGTGTCTTTTCGAGATATGACACCTCAAACTTTAGATAACAAAAAATAAGATGTGTTGTCTACACACATTTCTTTAAATATCTCGAGAATCTCTGGTCCCATCTACATATATTTTAACGTTAATTTAAAGATAATTTAATGGTAATGCTAGTAGTGTATCTGATCTTTCAATTACCATATAACCTGTTATGGAGACGAGTCCCCAGAATCGCAAAAAAACATGAACATCTCAAAAAATAGGTTTTTTTCGTTTAACTCCGTAACGAATCCGAATCGACAAAGATCCGGAGTATTGTGGTCGGGTTCTGGGACACCCTGTAAAATAGATCTTTAATGTTTTTTTTTTATTTCTATATGAATTGATTATTCATATTCATTAGATCTAAAATATATAAAACATATATGCGCCTATATATACAGCTGTAAAACAATAGCACAGCGGTGTATTAAAAATACTAATAAGATACTCTAAAATATATTTTAAAATACTCAAAATTTAAATTTTAATTGAATTAATTTTGTTTATATATTTACATGTGTATAAACAATTTTGATTTTATAATATGCCTATATAATATATAATATATCGATATATGTATATTGTATTTGTACGCATTTACAACTTAGCATATGAAGATTGTGTATTTCACTTTCTTTGGATTGTGTTTAAAATACATTAAAACCTGTATAAGTTGACCACTAGTGAGACTTAACCCAAACTGGGTTAAGGTTATATATATGCTTAATTGTAATTCTTTCATTGATTCGGCTGATACCATTCAAAATCGGTCATCCTAAACAAAACATAGTGGTCAAGTTATAATCATCGTCATAACTTAGCTGGTTTTACTGTAATTATTTATTTTATATTCATTCATATATTTTAAATTTAGATTTGAGAACAACACTTGATATATACGCGTACTATATTGATTTTAAAATTTATTTTTTACATTGTACATTATTTTAAATACATTTTTAGGGTTTATCTGAACGAAAGTAAATTTGATAAAATTATCTATTTCTAAAACTATAAATTTTTCATTCAGTTATTTTAAAGGTATATAAGCAAATTATATTTAACAATAATAATAATTAAAATTCTATAGAGTATTATTGTCTTTAAATTTATCATGCACATTTTGAATAAATTTTCCTATATTCATAATACGCAAATCATAAGTTTAAATTATATAAAATCTATTCAAATAATTCCATAGATCGTATGCAATACATATTTAAAATTATCTCCGTTATTGTTAATTTTTTCTTCCAAATTGTATGTAAGCATTTGAAATGAACTCAAACGAAGCAAAAGGAGAATTAAACAGGTAAATAAAAATACTAAATAGGAATAGGTAAAAAGAATGAAAAAAGATTGATTCCTACATATGGGCTGGTGCACCAATAACTACACGGCAGTTTAGTGACAGGATCCAAAAAAACACGCTATTTCGCTGATCAGAAATGAAACAATAACAAATTCCATTGAATCATTGGATCATAGACGGTCAGTAGCTTCATTGTGCACATTTTATAGGTATTATTACCATGAATGCTCTAATGAAATTTTAAAGCTAATTCCTGAACCTGTTAACTTCACTTATAATTCGAGATATTCACAAATGCCTCATTCATATTCGGTATCTATTAGTTTTTTTGTGAACAAACAGATTTGGAACTTCAATTTCCCCAAGAACAACAAGATTATTGAATAGTCTCCCTGAACTAGTATTTCCCTCTACTTTTGATTATCAGTCAGTTAAATTAAACATTTCATCTAACACTTCGTTCAATAATGTGTGTGACTAATTAATTAAAACACATTTTTTTGCCAAAATTCGTTTTTATTCATCAAGATAGTCCCCTTTTAGGGAGATACAATCATTCCAACGCTTTTCCAATCTTTCGATACCGCCTTTGTAAAACGATTTTTCTTTGCCTTCAAAATAGGCGTTAGTTTCGGCGATTACTTCATCATTTGAGCCAAATCTCTTACCACGGAGCATCCTTTTGAGGTCTGCGAAGAGCCAGTAGTCGCTGGGGGCTAAATCTGGAGAATACGGTGGATGGGGAAGCAATTCAAAGCCCAATTCGTTCAATTTTGCCATCGTTTTCATTGATTTGTGACACGGTGCATTGTCTTGGTGGAACAACACTTTTTTCTTCGCCATATGAGGCCGTTTCTTTGCGATTTCGACTTTCAAACGCTCCAATAACGCTATATAATAGTCGCTGTTGATGGTCTGCCCCTTCTGGAGATAGTCGATGAATATTATTCCATGCGCATCCCAAAATACAGACGCCATAACCTTGCCAGCCAACTGCTGCGTCTTTGGTCGCTTTGGGCGGCTTTCGCCGGCTGCATGCCACTCAGCAGACTGCCGATTTGACTCTGGAGTGAAATGGTGGATCCATGTTTCATCCATTGTGATGTACCGTCGCAAAAACTCCGACTTATTGCGCGTAAACATGTCCAAACAGCTCTTTGAATCATCGGTTCGTTGTTGTTTTTGCTCCGGTGTGAGCAAACGCGGCACCCATTTGGAACACACCTTTTTCATACCCAAATGTTCGTGTATTATGGTTTGTACACTGCCTGCTGATATCTTCAGAATGTCAGCAATCTCCCTCACTTTCACTTTACGGTTGGACATAATGATTTTCAGTGTTTTTTCAACGTTTTCCGGAATAACAGCGTCATTTGGCCTTCCAGTAGATGGAATGTCATCGGTGTCTGTACGACCACGTTTGAATTCGGCATACCAATAACAAATGCTTCTTTTTGATGGAGCAGAGTCCGAGTAATGTTTTTCAAGCCATTCCTGGCATTGAACAGTATTTTTTTTCATTAAAAAACAATGATAAATCAGCACACGGAATTGCTTTGAATTCATTTTTTTTTAAAACACAAAAATAGCGTCACTTATAGCACTGTAACTTGTAAACAAATGATCTGATTAACATATGATGTTGACAGTAAGCCTAAAAAGGTTGCCAAATGCGAAAAAAAATATTGATTTAGTTCTAGGGACGCCATCTATGTGTCAGTCACACACATTATTGAACGAAGTGTTAATTTAAAAACTCATCCACCTAATGTGCAACTTGGACAATTGTTTGAAAACATATGAGTGATTTTTTCTTACTTCGTTTTAGTGTAAGTTTTTTTTATCTCATATGTTTGCTTTATTTTCAAAATTTCTTAAATTAATCCACATATTATAATAGATTTACCACCCAAAAATCTCTTAAATGTATTCAATGCATCTAAACAGTTCATCACCTGATTAAGTGATTTCATTACGGGCACACGGCAATATATTTCCAAGGTTTTACGGGCGCTAAACCGATTCTGCCGTAGTAACGAACCAAAAAGAAAAAATAGTGGGAAAATGATTCTATCATATGAATTGCATTACAGAGAACGGCGATTATAGAAAAAAAATTATTTAAATATGATTTATAGAATGGTGAAACGTGAAAAAATTAGTCTTTATGACCTTATAGATAATAAGATATAATCTTAAAGGTTTTCTATACAAAATGAAGTGAAAGCCAATAATAAAAAAAATTTTCCGGAAAATTTATCAATGTAAAATAATTTAGAAAATGTTCATCCGAACAATAAAACAAATGGAAATCATATAAAATTGACCCAGCTGCATTTAACATTCTAATCATGAATTTTCGATCAAATTTCAACAAACTACGTAAATTTTGAGTGAGAATAGACGTATGTATAATAATTGTTTCGGAATTGAATTCAGAACCTCTTTCAAATGATCTGAATAAATAATAAATAAATAAGATTTTCTAGAAATACACTATACCCGAATGTTGGATATCGGAACTTCTTTATACAATTTGTATATTAATATATGTAAATTTCGCCAAGAATAACAAATGAAAAACCCTATGCATGTGTATATAAAAATTTCCAATCCCATATACATATTATAATATCCAAAGCAAAACATATAATAAATAAATATACAAAATATAAAATGTTCATATACAGTAGACTCTCGGTTTTGGCAACTCTCGATAGTGTCAATTATCCAGTAATGGCATAACACAAAATTTTTTGTATGGGGAATCGATAGTGGCAACTGAAAGTTTCCATTATAGAGGTTTCATATTTTCTTAATTGAAGTCTACAGAAATTATTGTTGGACTTTTGCTCTTATACTTTTTTTTTTGCATTTGTATACATTTGTATACCTCTCCCTTGCTGCTGCTTGCTGTTCTACGTGGTTTCCGAAGAAATTTATATACACATTAAATTTCTTCAGAATCGCGTTTTTTACTGTTATTTTTGTCATCGTAATCCATTTTTTGGCATTGTTTTATTTTTCTGGTATGTGCTGGATGTTCAAAGTGTAATTTGATTGAGTGAGTTCAATTAAAATTAAATTAAATTAAAATATAAATAAATATAAAAAAATAAAATTAAAATTGGTTATCGATACCGTTGAACTTAGTGAGTGCTCAGATAGTTCTAAAGATAGCGATGTAATAGATGTACCAGAACTTGAAAAAATTCCACACAGTTTTGTGATAAATGCATCTACACGACTGCTAAAATAAACAAAACAAAACAAAATTGCTGAACAAAATTCACTACCTATTGAAACAATAAAGGCACTTCATACTATGAGGGAAAATGCAATGATGCTTAATATCAGAACATCAACTAAGACATCATCATCAACAAATATTACAGATTTTTTTAAGAATTAATTAATTACTTTTTATAATATATGTACACAAATATACATGTAATAAACTGAAATATGATACGTACTGTATATTGCACATTTTTGAATTAGAGTGTGTGGTTCAGTGGTGGCAACTTTTCGATTGTGGCAACAAGCTGAAAAAGAACTAGTTGCCAAAACCGAGAATCTACTGTATATAAAATAAAGTAATATTGTTTCTAATTGAATTTAATAATAATAATAAAAATAATATGAATTCAATTAAATTTAATTTATTTACATGTATATAGAATATATCTATAGAGAGATTAACACACAAATTAATTTTAGAATTTTGTAAATTTGTATATTTTACAATTATACATATTTTTTTGTGTTTGCAACTGAGTTCATCAAATATTCTATATATATTATTGAATACGCTAACAATATAATATAGAATAAATAGACAATTTTAATTTTTCAATATATGAAATGAAATTTATATAATTGATATACGATGGATGAAATATTTATATGGTTAATAAATTAAAATTGTATCTATAATTGTGAATTGTGTGTATATAAAATATACAAATAATATATAGTGTAGTATAAATAATAATTTAATTATCGAAAATATCATTGAGTATTTATTTGAATAAAAATATGTTTATAGTATTTTTGTATAATTTTATTAATTATATTATATTGCATTCGCATATTTGAAAAATAAAAAATTAATTGAATAAATAAAATGAAAATAATCGCATTGTCGATGAGTGTATATGGGATGTAATTTTTAATATCGCAATCTGAAATAACTTTTACTAGAAAAGCCGATTAAATAAAGAATTTTATATTCTGAAATATGTTTCTTCTTTAAGATTGAAATATTGTTAGATTGTCATCTTGAATTTGAACAAAAAATATAAAAATATTACAAATGAATATGGTATTTATAAAAGACATCCAAAAATAGGCAAATAACCTTATATATATGTTATAAAAACATTATGAACATAATTATAACTATTTGGGTTAAGAAAAAAGCATTGTCGGTTTTTTTTATTATCAATTATTTTAAGTAAGTAAATTTTAATTTATTAAAAAAAAAAAATTTCAATTAATTGCATATGGCTCGTTATTCTCTATGAACTTTGCCCTTGATCATTTTTCGGGTAATTTCATAATTCCATCCGTGGAATACTTATGTGGTTTACTGACAAAAAACTCAACCATAGTGCTGCTGTTTTCTATTGTACAATTTTTGTCCATCAAGAAAGCTTTGTAAAGACCGAAACAAATGGTAATCGTAATGTCTGAACTATACGGTGGATGCATCAAAACTTCCCAACCTAACTCAATTAGTTTTTTCCGGGTTATTAAAGATCTGTAATTTGGCGTTATCATGATGGAAAATAATACTATTGCTCAATTCTGAAAGATTGTTTTGGATTGTTTGCTTAAATCTATGATTAATTATTGACACTAAAAAATGAGTTTGGACGCAGGTTTTAGCACCCCATCATGATGAACAATTCGCATCCAATCTCATCATAAATGCACATAGCATAACCCTATTATAGTCGTCAATCCAGGCTTCAACGTCCGTTTTGATGGTTCACCGGCTTTGGTACACGTCTTTTGACATTTTTTTTATTTTCATATTTAATTCATTTTTCGTCGTCCCTTATAAGTTGCATTTGTAACCGCTCGATTTCATTATGTCTTAACACGCTTTCAGCCATGGAAATTTGATCATTTTAATTTGTTTGTGTTAAATCGTACATCATGCAAACATAGAGTATTTTTGAATAGCCAACCTTTTTCAAATGATTTCAAACAATTTTTTTGATCGATGTTTAATGTATTTGTGATGTCTTGGGTGCTTGCATGCCGGTTTAACGCCATACCAACTGAAGAATTTCATCGGCTCATTCAGTTACTGGACGACCAGTAACGATGCATAATTCACATTAAAATTTTCAGAACAGAATCGATTAAACGTTGTACGTTGTACGGTTCGTTCGAAAACAGCATCGTCGCATTGTAAACTGCACATATTCAATTCTGCGGGTTTTTACACCAAATTTGACTTTTTTTTATAATAAAACATCATTACAAAGCGACAATTTCATTCATTTTCATACGTTTATAACTTTTTGGACCAACAACTAATGAAAAAAATTTACATCATCAAAAATGTAGTTTCCAACGTCAGCTTTCCGGTGCCCATGGCATTCTAGGAGTAGAACATAGAGAAATACTACTATTAGTACCAGCTGTTGACAAGAAACCGACAATACGACTTTTTTTTTACCCCCATTATTACGAAATTTTATAAACTATTTTTGGTTGATTTATCAAAATTATTCATCGGATTATTTTACTTGAAATAAAATGATTTATTTATTTATTATTTTTAGCAACGTGTCAAGCTATCATATTTATTCAATAACATATAATAAACATACAATATATAACATACAAAATACAAAATCGAATGCAGAACAATTGTTCCAAAATAAAAAAAGAACTTTAAAGAAAACCCAATTAAAATAATATTACATAAAAGAAAACCAAAAACGAAAATAAAATTCCGACCAATAGT
This sequence comes from Dilophus febrilis, assembly GCA_958336335.1. Lineage (NCBI taxonomy): Eukaryota > Metazoa > Arthropoda > Insecta > Diptera > Bibionidae > Dilophus > Dilophus febrilis. The sequence continues at coordinate 37,517,535 of OY284469.1, forward strand.
AAAAGTAATACATCAATACATCATATTATATCCTAGCATATCATATCATAAATTTTCACCAACCATAAAATATGTATGCACACAATTGCCATACTGACAATCTCATTCAACAAAAATATTATTATTATCACCACTCTCACGTTTAGAATCTTCGAACCACCCCAACTTACGAAGAGCACATCTAATACAATTTCTCTGCACCGATTCGATAGCATCAGAATGGACATCATAGTATGGATTCCATACCAGCGATGCATATTTTAACCCATATCTTACCAATGCACAATATAAGCCCTTCAATACATATGGGTGCGAAAAGTCCAAACAACACCGTTTAATAAATCCCAGCAGCGAATAGGCCTTGCATGTAATATAATCAATGTGTGAACCAAATGGCATATACGTCTATCAAATCTAACGTCCAAATCAATGATTTCATCGACAATTACAAGGGAATTGCCGGATATGACATAATCATAACCAATTGGATTAACATTCCTGTGATATGACATAACGAAACATTTTTTCACATTGAGCATCATACAATTTCTATCGCACCAGGACGAAACACGGACCAGGACATCCTGCAACAACGCTGCATCATCACTTGATGCAATGGTTGAGAAAATTTTCAAGTCGTCCGCATACAAAAGACACGGGGACGAGCTTATTTCCAATGTTATATCATTAATTAATCAATAGAGGGCCAAAGTGGCTTGCCTGAGGAACACCCGATCCCACTTGAAAGACGTCCGAATGACTAGATATCCAAGACTCTACTATAAATGCTAAATTATTATAAAAAAATCATTATTATTAGAACTATACATTAACAAAAATTTTGTCTATTCTTTTTTACAGCCGCAGATATTAATGTTACCGGATCTATATGATGGCAAAGCAGAAGTTTCTGTAAAGTGAGTAGTCATATTCATATTCATATTATTAGAATTAAATTTTGTATAATTTGAATTGTCTTATATAAGAATAATTAAGTAATCACATCCAAATATTATATTTCAACGTTTAATTAATCTGTCTGTATACAACAGGTTTTTAATTAAATCAAATGAAATGAATTAAATTCAAATTAGATCTATTATTAAATATATTGTACCATAATAGAATTCAACTAATTCATACTCGATATTATGATATATTTTATTTATATAGAAAATAATTTAGAAACAATGTGAACATTATAAATAGATTCTATTATATATGTATACTTCTTGTTAAACATAATTGTATATAGTTTAAATAATAAAAACATTCCAAAAATAAGATAAAATATATATAATAAAAATCTAAATCGGGGCCAAATTATTGATTAATTTATAATAAAAACCATATCCAGTCATGTCATATGGTTTTTATAATAAATACATTGAATTACAAAATCAACATTAAAAGACTATAAATAGATTATTATCTGGTATTATATTGTTATATTTTGTGTAGAGTTCTTATTATACCAAAAAAAAAAAACTTTGTATGGATATTGATCTATGGAATGTATGTTTAATTTTTTATTATAAAAACAATGTTTTTGTTACCATTTATGGTTAACCAAAATCATAAGTAATTCGGTATATTTTATAATATATATCATTTACATTTTATATTATAGGTATATAGTCAATAGTCGTAGTACATACAACGATACAACATAATATTGATATTATATTCTTATATACAAAGTACTTTTATACATACCTTTTTTGTAAATAAATAAATAAAGGTATCGCGATCTCGCTAAATATATTATATTTATTAAAATTTTATTTAGGTATTTCATTTTTTTCGTTATTTAAATTTTTAATCAATATTTATTTTCAAAAACATTTACCTTTTTTCAATATGGTAAATTATATTTTTATTTTTGAAGTTATTATAATGAAAAAGAGTTGTTTGTATATATAAAAATTAAATTAATATATAATATTTACTTTATTTTTGTGGTATGAATGGTATGTTTTTGAAAAAAAAACTTTATTATTTCATGATTTAATAAATTCATATATTATTAAAGAATTTGTTTATTACAAAATTAATAAATAAAATATTATTGCATAATAAAATTCATTGATATATGTTGATATATAAAAATATCATAATTCAATATATGTACATATTTTTTGTTGGAAAATCTATATTCATTGTAATTATGCTTTATATGGTTTTGTATTTAATTGATATTCTATATATATATATGTATATCATGATTTTAACTTAAAAAAATTAACTTTTTATATTCTTCTGCATATAATTACAAAAAAAAATTGAAACGAATAGTTAGAAATGGTATAAATTGGTAGAACTCAGACCAGAATTGATATATGATAATTTTATTAATTATATACCACAAAAGATACATTAACAAAATTTTAATATTTATACCTATTGCATTGTAAATTTGATATTGTAACATATGTCTGTAATTTATAGTTCATGTGACTATATAGAGTAGGTATATTTGTTCTCTATGTCGCAGGTAAAAATTTATTTATGATATTTGCAATTTCAAATAAGAAATTTCATACATATATGAAATATTTTAAACATAAGTATAATACATGAAATTTTTTTTTGATTTCGATTCAGGTTCAGTCATTTATAAAGACATTTATTAGCATATTTTTAATCAATATTTTCCAACTATTACTTTGAGAAGTTATACTCATTTATCCTGGTGGTTGCAAAAAGCGTTGCTAATTATTAATTAATTATTAAAATTAGCGGCTAATTTCTTAATTTATAATTTCAATTTGGTTCTATTTTAATTTTTGTGAAATGAAAAAATAACTATGTGGCACATTCGGTCAAGTTAGTGTACGGGGTAGTTTCGGCCATGTCCTAAAGTACTCCAATTAAGTTATCACGTAAGAATAATTATTTATTTATTTAATAGACACTAATTACTAAATACTAATGTACATTAATTACAAATTACAAATTAGTCAATGGAAAAAGTTAGTTAATAAATCAACTATTGTTATAAAATTTATATTTACAAATTTCATTCTTCAAACATTATTATCTAACAAAAAACCATTACATGAGTTATATATCATGATTAAAACATCAATTGGGTTAAATCGGCCATAATTGGTACGGTAATTAACCAAGTAAAGAAATCGTTAGCACGAAGACATTCAAAATTGATTTTAAAATTAATTTCATTTAAAATAGAAGGACAATCAACTTAATAATTTAACAAATTATATAAAAACGACAAGCCAATGAATTCTCTGTGTCATTCCAATGTAGGCATGTTAAATAAAGCCAATCTTTCAGAATAGCTAGGTAATAAAATCGGATCACTCCAGGGAAGAGATTTCGGAGCAAATCTTAGAAATCTTCTCTGAATAGATTCGATCCTAGCCTTGTGAACAGAGTAGAACGACACGCATACTCAAGAATAGAACGTACCAGAGAGTAAAATAAGGAACGAAGATATTACGGATCAGAGATTTCACGTGACATACGATAAATAAAACCTATAATGGTGTTAGCCCTATTAACAATATAATCGATGTGCGATTTAAAATTTAGCTCACTATCCAAGAAAATACCAAGATCAAGTGTTTTGTCCAAATTATTTAAAATTATACCATCAAAGTGGTAATGATATTTTAAAATTCATTTTTTTCTCGTAAAGTTAATAACTTTACATTTGTCAACATTTAAAACCAATTTATTAACAAAACACAAATTATTAAATGAAGTATGATCACACTGAAACATGTTAAAATCATCTACCGTCGCAATGGATCTTTACATCGTCGGCATATATCGCAAGCATTTAAAGTGTTTAAAAACCAAAGGAAGATCATTAATAAATAATACAAATAATAAGGGGCCTAAATGACTCCCCTGAGGAACACCAGACGAAACATCAAAAAAATTAGACATAATATCATTAAATAACACGGCGCAAGAACGACTAAATAAATGAAAGCCAAGAATCGTAACAAAATTCATTCCGAAACCAATTTTAAATAATTTTACAAGCAAAATACCATGCGACAATTTGTCAAAAGCTTTACTCGGGTCAGTAAAAATACAATCCACTTGATTGCCACAATCAAATTTGTCAAAGCAAAATGTAACGCTCTAACAAATTCGTAGTTGTGGATCTGCCACGGATAAATCCATGTCTTGCTATTGGCCTATAATTAGTCACATCATTTTTACCACCCTTTTTGTAAACAGGTATGATGTACGATTTTTTCCGTAAGTTTGGAAATTGTCCAAGTCTCAAGGATTTATTAAATAAAATAGTCAATGGATCCACCAAGAAATCAATACAATCCATTAATATCGATGATGGAATACTATACGGGACAAACGAATATTTTTATTGGCATCCCGTATTATCGAAGTATACACATCATCACGTGTGATAGTAAAATTTATGTCAGTCAAATAATCAAAGGATTGAATATTAGTATCACAGAAATTATCAGAGGTATAAGAAGATGAATTAGGAGAAGAATATTTAGAAGGATCATAAGACGATTTAAAAAAATTGCCAAACATGCAACAAATTGACGCCGAGTCACTATACCAGTAATGTTATCATATCTCATCTGAGAGGGAAACGTACTAATCTTCCTTTTGATATTAACATATTTCCAGAATCGATCATAATGATGGTTATCTTCCAATCACCTGTTAAAATTAGTACGAAATCATAAAAGTAAATCAAATCGGCAATGTATTCCAAATTCAAAGCATTACAAAATAATAAAAACTATATTAAAGATCTTATTAATAAATTTTAATTGACTAGATTTGCTGCCTTAAAATATGGTGTGAAGCGAAGTACCATTCAAAATTAAATTAATTTTGTAATATTCAGAAATCAATTTTTTTTTTATTATTTGGATTTATTATATTGAATAACGTTTTGTTATATGATACAATATATTAATTAATAAAACAATAACAATATTTGAATGAAAGTGCCTGATGGCATCGTTGAACGTATGCCTTGTCGGATAAATGAAGTTCCTTTTTAAAAACACAATATCTCCAACCAAAAGAAGGACTTAAACATATAAAAACATTTGTAAAATTATAAGGATAAATAATTGATGAATCATTTTAAGCAACCTTCCTAAAGCAAAATAAAAAAATTTGCATCCTACAGGGCTTTGCAAAAAGAATTTATATCGGATCTGCCTCACTCTAAATCTAAATATTTATCATACCCGGGAAAAATACCCTCGCATGTGAATCATCTAAAGGGTTTTTTTAATTTACACTTTACCTGTGGGGTTTTGTTCCTCATATATGAGAACCAGCCTTATAACAGATATTTATTATAACTAGAATATGTGATATAACATATATAATAATCAAAACAATAAAATTCTAATAAAACCGCACAATATCTGTGCAATGTTTATTTATTTATATAAACTCTAACTATATATATTTATTTAATCATCTTTTAATTTAATATTGCGGTATACTTACTCATCGCGCCCACAACATATGTATATATAATATCAAAATATAATTTTTATAATCTTAATTTTTTTGTTTACATATTAGACTTTTACTTTGTGGTTCAACAATCAACTTAAAAAAAATTATTCATAATATACATATAGGAAATATTCAATTCTATATAAATATTATATAAACTATATAAGAAATTATTTTTTTTTAATAAATTTAAAATCCTACTCGTTATTAATTCTTATTTGTGTATATTTTAAATAAATAAAAATGTTTCCAATTTTTTAAAAATATTTTAATATTTAGGTATAAAATAATAGATATACATTCAAAAACATTCATTTCATATATACGAATCCGCATATAAACACGGGGTTTTTATTTATTTGGTTATTTCAAAAAAAAAACAAATTTTAAGAATTAAAAATCAGTTTTATAATTTAAATTTCTCTATATATAGAAAATAGGACTAAAGTATGTTACTTATATGTCAATTATTTATTAATTTTTACTTACGTCCATTGAATCCAATGTTGTTTCATTTTCCAATTCATCAAGACCAATGTGTCGTTTAATTTTTTCTATTTCTGTACTTAATACAATATTTTCATTTTGTAATTGTAAAAGTTTTGTCGTAATTATGATCTGTATGTTAAAATTAAATAATGAAATAGTTAATATTTTAAATGTGTTTATTTAGCTATATATAATTATTTAGTTCCAATAAATAAAATATAATCAATTGGCAAAAGAAATTTTTTTTTCAAATCATATTCAAACAATTTTGATAATTTTCCGCAGGACTTGTTTGATACTTTTTATCATTAACATTGAAAGAGTTTTCACTATATCAATATGTAAAAAGTTGGTGAACATTTCTTTTAAAACAAATCTTTAACATATTCGCAGTTAACCGATTTGAAATAATGTATTTTCTATATGAAATGTCAGAAATTGCTTAAATTTTCACTGAATATAAGAAAATTGAAAATTGGTTAAAAATGTAGCGGTGCATTTCCTAATAAAAAAACTAAATTTATAATATTAATCTTTTGGCTAAAATTTAACAATAATATATAATATATATAATATCACCGCTTGCGGTTGGTCGTACGGCTAATTACCGACACCGTAAAAGGCACAAATTACGCTGAAACCATATTGTTGGTTGTAAAGCGAAAAATTAAGTTTTTTAAGTATATTATAGAGTATAGTCGCTTCGCCACAGATACGTTAATTAGATCATGGTGCATATAGCTATATATATCTTAGGCCTAAACATATCCATTTCCATATATCTCTATAGCGATTGTTATTCAAAGCTTTTATGAATTATCAAAGTATCAAATCTAAAACCTAAAATTTACATCCCGGGCAAACCATGCATGCAAGCTATTGTGGTGAAGACTTCATCCGTTGGATGTATTATAGTTTATAATAAATTAAATAGTATTTCTCATTCTTTAATGTAAAAAATTAAAATCATAAGAAACTGCTTCTCTATCAAAATTTGTGAAATCAAAAATACCCCAAATAAACACCAGAAAATGATTTTATCAAAGCTAACTTGCCAACATTTTGTCATTTTTGAAACCGAAATACTTGACGGACAAACGCCCAAAATCAGCTGGGCTCTCGGCATTAAATGTAGCTATCGACTGGTAAAAGAATTTTTAAAATCGAACAGGTGGATCTTGTTGTAATTCTCGAACATCCTGCACATACGGAAATAACATTATCTGGGATCTCTGAAACATCGAGAATATGCATTTCCAGCGGGACAAAATTTGCAAAATTTCCGCACGAATTCAAGACTTTGGTCCTCCTATATGGTAATAAATACCAATATTTCCATTCACAAAAGTGTAAACTGATAATTTAATACGGTCTAAAATGCGATATTCATGTGTATAATAAATTATATCTTGATGAAAATCTTGATTTGCAAATGAATTTTCTTTGAATATTTTAACACAAATTTAAATTATAAGGGTATAACCACAATTGTGATAGATATTCGATAATAGGCTTTAAAAACAGGACCTGCCATGCTGATGATGCCCAAGTGAACCATTTTTGGGTTTTTAAAGCCCATTATCGAATGTCTATCTCAATTGTGTATCACAATTGTGGAATGTCTATCACGAAAGTCTATCACAATTGGGATAGGTCAAAGACATGCATGGGCGTGGGTGCCGGGATATATGGTCCTAGATGTTCTCATAGCATGTCTCTAAGTGGAGATGCAACTGTATTCCAAGCGAAGATATACACTATCAAAATGGCAGCGGACATAATCAGAGAGCGGGATATGAATGGGATTCGTGTAAATATACTCTCGGATAGTAGGGCGACTTTGATGGCACTTTAGCAAAACAGTGACAACTCCAAGTTGGTCTTCGAATGTCACGAAGTCCTAAACGAGTTGGCAAACAAGGGGGATGTTAGAGTCATCTAGATGCCGGCTCATATGGTCGCAGTGCGAGGGGGTATCATGAACTCCAACCCAGTGGGAGAGGTTTTAGTCTGTAGGACGTCCTAGTGAAGGGTTCCTTTCCCAAGAAATAAAATTTAAAAAATAGTCTTTAAAAATATGTATATTCGATAACGACAAATGAATAAAGAATATATTTATGAAAAATTGGAGAACTTGTCTATACATTATATGCGTTTAAATCTGTTGGGCTTAACGGGGAGGATTTCACATTATTATTTCAATCAAAAATGGTAAATTTTTACCAAAAAAATCATTTCTCAGAGTTATTGTTAAAAACTCTAAAGGTCTTTACTTAAGAACAATAATCTATAATGAAACGTAAATTCAATATACAAGACAATATAATTTATAAACTATATTATATAAAATGGTATGACTAATAATAGCGCCGTATAATATTACTATAACCTTTGGTCACATTGTAATGAACTTCATTTTTAGAGAAATTAACAATTGATGTCATATATACTATATATATATATTTGATATAAACATATTTTTACATCCATTCATATACATCGCACTTATTATATTTATCATATACAATATACAATATATGGGGTATTGTCATCAAAATCTTACTTACATATTATATTGAAACACATTATTTTTAAATAACCGTAACAAATTGAAATAATTGTAATTCATTTATATCATTTTATTATATATGTTTTTTAAATAACTCTTCAAATATAATTAATTGCTTATGTACAATACATTTATTGTAGTTCTACGCATCTACGCGCTATATAATTTTTGTTGTCCATTAAATATTTGTCTAATATATTTTTGTCTGATTCACTTCTTTTACAAAAAGAATTATTCTTAAGGGTTAAAAACAGTTCCATATATCAATGAATTGGAAAAAAGAGATAACAATTAACAATTCTTATAATCTTACAATAAAAATAAAAAACACGTAAATTAATAATTACATACAACCATTATTATTATATACATTATTCCATTGGATGTGATAAAAAACTAAATACCACAGCAGGAGAGTCTCGCTTTATACTCGTGTATATATACGTAGATAAATACAAATAATTGAAGAATTTTATGAGAGAATTATTATACTTGCCTTGTTGTATAAATAAAATAATAAATATATACGCACTCATATATGTTTTCCCGTACTTAAAAGATATAATATTATATCTAATATCACTGCAATGGAAATACAATTTCTTTATATTAGATATGAGAATATATGTATCTGTATTTAAATTAACTATATCGAATATATGAATATACAGAGGATATAAATTTTTGTAGGATAGGTGTACTTAGCAAATACTAAAATTAAATTGAAGGAAATGATTGTGATTTTTTATGGAAATTTTTCTTTTTGTAAAATTATTCAACATATGAAAAAATGTTTGATGACAGTTTCTACATAATATATATATTAAACGGATCACCTTCATTAAATTAATAACCTATAGATTAATATCACTCTTAAGGTCACTCTGTGGTATAAATGATAAAAATGTCAAACTTAAATTCTAACGAAATTTTCGTTTTTTGTGGGTCTTCGAATCCTACTGAAGACATAAATATATGTTTTGTGTTTTCGGTTATTTTTCGAGTTAGAGTTGAATTTTTCCGTTGCGGTTGGTCGTACAAGTAAAATCACAAATTAAGAAACTAACCACAGAAGCCTGTTGTTGTTGAGCGCTAAAACCGAATTGTTGGTTGTAAATCGAAAAATGTATTTATTTTTTATAGATTAATATATAAAAGGTTAGATTTTCCATTCTACGAATTTTCTCTGTGAAAATCAAAGATCCCATATTATATTTTGATTAATTATAATAATTACTGGCCGAAAAAAAAGTTAATGAAAATTAATGAGATAATTAATCAAAATTTGCATCTTCATTTTGGAATATTAAATGATTTTAATTCATGAAGTCTATATAATAAAAATATATGATACATTTGTAATTTTAAAGGTCCCTCGTCCTCATTACATGCAATCAAAATTCATCCAGATTCATATAAACAATATAACAGAAATTCGCTTTTGATCTTTCCGATCATAATCTACTACTACTACTGCTAAGCCCTTTATATCCACTGCTGGATGTAGGCCTCCCCCATTGATCTCCACTTGTGTCGGTCCATTGCCACTTGTTGCCATGTCGCGCCTGCCATTCTTTTAATGTCATTGGTCCATCGTTCAGGTGGACGTCCAATGGGCCGTTTCGTCGGCGGTCGCCATTGCAAAATTGTTTTCGTCCATCGATCGTCGGTCATTCTGGCAATATGACCTGCCCAATTCCACTTCAGCGACGCTATTCGTACCATGACATCGGTGACTTTTGTTTGCCGTCGAATCCACTCGTTTGTCATCTTGTCTCTGAGTGTGATTCCTAGCATTGCTCGTTCCATCGCCCTTTGTGCCACTCTCAACTTGTTTGCCGACGTTTTTGTTATTGTGAGAGTTTCTGCACCGTATGTCATGACTGACAACACACACATGTCGAAAACCTTTCGTTTCAGGCTGTTGTTCATTGCGCTCTTAAATATGTACCGCAGTTTACCGAACGCTGCCCAACCGAGTCCGATCCTTCTTCTAATTTCAGCCGTTTGATTTTCGGGACCGAGTTTCATATAATGGCCAAGGTATTTGTATGTGTCCACGCCTTCGATTTCATCGTTACCAACTTTGATCGGTCTGGCGTCTGCGATGTTTGTCACGATTTTTGTTTTCGACAAATTCATTTTCAGACCGATATTTTGTGACCCGTTACTAAGTTGCGACAGCATCGTTTCGATCTGTTCCATACTCGTTGATATCAGTACAATGTCGTCGGCGAATCGGAGGTGGCTTAAAAACTTTCCATTTATGTTAATTCCCAATTCATTCCAATCAAGTTTTTTGAACACGGTCTCCAGACATGACGTGAACAGTTTCGGAGAAATGGTATCGCCTTGCCGGACTCCCTTTCCAATTTTGAATTTTTCGGTGTTCTTTTGGAGCTTCACGCACGATGTCGCATGTTCGTAAATATACTTGATCATCTGCGTGTATCGCGAATCGATCCGACATTCGTCCAAGGAATCTAAAATTGCCCACAGCTCAAGCGAATCGAACGCCTTCTCGAAGTCTATGAAACACAACGCGATGTCGACTTTGTATTCGTTGCACTTTTCGATTAGACTTCTCATCACCTGCAAATGATCATTTGTACTAAAACCGGATCGGAAACCTGCTTGTTCTATTGGCTGGTAGAAGTCTAGCTTCCTCGTTATTCGTTTCGTAATCACTTTCATGAACAGTTTGTATAGATGTGAAAGCAGACTAATGGGCCTGTAATTTTCCAGTTTTGTGATGTCTCCCTTCTTATGCAACACGGTGATGACAGCGTTTTCCCACGATGCCGGTATTTTTCCCTGTTCCAGGCATTTGTTGAAAACAACGGTTATCAACTCGAGCAGTACAAGTCCACCTTCTTTGATCGCCTCGATTGGTATATCATCGTCGCCTGGAGCTTTTTTGTTTTTCATTTCATCCAAGGAAGCCTGTACTTCGTCGATCGTTATGTCCGGCATTTCTTCAGATCCGACGTTCATAATCGTCGGTCCTGTTTGTGTCGTTTGTGAAGGTGGTCTGGTCCCAATAGAAGTGAACAGATCCTCGTAGAACTCTCGAGCGATTTGTAATACCCTGTTCCGTTCTGTCTGTATCACTCCAGCCTTGTCTCTCAGCTTAAAAATTTGTTTGCTGCCGTTCGACTGTTTCGCCCTTAGGACTTTCATGTTTCCGTTGGCTTCGATAGCGGCCGTGGCCAGTTTCACATTGTACTGTCTTAGGTCGTTCTTCATTTTCTTGTTAATAGCCTTCGACATATCGCGATACTCTGTAGTGTCCCGCTTTCCACCTTTCAACATTTCAAGTCTTTTGGCTATCAAGTCTAGTGTGTCCTTGCTGAGTTTCGACCCCGTAGTGCATGGGGATCGGCATTTGTTTTCCAGGAAGTTTCTTACTGATTCTACTATTTTCGTGTTCAGTTCATCAATCGAAGCAGCTTGTACGTCCACCATATTCAGTTCGTTACCAATTATTTCCTGGTACTCAGACCTTTGCTCTTTTAGGCGGTCGATATCCAGAATATGTTTCTTTCTGACCATACTCTCTCTTTCGGTTCTGGTGTTCAAGACGACCCTGGCTCGTACCATCCGGTGATCACTGCCCGTTGTGAATCTGTTTAGGACGGTGACATTTTTGACGCTCGACTTGCGGTTCGACATGATGTAATCGATCTCATTTTTTGTTCTTCCGTCTGGACTCGCCCAAGTCCACTTTCTTTGCGTTTTACCAGGGAAAAAAGAGTTCATTGCGAAGATGTTATACTGTTGGAGGAAATTTAACAGAGTATCTCCCCTCTCGTTTCTTCGATCGTACCCAAAGCAATGTATACACCCAAAGCAATGTATAGACCGGTGTGACAACCTATTGTAACCCGGGGATTCTTAGCACCCTCTGCAAGCCGCCTCTGGCCGTTGTCGGAGTCAGATAACGGTATCATGCTACCGGGGACTGAGGGCCGTATTTTATTGGTCGTATTTTTCATATTTTGGGTTTTTTGGGGGGTTTTTAGCTGATAACTCACCACGCTGGCCATTGCGGGTTGGTGAGTAATGGTAGTCCTACTGACTCGGACCGTCCATGCTGCCGTTGTCTCTTGCTGTTGAGATCTTCCGCCACCACGCTAAGGACTGCACATGCTGCCGTTGTCTCTTGCTGTTGAGATCATCCGCCACCATGTTGCATCGCCATCCCATCATGATAGCGCCTAGCTGTCTTCGGCCCTCTCCAGACGTGGCGTTAGGATACAACCCGAAGACAGCCCCCCTTATCCTTCTGCTTAGTGACCCGCAGTACTACACCAGGGTTGGTTACCTGATCGTTCCTGGGGTTGCTCACTGTAACAGGTGTCACCACGGGTAGGAAAGGATATAGGAGTTGGTGTACAGAGGCTAAGGTACATTTAGGAGTACCATATTCGCATAAACACCCTTTGATGATAAATTATCATAATTTTATTATTCTTTTTTCTTCATAGAATTCCTTTCCCTCGTATAAACCCTAACAAATTACATTTCGTAAATCGATATATTTTAGTCACATTTCCGCAGGATCAATAATACAACGATTTTGCTCTTTTATGCTTATTTTATTTCAAGATGAATAAAAAATAATTTTGGTAATTTGAAAAATCTATATCATTGCATTTTGCGGATTGCAATATTTCCGGGTCTTGAAATATATCATGGGTTTTAAGATATTGAGAAAATACGTTTTTTTTTTAAATAGGACGGGGTACTTTTGAGTTATCATATGAATAGAATGACAAAATGTAAGCACTTTTTACCTTGCAACAATTTGTTGATAAACCTCATATAGCCTATCCGAGATAAGACGATTTGAATATTCCAACATTTCTATCATATTTTTATAATATTTTTATTATATATAACATATAACATTAAATTTCAATGCAATTGTTATTTAAATTCAATAAATTTTTGAATTTTCAATAAATTAAATTACCGGGAAAGGTTTCATGAGGCTCACATCGCGAACCTTCGTAAGTAATTTAAAGCTATCAAAAAATACGAAAATTAAATTCCATTCACTTCGATACCAAAATACATAACGTTCATAAATAAAAACGCAAATTTACGCTTCGTATTGCATCTTCAAAACAAAACTACGAGGCTTTCGTAAACAAACTAAAAAAAACGCGCTCCCATCGCGAACCTTCGTAAGTATAATTTAAAGCTGTAAAAAAATACGAAAATTTAATTTACGAAGGTATTTCGTATCGAAGTGAATGTACCTATAGTTTCATGTTTATCTACATCTACTCTATTATGTATATAAATAAACATATGAAACCTTTCCAGTTTAATACAAAAGAAACAACACATTCTTTCATATTGATATATGATTGTGATATAAATGTTGGAATAAGAAAATATCTGTCTTATCTCGAAAACTTTGAGGGTTAACAAAAATTTGTTACCCCCTACTATTCAAAAACATGTATTTTGTTAAATATTTTTAGTATCACCCTTGATTATCTACAAAACTTTTGCCTTTAGGTATTTTTCTTCAAAATGCAATGCGTTTTATTTTATTCACTCTGTATATAGTTAATTCTTTGATTCAATTTTGTTATATAGATAGTTTTTAATATCACCATATAGTTCAAATATGATAAAAATTCACAAGAACAATTAAATTCTTTAACAATCTAAATGATAACTAAACAAATGAATTTATAATATATAATGAGTATATAAGAAGAATATAGATAACGAAAGGTTAAAATAAAACAAATATATTTTTATTTAGGTACACTATTATACAATAAATAAACATGCAAAATATATAAAAACATTTTCCATTTTTATCTCAAGCAGAATATGGTTTTTTTTTACGTTAGTTATTTCTATATTTATTTGGTTATTATTAAATATCAATACACTTCAAAGAAGCTCAATATCCGAATTAAATTACATATAAAAATCGTATCCTCATTTATCGTTTTTCTTCTTCTTGTATATCTTATAGTTCATAGTTCTGTTAAACTTCATAGTTCTGTGTTACTTAAAGAATAAAAATGCTCATTAAAAACGATAAAGCGTTCAACAACCAGTGGTCCCAGATCATATTTTTAAATAATGCCAGTTTAGAGAAAAATAATGCTAATTAGCATTTTTTGTACAACTAATTGAGAAATATAAATAATTTTATCTAAAAAATTTTTTCCCTATACGATTTCAATTTAAAACGAGTTCACAAAATTTCATAACCAAATCGTTATTTATTTTTTTGGTTTTTGAAGTTAGCCATTTGACAAAATACATATAATATGGCGTGTAATAAGGGTTGAATGCTTATCAAATATTCACGATAATTTATTTAAACAAAATTAATTTCGATTCGACGACGACGATTTTTTTTTGTTTTGTTTTTGTCATTTATGAACTATAATAATTTAAAGTTTTTGAAAAAAAAATCGATTTTAGAAGTTGAAAGAAAAAATGCTTAACAATCCTGTTTTAAGCCGGATAATGCTAAAAAAAATGCCGGCATTAAAACACAAATACAAAATGTTTTCACTCTACAAAAAATTCCTAAATAGCATAAAAAATGCCGTTTTGGCAACACTGCTAACAACAGCCTATACTTAATTTGTTTTTACGGTGTCGGTTCGGTAATTAGTCGTACGGCCAAGCACATTGGAAAATATGTGAAAATTCAGATTCAAAAATGATCCGAAAATAGAAAACATATTTTATCTGTTCAGTTGGATTCGAATACACAACCTCCAGATTTTGTAAGAATTTATGGTTGGCATTTTTATCAATTACATCACTAAATCACATATAGTAATATTATAATAATTATAATATTGTAAATTTTTGGAAACGAATAAATAAACATTATCTAAACTTGTCATTGTGATATAAATCAACTAAAAATCGCTTATTTATCTCTTGCTTTATTATATCCGTTTTAAAGTTAAGGTTTTGTAGTCATCTTTCCAACTCATGGAAAATCATCACAAAATGTTAATATTAAATATTCTTATATCAATATAAAAAAAATCACATAAAACTTACCATTAATATAATCATAATTAAAAATAATACAAATACTATCGCTAACGAAATATATCGATATAACCATTTTTTATCTATCAGTTTTTCCTTTAATGTTCTCATTTCGGTAGTAACACTATTTGAATTCATCGTTGACGAATTAATAAATGGTTTTGATGTTTCTTCGTGAATATTCATTTTATTGATTGTATTGTGTGTGTTTATATATACAGCAAAAAAAAAATCCTTAATATTATTAATTAACTGTGTTGATCGTTGAATTGTCTATATAGATAATTTTATAATTATATTTTAACACATCCAATAATAGATATTAGAATGAAAACTATATATACTTTATATAAATAAAACTCTCAATATTATTAAAAAAAAAAAAGATATATTCTTTTAAGATAAT
Organism: Dilophus febrilis; assembly: GCA_958336335.1. NCBI lineage: Eukaryota > Metazoa > Arthropoda > Insecta > Diptera > Bibionidae > Dilophus > Dilophus febrilis. The sequence goes on from OY284469.1 coordinate 37,533,542, forward strand.
AATTTTTTTTAATTCTTTAATGATAATTTTGTTATTTTTGTATTGTATATATCTTGTACAAAAAATAAACAAAAAAACAATATTTCTATATTTCACTTAATTATAAAATTTTGTTTTAATTTTAAATCTAAACAAAAAAAACACCAACCAACACGCACACAACACTTTATTACATATATATATATATATATATATTTGTTTTATTGAAATAATAACAACATAAATTTAATTCAATAGATACCGAAACTATATATATGTTATTATTATAATATCAAACTATAAACAAACATTTTTATTACTATTATTTTTTTTTAATTTTATAAATTAAGTAAATATTTATTGTATTAACCGACTAAGAAAAATTAATATCTTATTTTATATTTTTTCTATACATATGTATTTATGTCCAAACAAATTGAGCTACAAATTTAAACTAAATTAAATTTAAAATATTCATATTATAAAGTTAAAAAAATTATGTATTTTTTAAACTCATATGTTATATGTACATATATATATAAATAAGTATGACTATTTTACTTTACTTCAAAGTGTATATTTGATTACAAATAGCTCATTTTTGTATAGTTGTACATTCGAACTATATATATAAATACCATATATCATAATAATACTATATGCATTCCTATGGTATGATATATATAGATAATATATCTAAATAATTTAATCTTCATTTTTACATTTCATTTAAATATTTTTGAGGTAATAAAAGAATAGAGCAACACAAGCTTTTCATTATCTACTTAATAATTAATTATTGTAAAATTTTCTATTTAGATATTGTAATATGTACATTAAACTTTTTGTGTCGTATTTGTGATAAATTTTCATAAAAATGTTTGCATACACAAATATATGTATATTAAGTTAGATTTGGCAATAGGATTTCCGAAAAAAATTATAATTATCCTATTCCATCCTACATTATTATTAAATGTGGCTATATGATGATAAACTGGAATTATATTAGTGATGCCGGCTTGGATGCTGCTATTTATTCGTTTTATAACACATTGTTTGATTTATTCTTTAAATATGGTCCTTTTAAATCATTTGTTAAACGTAATTGTTGTCAGCCTTGGTATGACAATGAATGTGCGTGACAATCTTTTTGTATTTGCGCCAAAAATTCGCTTGCACTATCTATGTATGTTTTATATACCAGGTTTACCGGCTTATGTCTGCCGTTTTTTTAAGTGAGAGAAAAAAATTTTTTGTGTGAGAAAACCCAAAAAAATTTTTTATTCAAAATATTTTCCATTGCAAGTTACACATTTTGTTCACCTTCAGGCAATTTGTGGATACCACGCCAAAAAAATTGTTCTGCGTTTGATGAAACAAACAAGTTTGAAATTGATGAACCAGTCAGAGACCCAAATTTCAAGTTCTTCAGACGTTTTGAAGTGCTGATCCTTAAGGACGAGGCCTATCGATGAAAACAAATGGTAGTCTGAAGGAGCCAAGTCTGGTAAATAAGCCGCATGCGATAAAACTTCGCAGTTAAGCGCCTCTAACGTTTCCTGGACCGGTATTGCTTTGTGTGATAGTGCATTGTCATGAAGGAAAATTACCTTGTGTTGTCTCTTTTGATATTCTAGTCGTTTTGCATCAAAGTAGGGTTCAAATTGATCATTTGTTGTCGTTAGCAATCAGTATTAACAGTTTCGCCAGCTTTTAGAAGCTCGTGATACACCACACCTTTCTGATCCCACCAAACCCAAAGCATTCTCTTCTTTCCAAAGCGATTTGGCTTTGCAGTCGATGTTGATGGCTGGCCTGGTGAAACCCATAATTTTTTGCGTTTCGGATTCTCAAAATAAATTCAGTTTTCATCACCAGTCACGGTTCGATGCAAAAAAGACTTCCTTTTGTACCCTTGATGGTGCATTTCACAGATGGTTTTGCGATTTTCTTTTTGCCTTTCAGTCAATTCATGTGGCATCCACTTTCCTTCCTTTTGGATCTTTTCCCATTGCTTTCAAGCGATCCGAAACGGTTTGTTGAGCAACTCCTACTTGTTCTGCAAGTTGTTGTTGCGTTTGCGTGTCGTCTTCATCCAATAGAGACTGCAATTCGTTGTCCTTAAACTTTTTCGGCTGTCCCGGGCCCTCTTTGTCTTCCACATCAAAATCATAGCCTTTGAATCGGTGAAACCATTGGCTGCATGCTCTTTCTGATAAACTGTTATCGGCATAAGGTTTTACAAGCAATCTATGTGATTCATTAGCAGTTATCTTCAAACGAAAACAAAAAAGCAATGCTGTCCGCATTTCGCGGTTTACTGACACCAAATTCGACATTTTCAATTATTTGTTTAACATTGTTGTTGCTCGATAAGAGGACTGCTATGAACTAATTTATGGAGAGAAATATCATAGCTTTTAAACAAAAAAAATTCAGCCATTTTGGTTTACTACGTCCGCTTGTGTAGCCATATATGTGTGAGCGGCAAACATTAAACGGTATACCTGGTATATCTGGGGTCGAATTGAATCTAACTAAAAATCCAACTCGATTCTGGAAATATGTTAATAACATAAGGAAGATTAGTAGGTTTCCCTTTCAGATAAGATATGATAACATAATTGGTAGTGACTCGACGTCAATTTGTTGCATCTTTGCCAAATCGTCTTATGATGCTTCTAAATATTCTTCTACTTATTCATCTACTTAAACCTCTAATAATTTCTGTGATTCTAATATTCAATCCTTTGATTATTTGATTGGCATAAATTTCACTATCACACGTGATGATGTGTATACCGAAGTATAATGGAATGTAAAAAAAATATTCGTTCGGCCCGGATGGTATTCCATCATCGATATTAATGGATTGTATTGATTTCTTGGTGGATCCATTGACTATATTATTTAATGAATCCTTGAAACCTGGATAATTTCCAAACTTATGAAAAAAATCGTACATCATATCTGTTTATAAAGAGGGTGGTAAAAATGATGTGACTAATTATAGGCCAATAGCAAGACTTTCTTGTATCCCAAAAATGTTTGAAAGTTTGATTGTGGATGTGCTTGCATTTAGCATTAGGTCTTTCAATAGACCTGAGCAACACGGATTTATGTGGCAGATCCACAACTACGAATTTGTTAAAGTTCGTTACATTTTGCTTTGACAAATTGTGGCTTGTGGCAATCAAATGGATTGTATTTTTACTGACTTCAGTAAAGCTTTTCACAAATTATCGCATGGTTTTTTGCTGGAAAAATTGTTTAAAATTGGTTTCGGAATGAATTTTGTTATCAGACTTGGTTCTTATTTATTTGTTCGTTCTTATTGTGCCGTGTAATTTAATGATACTATGTCTAAATTTTTTGATGTTTCGTCTGGTGTTCCTCATTTAGGCCCCTTGGAGTCATTTAGGCCCCTTGTTATTTAGGCCCCTTGTTATTTGTATTATTTATTAATGCTCTTCTTTTGGTTTTTAAACACTCTGAATGCTTGATATATGCCGACGATGTAAAGATCTATATTGCGACGGTAGATGATTTTAATATGTTTCAGTGTGATATTGAATATATTCATGATATAATACATATATCACATCATTAATATTTTTATTTCTCGACCATTGAATATTGTTATATTATTTTTCTATAATAAATGTAGGTGCCGTACATTATGTGATCTGGAAGGCGAAATCTATGTGTATAAAAAGGAATTTTTCAAAGTCTTGTTTTGTTTTTTGTTATTTTGTTATGCGATTTGATTTCATTTAAGTGATAGTAAACATAATAATCAAATAAAAATGTCTTCACTAGTTTTAGTCTACACTTTTGTAAAATTTTTCGTGTAGAGAATTAAATGCAAATGTACCAAACGAAAATTGCGTTTTATCAGCGTATTAGCCTTTAAACCAAAAATCCGGTAATTTTGCAATCCCTGCTGATGCTGATAAAATTAACATACATTTACAACTTTAATGATTGTATTTAGACAAATTATATGTATAAAAGAATAAACGGAAGTAAAAGAAGAAAACTATATACAGAGAATATTTTATCTCACGGTAATTGTTTTAAAAAAAATAATAATTTATTTATTTATTTATTTGTTAAAGAACATTAAATACTAATGTATAATTACAATATTGTCAATATAGTCACATATTAAGAAGAATATCAATTAATAATTATATAAAAGAAAATCATAAAATGACGTTAAAAAAAAAAGAAAGAATTAATAATTATAACACAGCGATAAAATATAAGGTCGCAATCAAATTAGAAACCTATTATTGATTATTGTTACCATAAAATTTTAATTTAAAACTATTACTTTTAACATTGTTATCCAATAAAATATTACTATAAGAATTATAGGACATAATAAGTAAAGCATCTAGAGGGTTAAAACGACTATAATTGGCATCATGGCAATCAATGTTAAAAAATTCAATTGACCGCAGACATCGAAAATTTAATTTAAAATTAAATTTACCCAATAAAGAAGCAAATATTATTATTTATTAAACCACATATAAATGATAACCCAATATATTGTCTATGTTTTTCAAGCTATTATTGTCTATGTTTTTCGGGCATTTGTGATAACGCCAATCTATGGGAGTAAGGTGGCAACAGAGTTCCATCCGCCCAAGGAAGAGACCTAACAGCAAATCTTAGGAATTCACAATTCTACATGTCGATGCTTAAAAACATAAAATTTCGACTACACCAAAAATAAAACGCACAAAGATCAGCCTGCAATGCCAGAGCATCGTCACAAGTAACTACAGATTTGTAAATTTTTACATCGTCAGCGTATAATATGCACTAAGAATGTTTAATAACATTTGGGAAGTCGTTAATAAAAAGAATAAATAAAATAGGTACCAAATGACTACCCTGTGGAACCCCAGACGTAACAATAAAAGTTTTAGACCGTACATCATTAAACAATACACTACATGAACGATTAGACAAGTATGACCGAATCCACGACACAAAATTATGACCAAACCCCATAGCCAACAATTTTGATAATAAAATTGCGTGAGACATTTTATCGAACGCCTTACAGAAATCGGTAAATACACAACCGACCTGCCCGCCCATATAAAACTTTTCAAAACAAAACGTGGTAAAATCAAGCAGGTTCGTAGAAGTAGACCTCCCACGAATAAACCCATGATGTTCGGGACAAATTACGGGTTTTATATTAAAAGCAAGAACCTTTGTAACAATACACTCAAATATCTTCGGGATAACTGACAATCGTGATAATTTATTAATGATAATAGGCCGATAATTTTCAACATCATTTCGACCCGCCTTCTTATAGAGTTGAATGGGAAAACATCCGATTATCAACGATTTATTATACAGAACTGTAAGTGGCGAAGCAAGAAAGTCAATGCATTTTTTAAGAACAACTAATGGAACACCATCAGGACCATAAGAATATTTGTCACTACATGATATAATGGGCTCATAGACTTCTGAAAAGGATATTGAAAAATTCACTGTAGATAGATAATCAAAAGAAGCTAAACAAAAGAAGATATTTTTATTTTCTATATATAGTATATCATAACATTACATGATGAATTGATTTTCTTGAGAATATTTTTCAAATAAGATTGAAAATCAAATTCTATAATACATAATTTTATTTGATTTTATTTTTCCAGTTCTTATTATATTTTTCTTAAATGATTGAAAAAAATAATAGATTGTATTATTTATAAGGGCATGAATTCCGATTTCTATACTTTTAAAATTCTCAAAATTTATACTATTATCTAAAATGTTTAAAATTATCTATACCTATAGTTTATTAGGTGTTGATGATAGTTTATGATCAAATGCTTATAATATATATAATAAGTAAATATATAACACAATACAATACACAATACATTCACAATAAAAAACCATTTGCTTTAAAATATTACATTTATCATTTAAATATTAAAATTCCTTTCATAAAACAGGATTCAATTTGAATGTTTAAAAAAGTGAAATTATTGATATAGAATTTCTGTTTTTCTTTACTATAACATTCCATCGTATTGTATCGACCGTGAATTCAATCATTTATATTCTCTATATTTAAACTTGAATTATTTTATTTTATTTTTTATCAATTACATTATTTTTTTAATTATAATTTACTTGAAAATAACCATATTGCCATATATACAAATATACTTATAGTATACTGAATTTACTGATACTCTCTATCTGTGATGATGATAGACTAAACAAATCGTACATTTTTATTTCAATATACCTACTTTAAACAATTTGTATTTATTTTATACAATTGAATTTAACTGCCTGTTAATAAAATTATAAAAAAATATAAATTAAAGTGAAAATGTTTGAAATGTATCGGGAATAGGATAAAAATATATAAATTGTATGGTAAATGCACACAACTCTCTAAATATGCGGTAATGTAAAACAATTCCTTTGCTCTCTTCTTATTATTTTTCAGTTCAATATATCTTTCAAGCACCGCACATTTGGTAATCCTATTCCAAACCATTTTTAAGATATTCTCAAATAACCCATTTTTGAATCACAAAAATATGTCTGCCAGGAGGTTTTTCATAGATAATCACTTTAAACCATACGCTTAGAACTTCCAAATGATAATAAATCGTTTGGTAATAAAATTTTACACTGATGCAAGTATCTGAACATAATTGTACATCGTCTGGTTCTTGAACATTACTTTAAAAAAATATTCAAATCAATTTTTTTAATAAAAAAAAAAAGAAATAAAACAAAATTTTAATGCAATTTTCCATTAAAAATCTATATTCTATATTTTTATTTTATCGAGAATAACTTCGAAACTATTAGAGATATCACATTGAATTGTATGCCAAACGAAAGCTAAATAATGTAGCAAGTTTTTAAGCAAGTTGGACGAACATTTTTACAAGGTGTCTTTTCGAGATATGATACCCCAAACCTTTAGAGAACAAAAAATACGATTTATCTTTTACACACATTTCTTTAGATATCTAGAGAACCGGTTGTCCGATCTACATGATTTTTAATGTAATTTATCGGAGATTTAATGCTAATGCTAATAGTGTATCTGCTCGATCTTTCAATTACAATAACCAGTCGTTGAGATAAGTGCTGCGGAGTCGCGGAAAACATGTTAATCTCCAAAACCCGTTTTTTTTTCGCTTAATTCCTCAACGAAGCCGAATGGAACCACATTTTGGAGAATGTTTTCGACTCCACATGAGCCACAGCACCTAAAAACGGCATATTGTTGTCGAGCCCTGGGAAACCCTGTATAATACAATTTTTTTGAATCCGCGGTGTCTTGCCTAAACAAGAACGGCCATGATTCTGAACACTTTGTTTGCAAGTCCAATACAGAATTTTAGATAAAATTGAATATTCGAACATGTCATCCAAGGACATAGGCATAAGTAAAAAAATAAAGTTTTCACAGCACTTTTAAAATCTAATGGGTATTAAAATACCCATATATGCATCCTAGGGTTAATTATTTATTTTTTTTAATTGTTATTTAGTTTACGCAGTCCAAAAAATTATTATATATTATTAAAATCATAAAATATATCTGTATTTATTATTAATTATGCAATGAACCAATGAATAGTAAATTCATTGATTTCATGGATCCTTTTAGGCATATGAATTCTTATAATTTTTGTTGGTAATTTGGATCTAATTCATTCTCCCATACCGTAAAAATAATTTTTTTTTTAATTCATTTATTGTGCTTGTATGGTGGGTATTGTTTTATTTTTTCTTCATTATTGTCTATATGGCAATATTCTATAGTTGGGACGCTTTTTAAGGCATTTGGTTTACTGTGTTTACCATATATACTCTTTTATAAAATAATGTTTGAAATATAATTTTCATAAACCATTTTTTTTTAATTTTGATATCGACTTTATTGTTATAATATTACCAATTCCTGGCTATACTATTCAAAAAGAATAACCGTATACAAACTTTTTGCCATTCTCTCTTTGTCTTTTGAAAAATTAATCTATTTTCAATTTTTCTTCTACAATATAAATCAGAATTTACCTGAGTTTTCAAATCATGATAAAAAAAAATGAAAATTTGTTGTATGAAAAATTGAATTTCATAACCATATATAGTTTTAATGCTCAAAATGTTTTCTATATACAATTTTAAAATATGACTTATATAATTCAAAATAAAATAATCAACAAAACGACGTTTTTGAAATCAATATATTTAATTTTTGAAATTCAATAATCATTGAAATTAAAATTAAAATATATTTAATAAAATTAAAAAAAAAAATTACTTTCCGTTGATTTTTTCCTTGGTGTACCGTGCAGTGGCAGTGGGTAGAATATTCGAATTTAATAAAGTCGTTATAATATAATCAATATATACAATCTGCAATATAAACGTACAAAAAAATTATTCAAAAAACTCTTAAATCTTTTTTTTTTGTTCGTTACTACGGCAGAATCGGTTTAGCGCCCGTAAAACCTAAGAATTCTATTGCCGTGTGCCCATAACGAAATCTGTTGGCGCGAAAGATTTTATGGGAAATGGTGAGAAAGAATGTTGGATGGGTTGAGGTGTGGAAGTGTACGGTAACAGAATGTGAAATGGAATGGGATTGGGAATCAAGGGATATAGAATATTGGAGAGGGAGTGCGGAAAGATTGATAATAAAGGTAGAAGAACGATATATGAATGAGTTGGTCAGTTTATCCGGAGTTAGAATGGGGAAATGGAATGCAAGAATATATGAGAGTGAATCTGATGTTTCATGAGATAAGGGTTATATTGCGTGCTAGGTGAGATGCTATGGGACTGAATGCAAGGGGATGGGGTTCGGAGGAAAATTGGATTTGTAGTTTATGTAATATGTGTGTTCTCGAGAACGTATGGCATTTTGTGGGTGAATGTCCGTTTTGGCGGGGCTGAGAGTGAAGTGGTTGGGCGTGAATGTGTTGTCGAGAGAACGGGTGAAGGAAATGTTGTCTGGAAGGATGGTGAAGGAGAATTATGAGGTGTGTAATTGGAAGTGTGTTGCGGGTGTAATGCTGGAAATGGAAAGATATAGAGATGCGATGGTTAGAGAGTTTAATTTTTAATGAAGGTAATTGTGGGTAGAAATGGGGGGATTATAGGTGTTATTTGTGGGCGTTGGGAAAACTGGACTCGGGGCTACGGTCGAAGGACCATGCTGCTAGGTCGAGTTCATATAGTTTTAATTTTGTTTTTATTTTTTTTTTTTTGTATGTTTCTTTGGGTTTTTATTGTTAAAATATTAATGTAAAATGTAAATGTAAAAAACAAAAAATGAAATTGAAATAAATGAATTAGATTATAAAAAAAAAAAAAAAAAAAAATCAACAAAAGCAAACTTCATCTTTATTTTTTATGGTACATAAATCAAAAATTATATTAAGAAAAATGTATCGCATTTATAAGAAAAAAAAAACTTAAATACAATATCATTTCATTAATTTGCTATATTTAATTATATAATATAATAATAACTTCGTAAAAAATTTAAAAATAAATTCTCAACTTTGGAAATAAAATTGAATAATTATTGATTGATTGAAGTATTATATGTTGTTTAATGTTTTCTAATACCTTATAAACAATATTTTATCATTACAATTATGTAGACTCGATGCCAAAGCAGCAAACTTTTAATTTAAAATATTAACCAATTAAAATAATTTATGTTGGAAATATTCATCAATCAATTCTAAAAGTGGAGCAAATCCATTTTGACCTGAATGAATTTGAGTGTGCGCAGTCAAATTATGTTTTAATGTGAATGCTTTTCCACAAATTTGACATGCAAAAGGTTTTTCATTTGAATGAATGCCAATGTGTCGGGTTAAACAAAAATTTCGTGTGAATGCTTTTCCACAAATTTGACATGCAAAAGGTTTTTCATATGAATGAATGCGAATATGATGCCTTAAACCGCTATTTTGTTTGAATGCTTTACCACAAATTTTACATGTAAAAGGTTTTTCATCTGAATGAATGCGAATATGATGAGTTAAACCCCTATTTTGTTTGAATGCTTTACCACAAATTTTACATGTAAAAGGTTTTTCACCTGAATGAATTATAGTGTGAACTTTCAAGTTGCCTTTAGATTTAAAATATTTTAAACACATTTTACATTGAAGTTCGTCATTATAATTGTTTGGATCACTTTTAGAATTCATTTCGAATATATTTGTTAAAGTCGCAGATGTCAAAAAAAAATTAATATATTCTTATGATTTGAACTCAAATTTTAAGATAGATGAAGGTGATGATTTAAGAGTAAGAGCTAGATAATGTAAGATATATATTACCATTAATGCATACAAATTATGGATTAAAAATTAAAAAAATATAAAGGTCCCCACCACATTAACAAAGTTCAATATAGATTATAATAATGTGTTAATGGACTAGACTTGGGAAATATTTAAATGTTTTAAAACACAAAACACAAATAGATGTTTAACAGATTATAATTAACAAATAAGAAAGTATTAACAAAAATTTATTAAAAAAAAATCAAAATACAAGACAAAACTGAACATATACTTTTTAACTCGTATATGTTTTAATTGCCATAAATTGTTACTTAAAAATTATATAAAATATAGAAATTTAAAGTTGGAAAAACACCAAGTTCAAAGAAATTTAATTGCAAATTATTATATTTTTAATTTTTATAATAAAAAAAAATAGAACAGAATAGACATAAAATTCAGTATTAATTAATATTCTATATATATTAACATTCGATGTTCGATTATAAATTCTTTATATCTAAATTAATATACAATAATTTTTTTTTTTTATATTTGTCTTTTTATCCATCAACATAACACTTCGTTCAATAATGTGTGTGACTAATTAATTGAAACACATTTTTTTGCCAAAATTCGTTTTTATTCATCAAGATAGTCCCCTTTTAGGGAGATACAATCATTCCAACGCTTTTCCAATCTTTCGATACCGCCTTTGTAAAACGATTTTTCTTTGCCTTCAAAATAGGCGTTAGTTTCGGCGATTACTTCATCATTTGAGCCAAATCTCTTACCACGGAGCATCCTTTTGAGGTCTGCGAAGAGCCAGTAGTCGCTGGGGGCTAAATCTGGAGAATACGGTGGATGGGGAAGCAATTCAAAGCCCAATTCGTTCAATTTTGCCATCGTTTTCATTGATTTGTGACACGGTGCATTGTCTTGGTGGAACAACACTTTTTTCTTCGCCATATGAGGCCGTTTCTTTGCGATTTCGACTTTCAAACGCTCCAATAACGCTATATAATAGTCGCTGTTGATGGTCTGCCCCTTCTGGAGATAGTCGATGAATATTATTCCATGCGCATCCCAAAATACAGACGCCATAACCTTGCCAGCCAACTGCTGCGTCTTTGGTCGCTTTGGGCGGCTTTCGCCGGCTGCATGCCACTCAGCAGACTGCCGATTTGACTCTGGAGTGAAATGGTGGATCCATGTTTCATCCATTGTGATGTACCGTCGCAAAAACTCCGACTTATTGCGCGTAAACATGTCCAAACAGCTCTTTGAATCATCGGTTCGTTGTTGTTTTTGCTCCGGTGTGAGCAAACGCGGCACCCATTTGGAACACACCTTTTTCATACCCAAATGTTCGTGTATTATGGTTTGTACACTGCCTGCTGATATCTCCAGAATGTCAGCAATCTCCCTCACTTTCACTTTACGGTTGGACATAATGATTTTCAGTGTTTTTTCAACGTTTTCCGGAATAACAGCGTCATTTGGCCTTCCAGTAGATGGAATGTCATCGGTGTCTGTACGACCACGTTTGAATTCGGCATACCAATAACAAATGCTTCTTTTTGATGGAGCAGAGTCCGAGTAATGTTTTTCAAGCCATTCCTGGCATTGAACAGTATTTTTTTTCATTAAAAAACAATGATAAATCAGCACACGGAATTGCTTTGAATTCATTTTTTTTTAAAACACAAAAATAGCGTCACTTATAGCACTGTAACTTGTAAACAAATGATCTGATTAACATATGATGTTGACAGTAAGCCTAAAAAGGTTGCCAAATGCGAAAAAAAATATTGATTTAGTTCTAGGGACGCCATCTATGTGTCAGTCACACACATTATTGAACGAAGTGTTATCATAACTTTTATTTTACAAAACGGTTTTAGTATAACGCAATCAAATTTTAATTTAAACAATATGTATATATTTAAGTTAATCAAAACAGTATAATAATATATAATTAACAATAGCTTTTACGATTAGTTGTATTCAAAAATATTGCACACAAAACATATAATTAGTATATATAGATTTATTCTAATTAATATCGACACGCATTTAAAGAATAATGTGTTATTATATATTATACAATTCCAACAATAACCGATATAAGATAAGATTGGGTTCAAAGATATTTATGATTTAGCTTTGATATATAATTTATTTAACATATGCGATTTTTTGTTTTTAATTAAGGGAAAACTCGAGATCGAGTATTACATAAACATGAACATATAAAGATATTTTCTTTTGATAGACGGGTTTTTCAATAAAAACTTATATCTATAATTCCTTATACCTTATACAATAATGCAACTATAAATACGTGCGTACATTAACCATTTGAAATTGGTTTTTATTTTGTAGGTGTACCTACACGAATTATTAGGTATATTAGTTACTTATAATACATTGTTTTTCTATATGGGTATATTATTTTGGATTTCTTTACATATCGTAAGCACATTGCTTAATTTTAATTATCCTATAAATTGATTTTTTTTTAAGTTTTCCCTTTCTCAAACTATATATGTATAAGAAAATTTTCCTAAGTATAATGACACATATTTGGATAAAAGCAGAGTTGTAATATCTTGATTACGATTAAATATGTATATATGCAGATATAATCTACATATAATAATATATATGATTGTTGATAAGCGGAATGCGAATAATTATTTACACCATACATTTTCAATTTTTAAAGCAAAATTATATAGTGCAAAAATAAAAACAAAAATTATTTATTTTTATGTTATATATTTTCGGTGTGTGTAAGAAATATTTTTCTTTTTCAGCTTCATTGACTTTCTATATATATATATATATATATATATATTTATACATTTTATGTTATATTATATTGGGACCTTGAATTAATAATGTCGATTTTTTGGCTTGAAAATGGCATTTATTTGTATAACAAAATGATTGAGTGCATTAACCAATATATTGCCCATCGTTAGCTATGACCGCCTCCCATCTTTTAGGAAGTTTGTTGATTAGTCGTTTGAAGAGCTCCTCATCTTTTGTCCCAATCCATTCATCAACAATTCATCGACATCGACATCTGTCAGGCTGACCTGCATTGATCTGAACAAATGGTAATCAGAAGGAGCAAGGTCTGGAGAGTACGGGGGGTGATCAAGGTGATCCCAACCGAGCCTCTTTATTTTTTCCTTAACGATGTTTGCACGATGTGGTCTGGCATTGTCATCGTGCATTAAAACTTTGTGGTGTTTTCGAGCTATCAATGGTCGTTTTTCGTTCAATTTCTTTGCCAATTCGTCCCAGTTGTCGTCGGTAGCGATCAGATGTAACCGTTTCATTCGGTTTTAACAGCTCATAATACACGACACCCTTCTGATCCCACCAAATGCACAGCATAAACTTCTGGCAATGAATATCGGTGAGAGGCAAGATGTTTATGGCATGCATCGTTTCGTGCTTTGAGTTGATTTTCATTCAATTGATGTGGGACCCATTTTCCTAGCTTTCTGATATTTCCCATTGAATGCAAACGTCTAGAAATGGTAGAGGCATCTACATTCAACTCTAATGCAAGCTCTTGTTGCGTTTGACACGAATTTTCATCCAACAATGCCTACAATTCTTCGTCTTCAATATTTTTTGGCTGACCTGGCCGTTCTTTGTCTTCCAAATCAAAATCACCATTTCGGAAGCGTGCAAACCATCGTTCACAAGTTGCTTGATCTGGAGCATGTCCACCATAAGCTTCAACCAACAAACAAACAAACAATAACTTTCAGCAGCCGTTTTCTTCAAATTAAAGAAAGTTATTAAACTTTCCCGCAAAACAACTTTTTCAGGCACGTTTCGAAGACATATTCGACATTTCAGACATATTCGAAGCAACAAAAACTTTGTTGTTTACACTTCAACGAAATGACATATACTGAAATTTATAGAGTAATGACAGACAAAAAACAAGAATATGGCCGCGGTGTGCTCCCATACACACAACGCTAGTTACGCCATCTGTGATCTAAATCGACATTATTAAGGCGAGGTCCCAATATATATAAATATATATATAGTAATGTATTTTATAAGACAAATATATACCATATGCATATATAGTTAAGATAATATAATGTGATAAAAATGATAATTGTATTTGATAATGTAAATAACTTTGGTGCGATATAGTTATATATACATATATAATATAATATAAAATAATAATAATAATAATAATAAACAATTTAGAGTAAAAATATCCCTATTTATCCACAATTATCCATATTACCATCAAACGTGTGTATGTATATTTTGAAAAAAAAATTTTTTAGATAAAAAATACCAACACACATTTTCCATATCTCAAAAATTTATATCGCAAAACAAAATAAAAAATTGCACATGCTTTTGTAAAGAATTACGTGTAAAATAAAATTTATAAATATTATACAATTTATATTATAGTAATTATAATAATAATAATAATAATATAAATTTTTGTTTTACAAATATTATATAATTAATATTTATTATTTTATTTTTGTGTTAAATTATCTTAAATTAAAATTCCTCAGTGATCTGAATTATATATATATAGGTTTTACAGTCCAAATTCAACCGTTTACAAATCAAATTAAATTTTTTATAAATCAAATTAAACTTTTTACAAATCAAATTCAACCAATTGTATAATTAGTTTTGGAATATTTTTTTATACATATTTTAATTTATTATCATTTATTTTGTTTAAAAAAAAATCGGTTTTACTAAATTTTAAATCAATATTATGAAATAAAAAAAATACAAAAAATGAATTAATTATAGTACAAAAAATAGATTTTTTGAACAAAATTTTCCGGAAAATCCAATTTTCCAAATTAAATTTTTTTTTTAATTATTCTTTAAGTTTTTCTTTAAATATTAACAACTATAATATATTAATTTTTTCTAAAGATAAAGTCGATTTTCTAATAAATGGTTTTTCTCATTTTTGCTATACTGTTGGATAAATCCCTTATTATTAATCAATTTCCTAATTTGTCTCTATAAAAAATATTAATTAATGGATTTTTCAAATGAAAAAATGAAAATAAAAATTAAAAAATTCGTAATGTGGAAAAATGAATCTTCCCGGAAAATGTTGTTAATGAAACAACACTCTATTTAATTCATTGGCGATCATATCAAAATCAAAATATCATATCGATGGGATCATCAGGACACATTATTTAATGCTCCATCATTGAATATATATATATTTTTGAATATTATATATAGTAAATCGTATAAATAGACCGTGGAATAACGTCAACCAAATTATTCTTTCCTGGTTTCGACATTAGATTATTTGAACAAAATTTCGATTCAGAAAACAATTTTTCTATCGGATTTAGCATTAGACAATATGGCGATAAAAATTTGGTAAGTAATACTCAAAATGTCACTACATTAAATCCTTTCCACTTGATATTTCGTGTTTTTCATTGTAATTGACAAGGTTTCATTTTAATCGGTTGTTAATGGACTGGCTTAAAACTACCCTTTCAGTTTAAGATACTCGTTTGTATGTTGTAAACATTTTGTTTGTTTAAAATATTTTTTGTATTTTTTTTTATTTCGTAGTATTGATTAAAATTCAGTAAAATTTAATACAAAATAATTTAAAATATGTATTAAAAATATTGTAAAACTATTTTTTACAATTGGTTGAATTTGATTTGTAAAAGGTTGTATTTGAACTGTAAAACCTATATATGCGACCATTTAAACGGTTTTTGTACATATACTATATATATATTATATATAGTTAACCAGTACGAGCTGGTATGCATATACACAAATATGCAAATATGCAAATATATAGATATCAATTTTCGTGTTGAGAATTTAATACATATACTTAACCCTCCGTTATATAACTCTGTGGTGTAAATGTTAAAAATGCCAACCTAAAATTCTAACGGAATTTTGAGGTCGTGGGTTCGAATCCTACTGAATGCATAAAATATGTTTTGTGTTTTCGGTTATTTTTCGAATCTGAATTTTAACGCAGAGTTGTATATTCCGCTTGCGGTTGGTCGTACGGCTAATTACCGACACCGTAAAAGGCACAAATTAAGTAACTAACAACAGAAGGCTGTTGTTGGACGCTAAAACCAGATTGTTGGTTGTATAGCGAAAAATTAATTTTTTATTTTAACCCTCCGTTTGGCACATATTTTAAAACCGGCGGTTTGACACATGGGGTCTGGCCAGACCCCTAGGTATTTCCATACAAGTATATGAGAGTTGTGTATCCAAACATTTTTACCAAACACGTCCATCGATTTTTACTTTGTTTTAATTTCAGGTGCTTTGTCATATGTTTAACTACTTATCAAATGCATAAATCAAAAAAATATGAAAGCAAGGAAAGTACATTTTTTTTCTGTTTTTATTTCAACAAACAACAGAAATTATTATAAAACATAATTAAATAATACATGATTCAAAAAAATAAAATACACAATTCAGGAATAAATAATACCAGATAATACTAATCAACTTATTGTGACGTTCACGTAAAGCAAATATAATTTATGTTGTAATGTTGATGGCATACAGCTTCTGAAGATTTGACGCAAAAGTAACGGGTTTTACGGCGTAACTTCTAACATCATTGAAAACAGCGCATGTATGTGTGCATGTCTTTTTGGAATACTCAATTTTGGAAATATTCATGAAACATGAAATGTATATGAAACAATATAACACCATATAGCTTTTTCGATCATAAATAGAATCACCAAATTTCATTGGTATATATCTAGGTATACAAAACATGCTCAAACAAAAATTGCAAGTAAAACTTACATTAAATTTTCAGATACGTGTATATGAGAAAACAAAAGACAGGTCTAAATTGAATGAAACCAAAAGAAACTTAGAAAAAATGTTGTAATATTTTGCGGTTACATGATATTTCATATTTCAACATTGAATGTTGAACATTTGTATATGACATATATATGGTTATAGCCAGACCACATGTGTCAAACCGAAGTATGATAAAATTATTGTTGTTGTAATAATTATGTTTGAAACGTATACGTCCAATATTTTGAGGGTACATTATAGGCGATCAAATGTTAGGAAAAGTTAAAGAGTTTTAAGTTGCTGACTATAAATACTATATAAAAACGATTTAAAGTATAAAAGGTCTGGCGGGATCCATGCGCCAAACGGAGGGTTAAGTTGTTGGTACCCCAGACGGAATTATTATGTAATATTTTATACCTTGAAATTATTAGAATTGATATGCGCATAAATGCATATAATATCTTTATATTGAGAATAAAATCTTATTTTATATATTCATATATTAAAAGAATAAGTTGAAGATTTTATGAA
This sequence comes from Dilophus febrilis, assembly GCA_958336335.1. NCBI lineage: Eukaryota > Metazoa > Arthropoda > Insecta > Diptera > Bibionidae > Dilophus > Dilophus febrilis. The sequence continues at coordinate 37,551,238 of OY284469.1, forward strand.
AAATTAATATTTTTTTTAAGATAATTGTATACATAAATGCCACTTTAAACAATAATAATAATAAAGTTAACATCATTAGGAAATAGGGAAATTTATGGTTTTATGGTTTTATGAAAATGCACTCTGTGGTGTAAATGATAAAAATGCCAACCAAAAATTCTAACAAAATTTTGGGGTCGTGGGTTCGAATCCTACTGAATACATAAAATATGTTTTGTGTTTTCGGTTATATTTCGAATCTGAATTTTAACAGAGTTGCATTTTCCCCATGCGGTTGGTCGTACGGCTAAGTACCGACACCGTAAAAACCACAAATTAAGAAACTAACAACAGAAGGCTGTTGTTGGACGCAAAAACCAAATTGTTGGTTGTAATGCGAAAAATTAATTAATAATTAATGGTTTTATGATACCAAAAATTAGACAAAAATAATGCGAAAAATTTATTATAAATAGGTTTTGCCTAATTTTGTTATAAATGTGTGAGTGTGTTCTAATACAGTGTGTCCCAGTACAACCCAACAAAGCCGAATACCACGTGTTCCTGGGACTATTTTCAGCAGAAAATCGTTCCAGAAGGGTGGAGTCTAACTTCAAGCTCTACCGAGAACAGTGTGTTAAAAAAATTGTGTATTCATTAACCTATTAATTGTTTCGACCTCCAATTGGAAAATGGGTATTTAAATTGCGTCGCAAAATTGTCACAATACTTATTAATCACGACGAATATACCGGTCATAACACATTTTCCAAGACCAGAACACTCGTCAAAAACAGTTAACAGTATCATTCGTTCACCTTTATCAATTTATAATTTCCATCCAAACAAACCGATGCTTTATTTATAGGTAAAGGAATTACTTTTAATGTTGGCTTAGAATACAATTTTCGCTATCTACTTGTCATTTAGAGAGATTGCGATGCTCAAAGGGAAAATTATCATATTTTTAAATCAATTCAAATCAGAAAAACTGATTTTTATCACGATAAAATTTCGAAATTATGATTTTTTTTCCCTTTGAGCATCAAATAACTCCAAAACGGCAGGTAGATAGAGCACTATATTTATGGGCGTGAGGAAAATGTATCCTTATATGCTTCAAATCGACAAGCATTTCGTATAGTTGCATAACAACAAATTAACTATAAATTAAAAAAAAAGGAATTTTTTAATTTCGTAACTAAATTTTGGTTTTGTTTTCATCATTTGATAATTAATTCTACGTTTTATTTTAATTATAGTAGATAATTTTAAAATCGCTATTTTGTTCAAAAGATATATATTTATTACTTCAAATTCAATTTCTTATATATTAATTAACATATATTTTATGTATTAAATTTAATTTAATGACACGATATCAGTCCACGGTATATTTAATCAGTAATAAAAGATTTTAATTTTGGATTCCTAAAAGCCCCTCTATACTAAATTTCAGCACCGGCCATTAGTGGTTAATCTTCTCTGCGGAAACCCGAATTGGTCGGAAAACAGACCGTTGGACGATGTTGAATATGAATTCACCTTAAATTAAGGGCTATTAGCCCAACATACATGATTTATGAGCGTCGTCAAAATACATATCGTATTATTGACTGTTTCTATTTTTTTTTCAATGAATTCAGATAATAAAAACGATTAGTATTTGAAATGTATTTGAATTCTTGATACTACTCCCTCCCTACCTCCCTCCCTCCCTGGAACTCCTTATAAAGGTAAGAGAAATTCGATGTCTATAAGAAATTTAAAGCTCAAGGATGAATTTAAATTATGGCAAACTCTTAATTAAGTTGTATGAAAAAATTACTCTCATATATCGTTATACGATGTTTTAAATTTGCGCATTGTTTCTTTTTCTTTTTCTGAAACCCATATCACCGATCACATCACGAACATTCTCACCAATAAGCCAATAAGTGTATCATTACCTTGACAATTATTTTTGAATTTACCACATAGAGTTGATTGAATTTAAATGGTAAATAGATTAATTTAAATATGGAATTAAAATGATTTAATTTAAAGACAAAAACTACATTCTTTTTCAAACTTTCAAAATCCATCACTGTCCATCATAGCTATAGATAACCTCTGCGTTGCTCTATAAATTCCAAATATATAGTATAATATTTTATTTTATATATATGATAGTGGCGTATCCTGGTAATGTCCTAGTTGTCATATGACAACTTGATTTTTGCGAAAAAATCATATAAAAATTCAATATTTTAAGTATATTTTAATAATCATTACGAAGGACATAATAGAATTACAATAATGCAAGACAATTTAAAGAAAAGTATTGATTATAGTTAAATATGTTAGATAATGGATATTTCTATAGTGTAATATATTATCAATTTAAAACGAACGAATGTCCATGTTTTGTGAGTAAATTTTTTGTTTGTGGAAAATCCAAGGTGTTTTTACCTAACAACTAAAAATGATTACATTTTATATTTCTAAGACCTAAGACCATCTAAATGTATATTTTATGCTATAAAATATCGAATGTTCATTTTAATTTCTTCTGATTATGATTTGGTAAAACCCCATAAATATTAAATGAATTATTTAATTTTTACAATGCTGTGATTATTTACCTAATGTAATGAATGATATTCGAATGTACGCCAAAATAGGTAAAAATAAATTTAACACTTTATTACCTGATATTTGTATATATATTGAAAGACAATTATGGTAAAGTTATGAGTTTCTCAACTAAATTGGCTAAATCTTAACATATATAATTTTTAAATATTGAAAATAATTTAAATCATTTGTAATACAAATACATAAAAGTGTTTAATATTGAATTGGTTGGGATAACTTTAAAATTGAAATAATTTAAATAAATTTGTATATTATTAAAAATGATGTGGTCACATTTATGTACATTATGTAACAATCCAGTTAACAACGATTTAATTAAGTGCGCATTATGCACAGCATTATATCATTCGCATTGTGCACCCACGGCGGAACCAAATTTCATATCGATGGCATTACGTTCAAATGGTAATTTAAAATGGTTTTGCAGCAATTGTAAATCAATGGAAAATTGTATGGCCGATTTTGGAGAATTAATCAACGATATGAACGGTAATCTCAAAGATATCAATGTAAGATTGTCAACGGTAGAGAAAGAAAATGAAAAATCAGTCCTTGGTGATGATAATGATGTGAGTGGCGGTGTTAAAACGGCGAATAAACTAACGTTCAGTGAAGTTTTAAAAAAAGCAAACAGTGAAGAAGCAATTCGATTGGAACAATCTGCTAAACAATCAACACAACAATATGAACAACCAAAACGCATAAATTCATCTATACCAAATTATGAAATACCAAACATTTCCGTTGCCGGGACTGGAGTATTTCGACCGGGAACCAGCCGCTTACGTGCCGCACCAAAACTTGAATGGTTTCACTTAAAAGGAGTGCATGCCCATTGTATTACTGAAGATGTTTCTGGACATATCAATAAGGTATTACAAATAAAAGAAGAGGATATATTTTGTAGAAAATATATAGTTAAACCAATACCAAACAGAATGTATAAGTTATATTTTAGTACATTTAAAATTGGTGTTCCAACGGAATATGCTGAAAAAATTATGCATCCGAATGTTTGGCCTGAAGGTATTATAATAAGTAAATTTATACGATATGGTGAACATCTTCATAAGAATCAAATTTCGATTCTATAATTAATAATTCTATAATTCATCATTACTTATTTTTTAAATAAAATATTGAATGTATGAATGTAATTATAATATAATAATAATATATAAATGTTTTATAGTATATTTATAATAATATTAATAGTTTTAATATTTATAGTATAATTTTATTAATATATGAACTGTTTTTTTATATTTACAATAAAATATATATGAAAAAAATTTCTTTAAGCTTAAAATATATGGGCTTTTGATTTATTTATATGGTGTGTTTAGAAGAATGTTGTCAATATTTTTTTTTAGCAACCTTCCATACATATGATAAACTAACATTTTCATATAGCGCCCATGCTGTAATGTAGATACAATACAAAAACAAATGAGGTAAAGTATGAGAAATTAGTAGTGTGTGTAAAAGAAGAAAATATATAATAAAATAATTCTCATTTAAAATTAACAAAGTATTTTTGCAATACGAGCATTTATTTTTATTTATTCATGTTGCTAATTTAGTTTTTGAACAACTTGGATTAATATTGCATTTTAATGATATTTAGTGCAAATTAAATATAATAATTTATTTGTGAATCCAGTTGAGCATCCAGTTGAGCATTTCTAAATTGAAATTCCAAAAGAAATTTAGTTGACTTTTTGAAAAAATTAAAAACACATAAATTATTTTAGTTTAACGAATTATTGTTCATTTCAAAAATTTTGACAACCATAATTTTTGGCTACGCGGCGCCGCTGATATATGATATATATGAATTTTGATATAATGACGAACTAAGAAAAACTAAAAAAAAAAAAAATGAGAAAAATTAAATATAATAAATTATATTTTTGCAAAGGTGTTTATAGAATTTGCTATTTTTCTTATCATAATCGCAAACAGAAAACAAATTGTTTTTGGAATTCTTTCATATATATTAGATATGTAGATAGATGTAGGTAGTAGAGTATGATAGTAGAATATGTAAAAATGGATTATTTATGTGATGTGATGAATTTTGTTTTACGTTCGCTATGCAATTCAAAAATGAAAAGACATTGACGCGATGCTGATAAGATATATTCATACATATATATATAATTGCAAAATAAAATAGTCGTTTTTTATCGTATAAAGTAGTTATCCATATATGAAAAAAATAGACAGAAAAATAGAAAGTTATTTATTATATTTTGAATTCTTTAAAAATGTTTACAATTTAAAAATAAAAAACATATATAGATTAGTAGATAAATTGTAAATATATTCTTTTACATTGTTTACATTGTTTACAATTTACATACATTATATATTATTGTGTTATATGTTCTATTCAAATGCATGACAAACTATACTTTTTCGGTATTTGATTTCAATTATTATTATTTTTGAAATACTTGTCTTTTTTATAGTTTTTTCACTCTTCTAATAGGAAATTAAAATGAAATAAAAATAGAAATAAGTATATTATTATTAAAACAGATCTGGAAATTCATTTTTCCCAAGAACATCAAAATTATGGAATAGTCTCCCTGAACTAGTGTTCCCCCTTCTTATGACTACCATTCATTTAAATTTAACATTTCATCCTATTAAAAAGACTCATCCACCTAAAGTGTAACTTGGACAATGGTTTGAAAACATATGAGTTATTTTTTCTTACTACTGTTTAGTTTAAGTTTTTTTTCTCTCATATGTTTGCTTTTATTTTCAAAATTTCAAAAAATTTTAATCCACATATAATTAAAAAGTTTAAACACCCAAAATCACTTAAATGTATTCAATGCATCTAAAAGGTTCATCACCTCATTAAGTGATTTTGTTACAGGCTCACTGCAATAGAATTCTTAGGTTTTACGGGCGCTAAACCGATTGTGCCGTAGTAACTGTAATGTCCTTTTAATTCACTTTTATTGAATTTATTTATTATCATTAAATATATTTATCAAACTTATTAATATTTGCATGTGTTCTGGTTGCTGGTTGCTGGTTGCTTATCGACTGACTATTCTCTTTTTGTGACAATACTGTCATAATTGTCGATGTTGATTTGTCGGTGTTGCCATATTTGAATATTACATCCCCCCCTTACTTATTTATTTAGATGTTTTATTTATTGGGTGGCCCGTACATAATCTGCTAAGCGTGCTGGCGGTCGGGTGGTTCTTCGTGGTCGGTGGTATACCGCCATATCTATGTTATCATTTGTTGTCATGTTATTTCCGATGTTTATTGCTGCTCCAATGATTGGGATGTTTGTATTTCTATTTCTTATCCATTCGTCGTTTATGAATTCTTCGTGGTTTGTTTGGTGATTGTGTTGTTGTGTTTGGTTACGTTGTCCTGTGTATTCTTTGACCAATTTAAAGAATGATGAATTCCTTATGATTGTTTTGTTACCTCTTGTTGCTGATATTTGAGTTCCGTTGATTTTTGTTATGTAATACGGTTGAGGATCATATGGTGGTGTTAGTTTATTTATTTTCTTTTGCCTGCAATATACTTTATTCCCCACCTTGAACTTGTGATATTTTGTTTTCCGTTTTATATCTGCATATTGTTTCTGTTTTTCTCTGCTTGATTGATTACGGCCGTGGTTGTTGTTTGTTGGATGTGGAATTATTACTTGTGGCAGGATGTTGTGCATTTCTCGATTGAACATGAGTTTGAACGGCGTTTGCCCCGTGGATGTATGTGGAGTTGACCTGTAATTCATTAGGAATATATCTAATTGTCCCATACAGTCATTTCCCTCCACCAGTGAACACATTAAGGATTTCTTTAGTGTCCTCATGCTTCTTTCTGCCTGTCCGTTTGCCTGTGGCCATAACGGCGTAATGTTCTTGTGCCTAAATCCACATTGTTTTGCGAATTCTGCAAATCCTTGGCCGTTAAACGGTGGACCGTTGTCAGTCTTCACTGATCTCGGTATGCCAAATTCTGTAAAGATCTTCCATAGTTTTGGTGTAATTGCCGCCATGCTAGTTGAACCAACCATTTCCACGAATATGTACTTGGTATATTCATCTACCATTACCAATAAGTATTTTCCATTTGGCAATGGTCCCATAAAATCTAATGAAATTAGTTCGAACGGCTCCCTTGCTAGGCTTGTTAGTTGTATTGGATTTGTTATGTGTTGATCGGTCGTTATTTGGCATGTTGGACATCCGCCCACAATTTCGTTTACCATTTTGTCCATGCCTGGAAACCATACCTTTGAGCGTAATAGCTGTTTTGTTTTGACTATACCCTGATGCCCGGTGTGTGCTAGTTCTATTGCTCTTTGTTGTAATTTGTTAGGCAGTACCAGTTTTGTGCCCCTTAATATGATACCGTCTTGTGTTAATAGTTCATTTCTTACCTTTTTAAATGGGATAACGTGATTGTTGTTCCACGCCATCTCATTTTCTTGTATGATTGCAAGTTTTACCTTCTTTAATGTTTCATCGTTTTCTGTTTCGTTTTTAACTTGTTCATAGTTCATCGCACACGGTATGTTGTTCATTATCATAAAGTTTACGTATCGTTCTACCTTATCACCTGTTGAATCGGTGTCGGGTATGGGATTCCTTGAAAAGTAGTCCGCCGGGTTTGTGGACCCCTTTTGGTGGATTACTTCATAGTTGTATTGTTGGATTTTTAACATTAACCGTTCGATTCTTGCAGTTGTTGATAGTGTTGTGTTACGCAACATACTAACCAGTGGTTGGTGATCTGTTTGCAGCGTGAATGTTGTGCCATACAAATAGATGTGGAAATGTTGGAGTGCCCAACTTACACCCAACATTTCTCGTTCTATTTGACTATATCGTTGTTCTACGGCTGTTAAACTTCTACTGGCATATGCGACTACTTCGATTTGTTTTTCCCGTTCCTGGGATATTATTGCCCCAAGGCCATATGGGCTTGCATCTACGTATATGTGTGTTTTCTTGTTTATATCAAAATACGATAACTTGTTTGTGTTGTATAATTGTTCTTTAAAATGTTCCAATAGTTGTTGATGTTCCGATGTCCAATAAAATTCTGCTTCTTTTTTGATTAGTTCCCTGAATGGTCCCGTATCTGTTGCCATGTTTGGTAAAAATTTTGCTACGTAGTTTAATATTCCCAGGATGCTTCGCATCTCCGATTGGTTTTTGGTGCTTTCATGGTTGCGAATGCCTCCACTCTTTTTGGGTCGGGACGAATACCATCGCTGGAGAATATATATCCGAAGAAATTCAAACTTTGTTGGTTGAATTTACATTTGTTTTTGTTGATTGTTAGGTTTTGTTCGTGTAGCCTTTTTAATACCGCCATTAGATTGTTATCATGTTCTGTTTTTGTGTTCCCGTATACCATTATGTCATCGCTGACATTGATTACACCCCGTAATCCCACAAGGACCTGTCGTATTGTATCCTGAAAGACTTCCGCTGCCGAATTTACGCCAAAGTTTAACCTCTTATATCTGTATAATCCACAATGAGTTGAGAATGTTGTTGTACCCCTGGATTCTTTATCCAAAGTTAGTTGATGATAACCCTCTGTTAGGTCGATTTTGCTGAATACTTTTGCTCCGTTTAATTCGATAATAATATCTTCAATTGTTGGTGTTACGTGCCGAATACGTTTAATTGCCTTGTTAGCCGTTCGCATGTCCACACACATTCTTATCTCTGTTGAATTTGGTTTTGGTACGATGACAATTGGTGAAACCCAAGGAGTTGGACCATCCGTTGCTTTTTCAATGATGTCCTGGTTTTCCAATCTCCTTAGTTCGCTTTCCAACTTTTTTCTTAAGTGGAATGGAATTCTCCGGTGTTTTTGAGCTACCGGCCTAACGTTTTTGTCTATATATAAGTGGATTTCTTGTTCTTTTAGTTTTCCAGTTCCGTTAAAGATATTTGGGAATTTTGTTTCTATTTCTTGAAGATTGGTGTCTGACATGACATGCTGTTGATATATTACTCTTATTAAGTTTAGTTCGAGTGAAGTCTTGTATCCTACTATTGGTTCGGCGTTGTTTTGGATCACGAAAATTTCCGCATTGATGATTGATTGTTTATGTTGAATGGTGCCATTAAATTTCCCATGATTGGTAATTCGTTGTTGGAATTATATGCGAATATACGTTCATTGTGTTTGATTAGATTTGGTTTGATGTTTAATTGTTGAAGCATATCGTTTCCGATGATGTTGACTGACGATCCCGTGTCTATTATGAATTTTATTGGTGTTTTGTTTAATATCAGCGTTCTGCTTGGTAAACCATTTATCTTGTTTGGGTTTATACTGAAGACACTGTTTGTTGAGTCAGATGGTGAGTTTTGTTCATACTTCACGCATCTTGTTGTGTTCTCTTCCTGTTGATTGTTTATTCTATTCACGTTGTTGTGATTGTTAAAATTTTTTTGTACGTGTTTGTTATTACTGTTATGATAATTCAAAGAATGTTGACTGGGTTTTTTCGTGTTTTCGAAAAATGGCTTTCTGGGTGTGTTATAATTTTGTTTGTGGAAATACTTGCTGGGATTTCCGTTTACACTGTTTGATTTTTGAGCCGACAAACATAACCTAGCAAAATGGTCTTTTTTCCCACATTTGTTGCATTCTATGTTGAATGCTGGACACGTTTCTCTACCTCCTTGATGCCACTCATGACCGCAGTTTTTGCATGTTCTGGCATTATTTTTGATGAAGTTACTATGTTTGCTTATGTTGATTTTGTTGCAGCTTTGTTCCTGCTCTTCTATTATCCCTGTTTGATAACTTGTTGTTTCCAGTGCCTTTGCTGTTGTTAAGATTTCTTGCAATGTTGGATTTTCGCGCAGTGCATATCTGCGTAGTGCGCCCGATGTTGTTGTTAAAATTATTTGAGATTTGATCTCCTTGTCACGGTCTTGGAATTCGCAGTTTTCACTTAATTTTAACAGTTTTGTATAATATTGTGAAATTGTTTCACTGGTTTCCTGTTTGGATTTTCTAAAATTAAATACCTCGAATTCCGCATTGGTGCGTGCCGCGAAATGTTGATTTAGTTTTGCCTTTGTTATTTCGTATGCAGATTGTTGCTGCTGTTGTTGTGGTAATGATGATGATGTTGATGATGAAGATAATGCCGATGATGTAGATGCGGATGCTGTTGATGCTGGACCCGGTATTTGTTGTATATCTGGTAGTGTTGTATATATGTCATAGCATTGTTCGCCCATATAATGTAGTAGCATTGCTTTTTTTCGGTTTTCGTCCGCGATTGCAGATGCATCCATAAATATCTCGAAACGTTCGAGCCATCTCTTCCATCTGATTCCCACGTTTTGTGGATCCCCACTTATCTCAAATGCTGCGATTGTGTTTATGTCCTTAAACATCCTCGTCGCCAATGTAATGTCCTTTTAATTCACTTTTATTGAATTTATTTATTATCATTAAATATATTTATCAAACTTATTAATATTTGCATGTGTTCTGGTTGCTGGTTGCTTATCGACTGACTATTCTCTTTTTGTGACAATACTGTCATAATTGTCGATGTTGATTTGTCGGTGTTGCCATATTTGAATATTACAGTAACGAACAAAAAAAAATAAATTGGAATTTTCTTCCTAATAGGACATTTTCTAATAGGAAATTTCTTTATAATTTTCAAATAGGAAATTTTCTTTATAATATTCAAATCAGGAATTTTTGAATCATTAATTGTCTAATAGGAAATTTTCTTTATAATTTTCTAATAGGGAATTTTCTAATCAAGCAATTTTTTGTATAACTTTCGAATCAGGTATTTTCCGTATACTTTGCTAATCCGGAATTTCCTTTATAATTTTCAAATTTGTATAATTTTCTAATAGGAAATTTCTTTATACTTTTCTAATAAGAAATTTTCTGTCTAATGTCTTGAGAAAATTTTCGATATAATTTTCTAATTCCCAATTTTTTGTATGATTTCCTAAAGGTAATCAATTTTATAATAAGAAGTTTCCTTTTATATTTTTGTTTTAAAAGAGAATGTTCCGTTTAATTTTCAAATGAATAGAAGATTTCCCTGTATATATGAAATCTTTAATAATTTGAAATCACTTGGAAGCCCAATGATTTTAAATAATATAAAAGTTTATAAGGTCAATGAATATCCATGCATTAATATCTATCTATTTGTGTGAATTGTATTTTGAATGAATGCGATATAATTTCGAAAATCAAATTAATGTATTTTGTGTTGATTTCAATTATTTTATAATAAAAAGTTGATAGTTTCCCATTGGTTTTCTATGACAAAACATATTAATATCACAAGCAACCACATTTTTAGTGTAACATTTAAAAACGGTTATATGACGGTAATTTTGAGGTTGGTAACTTTCATACAAAAATTTTGAATAACCGCCAAAACGGACGTTAACACAATGGTTTTGCCGAGTTTTTTTTAATACCTAAGCAAATACGTGGTAATTATTATTACGTTACAATCGCATATACCGAAGTAACATTTTGTTACCTATAATTAAACAGCATGCATGGGGTATCTACACCGTAACTATATAACGTCTTCACATAACAGTTCACATAGCGGTAGTAAATTACCTGGAATTTGACTGTCGTATTATTACTGAGTATTTTCTACGGCGAACAATATAGTATTATTTTATAAAGTGTATTGTCTACACGTGAAATGGATAAGGTATTTATAAGATTATTTACATAAATATAGAATTTATTTTTAATGAATTATCTGTGTGTAACTTTCAAAATAGCTTATCTATTGAATCTTGCTGATAAGCTTTATGATGATATAATACTATATTGCTCCAGGGAGAAAATACAATCATAACACAACAGTCAAATCCCAGTCAATGCGAATAAGTGTATGATTTAGTTTAAGAATTCGAATATAGATTAGATTCGGGTAGTGCCAAAGATACAACTATTATAATACTCTACGCATGTGAAACTGAATTCATTATTAAATATATTAGTTTTTACTTTATTGAAAGATGAACAAATTTGTATATATTTTGTTGTCTAAAAAGTATTGATAATTTTTTTTACAAAATTCAAACGATTTTTTTATATATTTCAAATGAACTTTATTAAACCAAATATGCGCTGTTTTGATCCGTTAACCCTTTGCCATTTTTCTGGTACAGACATTATCCCATCACTGCGAACTTCTGTGTTTTCTGGGCAAAAAACTGATCCAAGTGCATTTTGCAGTCCTCTGCGGAATTTAATTTTAAACCATTAAGGGAGTTCTGCAGAGACGGGAACAAATGATAATCTGAAGGGCAAGGTCCGGGCTATATGGTGGATGCATTAAAACTTCCCAGCCAAACTCTCTCAGTTTCTGCCGAGTCATCAAATATGTGTGTGGTCTGGCGTTGTCATGATGAAACACAACACCCTTTCGATTGATTAATTCTGGACATTTTTTTTTAATCTTGTGCTTCAATCTTGTTAATTGTTGACAATAGAGATCGGAATCAATGGTTTGACCGGGTGCTAGTAATTCATAATGAACGATTCCTTTCCAATCCCACCAAACAGACAGCATTACCTTTCTTGGTGTTAATCCAGGTTTTGCTACTGTTTTAGGAGCTTCACCCTTCTTGGACCACGATCTTTTTCGTACATTATTATCGTATGTGATCCAATTTTCATCACCTGTAATCATTCGCTTTAAAAATGACTGGATTTCGTTCCTTTTAAACAGCGTTTCGCAAATGGAAATTCGGTTCATTTAATTGCTTTGTGTTAATTCATGTGGTACCCAAGCATCGAGCTTTTTCTTGTATCCAGCCTTTGTCAAATGGTTTAAAACTGTTTGGTGATGGATGTTTAGTTCTTTAGCGATATCATAACTGCTTACGTGTCGATTTTCTTCAATTTTTGATATGATTTCATCAACTTTTTCAGTGATTGGTCGACCAGAACGAGGTGCATCTTTGACATCAAAATTACCGGAACGAAATCGAGCAAACCATCTATAGGCTGTTAATTTTGATAAAGTTCCTTCACCGTAAACTGCACAAATTTGTTAATGTGCCTGCGTTGCATTTTCACGTTTTTCATAATAAAATTGTAAAATGTATCGAATTTTTTCACTAATTTCGCTCATCTTTAATGCACTACAACTTTTAAATGACTAATCAAATTTAATTTTTTTTTTTTTTTTTATCTACGAAATGTCATCTTTCGAACAAATGTTAGTGTTACCTGATCAGATTAGTACTACTTGAAATATTCAATTATAATGACATCTATTAATAAAAATTATCAATACTTTTTCGACAACCTAATATTATTATATATTCTATCTAGCATTTTGATTCGTATCACCGGCTCCAAATTTTCCAAGTTTTTTCGTCTAAATTAGGAATTAGAAAAAACAGAGGAATTATATATGTTTAATAATAGTTATGATACAATTTTAAATCAAAATCCTACAAAAATGCGGTTTAACAAAAGGGATCCGGATGATCCACTTTTTTCCGGAGTCTAAGCAATTTCGGGGAGGCCGAGGCGTAGGAAAATGCGAAGGGTGATTCCGAGGATCGGATTTTTCCATTCAAAATGAAATGAAAAATGGGATCCGAAAAAACCGCATTAATAAAACCACTACTGGGCGGTACCCTAAATTCGCAGTCGTAATTTTACTACCTAACAATAAGTAATATATTTGGCTGTTTGGGATATTTATGATTGCGTATTTGAAATACTATAAATTCAATGATAATCTAAAGAATGTTATCCCTTTACCGTGAAAATGAATATATATCCGTAGCGATTGTTATTAAAAATCATATATTGCAAATCTTTTAATAATAGTTTGTTTAATAATATATAGATTATTTGCAAATGAATTAAAAAAATAATTGTATTTTTCAATTCCCGCATATAAACTATAAATTAATTAATTCCGCAATAAACAAAACATGATTTAATATTTTGTTTATTTTTTTAACTATTTTTAGAATATCTTTCTTTTATTATGTGATTATATACATACATTTTTAAACGCTTTTAATAATTTTTTATAGCCCCTATATATATAAGTACAAAAAAAACTATATCTAGCTAGATAATCGCGTATAATATATAAATTAAAATATGTGGTTATAGATTAAGTTATTTGATTTTTTTTATATAGGTTTTACAGTCGAAATTCAACTTTTTACAAATTAAATTCAATTTTTTACCAATCAAATTCAACTTTTTGCAATTCAAATTCAACCAATTGTATAATTTGTTACAATGCAAAACTAATTTTTAATACATATTTTAATTTATTTTGTATAAAAAAAAAGGTTTTACTAAATTTTAATCAATACTACGAAATGAAACAAATACAAAAAATTTTTTAAACAAACAAAATTTTTACAACAAACAAAAGAAGTATCTTAAAGTGAAAGGGTAGTTTTAATCCAGTGCATTACCAACGGATCAAAATAAAACCTTGTCAATTAAAATGAAAAACACGAAATAGCAAATGGAAAGGATTTAATGTCGGGAGAAATAATATTCCTTTCCAAATTTTTACCAGGTTTTTGGTTGACGTTATTCAACGGTCCATTTATACGATTTACTATTGGGAGTATGCATTAATGCATGCGGTTTTTTTCGAAAATTAAGGCTTGATTGTGAAAAAATGGTTACACAATCAATGATCAAAGTATTGTCCCTTGGAAGCTACAACATTTGCCCATATTTCTATGGTAGTTTGTGGATTCCATCCCAAAAGAACTTCTCCGGCTTGGTGGTGAAGAACGAATCGAGCCAATTTTTGATACCCTGTTCTGAAGTGAAGCGTATTCCGGTGAGGGCATTCTGCATTGATCTGAACAAGTAGTAATCAGAAGTGACCATGTCTGGGTTATAAGGCGAGTGTGGTAGAACTTTCCACCCACGGTTTTCCAAATACTTTTAAACCGGTCTTGAAACATGTGACCGAGCGTTGTCATGATGGCAAACTATGGATTCGTGTCTGGTTGCATATTCTAGTCGTCTTTCCGCAATCGCTCTCTTCAAACGAATTAATTGTGTTCGGTAGAGGTCCCCTTTGATCGTCTGACCCGATTTCAACAGCTCATAATACAACACACCCTTCTGATCCCACCAAATACAGAGCATTACCTTCGCACCATGGATATTCGGCTTTGCCGTTGATGTTGATGGTTGGCCGGGCCTCACATATACGATTTTTTGCGCTTGGGGTTATCGTAATGAATCCATTTTTCATCACCAGTGACAATCCGATGCAAAAATGGCTTGTTTTTGTGGCGTTGAAGCAACATTTCCGACATACAGAATCGGCGTTCGATATCTCTTGGCTTTATTCCAATTATATATTATATAAAATTTCCAAGCTTTTGGATGAATCCCGATGCTTTTAAACGTCTGGAAATGGTTGCTTGATCAACTCCCAACAAGACTTTTGCAAGATCTTGTTGCGTTTGGCACGCATCTTCATCAAGCAATGCCTCCAATCCTTCATCTTCATACCTTTTTGGCTGTCCGGGTCGTTCATCGTCTTCTAAGTTGAAATCGCCACTTTTAAACCGTGAAAACCACTTCTCGCGTGTTCTTTCAGCTAGAGCATGGCCACCATAAACCTCTACTTAAATACGATGACTTTCGGTAGCATTTTTCTTCATGTTAAAGTAATGAAGAAGAACTCCGCGCAAAAACACTTTTTCTGTCACAAAGTTCGACATGTTCCAATGGATAGAAAAAAGTGTTATTTACGCTTCAGTCAAATGTCATATACTGAAAAAGACGAGCAATAACAGTAGCTTTCAAATGAATATAGTCACGGATGAAAACTACGCGAAATAATACCAGTAACGCCCAATCTTAGAAAACCGCACGAATTAATGCATACTCCCAATATATATATTATTCAAAATGGTATACATATTATTCAAAAATATATATATTCAATGATGGAGCATTAAATAATGTGTCCTGATGATCCCAATGATAGGATATTCTGATAGATATGATCGCAAATGAATTAATTATAGTGTTGTTTCTTGAACCAAATTTTCCTGGAAAAGTCAATTTTCCAAATTACACAATTAATTTAGGTTTTTTATAGAGACAAATTAGGAAATTGGTTAATTTTTTTAAGAGATTTATCCTACAGGATAGCAAAAATGAGAAAGAACATTTTTTTAACAAAATAAATTAAAATATGTATTAAAAAATATTGCAAAACTAATTATACAATTGGTTGAATTTAATTTGTAAAAAGTTGAATTTGAACTGTAAAACCTATTTATACATATAATACTACAAAAATTTTTAATTGTAAAACACAAAATTGTATATATATTATTTATACTTCATATAATATTTTTTTTATTATTATATTTTATATTAGTATATGGTAAAGTAATTAAATTCGGATAAAGAATTTATATTATATATTTATTGCACTTTAAAATTTTATTTTATTCTTTTTAAATGACATATATATATGTTATATATATACCGATAGTTCATATTTATAATTATATTTAGTATTTTTAGAAATCATAAAACTCATAAACAAATTAAAAAAAATTATGTGTGTGTTTAAGTAATATAAGTTTTATTTTATTTTATTTTCATTTTTTTTTTGCTGTTTAATGTCATCCAAGTTCATGGTCAGTTGTAGTAGGTTCTGATGTGAGTATATATATTACATGATGTTGGGAATTTTTGATAAGATTATAGAGAACAATTTTTAATCATTTCCTGTTTACCAATTTTTGATTAAGAACAATATTTTTGATATAAATTTTAATTTAATTCCTTTTCCCTTAAGACCAGTTTATTATTTATAATTTTGTAACAATACCAAAAATAGATATACAATGCATTAAAAGTTGAAAATATAATCAAAAAAGATATTCCCGAATCAGATGCCATTTATGGTAATATTTCCAAAAATATAAAAAAAATCAATCAATTTCATTCAACAAAAACATAATATACTAATAAATCATTTACTAACATATTTATTTACTTATATATTAAATCGCATTTTAAGTTCTCAAAATTTTTTATTTATAATTAATTTAATAATATTTTGAAACCTATAATTTTTCTTTTATGCTAAATTAATTTCACTCTTTCAATTTTTTGTGCCGATTTCAGGATAGAAAAAACGATTTTGATGTGTGTTTTATAAGAAATATATTAACAATTTGGTGGTCTGAATATTGCAATTTATATGGCGAATTCGATGATCACGGGTTCATATCCTTTGTCGGACATTTTTTTTTTTATTTTCATTTTTTTACCGGTCACAATTTATAATAATTTATTCATTCGAATGGATTTAATGGATTATTTTGTAATATATTGTATTGGGAGCATTTGAAGACGCATCGAAAATATTCAAATACACAAATTGTATAGTTAAGGTTAAATTAAAAAGGTATATAATAAAAAAAATAAACCCATTAATAAAAAAATGATGAAATTAATTTTATACAGGAAAGCTTTCCAATAGCCGAAAATAAAAGAAAAACAATCAAATATCCATCAAACTTACTGATAAATAACTGCAAATCGGCCGTTTTTGCGGAGTTTCCGCATTTTTGGGGGGGGGTCGGTGGATTTGAAAATGCGGAGTAAAAAAAAAGGATTCGGGAGTCTCCGCAGATTTGGAGTATAATGATTATTATCATTATCATATCATATCCCAAAATAGTAAAAAAAATTACCAAGTAAAACAACAGTACGCGGATAAATTGGTGGAGTTAATTGTTCGAACAGATGTGGATCAACAGCAAAACACGTGTAATGATATGTGGAATCGATTACGTAATTGTAAGAAAATGGCGGCAGCGGAGACGGTAAAGTTGAAACGTGGCGTGGTCAGAAATGGGTGGTTCGATGATGAATGTAAAACGACTCATGAAGAAAAGAACCAAGCGCGTTTAAAATATCTTCAGCGCGCCACACGAACTGCCATGGATGACTACAGAACCAAAAGATCCATTGAATGCAAATTATTCCGAAACAAGAAAATGCGTCATGAGCAGGATATTTTGCGGGAGATAGACAGGCTGTCCAGCATGAATGACAGTAAAAATTTGTACAGGAGAATAAGATTTGTACAGGAGAATAAGGAGAATCTGTAACTAGCAGATTTATACAACAACCCTTTCTTTGTAAGGATACTAGCGGTGAAATTGTGGCGGATGAAGAAAGAGCCATCGCGAGATGGGCTGAGCATTTTAAAGATCTACTTACAGCAAGGAACCCAATTGGTAGAAATGCAGAAAACGAACTTCCGTACCAAACAGCACAACCACTAATTTCGGAACCAACATATGATGGAACCAGAGAAGCCATTCTGAAGCTCAAGAATGGAAAGGCTGCTGGATCTGACGCCATACCCGGTGAACTCTTAAAATGTGGTGGGGATGTATTGTAGAATAGCATACACGAGCAAATTGTGCATGTTTGGAACTATGAGGTTATACAACAGGAGTGGAAGCTTGCTGTAATTGTGCCAATGCACAAGAAGGAAGACAGGATGGAGTGTTCCAACTATCGGGGAATATCAACTGATCAACTGTTCGTCATACGACAGATAATGGAAAAGTGTAGGGAGTTCAACGTAGTAACACACCGCCTATTTGTTGATTTTAAAGCCGCATACGAATAACACTGATTGGGGAAAAATTATGACCCACGATGGAGGAATTTGGATTCCGACAAAAATTGATAGCCATGTCAAAACTAACACTGACGCAAGTTACATCTCAGGTACAAATAAGGGGGATCAAATCGGATGCATTAGGAACCATTGACGGAATACGGCAAGGGGACCATTTGGCTACATTATTTTTCAATGTTATATTGGAAAAATGTATAAGGAGGACGACCATTAACACCAACAGCACTATTTTTACGTCATCTGCTCAATTACTCGGCTATGCCGATGACATTGACGTAGTGGGTAGAAGTATGGGTGCCGTTAAAGAAGCGTTCTTACTGTTGGAACGTGAAGCTTCGGAAATGGGATTAAGAGTAAACGAGGAGAAAACCAAGTTCATTCTGTCAAATAAGTACCCGGAAATTTGAAATTAAACACAAACAACTTATCAATCATCTAAATTTATTATATCCCCTTCACAATAGGCCCCTTCTGAGGCGATACACTTCTTCCAACGAACAATCCAATCATCGAAACACTTTTTAAAGCTATATTCCGGGATGGCCTTCAGTTCTCGTTGCGAATTAGTTTTGATGTCTGCAATGCTCTCAAAACGGGTTCCACGAAGTGGTAATTTGAGTTTCGGAAACAGGAAAAAGTCTCGTCACCAGTTATGATGCGTTCGATGAACGTTGGATCGGAATTTTCGCGTTCAAGCATGTCTTCAGCCATCTTACTGCGATTCACTTTTTGAAGAAAATTCAGATCTTTTGGCACCAATCGCGCTGCGACTTTCCGCATACCCAAAACATCAACCAAAATATGACGAGCGGTCTCATGAGAAATGTTCATTTCTTGGGCTATCTCTCGCAAACTATAATGACGATTTTCGAGCACCATTTCCTTTATTTTGTCGACGTTTTCTTCAGTTGAAGAGGTCGAAGGCCGTCCTGAACGTGGCAAATCGTTCACTTCTTCTCGCCCCTCTTTGAACGATTTATACCAATCGTAAACTTGAGTTTTCGACATGGTTGAATCACCAAATGTTTTTTTCAACATTTCCAACGTTTTGGCACAAGAAATTTCGTTTGAAACACAAAATTTCACACAAACTCTTTGTTCGATATTTTTATCCATAGTGAAAATCGCAAGGCACACAAAAGGTTGAGTTGTTCCTAACGACGCCGTAAACAAACTAAATGACACACAGCAATAACAATTGACAGAATAGTTGCTAACAGTTGTGCCAACCTGGGAAAAAAAAATTTTTGAAATATTCTCAGCGGGAAAATTTAAAATGAGAATTTCCGGGTACTTATTTGACAGAATGTATATGATCGCACCAAAAGAACTGTAGATTTATGGCACAACATTAAAGCGTATCAATTCGTCAGAACAAATCTGACAGGTTTGTTCTGGCGCACAGGTTTAGCTACCTTGGAAGCAGCATAAACAGCGAAAATGATATAGCAGAGGAAGTTCGATCCCGGATTGCTTCAGTAAACAAGGCCTTTTACGGTTTGCGAACGATGTTCTTCTCGAAGACATTGAGTAAAACATTGAAAGTAAAGTTATATCAAACACTGGTTCGACCAATTGTCACCTACGGTTCTGAAACGTGGTGCATGACACAGACTAACGAACGGCGACTTGGAGGATTCGAAAAAAAAATACTACGCCTTATCTTTGGACCGACAAAGGAAAGGCGCTACGATTTTGAATTATATAAATTGTACACCGAACCCGACATCGTTCGATACATTAAGATTGGTCTTTGAAGTTGGCCGAAAATTGGGGTTTTTCGATGTTAAAGGAAATTCCACAATTTTCTTCGGAAAATTATAAGACCGATTTTATTTTAAAGTTTAATCCTTCTTCTTTTCAATGCGGTACTTAATTTAAAAATCAAGCAATTCCTTCATATAGAAATGGAAATTGGGAAATTGGGTCTGCATAGGATTCAACAAAATTTCTTTACGGCCTCCTGACCAAACGATGTGGAGTATAATAATGGCAGTACCATCATCATCAAAAGGTAATTAAATTCTCTATTTATTTATGGATATAACTGTTAGTTCACCCGGAACAAAATAAAATGATATTAAGGTTTTAAAATGCAAAAAATAGGATTTGCAATGATAGATTATGAT
The DNA here is from genome assembly GCA_958336335.1 of Dilophus febrilis. NCBI lineage: Eukaryota > Metazoa > Arthropoda > Insecta > Diptera > Bibionidae > Dilophus > Dilophus febrilis. The sequence goes on from OY284469.1 coordinate 37,571,704, forward strand.
GCTCCTAGACTATCGCATGGGTAAATACTTTTGGTGGTGAATTGACTACTCATGATCTATAACATGGTAACAAAATTATATTCGTACGATGACTTGAAACAAAAAAATTGCAAGACTCTTGTATTTTTCGGGTCTAATTTAGCACACAAAAAAGCAAAAATTAAAACTTTCCTTTTTTCCCCATTTCTGGCTCTGTGTTTTTACTTCAAATGAAATCTTCTACTGATTATGAAAATTAAATGAATAAAAATATCTTATCAAGGGATTCGGTCAACTTGATCGATCAACGGCAATGCTCACGATCATCTACGAGCAACACATAAATAAATTTCTTCTATTCATCATTATACACAGTGCGACAATTAATATGCCGGACTCAGACCACATCTCAATAACCAGTGGGACGATCTATTTGATGGGACATGCGTTTTGAAGCTTGATTCTCTATCGTCTGTAAAAATTTCATTGCATTTGGTTGACAAATAAAAAAGTTATGCCACTTCTTGTGAAACAATATTTTAGTTGAAGTAGAAATTTTAATACATGGAACAAAGAGCAGTCATTAAATTCAACGCAAAGTTTGGTAAATCTGCGACAGAAACGTTCAAATCGATGCAGTAAGTTAATGACGATAATTGTATGGGTAGAATACAAATTTTTGAGTGGTATAAACGTTTCATGGATGGCTAAAACACAGGCTAAAAAAAACAAGAAAAGTTCCATCGAAAATCAAGACAATGCTCGTAACATTTTTCGATAGTAAGTTAATTATCCATAAAGAATTCGTTTCAACTGGTCAAACAGTCAGTGGCTCATATTATATCAAAGTTTTGAAGCGTTTGATGGGCAGGATTCGTCATATTCGACCTGAATATCGTGAATCAGAGAGTTGGTGTTTGTTACACGATAATGCACCACGTCACACTTCACTTATTGTTCGTCAGTTTTTGGCTCGAAATCAAGTCTGTGTGTTAAATCATCCACCGTATTCACCTGATTTAGCACCATGTGACTTCTCCTTGTTTCCAAAACTTAAAATGAAATTGAAAGCATGTTTTTTTGAGGACCTTGAAACCATTTAAACATCATCTACACGCGCACTAGAAGCAATACCACAAATGGAGCTGGAACACGCATTTGAATCATTATTAAATCGATGTAACAGTTGTATTGAATCAGTAGGAGAATATTTTGAATATATATAAAAAAAAAAATTTCAAAAATAGTGTTTTTAATGTATTTCCTAAGCCCAATAAAAATAAAAACCCATTGAAATAAAAGTTTTTTTATACAATAAATTGTTTATTTTATTGTTTTATTTATTTATTGGTTGATTAGATTTCTAGAGGAATGCCGATCGTGCTGATTGTGGAATCGTTAGACAACATCAATTCAATAGAAAAATTATCCAAACTAAATTTAGCAGCAAAGATAGACTTTTCTTGACCAAAATAAATTAAAAAAAAAAAAAAAAACAAATTAAATTTTTTAATTTCATTTTCATTTTTATTTTATTTTACATAATAATTTTCTTTTACAATATATTTATTTTTTTTATAATGTAAAATTTATTTCCGTCAATCATTTTTTTATAATTAAATAATAATAATAATAATAATAATAATAATAATAATAATAATAATATTTATAATACATAATATAAAAAAAAAAAATTATCTAATTTTTATACAGTCATCATCCTTACAATTTTAAAAGGTGGGTGGGTGGGAAAAATAATATATATTTTTATATTTTATCTATTTTATTGTTTTTTTTTAATTATTTTCAATTTTCATATAATAATAATAATAATAATATTTTTATTCTTATTATTATATAATTTATAATAGAAAAAGAAAAAAATTACTTTTTCATTTATTATGCGATTTATAAAATTAAATGTTAAAATAAAATATTATTTAAAAAATACTTTTATAATTTAATAATTTTATTTTTACATTTTTTTCTTTTTGTTATTCTTTCAAAAATTATATAATTATAAAATTATATTATAAGAATAAAAATAATTAATAGTTTATTTTTCTAGAAAATATTATTTATTTTGTTGTTGGTTTTTTTTTTGTTTTTTATTAAAAAAAATATATTTTTTATTTGTTTGATGTTCATTTTTTAAATTAAAAATAGTGTTTTTTTTTTTTTTTTATTTATCAATTTTATTAATATTTATATTATTTATGTATAGGATAAATTTTTAACTTTTAAAACAAGAAAAAAATACAAATTAATAATTAATAATTAAATTAAAAATATTTAATAAATTTCTATAAGTATAATTTAATTTTTAATATTTTATTTTCAATTTTGTTTTTTTCATTTTTCTACTACTTTTTTTTTATTCTTTTGATATGGAAGACGACTTTTATAATTCAAAAAAAAAAAAAATTATTAAATATAAATTTTCCTTTTACTAAATTTAATATTATTATTTTTTAATGGGAAAATTAATATTAATAAATTAATTTGAATATGAAATTTAAGTGGTTGAAAAAAAAAAAATTGATGGTATGATGGATGATGGATAGATAGAAAACCAAATTTCTAATATATAAAATAAAATAAATTTTTTGTATATTATTTTTTGTAATTATTTAAGATTTTTAATTAAATGATATGCGAAAAAAACTCGCTGTATGAATGGTTTTTTTTGTTGTTGTTGTTGTATATTTTTTGTATATTAAAATTCATTTTTTATCGATATTATTTGTGTTTTTTTTTAAACCAAAAAAATAATGATTTTAAATATTTTATATAAAAAATATTGTATTTTATTTGTGATATTAAAATAATTTAATTTTTTTTTTTTTTTTTTTTGAAATCTACTATATATTAGATAAAAATATTTCATTTTTCTACAATTTTGAATATGTTTGAGTTGATTTTTTGATATTTAATAATAATAATATTATAAATTGATGTGTTATTTATTGTAATATAATTTTTGTGTGTGTGTTTTTTTTTCAATTTGTTTATTATTAACTGATTTTATTAGTTGCGTTCCATTCAATTACCAGGAGTGCAGTAGCAGGAGTAGGTAAGAGTAGATAAGAGTAGAAAAGAGTAGATTTTTTCTACTCCGAAGAACTACTCTTTGCTATCAAACGGAGTAGTTCGGCATAGAAAAATCTATTCTTTTCTACTCTTATCTACTCCTGGTAATTGAATGGAACGCAACTATTGTAATTTTTCCATTTTTGTTTTTTTGTATTAAAATCAATAATTTTATGTTGAAAAATAATTGGGAGAAAATTAAAAATAAAAGAAAATTTAATATTTTTACATGGCGATTAGAACAAATATAAATAAATATTAAAAACAAAAACCATTTCAATTATGTCTGAAGGATGCTGAGCATTTCCTTTTTTTTATGTTTAAAATTTTTTGTATGTTATTTTTTTAGGTTTTAATACGACGAGGACAACGAATCAATTACGACGAACTCCTTCTTTAAATACAAAATAATTTTACGGTAATATTTGAAATCTATCTGTGAGGAATTTTCATTTACCACACCATAAATACCACAATGTTTTCTATGACGAAATTTGTTTGATCAGAAAATTTTATTGATAAATCTTTATCATTTATCATAATAATTATTCAAACCGATAAAGCTTTGAATAATAAATAATTAAAAAATATTATTCAATTCTTTAAACTTAATTTTTAGCCACATTTTCTATTTTATGTATGATAAATTTTGACATTAAATTTTTTTGCTTTTAATTTATACCAAAAAAAAAAAAAATAATGCGCTTCTTAACATTTCATCAAAGTCACAACAACAGATGACGCAAAAAAAAAAAAAAGACTCCTCCACCAGAGGATATACCGGAGGAATAATATTTCTTAAAACAGAAACTCAAATTGTTATATTAAAAATTTAAAAAGCTAATAGATTTCTATATTGTATACGTATAAGGTTCTTATTATTTACTAATCGTATATGTTTTTTCGATGCATTTTTTTCATCTTTCTCAATTTCCTTATAACGACGATAGTTTTAGCAGTATTGAATGACTTAAAAATAATCACTTTAAATAATAATTATATTATTGTTATTATTATTCATATAATGTTTACAAAAAAAAAATTACAATATTTTTTCATATTTCTTTTTTTTTTTTTTTGTTCTCTTAAAAAGAATAAAAAAAAATAATAATAATAATTATAATATAAAATAGTTCTTTTAAGAATAAATAAAAATATTTGTCCTTATTATTTTTTTTTTGTTTTTTTTTTTTTTTTTTGCTTTTCCTTTTTTATATCTATATATATTTATTTTTTTTATATTAAAATTAATTAAATATGACACAAGTTTTTATCTATATATTATAAGAGATACAACAATCAAAAAATGTTTACTCTTTGAATTCTAAACTATTTTTTTTTCTATGTACAAAAATCTTATACAATGATTTATGATAGAATTTATATATAGATATAAAAAATATTATCACGTTTTTTTCTTCTTTTTTTTTTTTACCATATATTCTATAAACTATTCTTTTAAAAAAAAAAAAAACTGCAGTTAATTCATCAATTTCATAAATTTAATCAAATTATAATAATTCATTAATTTAAATCCGAATCAAATCTACGGATTTTTTGTTGTTTGTTAATCAATACGTTGAATAAAAAAAAAAAAATTCAATATTTGGCACTTCAATTAATTCGCGTGTTTTTTCTTTTTTTTTGTTTGTTTTTTTCTTTTTTTGTTTTTTTTTTTTGCCCAGAGGAATTTTTGTTCTTTTGTTGGATTGGCGGCAAATTGTGTTACTGATTCGAAATATTATTATTTTGATGTTACCCCTAAATAATTTTTTTGTAAATACAAATTTAGTCTCATCATGAAATATAATTTAATTTGTATTTTAACCTTCATTAGTATTATTATTATCACAATCATTCGCACCATAATTTTTGCTGCCACTTTTTTTTTCATCATCTTCATCATTGTGACTTGAAATTCCACTAATTTTCTCTGCATTATCAATAATTTTTCTGTTATGACCTTCATTACTAATTTTATTAATATTATTATTAGCAGTTGTAGAATGCATTGAAATTGAATTAATAACAACATTACAATTAATTAATTTAATTCTTTTTCCACGTTCATTTTCATTCATCTCTACAGTGGATTCATCCGATATTTCACCAACTAAACGTTTTTGATTATTTAATGATGCCTGCATCATCATCTTCTTTGTCATTATCATATTTGGGTTCATTATTGTGTTGTTTGATTTTTGTTGTTTATCCATTAAATGTGTGGATGCTGTTGGTGGTGGTGATGATGATCCTTGTGGTGGTGATGATGATGATGATGATGAAAATGTTGAATTAATATTATTTTGAATGATCGTGTTCGTTGAAATAATTGAGGTCATTTCGGTTGATGATGGATAATCAGGTGATTGAATTGGTTCGCCATCACTTTCACGTGATTCTGTGTCATGTTCAAATGTATTTATATGAACCGCATCAGCAGCAGCAGCATCATCATCATCATCATCATCATCATTCATACATTCATTTCGATTACTTGGAATGTTCCCATCACCTGGTGGACCAGCACCAGCAGCAGCACCAGCAGCAGTAGAAGTAGTACCAACAGCATTTACACTTCCAGTTGGATCTTTATCCAATAATTTTTTAGCCAATAATTTTAAACTTAATAGTGAATGTTCACAATCGGTTGTATCGATATCGGTTAAAATGATGCCCGTACGTTCAATTTCAGCATACGTTCCAAATGGTAATTTTTGTAAAACTTCTAATCTTTGTATGTGAATTTTAGCACGTAAATGTTTGGCCAAATGACCGTGAATACGAAATGCTATTTTACAATCGGAACATTCAAAGGGGCGTGGATTCGATTCGGTGGCCACACCGAATGTCGTCGTCATCAACACTTTATTCTTATGCAATTCACAGCGTTCGTGTTTTTGTAAACGTCCTTGTGTATGAAAACTTATACCGCACGGTTCACATCGAAATCGTCGTTCCATATAATGAATATTCATGTGTAATGTTAATTGAGATTTTTTCTGAAATGTTTTCGAACATAGTGAGCACATAGCGCGTCCATCTTCTTTGATAAACGGGCGAACGTCACCATCGCTCAACGACGATGTCATATCTATTATACGTTTTTTTTTGCTTACAATAAAACTGTCCTCACCCACCACCACCGTTCTGGCTAAATTATTATTATGTGTTGTTGATAAATTATTACTGTTGCTATTATTAATGGTGTTATTATTACAATTATTATTAATATTATTTAAATTCGTTAAAGTTGTTGACGTTGAATTGGATGTTGAGGAAACTGCACCGACGTTTCCACCAGTAACAACAATTGAATTATTCATTTTAGAAATAACACTAATACTATTTATATTGATATTTTCAGTTGTTGACGTGGTGGTGGTGGTGGTGGTGGTCGTTGATTTTACCGTATCACTATTATTCACTTGCTGTTGTTGTTGTTGTTTTGCATCTTTTTTACATGATTTATGGTTTTCATGATCCGATGATTCATCAATACTATCTTCACTATTCATTTCAATCAATTCTTTGTCAATTTTTTGGGTAATACCATTAATATTATTTGGAATACAATTGGTATGTGCCTTTAAATATTCGGCTGATGTACGTTTTAAATATTCAGATGCGACAATTTTTGCATTATTACCGTTTTCACTGGAAGCAGCGGCGGCGGTGGCGGCGACGATCATCGGTAAAACAATTGGTCGAATTGATATTATATTATTTGATTTGTTTTGATTTAAATTGATTACCGTTTGATTTGATGGATCCGCATTTGTGCATTTGTGCGGCGGTATTTTATCTAATTTTATTATTGACGAAACGGAAGTTATTTCAGTTGGCATTGCTGCCAAATCAAATGTTTCTGTATTGTTATTGAAATTATTATTATTATTGTTATTGACATCATCGATTTTGGCATCACTGCTATTTGTATTTGTATTTAAAATAATTTCTGTATTTATATTACTTCCATTTTCATTGTCTATAGCTCTTGCGATTGATGATGACATTTCTGATGATGATGATGATGGTATTGTAATTTTTTTACCATCATCAACATCATTACATATTCGATTATTATAATTTGGATTGTCTTTTACTTCAATTTTATCCGTCATTTTAATCCATTTATTACAATTTGAAGTATCAGTGGAGATTATTGATGCTGTTGCCGTTGTAATGATTTTTTCTCTATTATTAACAGTTGGTGATTCAGTTGTTTGGATGATTATTGAAGAGGCCGGAGAAACCGATGGAATTTTAGACATTTTTGTTATATTATCCTCTATTAGTGGATGTATTACAGAACTGATTGATTCATCAACATTTGATGGTATCATCGTTCTTAGTGCTGCAACATCATCAGTTACCGTTGATATCGATGGCGTTTTTATTAATTGATTAACTGCCATTAATTTGGAATCATTTGTTTCGGATAATTTTCGCTTTCGTACAATCGGTAACTTTGTCGATTTTTTTATGTTCGTTTGTGCCGGACCAAATAATGAATAGTAATTTGTCATAGAACTTGATGGTAATGTTGGAAGAATTGGTAGAGAATTTGTTGTTATCGTTGGTGGTACTACGTCCGTTTTGAAATGGTGTTGATGAGGCAGTGATGATGCAGAAGTAGAATATGGCAACAATGATGATGATGATGATGATGTTAAGGGTTTTAACAAAGACGTTGATAATCTTGGTAATAATGATAATGGAGATATCGGCGTGGATGATAATATTGGGAGTTGTGGTAATGGTAGCGGTTGTGGTGATAGTAATGATAATGATGACACTGGTGTCATCGTTATTGTTGTTGTGGACGAGGATGATAACGTTATATGATTTTGTAAACGATTTATTTGACTTTGTTTAAATTTTGTATCTTGTAAGGCACGTTCTGTAATATAATTTTGTAACGATTGATTTTGATCAATACCACTATTTATTGGTAATGATTGTGATAACATTTGTGCTCGATAATGTTCATACTGTATCTGATGGTGTTGTTGTTGCGTTGTATATGAAACTTTTTGTGTTATCGATGCAATTGATGATAGGTAATCAATTGGACGACTTGTTTGCCCATCAGTTATTATTGGTGAAATTAATTGACTTTTCTTAATATGAATTCTGGGTAATAGTTGATCGGGAGTCACGGGTGATTTTTGTTCAATTAATTGTTGGGGTACGAGTTGTCGATTATTCATTCGATCAGCGTCATTACGTGGTTTTGTTAAATCCATTGGCATATTTGAATCATCAATATTATATTCTTGTGTTGTTATAGCGGCAGTACTGGGAAAAGTAATAGTAGTAGGTGATGATGATAATGTTGATGTTCGTAAAACAGGTAATTTTGGATTTGCATAATATTGCTCACGTTTTACCTGCATCGGATAATCATATAATGGTTTTGTTTGTGTAATTGTTATCGAATTTGACATTATCTCATTTGAATGCAAGGGATATGGGTATTTTTGTTGTATATGCTGATGATTTGGAAACTGTTGCATTTGCTGCGATTGTGGCTGGTATTGTTGTGGTTGTTGTGGTGGTGGTGGTTGTTGTTGTTGTTGTTGTGGTTGTTGTGGTGGTGTTGGTTGTTGTTGTTGTTGTTGTTGTTGCGCCTCCTGATAGTGTTGATGTTGCATCACGTCTGTTGTTCGGTGATGATCAATTTGCGGTGGTTTATGATTTATAATTTGATGCATATCATACGATTGACATTCAGTTCGTTTCGCGTTCAAATGCTCTTTCGGTTGTGTATATGGGTCAACATCGGCATATGGATAGGTCATCGGTCGTGCACCAGGTATAAAGATTGGCGATGTTCGTGCCAATGATAATAAACTGCGTGCCGCTTCATGTTCAGGAAAACGTTTATCATCTTCATTATCTGTTTAACATAAAAATAAAAAAATATATTGTTGATGCGATTCATTCAAACATAAAAATCACAACAAGTGAAAGAATTAAAATAAAATTTGTTTATATACGCACCACTAATATCCATATTAATATCAATATCATCATCACTAATATAATCATCGGTATCTGAATCTTCTTCGGGTATTGTTGATGTTCGTCCACCGGATGTCACCGATTCGGTTCCTTCTGTATCATATTCTATACATTCACCATCTAACATCATCAACGGTGATGGATTCAATCCCAATTCAATACATCTTTTATAGTGTGCCTTTGATTTCATATGTTTTGTTAAATTACCTTTTGTTTTAAAACTAAAATGAACCGAAATTAATAAACATACAGAAACATAATCGAATCGAATCGAAATTGATTAATATAAAAATACTAACCTAAATGGGCAATGTTTACAAGTGTATGGTCGAACATCGGTATGCGTTCGAATATGTTTTTTTAACATTGATGGTTTCTTACAACGTATACCACATTCGGAACATACAAAACGTCCACGGCCACGACCCCTAATATACGTATAATCATCATTACTTTCGTAACCGACAACAGCAGAAGAAGAAGAAGCAGCAGCAGCTGCTGCAGCCGTCGCTGATGATGTTGTCGGAGATTGAAACAGTTGACTTGAATTGTATTGATTATGATTATGATAATATGTATTCGATGATGAAGATGATGACGGTGTTGGAGACATAGAATTAATATTTAATTTTGTTGCATTCGATGGAGTTGCTAATACTTCATTTCCATTTAACAATGACATCTCTGCAGTAACAGGTAATTGTTGTTGATTGAAATCTCCAATCGGTGGATTTGGAGAAGTTTCAGAATAATTGCTACTTGTATCTATTGTTGAACGATCATTAACTTCCATTGAAACATTTTCATTAGATTTTAATGTGGTATCAGCATCATCATCACGAACTTCATCAGGATTTTTATTATTAATATTTTTTATTCTATTATTATTACGTAATGTTGAATTTAAATGTAATGTTGTTATACATTCGGTATTTAATGGAGCAATGGAATAACAACTTTGACGATGCCTAGAATCATATAATGCCATTGCCTTATATGGTGATAATTTTAATGGATTTAGATTACGGTCATCGTACGTTCGCCAATTGCTGTACGTTGACAATCTTGGTTCATTTGTAAAATGCACTGGTTGCGGTCGATTTAATGTACAATAAAATGTTTTTGTACTGCATTTTAATCCTAAATATGTGTATGCGTGCCCATTTAAAAATAATTGTCCACAATTTTTGGATGGACGAGGTGTATCCGGTGATATTAATGGCATTGTATTTGCTGTTGGTGTTATTCCATGGTGACGTTTTGGTGTATACGTTCCCGGTTTTAATGGTAAACTTGTGGGACGTAAAAATTTTGGTAATTTTTGTTGAGGTTCACCATTGTTGTTGGTATTATTGCCACCGTTATTACAATCACTATTTGACGTTTCACTATTTAAAGAGGTAGTAGCAACTTCAATAATTAATCCTTTATCATCATTTACATTTCGTTCAGATGGTGGTGTAAGTGTTAATGATGATGATGGTGATGATGTGGATGACGGTGATTTGGATGACAATGAATTTGATGTTAATATGGCAGGTGATTTTTGTTGAACATTTAATGGTATTGTATTATTTGATGTTACATCAATTGTAAGCGGTGATAATAATGGATTTTGAATTGATAAATCTGTTTCTTGAATAGATTTATCATATTGAATCGCTGTTGTTGTTGTTGTTGGTTCATGATATTGTTGCATTTTTGCTTTTGATCGATGGGATGAAGATGATAATTTTGGATATTTTGGTATTGAAGGTGGCAGTTGTTGTTGGGTATTTTGTACAGCAGGTAAATATGTTTGTAAATTTTGTGGTGATTGTTGTTGAATTAAGTTTGGTATTTGTTGCTGTTGTTGTTGTTGTTGCTGTGGCTGTTGTTGATAATGCTCTTGATGATTCACAGGTAAACGTTTATATGGTATCGTATTCATATTTACCTGATCATATTGTGGATGTTGAGATTGTTGGGATGGTTGTTGTTCTCGTTGTTGTTGTTGTTGTTGTTGTTCTTGTTGTGATTCCTGGTGCCGTGGTTGTTGCGGAAATGATTTTGTATCATTTCTGTCCGATGATCGATAATCATATTTAGGACTTAAATTATCCGCTATTCTTGTAAAATTAAATGATTTCTTTTCTGAGTTATGATGGTGGCTTTTTTTACCATTACCAATCCATCCGTATGCTGGTGTTTTTAATTGAGATTGTTCTAGTTGTGGTTTTGGTGATGATGATGCTTGCGGCTCATAAAATCCATTTATTTGTGCATATTCTTGATGCGCGGAATAATCATCAACCGAATGATTACCGATGTCAACATTTAATAACTGTGGTTGTTTTATTGTTAATTTTTGATGAAGGTAAAAGTTTTGATGGTGGTGTTGTTGTTGTTGTGGTTGTTGTGGTTGATGTCCAAATGTTGTTCCTATTTGCGGTAATAACGCTAAGGGACTACGTAAAGCATTACCACTTGTTGGTAGTCGCAGCATTGCTGATGATGTTGATGATGATGGTGATGGTGATATCGATTCGATTTTTGGCGATAATAATGAATTTGGTCCGGGTATTCCAGGTACAAATGGTATTAATTTTCCATCATGCATAATTTGTGTTGCATGTATCGATGGACTAGAATTATTTATCATTAATGGGCGTGTTTGTGGTGGTGCTACTGCTGATGATGGTGGCGGTGCTGATGGGGGTGGCGGTGGATGTGTAACTACTGATGGCGGATTAAATGCAGATGGTACATTATTTACTGAAGGAAATTGAAAATAATGTGACCCAACAATGTTATGAATGCCACTACGACCAATATCATGATGTGATGACGATGAAGAAGGTTGTATTTGTTGTTGTTGTAACGCTTGTAAATGTACACCCAATGCAGTACCATTTAAATTTAATGGCGATGGTGTTAAACCATAAAATGGTGTCATTGGAATATTACCATTTATATCTTTTTGATTGATACCAAAAATACCGCTGCTGCTATTATTATGACTTCCAAGACCACCACCTGATAATGGCGGTATCACTTCAATGGCTGAACCACCCGAATTTAATCCGGTTCGTATTTTTAATGGGCTTGATTCCGCCGACAGTGACTCCGTCGATGGTGATATTGATATTATTGAACCACCTGATGAACCAAATCGTGGGTGTGGTTCTTCTTTACGTTCAATGATTGTCATACCACCACCACACATTTGTAGTCTATTTACATTATTACCGAGCATCATCGGGCTCGGGCTGCTGTTGCTGCTGCTGCCGCTATTTGGATTGATTGTACTCATTATTGGTAACGACGACGACGGCGGAGAGTGGTGATTTGTAAGGGTTATCGTTGCTGCTGGGGCCGGTGTTGTTGCTATTGATGACGAATAATTTAATGTTGTATTTATATTATCTATTCGTAAACGTTTACTATTGTTATGAGGATAGTTATGTGACATAATACTTTTATCCTCTTGTATTATTGTACTGTGTTTCATTGTTTGAGGTGATGTTCCAGTTGTTGTTGACGGTAACATATCAGTCATAAAATGTGTTACAATGGCATCTTCAATGCGTTTATTATTATTATTATTATTAAATGATGAATCAACCAAACGGGTAGTTCCCAATATTGGACCCGGTGATGGTAATGGGGCATCAATTAATTGTTTTGTTATTTGTGCACATTGTGCTGAAACAGAATTTGGGTATGTCAATGAAGATTGCGATTGCATTTGATATTTTTGAGGATGCTGAAGTGTCGACGAGTGTAATAAAGGAATTGCGGACATCATTGATGCATTATTTTTTTGAAAATTACCCGTGATCGATGTCGCTATTGATGTTATAGCTGTACTGGCGACAACCGCACTACTGTTGGTTGTTACGTTAGACGTGGATGCGGCCGGACCGGATAAATCTGTATTATTTAATTTAATATTTTCTAATTTCGGTCGAAATGATGCTAACGATTTTAATTCAAATTTAGCTTGAGCCAATTTGGCTAACGATAAAGGTGTTGAAAAAGATCGTCCCATACCCAATGTTGATTTAGCTATATTTTCAAGAGTTGTTGGATTAAATCTATCTGTTGAATGATGGCCGCTACTACCACCACCACCGCTACCACCACCTTGACAATATGATTTCGTATGATATTTTAGTGTATCAGCATTTCGAAATTGTATTTTACATCGACCACAAGTAAACATAGAATCATCGTTGGTATTTCCATTATTATTGTTATTAGTATTAGTAATTGAACCATTATCAACATTATTATTATTATTTAATATTGGAGCCGGTGTTAAACCACGTGAACTTAATAATAAACCTTTAATTATTGAACGTTCTGGATTTTGTGGATGATTTGCAATTGTAACCTCTTGGCCACCACTTAAAAATCCCGTTTCACCACGTTGTTGCATTCGTATTCGTTCATTTTCCGCTAATTTACTTAAATTTAAAGGTTGATGATAAATTGTTGCCTGTTGTTGCTGTTGCTGCTGATGTTGCTGCTGTTGTTGTTGTTGTTGTTGTTGGTGGTGGTGCCGTTGTTGCATTTGCTGTTGTAATACCTTATTTGCTTGTTGTTGTAATGTAGGTAATGCACGACGTTCATTAATTGGTACCACATTATTGTTATTATTTTGATTTTGATTTGACAATGTGATTGGATTTATTGAATTTGTATTTGTATTATTATTATTATTAGCTATTGAATTATTTACAATAATACCATCTTGTTGTTGTGATTGAGTTTTTGCATTTGTCGATAATAACAATGATGATGATGATGATGATGTCGTTGGTAATGCATTAATTGTTGATGTAATTGTTGATGTAACAATTGTTACTGCCGTCGATATTGTTGTTGAAGTTGTTACTGTGGTTGTTGCGGACGTTGTAATAATTGACGATAATAATTTTAAATTATTATTATTGATGGTGGAATCAATTAAACTATTACTTCGAGATTTTCCAACTTTTCCGTATTTTCTTTGTAATGGTGCTTCAACACCTTCAATGATTGCTTCATTATCGGATATAATTTTAGCAATATGTTTTTCAATATTTATACCGGCTGTTACACTTATGTTGGATGTTTGTGTTAGGGGGGCATTTGTTCCTAGCACTGAAGAGCGTGATTGTTGTTGTTGTTGTTGTGGCGCTGATGAATGATGATGAAAATGTGCTGCCGATAATGCGGCCAATGATGGTGGTTGTGCTTTTTGTTGTATTGATTGGTGATGTGGATGCTGATATTGTGGTGTATATAAATTTGAAGGTGCTGGTGCATTTTGTTGTAATTGTTGTTGCTGTTGTTGTGGTACCAGTGGTTGTTGGTGTTGTTGCTGCTGCTGTTGCTGTTGCTGTTGCTGTTGTTGCTGTTGTTGTTGATACATGTACTGTAATCTTGTTTCATCTTGTGCATATATAGATGCAATATGTGATTTTGGTTTATATGGTTTATCATTGGATGATTGTGATGGTGATGATACCCGGTCGTCCATTGGGCTAGCTGTTCGACTGATCTGAATTTTAAATAAACACAAAAACATTATTATTATGATATATGTTGACGAACGATATTATGGTTGGATAAACGAAAAAATTTCAAATACTTACAATATCAGAACTGGCATTACTACTTATATCATGATCTTGTTCTTGTTCCGAACCTAATGATGTTTCATCTTCTGGTGGCAGTTCATTTCCTTGTACTCTTAATAAATGTGCTCGGGATCTAGAATGTTTTTTTATTATTTTAATCATATAAATTTTTTATTTAATATTTATTCATTCATATATTAAAAGTAAATACGGTGACCAACTCTCGGGGTTTGACCCGGAATCTCTGGGTTTTGTCATACGATTTCCCGGAGCCCCGGATTTAGAGACAATTCTCCGGGTTTCGCATATTATAAAAAAAAACACAAAAATATCAAGACCGGCTATTCCAACTTAAAGGGCACTCTAAATTGTCGAACTTTCTTAATAGCATTCATGTAGGAAAGTGTGCAATCACAAACGAAACATTCTCAAACACTTCTTAACGCAAACACTCCGGCCCCATTCTTCCCCCAACCCCCCTTCCATTATTCCTGAATTAGTGTTAAGGAACCGTGTATTAATAAGGATCTTACAAGCATTCATTTTAAAATCTCCGGGTTAGACAGAATTTTAAAAGGTGGTCACACTAAAAGTATAAACACAATAAATAAATAAATAAATAAGTTCATACCTGCGATGTTTATATAAATTACTTTTTGTTTTGAATGCACATTTACAAATATTACATGGATATGGACGTTCATTTGTATGAGCACGTAAATGTTTTTCTAACACTGATGGTTTTGTACAATTCATTTGACAATATGGACATACATATCGTCCCGGTGTATGATTATGCATCAGATGTTGTTCGGCGGTTAATGGATGATTTTGCGGTTGTTGTTGCTGTTGTTGCTGTTGTTGCTGTTGCGGTTGATGTTGCGGTTGATGTTGTTGATTAGTTGTTGAATTATCTAAATCATTTACCGGAAAATATCGATAATGTGTTTTTGTTACTGTTTGTGGTGGTGATAATGATGATCGTATTTGTGATGGTAATAATTTATCATTTATATCATTTGCACCGCAATTAGCGACAACCGCATTAATAGTATGATTATATGATGATGATACAGAATTAATTCGATTATTATTATCGATGGTAGTATTTTTTTGCAATTGTAAATGAGGATGAATTTGTTGTAACGAATGTAATTGTTCATCGGCAATTGCAATTGTACGTTCTTGATATTGATGATTATTTCTTATGACAATTGGTGCTGCAATGGCTGTACTGGTTTTTATCGTCGGGGAATATGGTCTGGTTGTTATTGTTGATGTTGTCGTTGTTGAATTTCCTATTCCTAATAATGATCGAGGTGATTTAGATGTTTGTTGTTGATGATTTTGTTGTAATTCAATATTTGTTGTTGTTGATAATATTCTATGTGGTTCAGATATTTTATTATTAGAATAGTTTTGTTGTGGTTGATGATGTTGTTGATGTTGTTGTTGTTCTGATTGTTGTTCTGTTAATATGAATTTTTCTTCTTTACTATTATTATTATTATTACTATAGATATCAAATTCTCTTGGAGTTTCATTAAATGATCTTGAAACAATGTTATTATGATTGTTATTATAGTGATTATGAATATTAATATTATGATTATAATAATTATGATTAGGTTGTTGTTGCTGTTGCTGTTGCTGTTGTTGTTGTTGATAATGTAAATTTACCGGATAAATATCATTATTTAATTTTATGGAAGTGGTGGATGTTGACGGTAATATTGTAATATTCTCTTGATTATTGGCACTACCACCAGATTTCACTAATTCATTATTTTCATTGTTTAACTTATGTTTATTTTTAGTAATATTATTATTATTTTGGTGATATTCAATTTCATTTGAATGATTTTGATTTATACTTTTATCACTATTATCAATGGTGTTAAAATTAATTAATTTATCTGGTGTTCGCCGTAAACCATTCATTAAATGTATTGGTTTATTAAAATCATTATGTTGAATATTATTACTATCATCTCTATCATTATTATTATTATTATTATTACTATTATGATTAATGTGATTACTATTACTGGAACAACTATTTAATATTGAATTATCTGAGGGAATTAAAATCCTATCATCAATATTGTTATCATTATTATTTTTTTGATTATTATTATTACTATCATTATTAATATTAGTAGAAGGATTATTATTAATTAAATTATTTATCACTGTTGTTGTATTATCACCACGATCAATTGTGGCACGTTTAAGTTTATGCAGGTACTTTGTTGAAGTTGAATAATTATTATTATTATTATTACTATTACTAATATTTATACTATTACTATTTGTTATTTCGTGTGATTGATATTGTAATTGTTGTTGTTGTTGTTGTTGTTGATCTGGTTGTTGTTGTTGTTGATCTAGTTGTTGTTGTTGTGGTTGTTGTTGTGGTTGTTTTTGTTGTTGATCGGGTTGTTGTTGTTGTTGTTGGTCTGGTTGTTGTTGTTGTTGTTGTTGCAGTCGTTCTTGATTAGCACTAATCTTATTATTATTATTACTATATTGATCTCGATCGTCTATCAATGGCTGATTAATAATACAATTTTGATTTATATTATTAATGTTTGAAGTTAATGGAACGATTTTTGGTTCATCCATACCGCGTTCAATAATTCCGCCTCCTGGATCATCTAAAATAATAATGAAACAACAAAATTAATATTAATTTATATTTACTAAATTTAAAATTAATTTTTCTAAATTCTTTTAGTAAATTCTAAATTTTAAATAATCTAAAATTATATGTAAGTATTTCTAATATAAATTTTTTTGTTTAGTAAAACAAGTAAATTCATTGAGAGATTTCAATTACGAAAAATTAAAACGTTATATTACGGGATGATATATCGAATTCAGACTATAGAAAAAAATTCAATGAACAATTCTTTCTATATAATACAAAATAATATACCGTTAAGATGAATTCAGATAAATTTGATCATTAATTGAACATTCATTTTTATATATCACCGCGTTCAGAGATCAGAATTGGCAACGCAGGTAACGGTTTGTTTTTCAAACTACAAGTAAATTCACATAATAATTAATAATAAAAAAAAAAAAAACTAATTATAATATTTTATTTATTTATATTTTTTTTTTACTTTCAATCATAAAATCTAATAATAGATTAATCTTTTTGCAATTCTTCGTATATTTTTTAATTTTTTTTTTGATAGTGAAATGATAATAGAGAATATGTTATTTATTTATGATGTTTTTTTTTTATGTTACACCAATCACACTAATCACACCTAAAGATATGCTGAATTTAATTTCTAGTTACTCTGTGTATGCCGGCACTGGACAAAATACACAGAATTTTTACACTGTGTAAAAAAACCCAAGTGTGGTGTATTGGTAACACAAACACAAAATACACACGCGTGGACCTGACAAACCCGACGATACTTGAAAGGTACGTTGGTGTGATTGGTGTGATGTGAAAAAGAAATGCCATTATTCTATTTTCAAATGTAACTTAACCAAAAATTTTTCATCACTGATAGTAAAATAATTCGGTGTTTTTAATGCTTATATGGGAATTTATAATTTTGTTTAATATTTTAATGATTGTGATGAAAAAAATCATTATGATGATGATGATGATGATTATGATAATAAATACAAATACGAATACAGTTACGACGGCAATTTTTATCTACTTTATTAGGAAAAAAAAAACTGATCATATATAGTAGATATAATGTGGTGTTGATAGCGATAATCATTTTTTTTTTGTGCTTAAAATATTCGCACAACTCAGCTTATTTATTTATTATATATACATATATGCAATGATGAATTTTGCAAAAACAAATGAAAGATTAGCAATTTTTTTTTTTAAAGTATTATCTTTGGCATTTAAATCATTATATTCATATACATAATAATAATATAATATGGATAAGAATTCCTATATATATATATATAGAAATATATCAAACGATAAAACACATCGCGTTGATTTGTCTAGTACCTATATATACTAGTGTACTGTATTTATAGAGAATTTATTATACATTTTATAGACAGTTTTTTGTTTTGTATATATACGCATTTTTAATTTTATCAAGATAATTGATGATAAGAAAACTTTTTTTTATTATTATTATTATTATTATCTTTTTGTGTGATATCAAATAATTCCAGAAACACAATGGATTTTTGTCAGTGATTAATCATATAAACGATTGTATGGAGATTTTATGAACGAATTTTTCTATTATCAAACTATTATAATTATAATTTTTATTTTTATTAATTAAATTCAATTTTTTTACAATACGTAATAAATAAAATATCGCGAATCATATATAGACGAATAAATTATTATTATAGAGATGAATATTTTTACACCAAACAATATAATATTAAATGAATTCGATGGATGGAATTCCCAATCACAAAATTTTAAATTATAATTGAATCAATCAATATGCCAAATAATATTTGATATATTATATAAATAAATGGGTACTGGTACAACGTGTGATCTGGTAGGGGAAATTTATCTGAGATAACTTTTGTTTTTTGTGAATTTTATTGAATTTTATGAAGGAATTTTCCTTTTAAAAATATATTTTGGTTTAATTATTTATTAGTTTTAGCATTCGATTAGAAATAATTTTTAAAAGTAAAATTCATGTTTTCTCTTAAAATTCACAAAAAAAAAAGTTATCTCCGATAAATTTCCCCTACCAGATCACACGTTGTACCGGCACCAATAAATGTAATGTATGAATTTCGTTTTTCATATCTCATTCATCTGCATTTTCTTATCAACATTTGTGTAAGAAATATTATAGTATTGATATTAGTATTGATTATATTGAACTAATTATAAGTGGAAATGTTGCTATAACAATTTTAATTTTTTGTATTTAACACTTGATTACGATAATTTTCGTTGAATTAAAGTTCCTCAGTCAATTTTATATGTAGAATAAAAATATGTTCTGTTACTTTTCAAGTAGAAAAATTATTCTATTCTATACTTTTCCATAAAAATGATGACATTTGTTGGTAGAAAAAAAACCTTAACAAAAATTTGTGGTGGAGTGTGAGAAATCGTTTGTACTGATGACCCAAACGATAAGTTATTATATAACATATGCGTTTAAAAAACAAATTAATTTTTGGAACAAAAAAGATTTGTTCTTCAATAAAATTTTCCGGTAAATTCAATGTTTCAAATTTTGATTCTTTGAATAACATCCCTCCTATAAGTGTTCCACCAATTGTCACTTTCTTTGCATCATTTGAAAACTCAAGTAAATTATGATTTTTTGTAGGAGAAAATTTTGGAAATTGGTATATTTTTTCAAAAGATATAGCTGCGAAAGTGCGAAAATACTTTGTCCATAGTCCATAGGAAAAATTTTGTTTTTTACAACTGACTGTCGGTTTTAGCGTCCGAACAACAGCCTTCGGTTGTTGTATTCTTAATATGTATGCTTTTATGGTGAAGGTATTTAGCCGTATGATCAACTGCGTGGTTTTTCACGGATTGGACACCGACATCCACGAATTCCACACTTTTATGTGATAAACTCTAAAATTTTACACTATAATTTAAATCATTTCATAGCATTTCATAGCATTTTTTCGGTTTTAAGCTTAAAATTTTTTGATTTTTAAAAATTTTCGTATTTTTTGACAGCTTTAAATTACTTACGAAGGTTCGCGATGGGAGCGCGTTTTTTTTTAGTTTGTATACGAAAGTTTCGTATTTTTGTTTTGCAAAAACCTTACGAAGATACGAAGCGTAAATTTAGAAAAAAAACATCCCATGCCCATGGGCATGTTTTTATTTACGAAGGTTGTGTATTTTTTAATTTTCTGTCAAAAATTACGAAAACTTCATGTACACGAAGGTATTTCGTATCGAAGTGAATAGACCTAATGATTTTCTAAACGAAAATTATAATCAATGCTGATTACCAAAAAATACATTAAAAATTTCAAATTATTTGCCATTTATATATAAATATAAACTCCCCATCCAAAACACATCTCGATGGCACGTAAAGTTAAATTTAATATAGAGTAAACATAAAATATAATATTATATATGCAACAGAGAAGTTTATTGACTTAATAAATTGTTATTAAAAAAAAAACTCGCAATATACATTTTTTTTTATTTTTCAGATTATATACCATTGAAATTATTAAGCCAAACCAATTGAGATTATTTTACAACATAACAACAACAACAACAAAAAAACGAAACATATTATATTGATATATTGATTATATCAATTCCAATAATAATATATTTTGATAACACGCAATATTTATCAGATTTTATATATATTAATATAGACATATAAAGGGTGATTTTTTAATATAGGAAAGTTTTTTAAAAAAAACACATAAAATTCAGAAAAATGCCTCAAATGGCCCATCCGCTTAGTCCAATTTTGGCATACTCTTTCCAACATTTCGGCCGGTATCTCACGAATAAATGCTTCAATGTTGTCTTCCAATGCGTCGATTGAAGCGGGCTTGTCTGTATAGACATGAGCTTTAACATAGCCCCACAAAAAATAGTCTAAAGACCTTAAATCGCACGATCTAGGCGGCCAATTGACAGGTACCGAACGTGAAATAAAATGTTCAGCGAACTCGCCTCTCAATAAGTCCATTGTTGAGCGTGCTGTGTGGCATGTGGCAACGTCTTGTTGAAACCACATGACATGCAAATCAAGCTCTTGCATTTTGGGCAAAAAAAAGTTGGATATCAACTCACGGTAGCGCTCACCATTCACAGTTACGTTACGATTCGCATCATCTTTGAAGAATTACGGTCCAATGATGCCACCAGCCCATAAACCGCACAAAACTGTGACTTTTTCTGAATGCATTGGTAGCTCTTGCAATGCTTCTGGCTGATATTCACTTCTGCTTATTTACGTACCCATTGAGCCAATAATGAACTTCGTCGCTGAACACAATTTCGTCGCGATGAACTTTCTTAACAGAGCACGCATTATGATAATAAAATTCAATAATTTGCAAGCGTTGTTCGTTTGTAAGACGATTCATGGTTAAATTATAGACCAAACTGAAGATGTTTGACAGTGAAATAAAACACGAAACGTGCGTCAGCTGTTTAAACCAGTGTTGGCAAAAAGATAATTGCCAAAATCACCCTTTATAATGTATTGTATTTATCATATCTGCTACAAATTTATCGGTAGGTATAGGTAAAATTTAAAAAAAAAAAAACGTATTTATTATGCACAATATTTGATTAATTTAATTTTAATTTTTTTTTTTTTTAATTTATAGATTTAAAAAAAAAAAATCAATTGGCATATTACATATTTATGGGCTCAACGCGCGAGAAATCGCGTAAATATAGTCTTCTAATATACGATAAGTATCGTATTTTTGATATTGCTCTTCAAATACAAATATACAATAAAATACGAAAGGTATTCGTCTCGAAGTATGTATAATATATATAAATTATATAAGACGCTACGCGAGGATTTAAGTCAAGCAAAATTAAAAATAAAACTTTTTTCGTTTTTTGTTAACTAAATTATAAATCTATATGGATGGATAAGATAAAATATTATTTATATATTCATTATATATTACTGATATTACTCATATAAAAAATTTATCATAAATTGGTAATGTGAAAATATTTTTTTTTTTTGGTTTTTGCGATATTATCTTAAGTCGTATGTCGTATATACACGATCAGTGAATGAGTATTTTGAATGGAGTTTTTTTTTTTATGACGATTAATTAATTAAAAGTAAAATTTATATCAGCAATTTTGTTATCTGAGCGAAATTAATTTTATTGGTGTGTTTTTTTAATTAGGTAAAACCATGCATGGTTCGTTAAGATTTGAATAAAATTGAGATGGTATCAAAGTATTTTCAAGAAAAAATTTTTTATCTTTTGAAAATCTTTTGGATATTTTATACAATGGAATTTATATGATGTGCTGAAAATAACTTCGATATACTAATTCATGCTACAATAATGGTATAGTAATTGATTAAAAAAACTAATCAATCGATTGATCTCTAATATACTCTCTGCTGCTAATCAACAAATATATTATTATATATTTAATATAATATTGAAAAATTACATTTATGATGTATTAAAATTATTTATTATTTTTATACAACATAATTGAAAATAACTTTTAATATAAAAATTCTATACAACAATTTGGCCATTTTAAAATATTTTTAGTGTATTTTTATCTCAATATATTTTATTGACCGGATATTTCAGTTTCAGTTTTTGGGTTTATTAAGAAATGATGTTGTTTTTAGACTATTATAATTATAACTATATATTTATTATAGATTATCAAAAATTTATCATTTAAAATTTAAGTATATTTTATTATACGTTTCCATATTGCATTGACTTATTTATCATATATGTACTATATAAATAAATTCTTTTAAGGTGTCTTATTGTAATAAATAAATTTTATTACATACACAAAATTATTTAATTAATATTATGATGATTTCTAAAACACAAAATTCTAATCGATGTTTATAATATTTACGTTTTTCATTTTAATGCAATATTTCAGGTAAAACAGCCGGAAATTACTTTAACATTATAAACGTTTCTTTTATAATTAATTATATGGAACTATCTTTCGTTTCCTAATTTTAAATAAATTATGTTGTTTTATTTGTTAAAAACTTGCTAATTTAGAGTAGGGTGCAATCAATCAATGAAAATTAATAGAATATAGTGTGAATTACATTTTATAGCTACCGACAAAAAAATGTCCCAATCATTTTTAATTACATTATTTAAAAAAAACAATTGTTTAAACCATTTTACATATATATAATGTTATATACAGTGCTTGAACGGTTTGGAAATTATGAGTTAATAAGTGAACTTATGTTTTTCAATTAAACCATTTTTTGAACACCCTGTAACTCGGTAGGCGACCCCTGAACGTGAACTATCAAAATGACGTGCGATGCTCAATTTGAATTTGAAAAAAAGGATTATAACGCAATGTGTTATATTCATTTTGTTCTAGATTAGCATAATAATTGATGGATGGTAATTACCTTCATAAATTTCAAAACGTTTTCTAATTTTTTCATAATGAAACATGTATTATTATTTAATACGACCAGCCTTAATTACTAATTTACACTGCTTTGACATTGTTGAGAATCATTTTTTGAAATATTCACAAATTATTTCGTCACATCACATATCTATAATTTTATTTTTTTAATTCTAAAATGTTGAACGGCTTTCATATCCGCAAACCTTTGCTTTCATAAAATACAAAAGATTTTCTATTACGTTCAAATCGGGACTGTTCCCGGGCCATTTAGGCAATCGAATCTCGTAATATCTGAGTTTACAAAAAACGTAGAAGACAGTATAGTATTCCTTTACTTTATGAAATTAAGAAGAAAAACCTCATGATTTTGAGCAAAAGGAATCGTCTTAAAAAATAAGTTTTTTTTTTTTACATAAATTTAGAAATATATTCACGATGGTTGGTATAATATCGCATTTATTTTGGTAGCAATTATTATTTTGTATCTTTCACCATAACCCCTCAATTAACATCATTTCAGCAATACCAAAAACAGTGGTATGGCTTTCCAAACCATGTCATATTGCGAATGTTTTACTGTTGATTTTATACAAAAATCGGAATGACTTTCATCAAATCTGCGGTTCTCTTGGCATTTCCCATCTTGTCCAATAAGATTAAATTTCGATTTATTCATAAATATCACCCTTTGCCAATGCCAACCTTTGTTTCAGCATTCTCTTGGTAAATTTTGGTGGATTTTGAACGGGACAGCGACGAGTATGCTGAATTCAATTATCCGTCTTTGTGCCGTTTGTGTAATTATCATAGTTTTAACTTGTGTTTCCAACTTTGCCTTAATAATTCGAATCGTTTTAAGTCTATCCTTTTTGTACAAATAGTCATAATAAGCCGATCTTCTCTGATGGTTGTATGCACCTTTTGCGTCCACTCTCTGATTTACGCAATAGCGTTTGTTCTATATTATAATTTTTTAATAAATCGTCTCACAGTAGTTGAATCACAACCTAATTTTCTAGCAATTTGAATTTAAGGACATTTTGGGCATTTAGAATCATTTTTTACTTTCATTATGTTTTGCAACACCCCCGCATTGTTTTTATATATTTGTGGACTATATGTTCACTTATAAAAAAATTAACCGATTATATTAATTATGAACAGATTGATAAAATGTTCAAGTTACACAGTGCAAGGATTATTAGAAGTAACGTTTGTTCGTTACTTCATCGCAAGTTCACTTTATCCAAATATATTAAATATATATATATTATGATTTATTAATGAATTCTTTTTACATTTACAAAGCGATCAAATAATAAAATATCATTAAAATACACACAAAACAAAACTGTTGTAATTTATTATATATACATATAAAGAATTATTTTAAATTCAATTCACCTTAACAAATTATGTAATATTGATATATTATATTAAATAAACAATCAACATATTATTATTATTATTAAAAGAATATATACATTTGTAATAATGATGTCATTAAAAAATTATATTGCACTTTTATTAATTTACACAAATCTGGTATGAGTATATATAAAAATAAATGTATAAATAAGAGTATAAAATTAAATGATATTTCAGACTCTCTGTAGACAAACTTATATAATTATCATTAATTATTTAAAATGTATAATTAAAAAAAAAAAAAATCATATCTTTATTTTTTCTTTTACTGACCTCATCATTCATCAAATAAGTATTTAAAAAAAAAATAATAATTTATTTTAATACAAATTTATCATCATCAATACAAATCACATTACACTTTATATGGCGCGATATATGTATATATACAAAACAAGTGTTAAAAATACAAACACACAAGTGAAAATATATTTTATTAATAATCATTTTTCACTTTTATATATTAGTATTAATTTATATATTAAATTAAAAAAAAATAAGTTTTCCAATAATCTTTTATATGGTTTTTTTTTTATTTTATGTACAGTCAAACACACATCAATACAATTTATATATGAATCATTTCAAGTCACCTTTTATTATAAGTATATAGTAGATATATTTTATTTATAATTTAAATAATTAGTTTTTTTTTCAATTTTTTGTAATCGTCGTCGTGACTTAACAATCACATGTAAAAAAAAAAAAAAAATATTTATTTCTTTTAAATGAATTTACAATTCACTGTATAAAATAAAATGTTTGTTTAAAGAAAATATTTGTGAATATAAATTAAACAGAAATCAAAGTACAATTTCGAGAAGTAACAAAAAACAAATAAACAAAAAATATATTTAAAAATAAATGTTTTGTTATTTTAAATATATTTTCAATTTCAATTCGCAAACGCATATAAAATCAATTCAAATCTAAATTATTAAAATTGTCAAATCATAAAACAAAATATGCAGTTTTACAAAAGCAAAAAAACTTATATGTCTCTATAATGTAAATTTATATGTAAATCATCAGAAACTCTATACTAACTAAACACTAACCTAACGTACAAAAAAATGTATTTAACCATTTATTAATTATCTAAAAATATAATTCGCGAAATACGTAAAAAATAAAGAAAAATAAACTACTAATAATTTTTTTTTCTATTTGTTTTGTTTTTTTTTTATTTAGCTGGTCGGTCTTCATTATGTCGTCATTTTGTTGTTGGAAATATAAATATAAATATAAAAAAAAATGAAAAAAGTGCGATATTTTTTTTCTTTCTATTATCTATAAATTTGCACACATAAAAAAACCAATTTTTTCACTCTGCTTTTTTTGAACGAAAAACAAAAACAAATAAAGTAATACATTTAATGACCATATTTATATCAAATATTGGTGGAGTGACGACTATATACTATTATATATATTTTAATCATAAGGAAGAAAAAGAAACGCACGCATCGTATAATTTTACCCAACCCATATTTCGATCTCAAATCAATTAATGCAAAATAATACCAATTAGGTAATCAATATATTATATTAATTTTATTATATTTTATTCCGCATAGGTAAAAAATAGAATATAAATATATTCGGATAGTAAACTAAATGGGTTTTTAGACGCTTTAATTCCAAAAAAAAAAAAATCAATGGAATTGGTCACATATTTTCCAATACAATGGGTGAGACGAAATTTTACAAAAAAAAAAAACGGTCCCGATTTTCGCCTTTTCTGATATTCTTCAAATGGTGTCTAATTATAAGTACAAGTCATAAGAAAACGTTTCGTAAATATTTGGAGTTAACCTAGTGCTGGTTCTTGAGTTATGCTGCCTAAAGAAGTTCCCATTAACGAAAATGCCGAAATCTTCAGAAATATACGAATATTTACAATGAAATAAACGTATGTGTATAGCTTCTATAAATGATGATAAATGTTTATAGAAATTTGATTAAGAGTTGATAGAGCTGTTTAACTTAGGTTAGGCCTAAGGTCAAACTTAAGGTGAGGTTTTTCGTAGTTAATTTTGGTGTAAATTGCTTGCCTTTCATTATAGCGTTATATAAATATTTTTAAAATAAAAATTGAAACAAATAGAAATAAATATAAACCGGTCAAATGTTTCCCCCCAAAAAAGAGACTAGGCTGGAGGATTTCTGTTTCGAGAATTCTAGAAAATATGTTGGAAGCTTCCCGATTTCCATTTCTCGAGAAATTTGAGAAAAACTTTTTCTAAATTGGGGGGTTAAAATCGAAAAGTTTATTCAATATGGAACGAAATATTCTAGGCATTTATTTTTTATAAGGTAAAACAAATAGACAAGTAAAATAATTTTTTAAAAGTATATCACTAGGTCTATGAAAGATAAAGGTATTTGACGGATAAATTAAAATTCCCTGTGCAATATATTAAACCGAAATTCATAAAACAGCTAAAATCTCAAGAATTAGGATTCTCTCGACCTTTTCTCCGGAGATCCTAGCCTAGGGAAAACACCATTCATATATACCAATCAGGACGAGGTTTAACTCCAAATAATCACGGAACGATGTTTTATGAATTGGACTTATAATTAGACAACATTTGGATAATAACAGCGAAAAAAAGGGTCCATTTTTAGTCTCACTCTTTGTGTAGCAAAGTCATGCAGTCATGTATCACCTTTCATAGTTCATGGCCAAAACTAGATGTGAATTATAAGCAAGAAACTATAACCTAAATGAAAATGAATTTTACTATTCTGAAATATAGAAAAATGTTATATAGCCGATTATAGTCATAAGAAACGTGTATATGACATTCAAATTTAAATGAAATCAACATATTTTATTATATACTTTATTATTATATTGCTATTATTTATGAAATATAAAATTCGGTAAATTAATTTTCATGAATTTCCATATTTATATAAACGAATTCTATATATAAATAATAAATTATCTATAAGTAATCTAAATATATAAATATTTTGTTTTCAAGTATCTTCCATATATTACTCATAAAATTTTATATTATATATATGCTTTTTCATCATTCATTCATCCGTTCGTTAACGAATTCACAAGAAAATCCTAAATCCTATTATTATTATTATTATATTATCATCATATATACGAAATAAATAAATATATATTAAATAGATTATTTATTATTAAAAAAAATAAAATAAAATCATCAGTACAACGTTTGATAATACTTTTTTTTATATAGAATACACAACGAATGATGATATGTGTATTGCCGTAATGCATATGTTAAACGATAAAAATATAATTGGAAATGAATAAAATCGTAAGTATATACATACATATTTAATATAAAATTAAAAAGATTACGTACACATAATGAAAATGATTAATAATGCACAAATTTTTAATTTACATATTATATATTTATCTTTTCTTTTTTTTTTATATACACATCAATTATTATATAAACAAATGGATTATTTATATGTAAATATAGAAAAATGTGAGGTAATTTAAAAAAAAAAAAATTACCACCTACGCTTGAATATCTTGAATATTATACTTTTTTTTTTGTATTTTTCATATATATTTTTTTTTTTTTTTGCAATTGGAATTCCATTTTATATATTTATTTTTTATATACATATATAGATTCTGAATTGAATAACAACTTCACCGCATACATTACATTTTCAATTGCTCAACCGAATAAAATACAATTTAAATGTACAATAAAATAGACAAAAATATGTAAGCGCAGGCAGATTAATATTGAAAAAATATAATAGTAATAATATAAAAATACATTTAATATAGGAAATTGTATATAAATAGAATAGCATTAAAGACATAAAAGAGAATGCCCAAATTTATTAGAAACAGAACATTTCAAATTTTTAAAGTATGATTCAGATTAAACACAAACTTATACTATTAAATTGAGATACAAATTATATCCATATAGTAATTATATAGCAGGCGATAAGGTCCACCTTTTGGTTATGCCAATTTTTGATGGCATTAGACAGATTGCATTATATATGATTCATAACATTTTTTTTGTAAATAACTCCTTTTATTGTATAAGTCAAAAAAATCTACAAATTACCATATATTTGTTTTATAATTTACAAAATATACACCGTAATACTCAGAAACCTTACAATGGTCTTCAAATTTATGTCAATCGTGGAGCCAAATGTACAACAACTCAAAGAAGGTTATGTTTAAGTTATAATACAAAGAGGTGCGATAATTGATTCTTTAACACACCTTCTTAATGATATATCGCATAACAAATTGTACAATTACAAAATTGTGTTAAAGAATTAACCACAAAAAACTGTATCTTCGGCAACTGTTAGAATTGATGCTGGCTGCATTTATAATATTGCGCCCTAATGAATTAATTCCGCACCACACTAGAAACTATTTATTATAATTGATGGAATCATGAACTTTATCCAAACATTTTTTAACACCTTATTGAACATAGTTTTATTTAAATTACTCTCCGGATCCGTAAATTTTGCTCCCAAAAATCTATTACCTCTTCGTCTCAATGATGATCGAATGATCTAAAAACTGCCTTATATCTAGTATAGAAAAGAATTTTGTGTGTAGTATTGCATTGGTAAACAAAATAAAATAATACATTTGATTTTATGTATGAATGTAATTAAGCCCAATATCTAAATAAGTGGATCTTATTATCGGCGCATGTGAATTGAGCTAAAATAAAAAAAAATATAATATAAAGTGAAAAAAAATTATAGTTATTTGTACCACAGAGGACAGGACAGGACAACTTATTAACTTCACCGAATTTTATAAAATGAAAAAATTTAATGAAATTTGGTTACTTATTCATTAGACTTTGTTCCAATTTCGAAACCTTTGCAAATAATTTTGAAAATTGCACCAAACACAGACAGATCAACAGAAGAGATTCACAGAAATTTGTGTATTTAAGAGAATTCATAGCGGAAAAGTGGATATTTTTATTTATTTATTTATTCATATATAAAATTATAATTGAGACGATGAGTCTCTATATATTATACAATTTCTTTATGGCCCAAAGAAAAGTAAATAAACATAAAAAAACAATTATTCAAAAATTATAAAAAAATTATAAAACAAATTCATAATACACTTTTCAAAACAAAAATTCAAACCCCAAATCACAGTACAGGAGGAGAGGAATTAACAGTGTCACCACCAGCATACGGCGAACCGAAATTTTGCGTTACATAACCAATGCACCAAAGTTTACGAAGGCCTCCATAAATTTCACCGGTCGATCAACCCAGGTGAGGGTATTATTAAATATCAAACCCAGACTTTTCACGCGTTCCTGATATTGAATAATTGACGAACGCAACCGGACCGCGAGATGATCGTGATTTGGCACTGACCGAGCACCTATTATCATGGCATTTGATTTTGACGCATACGGTGTTATACAATTCACGACCCCCCAACGAAACACAGCATCCAGGTCATCATTTATGATTGCAATACAATGAACATCGATTTTATTTATACGACAAGCAGTATATAATTAATTGTACATCGTCGGCAAATAAGTGACAATTCAAAGACCAAAGACATTTAGGCAAATCATTAAAAAATAGACAGAACAGCAATGACCCCAATATGGAACCCCGCAATGAACTAGGGAAGTCAGAGAATTTAAATTCCGCACATTAACACTTTGATATCTATAGAAGAAAGGTAATCATGGATCAGTTTGACTGGTGATCGTGAAAATTTGAACTGGCGCAACAATTTGCCGCAGAGAATATCGTGTTCCACAGAATCAAATGCCCCAGAGAAGTCGAGCAGAACAAGAACCGAGCACATTCTAGAATCAATAGAAACGGATGGGATATGACAATTAGATGTCAAAATAACTGTATCAATAAACCAATTCAATGCCAAAATGATGGTAACAAAGTGTTATGGAAGCTAGATGGGTAGACACCCATCGATTGTTCAGGGTGTGTTTAAAAATTGTTTGATACAGTATGTATATTCTTCATAAAAAGTTAATGAAAAATGAAGTTCGATTCTTTGACAAGATTTGAATATGTATAGTTATTCTTTAAGAAAAATTATTGTTTATTTTTCTATAAAACACAATTATTGAATAATAGATTTCGGTGATTTTTTTTTTTGCTATACTACAATACAGATATGAATTGTATATGTTTTAGTTAAGATAAAATGTGTTTTAACCGAAAAAAAAAAAATAAATAAATTATAATCTATTAATAATTACTCAGAAATTCAGAAGTATTCCAATATTTAGATTTAGAGAATTTTTGCATATTTTTTATTTGATATACTTCGTTAATATTATCGCTAATATTAATATTTATCCCTTTTTTCTTATATATACATATTAATACGAGTACTATACGAGTTTATGAATATATTCCAATATTACCCACAAAAATATACGCGTCGTATAATCAAGTATATATATATATATATATTTTATCTTATCACAAAATTTTATTTTATATACTTTATAAATAAAAATAATAATAATAAAACAACTACTACCTTATTGTGTGGTGAATAATAATAATAATAATAATGATACGAAAATATACAAATCTTAATAATAAAATTAACCGAAATGTTATCGCGCAAGCAACAACAAATTATTGTAAACAGAAATAGCTTTTTTTATTATTATACTATTATTATTGTTATTATGTTACACATATAGGGAGTTTAACACACATCTACAACAACAACATAAAAACTCACCAATAACAATTTTTAAATATTGCTTATCAATATTTATATTAATTGAAAATAACAACAACAACAAAAAAAAATATTAATAATAATACGAGTTCCAATACGTAAACCAATTCCAAACACAATTATCTATATATATATATAAATATGTTCATATCACCGCACCAAACTCATTATAAATAAATATATGAATAAGGAAAAAATATGAAAATGATTGTGTCGTTATCATAACGAAAAAATATTTACATATATAATAATATATATACAAATGCGGGAATGGTGGGGAATGAATATATATAGCATGAATTCACTTTCGTTTAGTCACAAATAATCTAATAATATATTATATATTAATAAATGTTGTGTTGATATAATGTTGACTGCGTTGTTTTATATTTATGCGGTTGAAACAAAAAAAAAATAAATAAATAATCAAAAACCATAAATAAAGAAAAAGAAAATTTCAATTATTTTCACATTAATTATAATAATACTTTTATTATTATATATATGTATATTATATTTTGTATTCAAATGAATTTTTTTTTTCGTTATAAGATACCATATTTTCATAAATATATATATCAATTATTGTGTACAGAGACAGTATATATTGTATGAATTATAATCAATCAATTAATCGAAATTCCATTTCAATTGAACTGAAAACATAGTACAATTTGATTTTTTTGTACGAAAATAAATTAATTATATATACGAAGCATCTTGATCATAAATAAAATACACTCTACGATGAAAGAAATAATTACGATGAAAGTAAATAAATTACAATGTGGAATTATAAAAGGAATTACATTGGCCAAATTCAGAGTTTTGTAGAAGATAATATCTATAATATGATCAAATAAGCGTAATTTTCTACCTTGTAAGAAAACTCCTATCAAAATGAAATGAATGCAATTATCATTAGGATTAAATGAATAATTCTTCTATTTTATCTATAGCTGCGATTGTTAGAATTCAAAAAAAAAAGAAAAATATTCACAAAGGATTAATTTAAGCAAAAAAAAAAAACGTGCGTAATTTAAAAGAAAAAAAAAACAACAAACTAGAATTCAATAAAACCATGAATTGATTTACCATCGCATATAAATTATTATCTAATAATATATAGATGAAAAGAAATTTTATCTTAAACATTCTCGCGCTGCCGTATCTGCTTAAGATAAACTATACATATATAAAAAATAAGTACATTTTTTTTTATAGAGATCGTATAAATATATTGGCATTTGTTATCTTTTGGTAATATATGACTGAAATAAGTGTTATTATATAGCGTTATGTCTAGGTATGTAAAGTGTTAAGCTTTGCTGATATAATTATATATGCAAAATCGTTTGAATAAAATAATTATTAATATACATGGTGTACCGCCTGATTCCTTACAAGCCGCAAGCCCCTGCCGAGTTACAGGGGGGTTTTGAAAATTGACGTTCATTGAAAAATATACAATCAGTAATTAAGCTGTAACTTTTAAACTACTGAACCGAGGATAACCAGTCGGCAATAGATTAATAGGTAATTGAACTACCTTTAATTTCGTTGTAGTAACAAAAATATTTTTGATATCTGCCTTCCGTTTGGAGATATTGACACTCAAAGTAAGAATATTAAATTTTTTTTCATTAAATTTTTCATAAAAGTAGATTTTTCTCGAAATTTCACCTGGTGAAAAAAATGTTTTTATAAACTATTTCGATTGTATTTTTCATGCCCTACAAAAATTGTCTATTGCATTTTTTTCGTTTGACTCATATTTTACAATTTATTTTACTTTTAAGAGCTAGTAGGGGGTCAAGCGAGACACACCTGTATATGTATTGATAAAATATATTTGATATAGATATTTGATTATTCGATTTGTTATCATCAACTCAATATATATAATAAAACGATATAACTTAAAAAAATATTCATAAGTTTAATGTACTTATATATATATATTAATGATGGATTAATATAGAATATAACTAACACAATTTTATTTGTTCAAGTTTGTTAAAAAAAAAATATGATAAAGCTGGGAAAATTAAAATGTTTATATATAGGGGGTGTACTGAAACCTATAGGAAAGCTATTCTATGAGGAACTAAACTAACAAAATAACTCAATCTTTCGTCCTAAAAGCCTAGCAGAAACTTCTTTTCAATGTTTTTTTTGGATTACCCCAGTATACTATTAAAAGGCCTCCTACCATAAGTAATTTTTTGTTATAGTTCATTGAATATATGGAAACAATAATCGTTGTACATTCTAAATATCAATTAAATTGTTATCGCCAATGTATATATAAAATTCACCATTAATATTTCCATATAAATACGCACAGATTGCAATGTAATAAATACTATTTATTTGTTTATCATTTTTTTATCTTTTGAATAAAATAATTGAATTTTCATCAAAATACGATTTTAATTTGAATGTAGAAACACTGAAAACTTATAATTTTATTTTATAAACTAAATCGAAGTGATTTTTTCATGGGTTACCTCTAAAACTTTGTTTTAAAGGCTCTTAACTGATTGATTCCATGGTTTTTGATTGTTTTTTTTTTTGATATTGTGTTGTGTTTTGTGAATAACCATAACATTTTCATATATTATTAAGATAATGTTTATCTTTTTATGAAGAAAATTACTAATATAAGTACAAGGTACCGCTGTTGTATATGATCTGGCGGGGGAAATTTATCGGAGATAACTTTTGTATTTTGTGAATTTTATGAGGAAAAAGAAATTTTCCTTTTAAAAATTATTCATAATCGAATGCTAAAACTAATAAATAATTAAATAAAATATATTTTTAAAAGGAAAATTCCTTTTTCCTCATAAAATTCACAAAAAACAAAAGTTATCTCAGATAAATTTCCCCTGCCAGATCATATACTACAGCGGTACCAGATTTTAAATATTGTTTTCTAATAACCTTAGATATTCAATAAACGGAAAAAAATATCAACAAACTATGATAACGGTCTTTGCAACATCAATTTCTCGTAGAACGTTCTTTACGCTATACTCATCATTACCTGCGATTAGTGTTTAAATCAACTGCTCTTAATTTTCATTTGATGCGTTGTTGGATCCTTTGTTGGCGGTCCCAGCCCTATTGTTTTTGTTTTCGGAAGTAATACTCATATGTTCCTGGTATATAGAAACCATCATTTCCAGACAAAAATGTGATCGCCATTGTAAAATATTTTTCGTCCATGATGATAATTTTTTCATTTCTTCCCTTTAAATGATGATGGCGTAAATTCCGACAATGTATGGTGGTTGTTGTTGACTTGTGTATTTTGTTTAGCTTATTTAAGGTTTCTATATATTTTAATTCATTTTTCTTTAAACCCCAGTGAATTGTATAGCATTTGATACCTTAGATTTGGGTTCCAAACCGCGAATTTTATTCACCAAATGTATTTTCTGCAGTTTTGATGACTTTATTCTATGGGTTTTTAGATTCAATTCAAAAGGTCCGCCCCTTTTTTTTATTAATGTAATATATATGGTTCTTTCACTAATGCAACTAACCTTTCATATTTCACTTGTACTTATGCTTCCAGCAAATTTATATCTTTTTGGAATTCTAATTTATAGAACATATAATTTAGATTGATGATTACCGGACAATTTTTTTTAAAGACGTATGATAATATACATTCCAACAATATTTGCATATCTTGTAAGTTACATAACATAAAAAATTGTGTTCCATTTACTGTAAAAACTTATGAAACACTATTATGAATCAACTATTTTATTATGTAATTTTGGTTGGCTAAAAATCTGCAGAAAATCTGCTAAAATCTGTGTATATTTCATACATATGCAAAGGAATAAGTCATAATATC
Source organism: Dilophus febrilis (assembly GCA_958336335.1). NCBI lineage: Eukaryota > Metazoa > Arthropoda > Insecta > Diptera > Bibionidae > Dilophus > Dilophus febrilis. The sequence continues at coordinate 37,607,580 of OY284469.1, forward strand.
TACTGAATATCCCTCTGGGGATGGGGGTTTGTATTATTTATAAGGATGACAAAAAGAAAATTGTCTATTTTGATAATGTATTTCAAAACTCTACCTTCTTAACCGCATTCTTACTCAAAGGTTCACAAATTCGTTTTAGGAACATTTGTTTCGATGCGGCGAAATTCAATGGGTCTATACTGTAATTGTTTGTGAAAAAAGGAAAAAAAAATCTAGACATTAAGAAATTGTACTTGGTACCGCTGTAGTATATGATCTGGCAGGGGAAATTTATCTGAGATAACTTTTGTTTTTTGTGAATTTTATGAGGAAAAAGGAATTTTCCTTTTAAAAATATATTTTATTTAATTATTTATTAGTTTTAGCATTCGATTACAAATAATTTTTAAAAGGAAAATTCCTTTTTCCTCATAAAATTCACAAAATACAAAAGTTATCTCAGAAAGATTTCCCCTGCCAGATCATATACAACAGCGGTACCTAAAATCTAATAAATTGACTATGTATCAAATATAATTTACTGCAAAAATTTATATGCAACACACGTATTATATGAATACGAATTTATAGTGTTTTGGCTAGGCCAATGCACTTTCTTCCTCAAATACTTAACACTTATTGTATAATAATATATAAATTAAATTAAAATAAGATTACATTTTAATCGTAAAATAATGAAGTTGAAAAATTATACTTTTTTATTGAAATATTTATATATAGTATATAAAAATACAATTAATTATATAAAATCTTGATCATCCAAAAAAAAATATATATATATATAGTATTCTTATCATATACGCAATTGTCTCGTGCGTTCGGTTCATATATAAATAAACGTATATTAAAATAATATGTCAGTTGAGTTCCTATTATTTCTATATATATGTATATACAAATACAATGACTACGTCGATCAATTTAAAAGATCATTGTACATTTATTTATATATTTTTTTTGTTTTTCGTTTTGTATTTAAGCGATTTCTATATATATTATTATATTATCTATAATCATATAATATACAATATAAAATAATATTATTATTATTAATAATAATTATGAAAAAAAACACACTCGTAAATATACAATTACTAATATATATATATATATATATATTAGTTGCGTATACAGCAGGAAATTATTATCAATTTGTTTTGTTGTTAATATATTCATATAAAAAAATTAATATAAAATTGTATATATGTACAATGATGATGAATATAAAAATCAGTCATTCATACTTGTAATAATAATAATAATAAAAATAATAATAATAACAATAACCATAATTATTATTATTATATTATTAAAGTTTAATAATATTTTTTTCATTACTTTCGTTAGCTTGAAATTCGATCGTGAACTTGGTCATTTTTGTTTGTTTTGCTTTTATTTAAATATAACAACAATATTTATTTTCATTTTTTTTGTATATTTTTATAACATAATAATTTTATTGTGTTGATTATACAATCTGATATAATGTATATATAGTGAGTAATTTTATATATATATATATATATATAACATATATATATATTAATTATTTCTATATCACTATTATAAAAAAAAATATTATACGTGTTCATAAACGATAGACATGTTCTTTAAATAATCGAAAAAAAAAAGAAACTCATTTATCATTTATTTTGTATATATTAAAATTACAAGAAAAAAAAGTAGTATTATAAAACGTTATCACAAAATAAATAGCAAAAAACAAAACAAAACCCAATTATCATTTTTAAAGTCTTAAGTTATATTTATTTTTTTTTTGCACACAAAAGATATGCGTATATCTTACTTTAAGCATTACTAAACACATTTTTTTTTCTTTTTATTTATATTCATTATTCATTATTCATTTTTTTTGAGTAACTCAATTAATTTATTATCTATAACTATACGTACAGATACAGAGTCAAACACAGCATGATTAATTTCAATTTCAATTGTTGTCGTCTATATATAATCTCTCTAATTTTTTTTTGGTTTACAAATATATGATCAAAATTGATAAGTACGTTTGGAATCTCCTATATATTGAATTGCGGGTATGAAAGATGAAAGGTATTATATAAGAATTTTTCACACACGTTTATTAATAAAAAAAAAATAAGAATATTATGTAAAATTAAACAATACATTCAGAATATTTTTTAAATGTAATGAGTAATTTGACGGCTGAACTACAGAGTACCGGCGAACGAACCAAACTGAATTTTGAGTATACATTTGTAGTGGCTCTTATCGTTTTGCCAGGGAGGGGCTTCAAATTTTGTATGGAGAAATTTTTTTTAAAATTTTTTTAAGTGCTTAGATCCAAACAATAGAATATAATCCCTTTAAAAATGCTGTTTTTGGATTTTTTTTTAATTACTTAAGTTATTAGATCCATTTTTTTACCAAACAAAAAAATGTAATCCTTTTAAAAATGCAATTTTTTTGAATTTGGTATTTTTTAAAATTTATAATAACCTGCCAGGAAGGAAGTTGAAGTGACTAAGCCGTGAGCAAAACTTTGTGTAGATATGACGTTTAACGATTTTCCCAATAAATTATCCTTCCGGAGGAGAAACACGAAAAAAACAAATTTCACCAAACAAACTTTGAAGCCCCCCCTGGCCAAACGAGGTCAGACGGTGTCTAGGTCCAGAACAAAAAAATTTTAGATTTAGTCCCGAACAAAAGTTTAGATTCCCATAGCCCTTAACAACTTCCCCACTAAATTTCCCTTCGGTAAAGGAAATTAAAAATTTTCCCATACAAACTTTGACCCCATCCCCAGGCCAAAGGGGAAGAGTCCGCCACTAAATACAAAACAAAAGTTGGTCAGGATAAGACCCTCTACAAATGTGCATATTCAAAATTGAGTTTGGTTCGTTCGCAGGTTCAAATTTTGTAGTATTACCAATTTGACTATTGTTTGGAATTTGTTTTGTATTTTACCTTTCAATCGAACCGGACTATTCATCCCGTTTGGTTGGAAAATGACAAAGATTTTTGAATATACATACATTTAGGAAAAAAAAATAACAATCGATGAGGTTTAACATTCAAAGAAATTTCTCTATGAAAAAATCCAATTATTTAGAAAAATTCATTGGTTTTGTCCGTAGATTTTTCAACGGAACCGCCGAATTTTATTATAGATTTTGATGGCTCAAAAATTATATTAAGGCTCCTCAAATCGCTTTTATCGCTTTCATGGGAATTTTCCGAGAATTTTCCAATAAAAATCATGTATTTAAAACCCTTTTTTTTTATATTGGAAATTTTAATGAAAATTTTAAACGACATATTCAAATTATGAGAATTTCTTAACCGCAAAATTTTCTGTCAATTTTGCAATTTATTTTTTTTTTGTCAGAAAGTTTTATAACAGAAGGAAGGTTTGTATATTTTGTATATTACATAATCCTTAAAGATATTTTAGGAATTGTTTATTTTTTGGTCTCTATGACAAAAACATACTGAAGTACAAAAAATACGTACAAATTACAAGGATTACGTAAAAAGAGGATACTTTAATAATAACTAAATGTCTTACTATTGATTTCACAGAACTTGGAACTTCCAGAACAATAAATAAAATAAAAAGTCTTAAGTCAAAAGTCTAAAATAAAAAGTTTTAAGTCATATTTTCTGTGAAAATTCAAATTTCACATAGAATTGATAAAATGCTAATGAAGACAAATTACATTGTATTCTATATATAATATTTACATTTATTTTTATCCATATTTATTCAAAAATGTTATATCAGCAAATTCATTTACATATAACCGCATCAAAAATACATTCAACAAAATAAGAATTATATATTATTTACATTTGTAAATAAAAAAAATATGAACTACTAAATATATTCGATAAACAAAGAAAGAAAAATATTTAATTATATTTATATATAAATAATCATATGCGTGCAATAGAACAGTAATAAGCAATCATCATCATCATCATCACATCAACAACACACATAAATTGCTTTTTTCTTTTTTTTTCTAAATTATGCGATAAGACACATATATATGTAAATAAAAATATAAATAATAATAAAATTAAATATGTTAAAGTATATAATAATAATAATAACAAAAAAAAAATTAAAATATGAATTATTGTATATAAATAAATATATAAATTATTTGTCCATGATAACAAAACAATGTGTATTTATTTATTTATTCATCAAAAAATGTATTATATGAATGCGTGATGACGATAATATTACATTCATTGTATAATATAAATAATGCACCCGCAGAATTCTAAAAGAAATTTGTTGTTTATTTTTTTTTTTTTTTTTGGAAATGGACCATAAGTTTATTTAAATGTTTATAAATTGATTTTTTTTGACTTAATTTTATTGTTTTTCATGTACAGTATAGACTCGAGATATAAGGAACAATTGATTGTACGGGGGTCGTTCCATATTTTGTAAAAGTTTCCTTATATGAATGGTTCCGTAAAAAATGTTAAAATATCTAAAATAGCTAGAGATAACTATCAAACGTCGAAAAAGAGGTTAAAATCAAATCATATATATTCAATATATCGAATGAGTGATCTCGAATGAGGAATAAGAACATAATTTCATTAATATACTTTTGAATACATAATTTAAAAAATAATTTCGAATACCAACACGTGAAAAAAAAAAAACACAAATCGTTCCTTATATCGAGGTTTTGATTGATTTAGCGTTCCTTATTTGGAAGCGTTCCCTATTTTGAGGTTTCCTTATTCAAGGAAATAAGGAAATCGCGAAATCGGAAAACCCTTATATCGCGAGTCTACTGTATATCTAAACGATTGCCATGAATATGAATAGGACAACAGTGGGATGATCTTGGCAAAAACAACAAATGTATTTTTGGAAAGGTTACAGAACAACATTTAGATTTAATTTAATTGATTTCGAATTATCTATAAATTCAATAATTTTGCAATACAATATTTAGTTTTAAATTTCTATATTATATCAGGTGTATTAAATTCTAAAAATAATTTATGACTTGAATTACAGCGCACAGGTTGGCAGTTCCACGGGTTTGCAGTTCCAGGAGCCTTTGCTAAAAGGTCTTTTTATTTTGGTTTTTTACGTGCGTAATAAAAGTTTGTTTAAAAGACTGAGGAATGTTTTTACTTGCAGAATAATGGAATGGAAGTATTATCCTTTTAATAATGATATTAAAAAAAATTAAAAAATATAACGTTTTTGTCGTAAAACCTAAAAAATGCGAATAAATCCATTTCAATTATAGCATAAATTTGGACGTTTATCATATAAGCCAACACGCGCGGAACTCCGAACCCGTAATCCAATTACAAAAGGTGATAAAATTAGAAAGCGTATTATATAAGGTGATAATATGATATTTATCATAGAACTTTATTCCATATCCATCAGTTTTTGGTTTTAGAATATACATTTATTTTCTTTCTATTTCTAATTCTAATTTTAATTAAAGAAAAGAACAACACGAAATTATTCCAAGCCAAATTGTTTGTTTTTTTTTGCAGAATCGAAGATATTATTGTGAGAATTATGTGCATTCAATATATAATACAAATATTGTTTTTCACTTTCATAATAACAATTCTTTCAGATGTCAACAAAAAACAAACCATATATAGATTGAATTTAGGATACTTATTGAAAATCTGTCAAAGGTAATTTAAACTTGCCTAAATGCCAGAAGCCATATCCTGATGTACTACTACTCTAACCTTATATATTTCAGACATTTGCCATTTTTATCCTTATGCTCGATTTGAGATGTCGAGAAACGACTTTAAACAATAATTTTTTAATTGTGATTTATTTTATAAAAATAGAGTTCTTTAGATCAACCAACCAGTTCTTAGTTGCTTATAAGCGGTTTGTGGTCTTATAAGCAACATCTTATCGAAAATGTGTATTCGCCGTTTGAACATAATTTAATATATATGAATATATTTTTGGATGTTAACCGAAACCTCAAACAAAATGTAAATTACCGACGCGTTTAACCGACAGAAAACCATGGCGTGGGCTGCAAATTTCACTGTGCATTTTAAACAATCACGATGGAATGTTTCATTTTTTGTGTGAATTACTCGATTATGGGAATCATCAACAGTAATGCCAAATTTACATTCATCACTAAATAAAATGCCCTATTCTATGCCCGTTGAAGCCAAAATTGTTTAGTAATCGAACAATTTAAATGTTTGTAAAACAATTAAATGGAACTTTGCTTTGAGCTGAAAAATTATTAGGGATATTACGGAAAAAGATGTAATAAAATATTTCTTTATTTTTATCTTATAAAATTCATAGTTCGGCTTATGAATTGTCCATTGCCTTGTCCACTCTCGTGCGACAGATTTATGGATTCCTGTTGACCGTTTTAGAGTTACTTCAGGTGCAACATTTTTACTATTTTTTTCACAATTGCAAGATTTATTACGATCAGTAACATAAGATTTTCGATCACTTTTATTTTTCTGTGATTCAAATGAACCGGTTAAACGCTATTTTTTTTATAAATATCCTATACCGTAGACTTAGCTACATTACGTTCTTTAGGAATATATCGTATTGGTCTTTATAATTAAGATTAATATTAACGATACAGTCATCATTTAATTAGAATAGAATCATTGTGAGCAATCCCAAAGCAAAAGTTTAGAAATTATCCGAAAGTTACAATTGGAAGATTAAATAGGAATGAAATGAAAAATCATTGAAACTAAATAACACCGGATGAACGCCAAAAATGTAGTAAATATTAAGATGTCTAAGATAATGGTGGTTGTCAAAAAGGGAGGTCAAAGATGACGTTAACCAATGTTAGTGGCGTATAAATGTCCGAACTTATAATGGTCAAATTATTTTTTGTTAAACTTCATCATTTTGAAATAAATTCTATAACTAATTGAATTTACAAGCTTTTTTTTACTTCTGTCTCCGAAATTATTTTTTAACTAAAACCATCATTTTATGAAATAAAATTAATAGGATTTAAAAAAAAAAACATTGTTAAAAGTCCTTTCTCGGCATCTCGGCAAAATCGAACATACGGATAAAATGGCAGGTGTCCGAAATAAATATGGTTAAAGTAGTATAGATATGATAATTGAAAAAACCAAATTGAAAAAAAATTGTTCCATTGATGATGTATTACAAAGTAATAAATAAAAAAAATAAATTTTTCGCTATACAACCAACAATCTGGTTTTAGCGTCCAACAACAGCCTTCTGTTGTTAGTTTCTTAATTTGTGGCTTTTACGGTGTCGGTAATTAGCCGTACGACCAACCGCAAGCGAAAAATACAACTCTGTGTTAAAATTCAGATTCGAAAAATAACCGAAAATACAAAACATATTTTATGGATTCAGTAGGATTCGAACCCACGACCCCAAAATTTCGTTACAATTTTAGGTTGGCATTTTTAACATTTACACCACAGTCATATTAAGTAATAATTAGTAACACTAGTAATAACAAAGTAATAATTACATATATATTTATAACATCTTATTTGCATATAGATATCTATATTTGATATTTCAAAAAAATAAATCAGGTTTTCGTATATATAAAGTTAAACTCTTCATTGAACGAACGATCGGATCGGTATATTCATCAACGAGTTGTTTTTATTTGTTGGTCACCACTTGGTTTTATGAATAAGAAATAAGCAATGAAAATTAAATATAAAAACAAAAAAAATTCTATTCAACGAGTTTCTATATTTTTTCAATACCTTTCAAAAATCGTTGAATAAAGAGTTAACTGTATAATTGGTCGGTCCAGCTAGTCCAGTATATAACCACTATACTCTATCGAAAATAAATATTTATTTCACATCGATGAATCGAATCACCGCCATATTATTTCATTTATATTATTATAGAAAATATAATCATTTTATTTTGAAATCGTATCGTATATGTATATCAATCAATCAATGAAATGTATTTTCAAGTGTGTTAATTAAATTAATTATTTTTTCATAAATTTTTCTTGAATTTTTATCTATACATTCTCATTGAGTGTGGGTGAACATTTTATAAATGTACTTTAAATTATTTAAAAGCAAAAAAATATATTCATCTTTTGCGTATATTACAAGGATGATTTCAAATATTTCCCATTCCAATGATAATAATAATAATAATAAACCGGTTAAAATCAAAATGTTAAGAATTTTTCTTAAACAAAAAGTTAAAAATAGAATAATACCGCACAACAAATTCGGCTTAAATATATTTATATTTAAATAAAAATAACCAAATACAAAAAAAAAAAGAAAATAAATAAATAAATAAATATTGTTTGTTAAAAATTATCGTCATCATTCACATACCTTATTTGAAAATTATATAATAAAAAGAAAAATCATTTCCTTTCATAAATGTCCAATATTTCTTTGTTATTTTTTTAACCTTTAAAATCCTACATATAAAAACCCACTGTATCTTCTTCCTTCTATTGTATATACAAAAATATGTACAATAAATATATATGTATAGGTGGTATATAATATATAAAGTTCTATTGTTACAGAATTATTTGTGTAGGTTAGACATATTTTTTTTGATATTTATTATCTTAAAACAAAATGTTCCTGATAACATTATCTTAAAAAAAAATAAAAATAAAACCATTTTTTTCTGTTATATTGAAAATTTTCCAATTCACATCTTTCACTTTTTTTTTTTTTATTATACGCACTGCACATCAGTGGATTTTTTTTTCAATCTTAAACACTTTTCTATTACCTCAATAAGTAATCAAAATTAATTATAATAATAATATATGGGAAAAGAAAATAAATTTCCATTTCACCTTTATTTATAAAAACAATTAAAAAAACCTTGAACCTTAGAGAAATATAATTTTTTTTCAAAATTATACACTTTTTGAGAAAAAAAAATGTTTTATCGAATAAATTGAATAAGAACTGATTTTATTACATAAAAAAAAATGAATTAGAATTAAGTTTTTTCCGTCATTTAAACAATTATTATTATTAAATCGCAAACGTATACAAAATAAAATATTTAATATATTTAAATATAAAAAAAATTCACGTATTATAGATATACTAAATACTTATATATTTAGATATATATAGAAGAAGTGAGGAAGGAGTCTGTGTGTGGACTCTATGATGTCTACGATACTCTGACAAGATTTAACTCTATGTTATTATACACTATTGATATAATATTTATACAAATAGAAGAAAAAAATAAAAATACATTGAATATGAAATTGTTTTTCTTTTTTACAATTTTCGTTTATATGTTAGTATTTTTTTTTTTTTTTAATTATTTTTATTGATAACACACCACACACCACATCAGTCAGAGCACCACCAGAGGCAACAACCACACAAATATATATCTCTATCTATATGTGCATGTACATATATATAGAAGATATAAATGTAGATATCGTATATTTTTATTATTATTATTATGTGTGTTTATTAAAAAAAAATGTTTATATATACATTTACAATAATCATCATCAGCGGTTATAATCAGTCAGAGTTTGCAAACTGTTAATATCACAATTGATTTGATGTATAAAACATTAAATCGATAAATACGATTTGTGAAAGACAATGTTTGTTTATAAATGAATGTTCAATGTTCGTTGAATTCGTAGTTCTTTAGAATAGAGAAAATCTTTGCAAAAAAAAAACATATAATTGCGGATTATCCAATTAATCCTCCATTGGATCAGATTGAAAATCAAATCGAAAATCTTGGAAATTGTATATAAGAAAAGTAAAAGTAAAATTGACTTGCTTTTTTGATTGATGCCGGCTCTTGGAATTTCCGGCTGCTCTGGCGGACGTTGGCGTGTTAGTGAAAAGGCCCAGCCGTTGGAGACGGATTTTGTTGGAAGCCCACCAAAACCAATTGTAGGATGTTGGCGCGGAAAACTGAGTTTGGACAAAAAGCCATATCGATCAGTAATAAAAATAATTTCAATATTACAGATAAGTTATCAACATTACAAAACAACTGTATAATAAGTATATATATATTAAAATTATATTATATATATATATACAGAAAGGTTGAAGCTCCACTGACCACCACCAATTCATTTACGTCATTCGCGGCATACAAATAATATATATTAAACAAATATATCTTTTATGTCGATATGTATAGTATTGCTGTATAGTATACAGCAAGCAGTAAGAGCATCATCTTTGTTATGTAAATATAATATACATATTTTGTTTATAGTCTTATATACTGTAAATACATAACTCATATGCGATAATATTGTTATAAACACTATATTTACAAAAACAAAAAAAAATGAAAATATTAAAAATACTAACATTTTTCTTAAAAATATAAGATGAACATCGTAATCAGTACACCCAGTGCCTTAAAAAGATTTGCAACTAGAATATTGAGTATTATCAATAAATTGCAATGCAATGAATGAAAGCAGTATAATTTCAAGGATTTCGATTGGTAAATTAACAATACCGCATGCGAAGTATTCGAAGTCCCCTTTTATTCATTGATATTTTATTAACGTATTTTTTAGTTTGTTTTAGGTCTACACATTCAATATTATTATATTAAAGAAATTATAATTTAATGTCGACTCGAGCAATAGCTTAAAAAAAATAAAGTGCAGTAAAACAACTGTAAAAAAAACTCTCTGAATATATACGGAAAAAATGAACTGGACGAAAACTAGATTGACGTCAATACGGCAGAACTGCATGTAACATGTAATCAAACATTTCGCAGATCGTTTTGTAACTTCTCCAATACATAAGATATTTAAAGAACAAACTGGAAACGAAATTAGGGTAAGAATAAGTCTATTCAAAAAAGGATTAATCAGTTTAAATGCACACAAAACCAGCAAAATAAAAACCTCTTTTTGCATTTTTGACTCTTTTGTCTGTCAAATTAGTTACCAAACGGCAGAGAATTTGCAATTAATTGATTTAAGCATAATAATAAATGCATATCAATTTTATGATTTTAATAATATATAATTATTTTTTGACTGTAAACTAAATAAAAAGTTTTAAAAAAAAAGAAATAATTAAATTCAATATTTTAATGACTAAAATGGTAATATAATGACTAAAATTTTACGGGAGGGGTTCGAACGCAAACGGGTTGCAAGATACACAAATTTGGTTTTTGTACGTGATAAAGAAAAAATTAGTTCATAAAAACATTGGGGAACGTTTTTACTTGATGGATAATGGAAAGGAAGTCCTTTTAATAAGGATATTAAAAAAATTAATTAATTACATTTTTTAAGCGTAAAAGCTGAGAAATACGATAACATAATTTGAAATATAGTATAAATTTTGGCGTATTCATTGTTAGCAAAGACCTTGCATCCTGTACTCAAATTTTATTGTGCGACCCTTTCTAAGGCGGTGGATATATTTGGATGGATGGATGGACGAATGTACTTGTATATATATTTAGAAATGCTATATGCAAATGTGAACAATTATAGAGTATATATACACAATAAATATGTATGTACATCTTGAACTAAACATTTTTGATGATGATTTTTTTTTTATTATGAATATATAATTAAAAGAAAAAATATTATATACCATATAGTAAATAAATAATAACCGCACAGTGAAAAATATTTCAATTTTATATTTATATTTTTGCGATTCAAGTGTTTTCCGAACAAATGTTCAGAATAGATTCATCATTATAAAATTTTAGTTATATATTTTTAATTTCTGTATTTAATAAAACATATTGAAATAATTTGCGTATAAAAAGTGTTGCTAAAGATATTATTTTTCATCAATATAAACAAATTCATCATAGCATCATCACCCGACCTAGACGACGTCGTCGTCGTTTCACAATTATAATTATATAGCAAAAATATAGAACTAATATTGATGATGGTTCCAGTATTCGATTTAAAAACAATTTTGAAAAAAAAACAAACACGATTCTAGACCTCTCTCTCTTTCTCTCTCGATATGATGTCGTAATTTTTTTTATTTTTTATTATATAGAATTTGTTATTTTGTCTATTTAAATCTATTAAAAACACAAATTATTATTATTAATATTTTTTTTAGAATTAATTTTAATTTTTTTTTTTCTTTTGGGGGCCTATGTATTATTACTACTATCTATAGAACGAATCCTGATATACGAGTGATTTATTTTGATGATGATTTTCACACAAAATGTACTGTGTATATAATCGTCACTCTATGTATATACAATAGAAGAGTGAAGAGACCTAAAACATTTCAATTATTTCAATTCATATGATGATGTATTTTTTGTTTTGTTTATATACTACATAACATTTTTTGATATTTTTGTCTTGTTATAAAATATTTATATTCATATTATGATGATGATTAAATATACATAAATATTATATTATATGTAGAAATATACATATTAATTTTTGGTTGTGTAGAAACAGATATTTAAAATAATTAAGTAATAAATAATAATTTAAATAACTGAAACCGAAAAAAAATCTTAAAATGTTTTGTTTGTTTTGTTTTCTGATAAACTTTGATACCCCTCCCGAAAAAAAAAACAAATTCTATATATTAATATTTAATTATTTTTTGTTATTTCTTTTTTATTAATGTGTGTCGTTCTTATCTTGAATTTGAATTTGATTGACTTTATTATACAAGCAAAGTGTTACATATATTTTTGTTATTAAATAAATTTAGTTGCATCAATATGTTCTATAAAAAAAAAATAATACAATATTGACTTTCTGTTTATCTATATTAAGACATTGATCAGATTTCAAGTCAATTTATTCGTAAGTGCCAATCAAATTGATCTAAATGATTGTTGATGAACTATTTTACATTAACAGATTTTTCTTGGTATTAACGAATATTTTTTATTATAAACTTGTCTTTCCCCCATTTTAGTTCATATCATCATACAATTCATAGTGGATACATTCAGAACTGTATCTGAAGCATAACTTTCTGAAAGTTCATATACAATATTTTAATTCAATCATACGAGGGCGGATTGATATTGATCCGGTTTCTAAGATATGGTAATCAAATGCATATTTTTTCTATCAAATATAATCTGTTAGTAGGCTGCCTGTAAATTTTTAGACCGATGCGTCATTTAGTTTTGGTCTGATAGCTGTAAACGGTAGACAAATTTTGATTTTTCTTGAAAATGGAAAAAAGTGAATATCATGCATTGATAAAACATTACTTTTTGCGTGGAAAGCCCGCAAAAAAAAAAACAAAAGAATACCTTGATGAGTATAATGGCACATCTGCTCCAGTGAATTCAACCGTAATTTATTGGTTTGCTGAATTTAAACGTGGTCGTACATGCACCGAAACAATACCATCACCGGGAACACCTAAAGAGGTGACAACTGAAGAAATGGTTGACAAAATCCATGTTATTGTTTTGAATGATCGTCAAGTGAAGTTGAGAGAGATTGTTTACATCGTAAACATCTCAAATGCAGGTGTATTCAACATCTTACACGAATATTTGCATATGAGAAAGCTGTCAGCAAGATGGGTGTGCCGCATTTACTCACAATCGAACAAAAACGAAATCGTGTTATCACTTCAAAACAAAACAAAGGACAAAATAAAGCATAATCCAGATGAATTTTAGCGTTGATTAATAACGGTTGATGAAACATGGATTCATCACTATACAACTGAAACAAAAAAACAATCGAAACAATGGATAGAAGCAGGTGGAATGCTCCAAAGGAGGCAAAGACGGTTAAATCAGCGGATAAGGTTATGGCGGCTGTATTTTGGGATGCGAACGGTACATCGACTATCTTAAAAAAGGAAAAACCATAACAGGAAATTATTATGCTACATTATTGGATCGATTGAACGATATAATAAAGGAAAAACGACCACAGTTAAAAAAGAAAAAAGTGATCTTTCTTCAAGACAACGCATCGGCTGCGCACCCGTCAACAATTGCAATGGCTGAATTTAACGAATTACGTTACGAATTTTTACCGCATCCACCCTACAGTCCAGATTTAGCACCCGCAGTGACTTATTCCTGTTTCCAAACTTGAAAAAATGGCTCGCAGGAAAGAAATTCACATCAAATGAAGAAGCAATCAACGAAACAAACGCGTATTTTGAGGAGTTCGGGAAATCGTATTATTTGAATGGCATAAAAAAGTTGGAAGATCTTTGTAATAAATGTTTAGAGCTAAAAGGTGACTATGTTGAGAAATAAAATTAAATTAAAACGAAAAAATGGTTTTTTCGTTGTTAGACCGGATCTTTATCGATCCGCCCTCGTATATAATATGTTTATGAACTTGAAACTTTATATGAAACTTATTGCAATATAATTATTTAAAAACGGATAAATAATTAAAAATAAAATACAAAACTTACCTTTTAATTTATTATCTGCTTTTATGGCTTGTGTACTTTCGACCGGTATTGATATTTTTCTTGTATTAGCGGCATTTTTTGTTTCTGAAAATAATAATAATAATAATGGATTTTGTTAATAATATATAGTTAAATTTAATGTGATGAGAATTGTCTAATATTGTCTAATTGTATTGTTTTTTTTTAAATGTAGATAAATTATTTATTTTTTTAAATATATCATTTAAATTAACAATTATAAGTTTTTGATTAAAATGAAAATTAATCTGCAAATATAGATAATCAAATTGTGATGGGATTCTGGAGAAAGGTAAAAATAATACATAAAATGTATTCTATATAGTCGTTGATTCGTATGTTAGATAGCTTGTAGGAAGTTGGTATAAAATAATTTTTACTTATAAAACAATGATTTACGTAGATGTTAATGGTATGTAAAATTCATTCATACTGAAAAAATTGTATTAATAAAGGATTTTCCGGTCAAATGAAACCTTAACCAGAATAAATGAAGCCTTTTATGGAAACCAAATGAACCCCTTTTGCATACCAGATGAAACCTTTTAGAAGAAACAACCAAATTTATTTTAAAATCACAAATACTTTATTTAACGAATTTGAATTGTATTCATAGAAAATCATGAAAAAAATTATTTTATTTCATTTATAGAATTAATTTTTGTGTGTTTTTTTTATTGTTTCATGAGCTTTATCCTTAATGAGCTGGTTAAGTTGGAAAATTGCGTAAGTCAAATCATCCCCTTCTACACCAAATTTTCCAAATCTTCTTAAGGTTTTGTATTTTTTAAATATCTCAAAAGAGTTTTTTATTTATTCATTAGACTCTGTATCAATAGGATCAGATACATTAGATACAAAATTAAGTAATAAAAATTCAAACAGCATTTATAGATATAAATAATTTCTCTATGGCACAGAACTTGATGAATTTGAAACAAACAACAACAACAACAAAAAATGGTTTATTTTTACGATTCAGGATTATTTTCTTTCTTCTTTCTAATTTATTTTATTATATATTATATTTCTAATTTTTTAAAAAAATAAAAAAAAACCAAATATTTTTGTGAACATTTTTTTTAATATTATTATTATTTTAATGTTTTTTGTTAAATTTCAAATGCAGGAGAGTTATGTAATGAATTTTCGTTTTATTATAGTTGGTTTGTTTTTTTTTATTTAATATATATATATATATATATCTTCGTATATATGATACACAAAAATATATAAATATATATATATAATTATATATGTATATGTAGAATTTTGTTTAATTGCCAAAAATTCTTTATTGACGACATTAAATATTTTGCACAAATAATATCTATAAAATAAACCAATATATATACTATATATAATGTATAAAAGAAACAAAAAGAAAAAAAAACCAATGAACATATTATTATATCATATCGTACGTATGTAGACTGTAGAGGAGCAAAAAAAAACAAACAAAAATGATTAGCACCTCTAGTTTCTTGTTCGTATTTCAATTTTTAATTTTTTTATTTAAATATTCTAAATACATTTTTTTTCATTTTATTTCTGATGGTGATTACAAAATTAAATTGAATCTCAATAGATTACAATGACGATCAATGACAATGACATAAACATTTTTTTTTCCTAAATAACTTTTGTGCACCATAAAATTAAGGGAATTTTCTTTGGGAATTAAGGGAAGTCCACCATACAAAGTTAAGCGTTGCGACTTATAAATTTGGAGTTATTACTGTGATTTGTATCAGCGAAATTGCAAAAAATCACGAATTCAACAATTCAAAGAAAAAATGTTTTTTAGAAAATACATTTTTGCATTAAATTTTATTAAAATAAAGCGATTCATAAAAATTTTATAGATTTTAATGCAAAAATTTTGGTTTTTTTTTTAAATTATGTGTTTTTAATTGTTCAATTCGTTTTGGTTTCGCCGTTACAAGTCATGTAATAACTTAATGAATTTGAGTTCATCCAAATTCAATCCAAATTTCTAAATGAGAGATTAACTTTGTTTGGTAAACTTTAAGGTAATTTTATAGTGCACAAAAGTTACTTAGGAAAAAGGAAATTTTTTACCCTGACAAATTTTGAGAAAAATTAATTTTTCTGAAAAAGTTGATTTAAAAAATATGATATTTTTTCACTTTGAGCTTTAATAACTCCAAACCAGAAATAGATAGCAAAAATTGTATGCCGAGCAAAATTGAAGGTATTTCATTTACCTATAAATAGAGTATCTATCGTTTATCCTAACTTGAACAATTTGGAAATTATGAGTTAATAAGTGAACCCATGTTTTTCAAGGAACACCAATGTTTTGAACACCCTGTAACTCGGTTGAAGTTAGACCCCCCTCCCTTCCAGAACGATTTTTTCCTGGAAATAGTCTCAGGAATACGTATAGTTTCGGCTTTGTAGGGTGGAACTGGGACACACTGTATATATAGGACATGATCTTGAAACTAATAAATTAAATAAAATACAATAAAACGCACACACAATAAAATATTTCACAGTATATAAAATAATATAGTGAATTTATTAAAAAAAAAACGGAAAAAAACCCCATACCACCGGATATACTACATGCAACATATATAACTACAATATATGTAACATACGAAGAATTCTTCAACAGAACATTATTGAAAGAAAACAAAAAAAAAAATCACACACATACAGAATATAAACAGAAAAAAAAAATTAATTGATAAAATGCAATTGCGAATTTCATTAATGGAAAATATTCACAATTTCATTCAGAAATGTCAATTTTATGAAATCTGTATATATGAATGTGAATGTGAATAAAATGAAAAGCGAACAAAAAAAGAAGAAGATGAATAAAACAAAAAGAAAACAATTCAATTCGTATTTGTATAAGATGAATAACTGAATTGTATTATTATAAATTGAAGAATGAAAAATATTGGTACAGGTTCTTATATATTATCATTATTAATATTATCATTGTGTTTATGTAATACATCATAAGAAAAGAATCAGAATCACATAAATTTTTATTTTTTATATGAATTGAAAACAAATCAAATTGTAAAAAAAAAAAAATTTTAACGTTCAAATAACATGTATCTGAGATGTACAGCATAAATATGTTTTAGTACAATATATGAAGAAAATAAATATATATACGAATTACATTTGTTTTAAAGATAAAAAATATTTTATGTATCTTATAAAAATATCATCATCTTATATATAATATTTAAAGCTTTTGATCTTGGAAAAAAGATTCAATTTTTTAATTTAAAATGTTTTATTCAGGTTTTTTTTTTTATTTATTTTTTAGCAAAATGCAATTGATCTTATATATTATAAAAAAAAAAAAAAAAAACATTGAATGAAGTTAAAATATTTTATGTCTCAGTCAACGCTTTTAGTTGGTTTTTTATTTTTTTTATTTTGTTGGATAAGTTTTATATTATTATAGTATAGTATAAATTGTACATTATAGAGATTTATTTATATATCATTTTCATTTTTTCTTATTCCAATCTTCTCTGCATTTATATAACTAAATTTTTTTTTTCGATCATCAAAGACTTTTCTTAGTTGTTCATATTTTTATTTTACTTTTTTTATATATAATATTTAGTGCATTAAAATAAAATAAATACATATATATATTATTTCATGAATACTTTTTTTATATACTGTTCTGTCATTATTATTTTTATTATTTATAATATAAAATTCACATTTTTAATGCACATCTTAGAATTAATATATATAATATGAATGTTTCTTATTCTTATACATTGGTAAGAATTTGTGTTTGTGTTTTTTTTTTGGTGAATAAAAATGGGAAGATAATAAATTGATGGACTTGTTTCTATTATACATATATCGTGGGATGGTTACGAATCTGGCTCTTTTTCCATATAGATAACAAAAAATGTTCCCTTTACAATCGAAAATCGGTTTTAGTTGTTGTTCGTTGTTGAATTTTTTGTTGTTTTGTTTTATCGGTCGGTAATTAGCCGTACGACCAAGTGCATGGGAAAATACATGCAACTATGTGGTAACATTCAGATGCGTAAAAAAAAAAGCGAAAAACATAAAATATATTTTAAATGAAATTTTGATTGGCATTTTTCTCAACTAAACCACAGAATTACATTTTATAGTCTTTATATTGAACGAACTCTGTATTCAATGTGTTTTTTTTATTTGTGGGATCCTTTTCCTTTGTAATTTTATGAAAAAGAATTGAGCTATGAAAATCAAACCTAAAAAAACCTTGATTCAACAATTTCGGAATTAATCCAGTTTTTTGTCAGTCCTTTGAAACATCGTTGAATAAAGAGTTAATTGTATATATATATATTATTGGGAGTATGCATTAATTTGTGCGCTTTTCTAAGAGTGGGCGTTACTAGTATTATTTCGCGTCGTGTTCATCCGTCACTACATTCATTTGAAAGCTAATGTTATTGCGCGTCTTTTTCAGTATATGTCATTTGATTAAAGCGTAATCATTTTTTTCTATTCATTGGAACAAGTCGAACTGTGTGCCAGAAAAAGTGTTTTTGTGGGGAGTTCTTCTTCATTATTTTAACATGTAGAAGTGCTACCGAAAGTCATCGTATTTTAGCAGAGGTTTATGGGGCCATGCTCTAGCTGAAAGAACGTGCCAGAAGTGGATTTCAAGGTTTGAAAATGTTGATTTCAACTTAGAAGACGATGAACCACCCGGACAGCTAAAAAGGTTTGAAGATGAAGAATTGGAGGCATTGCTTGATGAAGATGAGTGCCAAACGCAACAAGATCTTGCAAAATCATTGGGAGTTGATCAAGCAACCATTTCCAGACATTTAAAAGCATCGGGATTCATCCAACAGCTTGGAAATTTGGTGCCGTATGAATTAAAGCCAAGAGATATCGAACGCCGATTCTGCATGTCGTAAACGCCACAAAAAAAAATCATTTTTACATCGGATTATCACCGATGATGAAAAATTGATTCATTACGATAACCCCAAGCGCAAGAAATCGTATGTGAAGCCGAGGCCAACCATCAACATCCACGGCAAAGCCGAATATCATGGTGCCAAGGTAATGCTCTGAATTTGGTGGGATCCGAAAGGTGTGTTGTATTATGAGCTTTTGAAATAGGGTCAGACGATCAAAGTGGACCTCTACCGAACACAATTAATTCGTTTGAAGAGAGCGATTGCGGAAAAACGACCAGAATATGCAACCAGACACGAATCCATAATTTTCCATTATGACAACGCTCGGCCACATGTTCAAAACAAGACCGGTTCAAAACTATTTGAAAAACAAGAAAAAAGTTCTACCTAACCCGCCTTATACCCCACGCATAGCCCCTTCTGATTACTACTTGTTCAGATCAATGCAGAATGCCGTCACCGGAATACGCTTCACTTCAGAACAGGGTATCAAAAATTGGCTCGATTCGTTCTTCATCACCAAGCCGGAGAAGTTCTTTTGGGATGGAATCCACAAACTGCCAGAAATATGGGCAAATGTTGTAGCTTCCAATGGCCAATATTTTGATCATTGAATGTATAACCATTTTTTCGCAATAAAGTCTTAATTTTCGAAAAAAAAACCGCATCAATTTAGAAATCATATTTTCCTATATTTTTCACTTCAGAAAACATATTAACTCAAAAATATAAACCACCATCGTATTTGATGATTTCATTACAGACAGAAGAATGTTCACTTTCGCGAAACTAATTGATATATTATATAGAAAAAAGATTTTAGATACAGTTTTTTAAGTTTTTAAGATTTTAAGTTCCTCACCCTTTTTAAGGTCCTCACCCTTTTTTAAATCATCAATGAATCAATGGTTGCGAGAAAGTGTGGAATAAATCAGATTATACATTATTTTGAAATCATCATAATATAGCAGAAGAAATATACTGACATTTTTTTTATTCTATTCTGATGTGAGCTGCTGCGGTGTGAATGAAAAATCGAATCGGCTTCCTTGGTTTTTCAATAGAACGATTCACGAAATATATTCCGATTTTTTGACTTAACACACCAAAATATTGATAAAACTCAATCCTATATTAGGGCCATGCGGTGCGGTATAGTCAAAAAATGTTATTAACCTTTAACGAACGAGCCCATTTTTCTAGAACGATGACCAGACCAGGTCGATGGATTTTTTTAGAAATTAAATGCTTTATATATTACGTCATGCCGCATGTATGGCGACATTCCATTTTTTTAAGAATATTTGCAATGTCGCGAGTATTGCGGCATTCGTTCGTTTAGGGTTAATTATAATTGTTGAAATTTTTTTACCCAAAATCATTTTAATTATCCTTAACAATGCACTTATTATCAAAAATATTAGGAAACCATGTCTCAAAATATTAAATTTCTTTAAGGAGATTTTTTTTTAACGATTTTTTTTTATAAATATATTTATAATATTTCTTGTATATAAATAAAAATTTTCTTGTTATATAAATACAAATCGCATAAGTATTTGATACAAACAAATAAATAACATAATATAGATAATTTATAATACAAGTCTTCATTTTTTATTTTTTTTTATTTTGTTCTTCAACTTCTACAATATTTATACCATTATAATCACCACCTACCTATATATGTAGATGTATATACCACCTTTATATATATAATCATGTAATATTATACTCATTTATATATCCATATATAAATAATCTTTAACATAACATTTAATTCTGTTCTGTTATTTTACTTTAGCATATAGTTTATATATATAAGTATATTTATATGCACACACATTAGGAATATCAAACAGTTCAATGCCATAAAGAAAATTCTTGTTTCTGCATATTAAAATATATATATATATATTTATTTATATAGATATACTATACCATATATATAGATTATTATAAGCAATTTAAAGCGCATACAATAGATTTTCAGTTAAGTAAATAATTGTATATATACACAGGCATGAATCTTTATATACTATACATTCATATTCATATTCATAATATACAAATACAAAAAATAAAAACGCAGCATATCCATAATTGGTCAATCAGCAGGTGGACAACATTTTACAGGATAGATGCATGTATATATAAATAAAAAAGAATAAAACCAATATTATGAATTAAAAGAATATGTAAGAAAATATTAAGAATCATTCGTCATATACAAAACAACATATCCTATATATATAATTATATTCATATACAAAATGATATATAGAATAAAAACAAAAACAGCAAAACTTTTATGTTTTTACTTTGTATATTATATACTCTCATGAGATTTAAGAACAAATATTATTACAATTTCTTCAATTTTCATTTTTTTTATTTTGCATCATTTGAAAATTCAATCAATTTCTAAGTGTTCGTGTTCATAAAAAAAAAAACAGTTCCAAAGATAGCCACATCTTCAAAACTTGTATGTCTAAATGTGTTCTATTTGCCTACACCAGTGGCTATATGAGATATAATAAAATGATTTTACAAAGGTTTATCTAAAAAAAAATGATCAGAAATGATCTAGAAAAAATAATGTTACATGGAAATTAATAAAAAAACTATATGGTTGTAATTGAAAAAAATAAAATATTTGTAAAATTGGATTTGCTGGACAAATTTTGTTCGAAAATCTTCTTTTTTTTTTTTGAACAGAATTAATTTATTTTTATGTATGTACCTTTTAGAATGTTCGTTTGAGTAATCAAAACATATTTTTCAAACTATCCTAATAACTAATAGATTGATTTCACCTATTATATTATTGGATACATTTTATTGTATAATATCCATTTTTGAAGAATTCATTAAACCTTTCAAGGAATATAATACATGTATATTGTATTAATTAAAAACAAATATTTGGATATTTAATTTGTCACTCGGTTTCGCTTTCTGTAAAGGTATCTCTATATTCTATACATATATATTATAAAGTTACCAAATTTATCACCTTTTCATTCAAATACTACTCTAACCACTATGATATCCGAAACCTGCTATTTTATTCGTATGCTCGATTTTGAGATGCCGCGAGAAAAGACTTTAAACAATAATTTTTTAATCTTATACTCATTTTATTTCATAAACAGTACTTCTTCTATTTTGCTTCCCAATTGCGTTTATCACGACCGCAGTAACATTAGATTTTCGATCACTTTTGGTAAAATGAACCGGTTAAAAGATATGTTATTTTTAAACATCAGGATTAAGATTAAAAAAAGGATCAGAGGTGGAATTATCGCATTCGATTACGATAGACGATTGTCGTCAAACATACGATTTTTTCATTTTTGCAATTATGGCAGACGATATCGTCGGTTTAAGACGATAATTTTTGACGATAGGGTAGTAGCTATCGTTACGATTGTCGTTTGTATTGCTTTCTTTTGTTTTTGTTCATTTATTCAATTGTAATATTCATAAAAAGTATAAAAGCAATTCTCATAAAAATAATACTTCCAATCTCATTCTCATAGAAATAATAAACTTTTTGTTTTTCTATATGAACATCATTTGCCACAACAATATCCACGGAGACGACATACAAATATTATCGATACCCACAAAATCGACTACCATAATATCAAAATAATTGAGTATCGTAGTTTTAGACGATAGGCGATAGACGATGGTATCGATTCCCATAATGCCACCCCAGGATTAAAAAATTATTGTTTAAAGTCCTTTTTTAGCATCTCAAAATCGAGCATACGGATAAAATAGAAGGTGTCCGATATTATTGGGAGTATGCTATAATTCATGCGGTTTTCTAAGAGTGGGCGTTACTAGTATTATTTCGCCTCGTGTTCATCCGTGACTACATTCATTTGAAAGCTAGTGTTATTGCGCGTATTTTTCAGTATTTGTCATTTGATTGAAGCGTAAATAACATTTTTTTCTATTCATTGTAATATGTCGAACTTTGTGCCAGAAAAGGTGTTTTTGCGGGGGTTCTTCTTCATTACTTTAACATGAAGAAAAGTGCTACCGAAAGTCATCGTATTTTACTAGAGGTTTACGGTGGCCATGCTCTAGATGAAAGAACGTGCCAGAAGTGGTTTTCACGGTTTTTGACCCGGACAGCCAAAAAGGTTTGAAGATGAAGAATTGGAGGCATTGCTTGATGAAGATGCGTGCCAAACGCAACAAGATCTTGCAAAATCATTGGGAGTTGATCAAGCAACCATTTCCAGACGTTTAAAAGCATAGGGATTCATCTAACAGTTTGGAAATTGGGTGCCGTATGAATTAAAGCCAAGTGATATCGAACGCCGATTCTGCATATCGGAAATGTTACTTCAACGTCACAAAAACAAGTCATTTTTGCATCGGATTGTCACTGGTGAAGAAAAATTGATTCATTACGATAACCCCAAGCGCAAGAAATCGAATGTGAAGCCCGCCAACCATCAACATCCACGGCAAAGCCGAATATCCATGGTGCCAAGGTAATGATCTGTATTTGGTGGGATCAGAAGGGTCAGACGACACAAATCAGACATCAGACGACACAAAAACGACCAGAATATGCAACCAGACACGAATCCATAATTTTCCATTATGACACATGTTTCAAGACCGGTTCAAAACATATCCCCTTCTGATTACTACTTATTCAGATCAATGCAGAATGCCTTCACCGGAATACGCTTCACTTCAGAACACGGTATCAAAAATTGGATCGATTCGTTCTTCACCACCAAGCCGGAAAAGTTCATTTGGGATGGAATCCACAAACTGCCAGAAAGATGGGCAAATGTTGTAGCTTCCAATGGACAATACTTTGATCATTGATTGTTTAACCATTTTTCCACAATAAGGCGTTAATTTTCGAAAAAAAACCGCATGAATTAATGCAAACTCCCAATATAATGATGCAAGTAGTATACATATAAAAAGTTTTAAAACAATTAATTATAAATATATGTATATACATGAATAAATATATAAAAATAGTGTTGTTTTTTTTAAGTGTATGTCAACTTTAAATTAATATATACTCTATAATAATTATAATGAATATATAGACATATATTTATTGAGAATAATTTCTAGATTGACTCATCCATGAAGATCATTTGAAAAAAGTGACAAAATGGTATATTTATTTTATAACATTATATTAATTTATAAATATTATTTATTCTAACAAAATAATAAATCATCAATGGTTTGCGATTCGGTTATTTTTTTCATATTTCAAATATGAATATATTAAACAAAAAAAAAAACAAAAAATTAAATCTTAAAATTTTATCATACAAAAAACTCTGTCATCGATGCTAATTTTTTTTTTTTTTTGCAAAAATAAAAATGTGTTACCTTAACATTTTTTTTTCTATAATATTTATTATTTTGATTATTATTTGTTAGTGAGTTTTTTTTTTTTTTTTTTGTATTTTTGTATGTGCGATTTTGTCGTCATCGCACAAAACTTTAATAATAATAATATTATATATTATTGATTGAAATGAAGATGATATTTATTTTAAATTTGCAAAAACAACGTACTTACGATATGTTAAAAATAAATAATAATTAGAGTCATTTAATTATATATACTCGTAGTTTAAATCAAAAAAATGCGAAAATAGTCGCATCATTATACGAATATTGACAATATATTTATATTTATATATGTATATTTATAAAATTAAATTTAAAAAAAAAAATACAAGTTTTTTATACGCTTTTAAAACATAAATTTAAATTTAAAATTGAAAAGCTTGTTTTTGTAAAATAGATAAATAAAAAACAAAAATCATTTGAATATTGCATATATTAATGCAGACAGGTGTTTTGTGAAAACAGTCCATTAGCTATATAACTAACTATCAATATCCAAATCTATAAATATACTTTGATTATAATAAAATTAAAAAAAAACAATTTTTGATTAAATATATACAACACTATACGTTTTTTTATCAACGCGAAGAATATATACGATTTATTATGGAGAAAGCTATTATAAATATATTTATTCAGTAAACTTGAATTTATAGTTAGTGAGCTATACTCTATATATGCGTAAAAAGATCTGGTTTTCTTCTGGTTGTCTTCTATTTACCATATACCCAAAAATTATTTGAAAAAAAATCATGCTTAAAAGATGATGCTGATTTTTCAAAGAATTGTTTTTAATATTGATAGAAAATAGGTAGAATTATATACAATTTTCAAGCTATACAATTTTGGAGAATTAGTTATGTATAATTTTGAATATTCCAATTGTCAACAATCAAGGAAAATTGTGATTTGACGGCCCGACCCCCCAAATAATAGACAGTCATTACTAAAAAGAATGTTTAATAATAAAAATACATTATTGTTAATATGAAAACATTGTTAATTTAATATTTTCACTGGTTCGACCAATTGTCACCTACTGTTCTGAAACGTGGTGCATGACACAGACTAACGAACTACTACGCCTCATCTTTTGACCGACAAAGGAAAGCGGACGGTGGCGTAGGCGGTACGATTTTTAAGTAAATAAATTGAACAACGAACACGAGATCGTTCGATTCATTAAGATTGATCGCCCGAGGTGGTTGGGTCATGTGGTACGAATGGATGGCGATCGTATACAATTAAAAATGCTGGACAGCAAGCCGGGCGGATGAAGGAGTGTGGGAAGACCGCGGGGTAGGTGGAGGTGGAGATGAAGTGGAAGTGAACCTTCAAGCCCTCGGCGTTTCCGGCTGGCGGACGTTGGCGGTAAATAGGCCCGGTTGGAGGAGGCTGTTGATGGACGTCAAAACCAATTGTAGGTTGTAGGCGCGTTTAAGCAAGTAAGTCTACTATTTTCTTGGCAGTTTACTAAACGTCATACATTGTTCGGTGTTGAACTAAACATTGGTCATACAAATTGATTTTTCTATCCGTATGCTCCATTTTGACAAAATTTCTTTTATTAAATTGAATCATTTTGAAATAAATTTCATAACTAATTGAATTTAAAAGTTTTTTTACTTCTGTCTGCGCAATTATTTAACTGAAACCATCATTTTATCAAATAAAATTAGAGGGGTTAAAAAATTATTGTAAAAAGTCGTTTCTCGGCATCTCAAAATCGAGCATACGAATAAAATAGCAGGTGTTCGATATTGTAATGGCTAAAGTAGTATATATATATTTCGCTATCACAATTTGTGCTTGGATATATATATATCAAACATATTTTTAATGGAGTATCTTCACTCGGTTTTGTCCCTATAGCCTGATGAGTTGACAAAACAATTTAAAGATATCAGAACGATACAAAACCAATAAGTAAATAAAAATTTCCCAAGAATCCCACTGTCCAATATCCCATTTTAGATTACTGTTAATATATTTCAAATTAATTCAAATGCACATTTTTTTGCTATTTCAAGGATATTAATTAATTGATATTAATTGTAACTGATTGTATTTGTTTTGAGAAATTTTCTATATTCACCGAAATAGGCAAAAATGAATGAAAATTTTAAGAAAATCTTATCATTTCAGAAATAAATTATATATTTGTTCCATTAGCTCACATTTTAATAATGCTAAAATATTTTCATGGTATATATGTATGAAAATTTTGTACAATTATACAGAGTATTTGTGAGTCATTCAGTTCTTATTTATATTAATTTTATATAAATAATTCATGTATATCGAATTGATTATTTCAATTATTTTTTTTTATTTTCTTTAGTTCTGTTTACCAAATACCAATTTTATATTTATTTATTATACATATAATATTGGTAGGTGATTTAGAAAAAGCACTATTTTTTCTATGATTACTAATGAGTAATAAAATAATAAGTTGCGACAACGCCGCCACGACACGACACTCACTCCACCAATCCATAACTTGTTCGATTTTGTGTATATATAATTTTTTTTTTTTTTTATTATTTGTTTATACTTTTTATATATATACAAAACATTTTCATATGATATGTAAATATAATTTTTATGAAAAAAAATAAAAAATAGATAAACAAATAACCAGTTCCAATTAAATACTTGGTTGGTGTCGTCATTATATATTATAATAATAAACTATCTATATACAGATATGTTTTAAGATGAACATTAAGAAGATGCTATTTATTTTGTTTATATAAATATTCAGCTTTTTCATAATAAAAAAAAAAAAAAAATACACACCATAAAATCGAAAATTATTTATAAATTTAATCATTTTTTTTTGTTAATTAATAATACGCGATAAATATCGATATAAACTCTATTAAAATTTTTTAAACAACACAAACAAAAAAAAAATTTTATATTATAATGAAGATGTAAAAAAAAAAAAAGTGTCTATAAATACATTTTCTTGTTTTTTTTTTTCTTATAATCTACAATATCATTAGGAATTTTTATATGCGATCGTCTCATATCCGTTAAACTATTATTGAACTGCAGCTAAATTCATAGAAAAATATTTTATTTTAAAGTTAAAAATGTATTTGAATGAAATTCTATATTCGACCAAAATGGGATAATAAATTTAAAATAAAAAAAAAAATTGTATTATATTTATATAAACGAGAGGTGTTTGTTGCACGATATCTTAACTCTGCATTCTATATTTTACCAAATATGTTATTTTATTTGTACAGATTTTTTTTTTGTGTATATTGATAGATTTATATATATACCATATAGAAGAATTGAAGATATAAACGATATATATAAACTATTAATACTCATTTTTAAAATGCAATTCAAAGGCATTTTATTTACTAATATTTCAATTTATTATATTGGAACTAATTTAAATTTATAATCCGGTGAATAACCGAGATTGAAAAAAAAAGTTTCTCAATAATTGTGATTGCAAACTTTTATACTTTTATTCGGCTGAAGTACAGTTTAGCGGACCTTGAGCTAGGACATTGGGGGGATACCTACAATCGAAAGCCTATGTTGCACAGACAAAATAACCGTTATAATTTTTTGGCGGTCACCCAAATCAGGATTTTCTAAAAAAATAACCAAACTTTGACCGCCCCTATCTCCGGAAGGGGGGTGACCAGTATATGCAAACGATAGGTAATTCAAATACCTTTTAGGGTTAATTTCCCCCAAAAGTCGTAGAACAAAAGTTGGTCAAGACGACCTCCTCTTTCGAGCCTAGGGGTTTGTTAATCCCCCCCCCCCCGGCACTAATAGTTAAACTGCATTTCAACCTAATTTATTTGTATTTTATTTTAGCTCATAAGTCGAAAACGAGGCGTTTTTCGAAAAAAATGATGGTGGAAACAAAAGTTTCTTATTTTTAAGCAAATGATATCCTCAAAAAGGGCGGGTGTTCCCATTTAAAAACACAAAACTTTTGTCTGTAACTAAAGAACGAACCAACGGATTTTAAGATCAATCAAAGTCACCTTTAGACGTCCCCTTCCATTGCCTATACAACTTTTATAGAGAGAGTTTTTTTTTCTTATCTGTTACGGAGATGGCAAAGTCACTTATATATTATAAAACTCACCCTGTATATGAACTAAAGAATGCTTTGATTTCTAGATTATAAATAAAATTGTCCATATGGTATTTTTATTTCTTCAAAATTTGTTTCAAAAGAATATTAATAATGAATGTCAATTCAATTAATGTGTGGCACTGGAAAATTAGTGTTTTTTTTTAATTTTACAACAGCAGCAATACCTTTTTTTTATGTATACACATTTTATATACACAATACTATACATCCCCTCCGTTAAAGGTTATCTATTGAATGAATGATTATTAATAGTATTTTTTGTACTTTCTCAAAATATCCATTTCATATAGTTAAAAAGAGGCAAAAAAAAATGATAAGATAACAAAATATAATATCAATTATTATATATAATTTCTATATATATGAATTTAAAGAATACATACAACAATAACACTGTCCTTAAATACTTTTATATACGATATAGTAATGACGGTTTTAACGTAGGTTGAATCATGACATACATACCATTACTTAATTTAAATTGTATCCTAAAAGAATTTTCTTATGTTTTTTAAATGGCCTTTAGAAAATTATACAGAATTTTCAGTAGAAAATTATACAGAATTTTCAGTAAAAAATTATATAGATTTTTCTAAAGAAATGTATTTTCAAAAGAATTTTATTTAAATACACAATTTCCTTTAAAAATTGTACAAAATATCCTTATTTCCCATTACAAATTATACAGAATTTTCTTTAAATAAATTATATCGAAAATTTCCTATTAGAAAATTATATAAAATTTCCGCTGAATATTAAATAAAATTTTCTCAGAATGAAGATGTAGATGGGAATTACCATCATATTATTGATTGATATTATGCAAAATATAATAAAATTAAATCGACCACCAGAATCATTAGTAACGAACGGGTCTGCTGCTGCTTCATCAAAACACACACAACATACACGCAATTGTGTTTATTTTTTAAACGAATATAATAATCAACAAATGAATATTTATACAGACAAAAAATAAAAAAAAAAATTTTAATTGTCATCATACATATGTAAAAAACAAAAAAAAAGCAATTAAATTTATTTAACTTACACATGAACAAAATAAATTTTGTAACCAAACTGAGGAAAATCTAACAAATAAAATAACACTATATTATTTGTCACTAATTTTTTCATAAACACAAATATGCAGAATTAATAATAAACCGAATATGTTATTATAAAACCGAATTCAATATAGCAATAATAGAGACTATAAATAAAGATCTCTGACTATAAACTAAAAATATTATTGTTATTATAAATAATAATAATAATATAATTACGAATAACTAACAAGAAATACCGCACATTTTCCGACTATTTATTTGTTAAGCATATAATAAATAAGTAAGTATTTATCGATGATGATGATGATGATGGTGTTGGTTTTGTGGATACGTAATTATACGAATATGTTATGTTATGTTATGTTATATATATAAAAATATTTATAGACGTTGTGTGATATTATTAAAAATAAAATAAAAAAAATAAAATATAAAATCTATTAAATATATGCATATATATACAATATACAACACACAATCACTTTGTAATTTCTCTCCACCTCTTTAATTTAGTTCATTTTCATTTGTTTGGCGCCAACTTGACGATTTTGTTACAGAGTGAGGAATCTCTTCGACGTAAAACATGTTATATATATATATATATATGGTATATGTACATATAGATATTTATATTTTTTTCTTATAATATCATTTCGTATTTTGTATCACAGTATATATATATACCTATATAGCTATAGCTATACAATGCTTTAATGTATATATATATATATATTTTTATATACATATGTATTTATTATATTTACACCATGTATATTTATATGCATACGTATATATGAACATTTGAATTTGATGATATAATAGCATACACAAATAATAATAGCATACACTATATTAAGTATATATAAATATATGTGAAAAATAATACTTGTAATATAAATTGTGTTGTGTTGTGTGTTGTTGAATATAAAAATAAATAATATAATATGACCTCTTCTCACACAGCAATACAATGTATCATCATCATTAAATTTGTTGAATACGTTTATGATAAAAATTTATAATAATAATAATAATAATAATAATAACAATAATAACAACATTATTCACCATACATGAAATGATGATTATAATAATTTATATATATAATTTATATATAATTTTTTAGATATAGCAATACGTTTCATCATATCATCATATATGTATATGCACAATTCAGATGAATCTTCTTTTCTTTTTTTTTTACTATTTATAGTTTTATATAGAATATTATGTTGTTGTATGTATAATATTAATTGTGCCCATGTATAATCTTAATAAAAATGCAATATAAAAAATAATAATAATAATAATAAGAGCTTCTACATCCATCCATATTATAAATGTATTAAAATAATAACAAACCAAATAAAGAAGAATAAATAAAGCGATTCGGTTATTATTACAAATATGTGTACAGTCATCGCGCCAATAGTCCATATTAAATGTATATTTATATGTATTTCAGAAGCAATATTATTATTATTATATTACATTTAATTATAAACAATTTCATAAAAGCGAGTTACTACTGATTTATGAATATTGCGAGTTCACCCTCAATGACCTTATATAATAATAATAATATACGCTCGTCCCACTTACTATATATGTTATATGTATAGAAAATTTAATAGTTTATCATTTTCAGAATCATCTCTAAATTAAAACTATATATAATTATAATAATACCTTATTTTTAGGTTTTAAATTATAGATATACAAAACCGATAAATTTTTAACTTACAATTAATGAAAGAAAATAGAAAATGTATTAAATTATGTAAATGATCAATTTCTGATTTTTCATTTAAAGAAATTTTATTTGTTCCAAAGGATATAGGGTTGAAAAATATGTGTTTCTATTTCGTACAATAAAATATGACAATCACATTTTCAAATGATGCAAAAATTAAAGGAAAATAAACTACGGCGTTGTAATTCATAAAACATTTTTCGTATTTAAATAATCGTAATTTGTGTAAAAATTTATGTGAACATTAAAACTAAAAACCTTATACAAAGTGAAACATAATATAATATAAAAAAACCTTTGTCAGTTTGTCATTTTTTGTTCGTTACTACAACAGAATCAGCTTAGCACCCGTAAAACTTCGGAATTCTATTACCGTGAGCTCGTAACGAAATCACTTAATCATGCGAGAAAACCTATAATGCATAATGAGAACATTTACGTTGATTTATTTATGAAATTTTGAAAATAAAAGGGAACACCTAAAATGGAAAATCAGTAATAAAAAATAACTTATATGTTTTAAAACAATTTTCCGCAAGTTGCACTTTGGTGGATGAATCTAGGAAGAAATAGGAAGAGATAGGAAGAAATGCTTAATTTTAATGATTGATAGTCAAAAGGAAATAATAGCGCTGGTAGACTGTTCCATATAGTATTGATGTTCTTGGATAAAATGAATTTCCAAATCTATTGGTTCGAAAAAAATCAATAGATACAGACAGAGTATGGACGCGAAGTTTGAGAATTTCTGGAATTATAAGAGAAGTTAACCGACCCAGGAAACTCATTTGAAAATTTCATTACAGCATTCGTGGTTGCAATGGAAAGTTTTTCTATAAAAGCTATAGGAAAGTTTTTAAAAAAAAAAACACATAAAATTCCGAAAAACGCATGAAATCTTAAATAGTCTAAAGGCGTTAAATCGCACGATATAGGCGGCCAATTGACCGGCCGCAATGTGAAATAAAATGTTCACTGAACTCGCCTTTCAATAAGTCCATTGTTGCGCGTGCTGTGTGGAATGTGGCACCGTCTTGTTGAAACCACATGTCATGCAAGACAAGCTCTTGCATTTTGGGCAAAAAGAAGTTGAATATCAACTCACGGTAGCGCTCACCATTCACAGTTACGTTACGATTCGCATCATCTTTGAAGAAGTACGGTTCAATGATGCCACCAGCCGATAAACCGCACCAAACTGTGACTTTTTCTGGATGCATGAGTAGCTCTTGCAATGCTTCTGGCTGATATTCACTCCAAAATCGACAATTCTGCTTATTTTGTCCAGCCTATTTCGGGGTACCACACAGAACCGTGTGGTACCCCGAAATAGACTGGACAAAGATCTGAATTAACTCCATCAATTATAACGTTTATATGTCTATTTCTTAAAAAGTTTCCAAACCATTTACAAAATATGGTTCATAACCCCCATAAATGACTTTTGGATATTTATGAATAGAAGTAATAGATTATAGAATACAAATAGCGCTGCCATTGCGTCGTACGCACGCAATGGCCAAAATGGCTTCTATTACTAATACATCATTGATGACTTCTATGAGTTTGAAGTTTGTTGTTTTTCTATTCCTTCTATTGTTAAAATCAAATAAACTTGAGCCATTGAGTCATTGAACGTCATCTGAGGAATATTTAACTAAATTCGAATTTTTGTGTATGTACACACCGAATGATAGTGAAGTGTAGTCCACAGTGATATTACATTGAAATGACAGACGATTAAAGTTCTATAATCTATTACTTCTATTTATTTATGCCTTATACCATACTACGTCAATATTCTTAAAATTAGTAATGTCTTGAGACACAACTTGGGTTTAATCAAAATTTGCGATACCATTATCTAATTTATTGGTTTAATTAATCGGTTTTATTGGTTATTGGTTTTATTGGCATCCATATTATTGGTATTGGTAGCAGATCGCCAAAAAAATCAATAGTTTATATGCCAAACATCAATCGCCAATTGTAATTAACTCTAAGAAAATATTAAGCAATGATAATGGTTGGAAAAAAACGAATAATACATTTCATTTTTGTATAAGAAAACCGATTAATCTATAATTCGTTAATAAACCAATTTTAATAATCTATATTTCTTTACAAATTGATATTGATAGTAAAGTAATTGGTTTTTTTTTTCATTTAATTACATATCAATCAAATAGATATTAAATTTAATTAAATTTTCCTATACATAAAGAAAAGTATAACGATCATAATTTTACAAATACATTCTAAATCGTATCCAGTTTCTTGTTATACTTATAGAGACATAATTTATAGAATTTATATTAAACATACATGAAATTTAAAAGTGCAATAATATAATAATAAAGCAATAATTAAAAACCAGTACTATACAATTTAAAGTGTCATTGAATATACTATATGTATATTTATATGAATATTTTTTGAAGGTGCATTAAATATTTTTTTCAAAAAAAGAACTGCAAACATAATTAAAATTATACAACAAACAAGCATTAACCACAAATATATTAATATTTCATCTTTATATATTGATTGCATGCAATACAAATTATACAACATAAATAGTCGCAGATAATTTTACAATAATGCAATAAATAAATAAATAAATAAAAAAAAAAGTTAATAAAAGTGAAATGTGAAACTTTTAAAGTCGAACACTAACAATAAGATTAAATAATGAATAAAATATAGTTTTTATTTGCTTATATATTAATATATGATAAATGTTTTTAATTATGATAATAAACCCACAATAATGAATTTTTATTAAATAAAATACATAAATTAGAATAAGAATAGATGCGTTCATATTCGAGTCAATATATGAAATAAAATAGTTTGTAGTACAGTAGACTCGCGATATAAGATACCCTTGAATAAGGAAACCTTAAAATAGGGAACGCTTTCAAATTTTGTATTATAGCCTTTAAATAAGGAATGCTAAATCAATCAAAACCTCGATATAAGGAACGATTGGTGTATTTTATTCACGTGTTGGTATTCAAAATTATTGAAATTATGTATTTGTAAGTATTTTAAAGAAATTATGTTATTTCCCATCTCTCACAATAACTCGCTTCACAAATATGTATTGTTTTTTTTTATTGGTTGGGTATTATGTGCATTTTATACTCATAATATATACATAATTTTTATTTGGTTTGCAATTCCAACCAAATTAGACACCTGTTTTTCCACTGTTTTTCAAAATAATTGTCTAAATTGAATATTTATCATTTGATTTTAACCTCTTTTCCGACGTTTGATACGATACGACGTCTAGCTATAAAGCTATTTTAACATTTATTACGGAATCTTCCATTTAAGGAAACTTCGAAATGGGGAACGACCCCCTGCAATCAATTGTTTCTTATATTGCGAATCTACTGTATTTCATATATTATATTAATAAATTGTTGAATATTCAATAAATTATTTAAATATAAAATAATATTATCATAAAAACATTAACTATTTTATTGCATTAGTATATATTATACTCTTGTTTGATGTTTTCGTATATATAAGCTCAATAAATATAAATATGTACATAATGAACATTATAATATCTATATGCAAGTATATTTTGCAACAAATCTCTAAATATAAAAAAAAAAATTAAAAAACAAATCACACAACAATAGAAAACAATATGTTCCATAATTGCAAACCAAAATATCTATCTCGGTCATAATCAAAAAGTCAATTGTAGAATGTTTTAATTATATATACAATATATAATTAACGTAAATTATATTAAAATTTAGTTGAAACATTTAAAACAGTACAACGCAAGACAAATGTAATAATAATCAAATCGTATACATAGTGATCTATTTTAACAAATGTCAATAAACCACCTAAAAGATGCTAAAATGTGCCAAAAAGAGACATTGAATTGATTGTATATATGAAAAGTGTGATTTAGAGATGCGAATTAACACCTTGTATATAAGTATATATATATATATGAATGTATGAAGAATTATATAATAGCAATATGAATGAAATTCAATATTCAAAAAAAATAAAATAAGTAAATAAATAAATTAATACATATTCATTATATATATATATATATATAGATAAGAGGCGGAAAATTCATTATGATACACATGTATTTATATTTCCAATATATATAAATCGTTAAAATACATTCATATAATATTTATTGAAAAATATATAAACTATACAAAACATTCGTCATATTTATTATAAACACATATACCGATATCATTTATATATATTTATAGTAGCACAAATAAACACATATCAAAGTAATTAAATAAATATAATGAAAGGAAAAAAAAAACTTTAATTATAAAAATTCTTGGTAATTCATAATCATTTATTAATAAAAAAAAAAGTGTTTTAGTTTATATTCCGATTTATATATGTGTGTATGTATAACAAAATGCGTCATAAAAAACTATATAATTTCTTAATTTTTATTATACATATATAAATTGTGATAATATAATATAACACAGTCATATATATGGTATATATGTTTATAACTATACAAATGTTCCGAAATGAATAATCAAGTTAAACATTCGATTAAATTGGATTATTTATCGCACCACAATGAACACAATAATATTAATCAATACTAATCATATACTATAAAATTAATAATCTCTATATAGGATTGAATTCGATTTGCTATTTGAATTATTTTCTGTATTCGATTAATTGGATTTTGCTGTTTTTTTTTGTTCGTTACTACGGCAGAATCGGTTTAGTGCGTATAAATCTCAAAATTCTATTGCCGTGAACCCGTAACGAAATCACTTAATCAGGTGATGAACCTATGATGCGTTGAATGCACTTAAGTGATTTTGGGTGGTCAAACTTTTTAATTATATGTGGATTAATTTATGGCATTTTAAAAATAAAAGCAAACATATGAGAGAAAAAAAACGTGAAAAGCAGTAAGAAAAAATAACTCATATAGGTTTTCAAACAATTGATTCAAGTTGCACTTTAGATGGATGAGACTTTAGACGAGTCTTTAGAAAAGCTTAATTTAAATGATTTGTAGTCATAAGAAGGGGGGAAATACTAACTCTGGGAGATTGTTCCATAATCTTGATGTGCTTGCGGAAAAAATGAA
This sequence comes from Dilophus febrilis, assembly GCA_958336335.1. Lineage (NCBI taxonomy): Eukaryota > Metazoa > Arthropoda > Insecta > Diptera > Bibionidae > Dilophus > Dilophus febrilis. The sequence continues at coordinate 37,644,484 of OY284469.1, forward strand.
TTTCTAAATCTGTTGGTTCGAAAAAAGTTAATAGATACTGAGTATGAATGTGCTGTTTGAGAATTACTAGAGAAATTAATTGGCCCAGGCATTAATTTGAAAATTTCATTAGACTGTATGTAACGAATGAAGCTACTGTACGTCTATGTTCCAATAATTCAATGGCATTTGTTATAGTCTCATTGCTGATCGCATTGAGAACGCATGCTTTTCAATCCCGTCACTAAACTGTTGTGTAGTTATTGGTGAACCCGCCTATATGTAAGAATTGTATTCTAGAACTGGCCTTATAAATGCTTCATAAATTATAGTACTAAATTTTCAGAATTAAGAAATTCCTTGGATCTTCTTAAAAATCCAATACAACTAGCCGCCTGTTTTAGTTTTAGTTTTTTTATTTATGAATTGGAATTGGAATGAAACTCTTATTGATTGAAAAATACCACTGAGGATGGATACCAAATATATGGAGAAATGAAACGTAAAAATTTCTTCAGGCAGGGCGAAACCAAAGTGTAATGAAAATGTGGAACGATTTGTATGGATGACTGCTTTTTCATTACGGTTAAATTCATTTTCTTTTCTGACATAAACATTCTCTGTCTTTATTTTACTTTTATTTTTGATTGATTTATTGTCCGCTGTCGGCTTAAAATATACCGGCTAAAAACTAAAGATTTTCTATGTATATAAATAACCAAAATGTGACTGTGTATGAGTAAATCAAAGAATAATTTAATTCAGTTATGATTTGGTTCCGTATAAAAAAAAAATGTAACGCCAAACCTGCCTGAAGGTAACACAGTCAAAAATAAAAGGTCTAATTTCTATGCAACTAATCATTCGGCGAATCAAAAAAGTCAACAATTAATTGCAAAATTAATTCTTTTTCAATAGAACATCAACAATAATCAAGATTTCGACACTTTTCAAACATCAATCGAACATTTGCAAAATATCATCCAAAAAAAAATTCACCCTTTTTTCTGATTCGAAAAAGCCGTTAGTTAATTTATAGGGGGCAAAATATGACATGATGAATGACTTTTCTGGTACTGAACTAACAGTAAAATGTAATATTAATTCATAGAGATTACTATCTTTCGCTATATGAATATGTTTATGTTAACACATTAAAGGCGAAGGATCTTAACGAAAGTATCGTGCATTCATTTATACTTTTTTGTTCTATTTAGAAAACCAATTCAATGTATTGAATTAGAAACAAAACTATGTACATAAACAAATATATACAAACAAGGCACATTCACAATAATCAATTGTATTTGAATTTGATCAATAAATGCTGTAATAGAGTTTACAATGAAAAAGTACTAAATTTAATAAAATAACAATAAATATCTGGGTAATTTGAAATTTAATGAAAACCTGGTCAAAACGACTAAATTTTCAAAAATGCATCTGGGTGCAGCAGAATTCAGTTTAAAAACCTTGGAAAAACCAGATATACCTGGGCATAGTCCATCAACCAAAATACAAATGTAAATTGGCGCATGGATTGGGCAACGTGGTTGCAAACCGTACTAATACGACTCCCGCCTTAAAGGTACACTCGAGGTAAATCGTAGTACTACGACTACCCCCTAAAAAGGTGCAGTCCAGGTAAATCGTCGTACTACGACACCCGCCTTTAATGTGTTAAGATAAATACATTAGAATCGATTAGAATTAATATTAGCATCGATCACACAAATTAAAATTTAATCATAATTATTCAGCTATAACTTCTTTATCGTGTCTTTTAATTATAATGAGTAAATCATAGTTTAATTAGGTTATAATTGTTGAGATCAGTTGGGTTTCTTTGCAGATATTTTGTATTAATGGTAAATTTTCATAATGAGTTTATTAAAATCTATCTACAAACAATTGAAAACTGACCACATGGTTTCTTAATGATACCATAAAATAAAAGTACATTAAATTATCAGATTTTTCATATACATTTCAAAATTTCAAAACGCACCTCAATTAAATGATTATGGAAACGAAAATATTAAAAAATATACCAAAACACATTAATATAAACTGTGTGAACCAGAATATAGTTATAATAGGATCAGCAATTATAATACTCATAATCAAAATCAATTAGTTTCATTAATTGTATAAATATGCATGTAATATAATTTACAACCGCATAACATTTTGTTGTCGATTGGAAAATTTAACTATACCGGAATTCTATTTTATATATAATATATATATTATAGTATTCGCTTTATTAATCGTACACTTTCAAATAAAAAAAATAAAATTACATATTTATTAATATTATTTTTTTATAATTTTTACATATACGTAATTTAGAATAAATTAATTCATATAATATTGAAAAATAAATAGTACAATATACATATATATATATATATATATATATATATTGTAGCGCAAACAAGCAATTCAATATATAACAACAACAACAACCATAATATGAAAGATTAACTGTATGCAATTTCTATTTTTGTACTGCATTTATATTTTATTTTTATGCATTTTTATAATATATGCATAATGGTGCAATGTGCAATGCAATATAGTTATATATACTAATATTTCATATACGTGTCTTGTCTATATACATATATATAAATTATTTTCATGTTATTATATCTATATAGTAAAATAAAATATATAGATAATGAATGCATTTTTCAATTTTTTTTTTAAATTTTATTTCTGATATTATACATTCACAGCACAATAATTATATGTAAAAATAACCTCTGTTTGTTTTTGTTGTTTATTATTGTGTTGGCATTAAATGCAAAAGCAATATGGAATGAATTGTATATATATATATATATATATATATATGTTTAATAGAAGAAAAGACTGAACAAAAATAAAATGTAATCCTATTTTTGATGGCTTCCTTTTATATGTAAATTTACATCACAATTTCTATATACAACGTATTCTTTTAAAACAAAGAAAAAAGGGTATTTATATAAGTATATTTAATTATATTCCTGAAAGCGCGATATTGCTTATGACATAATATTATATATGCGACGGGGATAGATGATATATGTTACATAGAATTTGTCATAAGACATCATTATACAGTACAGTATTTTTTTGTTTTTGAGCTGTCAACTCAACTCACTTATTGAAATGAAGGAAATGCATAACTCAATTCAATAGCAAAGGCTATTTTCACACATTTTAATACACATATTGGAAAATTAAAATAATATTGTCGTTCATCGCATATAAATTCGTATACTATACATATGTATGCAATGTATATATATTTGAGGAGGTCGTCGGTTGTTACACACATTTTTATTTTTCTTTCAAATAACTATCTATAAGAAAATATGGAAAACAAAAAAAAAGGTTATACTCGTTTTATATATAGGGAAAAAAATTTAAATGGAATGAAAATTAAAAAAAAAAAAAAAAGAAAAACATTTACTGATGTAAAATAATATATTATATTTATAAAAAAAAAATTATATTTTTATGTGGTGACTTGAAGACTAGCGCTTATAAAGTATATGTATATAAAATATCAATATAAATAAATTTAGCATTACAGTTTGTATTTGGAATGTGCATCATTATTTATATTTTTTTTTTTGTGTATATACACATGTCTTTGAACTAAAAACAACCATAATAATAATAATAAAAACAAAGTGTTGATTCTAAATAAATTTTGAAATATAAAAAATTCCGAAAGAATAAATTTTTCGCTATACAACCAACAATCTGGTTTTAGCGTCCAACAACAACCTTAACATATGTTGTTAGTTTCTTAATTTGTGCCTTTTACGGTGTCGGTAATTAGCGGTACGACCAACCGCAAGCGTAAAATACCACTCTGTATTAAAATGCAGATTCGACAAATAACCGAAAACACAAAACATATTTTATGCATTCCGTAGGATTCGAACCCACGACCCCAAAATTTCGTTAGAATTTTTGGGGGTGGTATTTTTAACATTTACACCACAGAGTTATAAATTATGAAATTTATATTATTTTAATCGAAAAAAAATGGTATATAATTTCCAGAAAATTTTAAATTATATAGATTATAAGCACGTAATATTTTATTTCCATTAGTTAATTAAGATTATTTTTTAATAATTGAATCTATATAGTTGTAAGATCTTTTTTTAAGAATGTTTGATAGAAATATCGGAAATTTTCATGTAAATAGTTAATAAAAAGTTTAATTTTCTATAACAAAATTTATGCCGTTAGATGGAAACCCTATAAATGCAAATATTCAACTATATTATGTTATCCTTGTTTGAGAAAACTGAATAGCAATCGATCTTATAAAAATAAAAAACCGAACTATAGTATTTTTAGTCGTTTTTTCGAAATATTCGGTGTTGAACTGAAGTGAAACAATCGTTTTTTTTTATTGGTTCGGTTTTTTGTATTCATATTTATAACAGTGTAGCTGTGATGTTTTGTGGCAGGATTTTGGATTCGGAATCGGAGACGAAATATTTGAACCGACTCCTCGACTCCAACACATTAATAATATAGTTAGATACAAGTGAAATTCTCAATTTAGGCAAAAATTAATTATGTCTTTTTATTTACTGATCAACCACATAGGACGCGTACGACGGCGACGGCAGCCGTACAACCGTGGACGCAAATATTACAAACCACAATGAGCCGCGACGTATTTATTTATTCATAAGTTGATGAAACTTTTTTTATTCTATTTTTCCTTTTTGTCCCCACCGATCCGCGTATAATTTAGAAAATAGAAATCATACAGCGGCAAGCCGCGTTTGAAATGGGTGAGTATATTGATTTCAATGTTTTCTAAAATAAAGAGAGAGCCGTCGTCCGTCGTACGCGTCTTATTTGATTGATCAGTTATGAGAACGTTTTATTATTAGGTTTTGTCTTTTATTTTACAAATTTCTTTTTACTCTGTTTATTCATTAATTATACATATAGATAAACGCTCATTTTTTAAGAAATTATATTCGAAATAATTGAGTACTAAAAAGAGGGACCGGTTGTAATGTACACGGGTTGTAAGGTACACAAATTTGGTTTTTGTACGTGATAAAGAAAAAATTAGTTCATAAAAACACTGGGGAACGTTTTTACTTGATGGATAATGGAAAGGAAGTATAATCCTTTTAATAAGGGTATTAAAAAAAATTAATTAATTACATTTTTAAGCGTAAAAGCGAAGAAATACGATAACATAATTTGAAATTTAGTTTAAATTTTAGCGTATTCATTGTTAGCAAAGACCCATTTGTGTACCTGGCAACCTGTACTCATAAACACTTCGCAATGCTTTATATATTTCCCTTGAAACATTATAAAATTCTAAATCTTAATCTAAGCTGCGAAGTCGATGTCTGATTTATGGTTGGAGTTGAATTTGGTATCGTAGTCAAAGTCGATGGAAAATTTTGGCAGACGCCACAACGCCAAGGGTGATAATTATAAAAAATAAAAATAATGATTATAACGAAAGACGCGAAAAGAGAAAAATATACGAAAATATTCGATTTGTAATGTAAATTTTGATAGAGAAAAAATTCGTGCAAACAATCAAGGACACTCATAAATGAGTATTACTTTACTGAATAATATTCTTATTATTTATATCATGGATTCCAGATATACTATGATTTATCTGGCCGGTTAGTGTTCAGTTTTCTCAAAACAATTATGGTATTATGGTAACAATATATTTCATTTGTTCGGTGTCACAATTACACAGACAAAATTTGTACTACCCAGAATTTTCAAAATGTGTATACTGTGTAGGTAAAGAAAAACTCTGTGCAGTGTAATTGTGAAAAATTGATGAATAATTTGTATGTTGTGTGCACGACAATGCAATATGACAATTTTAAATTAAATTAAATTTGCCCACATAAAAGTCCGTGCACAGAAATTAACACAGAATTTCTACTCAGGATTTTACACGATTGATGCTTTAAAATCAATCCTGTCCAAAATTTTGAGTCAAATATTGACGAATCTACAAATTCTGTGTAAAAAAAAAATTACACTACACAGTACATGTGAATTATTGTCGCCATATGGATCCGTTTATATATTTTATTCAATATTTGCATATTTGCAAAACTATAAATTAATTTACATAAAATTAATTTTTCACTATTATAATTCGATTTTTCTAAACATCTCATTACAAGTTTTATTGAATAATACCGATTTTGAAATCGTACGTAATGAATGATTTATCCTGAATATTGTAAGTTATACATTTGTTATTCAATATACATATATGTCAAACAAAAATAAAATTCCTATTTTTGTGGTTTACTATCTCTATATAATATATATATTTATATATTATAATAATAAAAATAAGGTGTGTGTGAGTGTATATATTTATATTATTTTTTTAGTATTTCAATAAAATATATTATAAATAATAATTATAATAAATAATAATAAAAATAATTGGCGGTGGTTCAGCCAACACTATAATATATATATTTATTAATTTTTTTTTTCTATTCGTTTTTCGTTGTTTGTTACACTGTTTGTTAAACCTATTCCTATATAAATTATATTAGCAAAATATACATAATATATTGTATTAAAATAGTTGTATTAACAAAAAAAAAAGTTCACCTCAAAACACTAACAATAATAATGTTTATGAATATACGATATAGTTAATAATTTATATACATATATATATATATAAATAAAGTGCATACATTGAACATTATTTAGAAATTTTAATGAAATAATACAAGTCTTATATATTTATCATTTAAATTTTTTTTGTTTTTTACATATAATGCATTATTTAAAAAAAAAATAAATAAATATAATTTATTTGAAATTCAATTTACATTTACATACCATACATAAATATACATACCATATACAAGAAGTATTTATACATTTAATTAATTTATGCTGTCTTAAATAAGTTATATATTATACACATATGAATATTGCAACAGTTTTAGTTGTGTTTTTTTTACTATTATATGCATATTATTGATATTATGTATATGTAAAAACACCAGCTAGTAATATTATAATAATTTTTTTTTTATTATTAACACAATAATTTTTTAATAAGAATGCAATTATAGATTTTTGATATATTTATAATTTATATTAAAAATGAAAATTGATACATTTTAGGGTGCGAACATTTTTATATAATTGTAATTATATATTTTACATTTTATATATAAACAATCAGGTCTCGGTTTTCAGTTCATTTAACACAACATCCACGATCAATTCACTGAATCTGAATATTTACTTTATGAAGTTATGAAATCAATTGTATATTTTTTTAGGTTATTATTAAAAATAAATATAATAATAGGGCGGTAACTGTAGCAATAACATGAAAACAGATTTTGAATGGATTACGTTTCAATGTATTTATATGAATTTTTTTTCACATGAGGATTTTGATGTAACCTGCGTAATCATAGAAGAAAAAAACTTGCTCTCAAAACTAAATCTCTTTTTACTTATACAAATTTGTAATTATATCCTTCTGACTTTTGTCAAAATGTTTTTATAAATACTTGATTTAATCATCAGAATGTTTGACTATATCTTTATACAGTGGTGGTCAGTTAAATCGCGCGAAATATTTGATTCATTACGCCAAATATTTTAGGTTTACAAGTTTAGTTTAATTATATATACAAAAACCGATAAGTTTCTGGAAAAATGTGTTATGGACCGATGAATCAAAGTATAATCGATGTGAATCGGATGGAAAAGTGTATGTACGACGTCCACGTAATCAAAGCATCAGTCTATTATATACATTAAAAACAGTTAACCATCCTGGCGGTAGTATCATGGTTTGGGGAGCGCTCTCTTGGAATGGTATTAGTCCAATACACAAAATAGAAGGAAAAATGGATCAGTATATATATAAGAACATACTTGAAAATGCAATGGAACCATATGCTGATGATAATATGCCACTTAAGAGGAAATTTATGCACAATAACGATCCAAACTCTGGTTGCATAAAAAGATGGCTGTTAGAACAACAAATTAGTGTATTGGATGACACAAAATTCGGGCTTGAACCCCATTGAGAATTTGAGGGGAGATGTCGAAAAAGGGATTAGTGAAAATCGACCAACAAATTTGGACAAATTGTGGGCAGTCCTGCAAGAGGCTTGGCTTGCAATCCATTCAGATGGCTGCAAAGGTTTGGAGGAAAGTATGCCTCGTCGATGTGCTGAAGTAATTAAAATGAAAGGTTTCCCAACAAAATATCAAACCAAATTTGAATCAATTTTTTATAAATTTTTTATTTTGTGATGCAAATAAAGCCAAAGTTCGTGGACTGTGCTATTTACCTGACCACTTAACTTTAAGAATTTTTTACGTTTTATGTTCAGAAAGAAAATTGTTAAAGAAAATATAGATATGTATTTTACATTAATTATGAAATTATATATTACTGTTTTATTTCTATAAGCTCCCTTAGCCAGTTTAACACTGCTTCCATTAGATATTTTTAAGAATTCCATCCAAGAAATGGGTGTGTTATTTAACTGACCACAACTGTATATACAAAACTTTCTAAAGACATGGAGTTCCAAAAGAATTTAATAAAATCAAAAAAAAAATAATTAATCTATTTTATTTACCTACATATATAACTTGCCCATTTTATTTTCATCTCATTCACTTTGAAATGGAATTTCAAATCATACACTTTTGGTTTTAATCAAACAAAATTTTATTTTATTTGTATAGCTATAAACCTAGACCAGAATCATGACTGATAAAAATGATAGGGGACTATCGAAATTAACTGAATCACCACGGTCACCATGGATAGTCGTCTATTTAGACTATAATATTCGACGATTGCTATTTAGTTATCGTTACGATTTTTGGTTATCAAAGATTTCGATATGTAATAAATTAGGATGCATACATAATTTCCCCTTGCGATTGGTCGTACGGCTAATTACCGACACCGTAAAAGCCACGAATTAAGAAACTAAAAATAGAAGGCTGTTGTTGGACGCTAAAACCAGATTATTGGTTGTAAAGCGAAAAATTTATTTTTTTTTATCGACATAATTGAAATCTCGTGATCCACAAATAAAATAATACGATACGCGCCTATCCTAATTTCAGACAGACGATTAACGTTGTGATTGTCGTCTTCACTCATGATTCGGTCCTGCTTTTATCCAGCAACAGATTTTTAATTGGAATTTAACAAAGAAAAGCCCATTTGATATTGAAAATTTGAAAATCACTTTAATTTGCCGCTATATTAAATAAAATCTCCAAAATCTTTATTTTTACATTACTTTTACCTTATAAATAAAATCAAATTTTAAAATAATTAATTAACTCCGAGCATATATACAATAATAAATTAATATCAATAAAAAATTTCATCGAATAAAATCTGAATAGTATAGAAATGTGTGATTTTCAATAATTTTAGACTGCGCGCGAGTGCGCGACCGAAGAATCTCGCTTATAAAATAAAGAGGCAATTTATGTGATATACATACATTAAATTGTTGATTGCCATTTGAAATATTTATTTCTTTATATTATTTGGTTTCTTGATATATTTATAAATAAATATCTTCATATTGAATCTATTTATATATATATATATATATATATTGATACTATATTGCATGTATAGGAGGGAAAAAAAAACATGTGTTCATATATCACAAAAATTTAACAACAACATCACAACATTATCATCATTTAAGATTGAAATTGAACAATTGAACAAAATAAAAGAAAACCTACATTTTGCTATTGCTTTATTTAAATAATAATGTTGGAAATAATTAATAGCATGAATTCGAAATAAGTAATAAGAATTGTAAATAATAGCATTTGTTGACGACTTTATATTTATTTTTAATATACCTACGCGTAAAATCTCTTAAAATCTATATAGAAAATATACTTTTATCTTTGATTTTTTTTTTGTATGAAATAGTTTTGATTGTGATAAATATTGTAATTTAAAGATTTTGAAATAAAAATGGGATAAAAATGGGATTGTTATGTGTCACGACATATAATTCATAAATGATTGTTGCTTGGTATTCAAAAACACAAACATTTCTTTGAGTGATAAGGTAAAAATTCTATTCTAAATAGTGTTATCTAAGGTAATTTATTTCAATTTCTTTGCATTTCAAAGATGGAACTATTTTTTTCTGGTAAAATTGTCTTAAATTTTCAGAAGTTATCGCTCGGGGATTAGAATAATTTTCTGAATAATAAGAAAAAGAATTCTGTTTTACCACACTCAACAATAATCTCTTCGCAATGTGGATATAGTTAATAAAACAGAGGTAGTTATGAGAAATTGTTAGCCATATTTCCAAGAGGATAAGATATTCTGAACGGCACATGTCTAATAATCAGATTTATAAAAATAAAAGAAATTTGTTCTTCACCGAACTTAATTTTCTGGAAAATCCATTTTTCTAAATTTTCTATTATTTTAATTGCAACCCTTAAAATTCTAATAAATAAAATTAAAATAAATTCTTAAATTTTCGTTTTTATTCGTATAATTGAAAAAATTCAATAAATTCTTAATATTTGATGGAAGAAATTTGAAAATCCCCCAATTAGTTCAAAAGTTATAGCTGATTTTCCATTCGAGGCCAACGAAAATTTAAAGAACGTCGCAATATTATAAAACTGATGGACCAAAAGGTACAAACATTTTATACAGTAAATCAAAAATGTGACAAATTTTGCAAACAATTTTTTATAGTATTGGGAGTATGCATTAATTCGTTTTCTAAGAGTGGGCGTTACTAGTATTATTTCGCGTCCTGTTCATCCGTGACTATATTCATTTGAAAGCTTCTGTTATTGCGCGCCTTTTTCAGCATATTTCATTTGATTGAAGCGTAAACAAGATTTTTTTCTATTCATTTTAACATACTTTGTGCCAGAAAAAGTGTTTTACGGGGAGTTCTTCTTCATTACTTTAATTTGAAGAAAAGTGCTACGGAAAGTCATCGTATTTTAGTAGAGATTTATGCTCTAGCTGAAGGAACGTGACAAAAGTGGTTTTCACGGTTTAAAAGTGGCGATTTCAACTTAGAAGACGATGAACGACCCGGGCAGCCAAAAAGTTTTGAAGATGAGAATTGGAGGCATTGCTTAATGAAGATGCTTGCCAAATGCAACAAAATCTTGCAAAATCATTGGGAGTTGATCAAGCAACCATTTCTAGACGTTTAAAAGCATCGGGATTCATCCAAAAGCTTGGAAATTTGGTGCCGTATGAATTAAAGCAAAGAGATATTGAACGCCCATTCTGCATGTCGGAAATGTTGCTTCGACGCCATAAAAACAAGTCATTTTTGCATCGGATTGTCACTGGAGAACATTTTCAAGAACATTCATCAAGAGGAACATTTTTTATTTGTAGAATATATGAATATATACATGCTTGTAGGCATGTCGCTTTCGTTTGGTATTATGGCCAAAAAATGTTCTCGCTCCGCCACTGTTTAATAATCTTATTAGAATTGAAGTTGATATTGACCATCAGATCCAATCCAATCCGAATCAATATTCTATATAGAAAAACTTTATATAGATGTTGTTATTTGTGGTTCCTTTATATCGTCGCGTCTTATATTTTTTTTCGTATTCATTTTTGTTTTAAAAATATTCATTAACTTAATTTATTATCGCTATCTCTGCTATCCACATAAAAAAAAACATATAAGAATAATATAAATATATATAGAGTTCAATTGACGTATGTGCATTCATTCTCATATGGCTTATTAAACTAATAAACTTCTAATATAAAAATTCCCATATATATATATATATATATATATATATATATATATATATATATATATATATATATATACATATGTTTTATATAATCGAACATATATAATATTATATGAAATAAAATGAATTTCTGTGTGCACCGTACGACTAAATGTATATGTACGTACATACATATAAATATATGTTAATAAAATTTTTTAATATTAATTTTAAACTTGGCACACACAACCGTATAGATTTTTATAAAATAAAAATATATATAGAATCTCCTATTTTTTTTTTTATATAAACGTATTTTTATATATATATATATATAAATATGGTTACGTAAGGGAATTCCCATACAAAAGCGGTGCCACCACAAAATATTTAACTTGTTGTTGTATTTCGTTGTTGTTTTTTTTTTTTTTTATTTTTTTTGACGTTGTGTGTTTTTTTATTATATATTTTAGAGTATAGATAGTCAACGGAATATAATTTTTTTTATTATTGTTTGTGTTTTGTTGTTGTGGTTGTGTCGTATTTTGTATTCGTTTATTTTTTGTTGGTTCCAACAAGTAAATTTTATTAGATGATGTTTTTGAACATATATTGGTTTAATTTTCTTTTTTTTTTTTTTGAATACTCACTAACTCACTCACTCCTTCTTTAAAAACCTTGTTGTATTTTTTATTATCAATAATATATATAAATAAAATATACATATGATTAAATACCAAAAAATATGCCAACGGCGAAAATTTTTTTTTATTATGTACGTATATATTGATATTATTATATCAAATAAAAAAAAATATATACGAATTATATACGAAATTATAATTGATATGAGCAAGCACAATATTATAATATATATATTGACTTATTTTATTATTATATTAGTTATATATATTTTTTGTATTAATAATAAAATTTGTTGTTGTTGGTGAATATTGTCGATGTTATTGTATTATTTAAATACATAAATATATATTCTTTGAATTGCAAGTACATTGGTGTACTGAAAAATTTGCTAATACTATGGGGATTGCAATAATAAACGGAGATACCATTTAAAGTTTAATATTCCAAAATACGACAAAATAAAAACACGAAAACCGTCTATATGTTACATTTGCAAAGGATTCACAATGAAAATACTTAAGATCCAAGACCAAAAATAAATAAAGTTTATAACTTTTACAAAAGGACAAGGGTCTTAATTCTTAATTCCTCATTGTGAACAAACAAATGAACAAATTTCCATGTATTTAACTTTCTTTTTGGTCAAATGATAAAATACATCAGTAGTGTTAAGTAGTCGACGCATTTTTTATCATATTTTTTATTTAAGAATATAAAAATATATTAATGCTATTAATGCTGATGACGATGATAAATAAAATAAAGAAAGAAAAGAAAGTTAATACAAAAAATTGTTATTCTATTATATGTTTCATTTGATTTGATAATTTTTTTTTTTGTATATTAAAAATACGTTGTATTTTTAGTGTTTTTTTTTTTTTGGCGTACGGAATTAGTGGAATGCCGTCCGTAGGTGTGAAAAATTTATTATTCAAATGTAAAAAAAACAGAAGAAACAAAAAATATAAAAATATTTTTTTTATATATTTTTAAACGACATTAAAAACATTTCAAATATAACATACAGAATAATTTTTTTCTTTTTTTTATTTGTATCTTTATAGAATTTTTTTCACATTTTAAAAATATACTTTAATTTTATTTTCGCATATTTTTATTTATATGTAAATAAAAAAATAAAAAACGCAACAGTTGAATATTTTTATTATTTTTTTTTTTGAATAAGTATTTTTTTTTGTCTATCTATTAGTATAGTATATATATTAAAGATTTATAATCACAATTTTCCCATGACGTTTGTTTTCAGTTTAGCTTTTAGCTTAAGAATGTAACGGAAGGAAATTTATTTTAATCACCAGACTAAATTTAATATTAATAATTATTCAAAAATAAAACAAAACAGAAAATATTATATAGTTTGAAAATCCAAAAAATATTCATATTGAATTTTTTTAATAGCATTTTATTTATTTATTTATAGTCATTATGTTTATAATAGAAAAATATTTTTTGAATTTTTTGATTTAATATTTAATTTGAAAACAAAAATTTATACTATACATTTTTTTTTATTCATCATCAATTAGTATTTATAGATGTTAATATACGGAATTAAATTTTTTCTCGGTATTTCGTTGGCGGTTAACGTTGTTGCAGTGTCATATTGACACTATACTTCAAATTCCCTTTCAATATTGCGAAAAAAAAAACAAATTCATGTATATTCAATAGATAGATATACGGTTATTCATATGCTTTATTAAAATCAAAATAATCATATTATTATTATACAGATAAATTGAAATACACAGTGGGACAATTAATATTCCGGACTGGTCCTAGGCAATACATTAAAAAAAAATTTTTGAAATTTTTTTTTTTTATTTATTCAAAATATTCTCCTCCTGATTCAATACAAGTGTTACATCGATTTAATAATGATTCAAATGCGTGTTCTAGCTCATTTTGTAGTATTACCTCTAGTACGCGTGTAGAAGCTGTTTGAAAGGTTTAAATATCCTCAAAAAAACCTCCTTTCAATTTCATTTTAAGTTTTGGGAACAAGGAGAAGTCACATGGTGCTAAATGAGGTGAATCCGGTGGATGATTTAACACACAGACTTGATTTCGAGCCAAAAACTGACGAACAATAAGTGAAGTGTGACTTGGTGCATTATCGTGTAACAAACACCAACTATCTGATTCACGATATTCAGGTCGAATACGACGAATCCTGCCCATCAAACGCTTCAAAAATTCGATATAATATGAGCCACTGACTGTTTGACCAGTTGGAACGAATTCTTTATTGATAATTCCCTTGCTACCGAAGAATGCTAAGAGCATTGTCTTGATTTTCGATGTAACTTTTCTTGTTTTTTAGCCGGTGTTTTAGCCATCCACGAATCGTTTACATCACTCAAAAACTTGTGTTCTACCCATACAATTATCGCCATTAACTTGCTGCATCGATTTGAACCTTTCTGTTGCAGATTTACCAAGCTTTGCGTTAAATTTAATGACTGCTCTTTGTTCCATGTTAAAATTTCTACTTCAACTAAAATATTGTTTCACAAGAAATGCCATAACTTTTTTATTTGTCAACCAAATGCAATGAAATTTTTACAGGCAATAGAGAAAACATCAAGCTTCAAAACGCAGGTTCCATCACATAGATCGTCCAGCTGGTTATTGAGATATGGTTTGAGTTCGGAATATTAATTGTCCAACTGTGCATAATTGATCAAATCGCTACCAAATTGATCGAACCAAGAAGATTCCATTTTCTTTTTACATTTTTTGTGATAAATTTATAGAAACAATAAAACTAGAACTGAACGTAACAAATGATAACCGACAACTGACACTGACATAGATGATGTGTTTGTGTGCGAAGAACAACATCTAGGTAACATAAGTCATTTTCGTTAGGAAAATCGTTTTCATCGCCCTTATAATTTGTCTTTACTAACACAGTGTCAGTTTGACAGTCCAACGGTATATTAGGGACATTTTTTACACAGCTTAAAATACAGCCAAAAATTCAGTGATTTATCGACAGATGAAAAGTTGATATAAGATTTCTTCATTGAGCCAAAATCTCAAGTCATTTGGATCAATATATAACATTGCATAAATGAAAATAAAAAAAAATAGTGTCAAAATGACACATATATTTTAGTAAAATTCACCACCAATAAATTTTAACCAATATCTTTGCTTTGCATTTATCACAAAAGATTTACATTTATTTGAGAGAATCTTTAAATAAATTGAAAGATATCAAAAAGTATAAAAAATTTCATCAGAAAGTAAAATTATGAATGGCTTACATCAAAATGATTGTATATAGTCTGAATTCGTCGTACAATTCTAAGCTTTGGCTATATACGGATAATAGATAATATTAACTAATTGGTAGTCCTATCTACTTAAACAAAATAACTATAGAGCAAATATAATAATTTTTTTTTGGAAATCTATATATAAATAAAATATTTTTCAAAGCAAAAGAAGAAAAAAACCAAAGATTGAATGTACAATCTTTTTTGTTATAAAAAAAACTGTAGGGTGATCTCTTAACTGATTATTATTATTATTATTATTAATTTATATATATAACAAAAAAAAATACAATGATGTATATAACCTCCAACTAAATAACTATTGATATAAATTGAATGAATAGAACTAAAAAAAAAAATCATTTTAATGAAAACGATACGGCGATACATTGAACTGATTAAATGTGATAAAAACACAAAAAAAAAAGACAATTTTTTTACAATTCGATTTAAATCAATTGGCATTTTAACCTTTTTTTTTACTGTGACGCAAACTTTACGCATAAAATATCACTAACATTCAAAAACAAAACAAAATAAAATAAAATATAAAAATAATAAGAACACACAAGAATAAAATTAACTAAAATTCTATATACAATTTTGCATATATATATTGTATCATATTGAAATAACAAACTATACATATCAAATTTATCAATTTAAATACATTATAATAGATTAAATTTATATTTTGTTTGTTTTTTTAATTTTGCATATGACCGACCACCACCACATTTCTAACAATAATTGAATAAATTTGGAATGAAAAACGAAAAACGTAACGTAATATATATAATTTAAGTTACTGATTCTATTACGAAAATATATTTCTTATTTCTATACCGTCCATACATACAATTATACAAACAAATGAATATTATTGTATAAATGTTTGATGGCGGTCAAAGTTCTAAATTAAAACTTGTTAATTTTTTAGCAAATCATATACAATAAATTTGAATGCTGGATAATTTGGGAAATATTTAAAATATATATTGATAAATCGTAGTTATTTATATGATAACTACTTTTATTGATATCGCATTTCCTTTATAATTAATAAATAATAAATTTTTCGCTATACAACCAACAATTTGGTTTTAGCGTCCAACAACAGCCTTCTGTTGTTAGTTTCTTAATTTGTGGCTTTTACGGTGTCGGTAATTAGCCGTACGACCAACCGCAAGCGGAAAATACAACTCTGCGTTAAAATTCAGATTCGAAAAATAACCGTAAACAAAAAACATATTTTATGTCTTCAGTAGGATTCGAACCCACGACCCCAAAATTTCGTTAGAATTTTAGGTTAGCATTTTTACCATTTACACCACAAAGTCATTTCCTTTAAGTCACTTTAAGAGTAAATGAACACTTTAAAAATACAACTATATTATAACACTATATTGATCTGCGTAAGCAAATTATTTTGATTAATATGATAGATAAGCGCTATACTGGTTTATATTGGATAATATACGATATTATCAATAAATATACAATTTATTATGTTTATATAATCTGAACAGATAATTTTCGGATCTATGAATGAATTCTCAATATTAATATATAGATTAAATAAATGAATGACATTAAACTTGTATATTCAATAAGTGTATTTAATATAAGCAGTTCAAATATTGCTTATATTAAATATGGTTAGTTTTTGTTTTTAAATAATAAACATATTTCCATAAAATCAAATTCCACAAATTGAACGATTCAAAACTTTAATTTATTTATTTTCGATTATTAATTTTGTATGATAAGAAATTTATATTATCTATAACTCTCTAACAAATTATTTCAAAATCTTGTAATATCATAATTAATAAAGTGATTTTTTTTTATTATAGTTTAACAAAACGTTTAGTGTTTAGTATAAATTTAATTATATAGAAAAAATAAAAAACACACTCACCATTCATTATTATAAAAATGAAGATAATATTTTATGATATAACATCCCTTAAAAAGTATGTCCTTAATATTAAAAATTGTAATGCCAATCACAAACACTTACCTGTAAATAAAAATAATAAAAAATTATTAATTAATATTAAAAATAAAAATTGTAATATAGAAATAATGGTTAATAAATATACAAAAATAAGTAATTTTAAGCTAATTATTATTACAATTTAAATGTAAATTGAATTTCTCTCGCTCGGAAGTCACCTTGACGTGGTGCGAGAGCTTAGGTTGTAATGTATCGAAGGTCTATGCTGATAGGGCCACCCATATCAGAAAGGTCTACGGGGAGCAATGCACTAAGAACTTCCAACTCCCAGACACCGGGCGGAGTATTATCCCTACCACAGAAAGAGGCTCTTCGATGGCTGACCAACCAATTCTCAATTACAAGCCTGGACTCCAACCGAACCAAAGATGTGTATATTCATGTATCAAATAAAACAACGGTACTTTGCCGTTTCATTCAAGACACGGAGTCTGACATTTCAGCTACCGAAATGTTTGGTATTGATTCTTAGGGCTCTCAGTCAACGACTGCTGAGCATGTTGAATCAAGTCCAGCGTAAAAGACCCAAGTCTGCCAGTCTCATATCTTCGAGACCAATTTAAAATTAAATTTTTTTTTTGGGGGGGTGCAATAGATCCAATGGGTCACGGAGTACACGTAGCGGTTTACGCAACTACTCCAACCCACATCGAGGGGTTGGACGGGTAGGACGTCAACTTAGTTGGCGGGAGTCCGACACTCCGTCCGTAAATGGATTTCCCCTGCCCTCATAAAAACCAAAATGTAATTTATAATTTAACGTAACAAAATAAACAAGAAAGCTTGACCCTTCTTAAATGATTTAGATTTTAGGAAAATTCTAATCGCTATACGTGTAATTACTAATAATTCTAAAATTAGGGAAATCTTAAATCTTATAAATTAGTTGAAACGCGTTCCCACATATTAATTAACGTTTTAACCAGTAAAACAGTCAACCAGTGAAGGTGATGTGATTGAAATAAAAAAATCAACTGATATGCACATGCGATTGAACTTCTATTGGTTGTTATATCTATAATATTCATCATTGAAATTTTTGATTTCAATTTTCTATATGAATTGAAAGATTACCGCATATATCAATGTCAAACCTTTGTATATTACATATTCAAAAAGAAAATTTGCTTATTCATTCAAAAAAAGAAAAGAATAATTACGCATTTTTACGCATAATATTACAGATAGATCAAATTCTTTAATTAAAGAATTTATCAATGACGATGGCAAAACATAAAAATGTATGAACCGATATAATTTTAGGTTATTCAAAACAAAACTATTAATTTAAAAAAAATCTGTTTTAATCTTAAACTTTGGTTTTTTATTTTATTATACATATTTATTATTTACCATACATATATGCGAAATATTATAATATTGTACAACGAATGAATGGACTTTTATGTTATTAGTCAGCAATTTTGTTGACTAATATGTAGAAGTGTCCATTGCTAAAAACATATTTATTTTAAATTTTGTTTTCCTCTTTATAACAGGGTGAATTATTTTCAGACTTTTTAGCATTTAAGTATATATTAAGATTTGATATGAAAATTTGAAAATTTGTTGTTTTATAGATAATTTTATTACAACCAAATCTCTATTATTGATGACCTTAAGGTTTAGACATTTTACTTTTACATAAAGAATAAATTAATTTATTGTAGAATTTTGAGTTATAAAAAATGTTGCCTTAAAGTGTTTTTGTCCCCCAGTAGAGCCCATTAAAAAATCATTTAAAAACAGAAGCTCAATTTGATTCAATTTAACTTATTATTTTTAAAATTTTTTAAGGAAAGTGATATAAAAAATTGAATTGTTAACAATTTTATTAATTAATTTGTTTCGTGTGTCATTCAAACAAAGAGGGTATGTTTGAAGAATCTACAATTGTACTAAAAACAAAATATTAGACATTTATGTACAATTTCTCGTTAATTTTTATTAATTTCTTTTTATTACTCTTATATTCGAAACACAAAAAATAACAGAATCCTTTTTCCAACACAGGAAAATTTGAAAACTCCTGATTTCATTATAGCAATGCAGTTGGGTTAATACATCATTGAAAACCTTCTGTTGTTAATTTCTTAATTTGTGGTCTTTACGGTGTCGGTAATTAGCCGTACGATCAGCCGAAAGGGAAAAATGATTTTCTATTATTCAAATCTATTATGATTTTGAACATCATGTAAATGTATACTTAAATAAAAAAAAAACATTAAAACACCTTGTATGCGATTTTATAATATATATTATTTGTATCAATTCTTACGTACTAAAATTAACGTGGTTAAATATAAATTTATCCACGGTGAAATACCTACGAAGAAAAATATTGAAGATATTTGGTATTCAGAGCACAATTTAAAATAATCTATTACTATAATAGCGCTTTTGTTTACTTTTTTTTTATAAGGAAAAAAAAACAATCATTTATATTTGGCTACACAGAATAAAAATAAAACGAACACAAAAATTTTTTTTTTCTTTTTCTTTCCACATATAAATATCGACTGTCTTTTTTTAATGTGTTCGGTATTTTCGCTAAATTTAGTTTCGTTTTATTGAGCAACTGGAAAATTGTAATAGTCTGTACTGTATAAAATAAATCAAATGAAAATATCGTGCATTGATATAGATATAGAATAATAATATCTCCATAGAAACCTAAGCGTGGATAATTTACTTCGCATCGAAAAGGTGATGTTAATTTATTCATTATCGTAGATAAATTATGGGCTCTGAATACGAAAAGCGTGGTTAAACGAAATATCTCCGTAGATATTTAACCACGCTGAGGCCTGAATAAACCCAATTATAATAATAACATATATATCTCTAAAGTAAAGTAATATAAACATATAAAAATTTTCATTTATGCTTACTAACGTGCTTGTGCTTTCCGTAGTAATTTGGTTTTTCATTCGACATGTCTAAAATCATATATTCACTATTAATAATTTTCATTTTGTTGTATGGTAAGTTTTCGATATAGCAAAATTAGATTAATTTATTTTAATTACTTAAATATCAACTTTGTACTAATTTCTGTTTGATAGAACCATTCCATTGTATGGTTGGTAAAACTCGTAAAGTATCAAGTTTGCTTTTCAGTACATTAATCCTACAGAATTGGCAACCCACGTAAAAGTGTGATAACATTTTTTTTGGAAAATTTTAAAACCAAAAATAGATAACAATAAATGCTTTATCATTAATTTTAGGTGACATTATATTTGAATGGAATGGAATGGAAGGGGCAGTCAAGGGATATGGAATATTGGAGATTGAAAGTGGAGGTTTTGGTAACAAACGGTAGAAGAAAATTGTGTAAAAGACATGGTAAAGAAGGTAAGGAGACAGAAGGAGGATTAGGTGTATTCGGAGTTGCAATGGGATGAAGGCATATGCAGGAATATTTTATGGGTAATTTGAAGTTTAATGATATGAAAGTGATAATGAGGGTGATGTGATATGAAAGTGATAATGAGGATGATGTAATGCAAAGGCATGGGATTGTGAGGAAATGCGGATATGTATGTTGTGTGATATGAGAGTACAGGAAAACGGGATAGCATTTTGAAGGAATGTCCGGTTTTATGGTATGTTAAGTGTAAATGATTGGGTGTAAAAATAAAATTTTCGTATTACAACCAATAATTCGGTTTTGCGTCCAACAACAGCCTTCTGTTTGAATAGTTTCTTAATTTGTCGGTAATTAGCCGTACTGGTCGTACCAAGCAAGGAAAAATATGCGACTCTGGAATTTAAAAAGGACAGGAGTGAAGGAGGTGTTGCTCGGGAAAGATAAGCGGAGATAATTGTGGGATGAATGGATGGAAGTGTGGTACCGAGGTAATTTTGGAATAGGTGGGATACGGGGAAAGTTTGCTGTTGGAATACAATAGGAGGTATGGTACGAGAGGTTGATGATATGATACTATATCGGCGCTACGGTTAAGTGACCATGCTCGTAAGTCACATTGATTTTATTTATTTTTAAATATGTTTTTCTAATTGTTAGGGTAAATTTTTGGTTTTAAATATATAAATCGATCTCAAAAGAAAGATTAACCCACATTTTATTCCTTAATTATTTCCAAAGAATAAAAAAATGTAAAGATTAAAATCTATGATGGACTCAATAAAGTAAATTAAAACCAATAAAAGGAATAAAAGGAAGGGTTTTAAATGATACAATATAAGGAAAGCAATATTAAAATAGAAAACTGAACATAATTTCATACCAAAATCGTGTTCTATATACCATATGTAATTATTAATAGTTTTTAAAGAAGAACAATAATCCAAACATAAGATAAAAGAAATTTTTTATATTATATTCTTTTTCAGAAAAGTTTTTGATTTTACGTTTAATTTTCTAGATAATTATTCCATACCATATTCACTAAATTAACTAGCAGCAAATGAATCAACTTTAAAAATTATCCATGTACCAATAATTATAGTTTTTCGCTTGGCTTAAACCAAGCGATTGTATGATGTTGTTGGTACGCGCTTTATATTATTATTATTATTATTAATTTTTTCATCAAAGTAAAGGAACTCAATCGTGGCCATCGCGCTATTGTCGCCATCACCATATATATAAATATATCTATTTAATATATTCTATACGTCGTCTTTATTAGTTTATTTTATTATATAGCGATATAGATAGTTAGATAGATAGCACTTGGCTCACTCTCTATATACATGTTTGATAAAATTATACAATTATTATGTATACAAAATGTACTTTTATAAATATGTATATACCGTGGATATTCATATGGTGGATGTGTAATAAACGAACGAACGACGAAAGTAACCAGATGATGATGATGATGATGATAATAATAATAATAATAACAATAATAAATAATGACGGACTCATTCTTTAAACATAAATATATTTATAAAATATACATTATCATCAGTGTTGGAATTGAAGATTTCATATTTTATACTTGATGATGCGATCACACATTTAATAACATACCTATATAAACGTATATATATAAATATATAGTCAATTCAATCAAATCTATATAAAGAGATTATTCCCCCACCGCCGCCACAATGGACGACACATCTCAAATATAAAAACACAACTGAATCATCAACGGATTTATCATCATTATTTTTATTATATATATACGTATATATTCAACATCGAATCTTCTGAATCTTCTCAGATTGAACGTGGTATAGTGGTCGTATTTGTTTATTGTATATATATATATATATATATATATCGTAATCCATCCGTTGTAACAATAAATATACACTACTCATATTGTACAAAAAAAAAACACATATTATATATATTATTATAAATGTAGAAATGAATGAAATAGTGCAAGGTATATAAATATAATATTAATATTATTCATCAGTATTCCAACCATAACAACAATTTATTTTCCTATATATATTTCAAATGATGGTAAAACGAAAAACAAATGGAAATATAAGAGAAAAATTTAACAAAATTCAAAGAAAACACAACAAGAAGAAGAAGAAGAAAAAAACCTATTAACAAAACGAGTTTCCTTTATATTTTGCATTGTTGTAAATGTGCAAGCTAACAGCAGAGCTAAGGTCTCATCATTATATATTTGTTTATATATAGATATATATATATGTATATGACGACCATCATAAAAGCCAACAAAATAAACAACATATGTAAAGATACAATTATATAAATATATACTGAATAATAAACTGAATGACGTGGTAAAGCGGAGTTTCTTTATTCCAAGAAAAACGTTTACTTATTTCTAGATAAATTGTAAATATAATAATAATAATAATAACATACGCGCCGAGATAAGATACAGATATAATAATAATAATAATAATACAAGAAAAAAAAAAATATAATATACATAAACAAGAATAATATGATATTGAAAAGGCACGTTTATTTTTATTTCATTTTTTTTTTTAGGGAATTCATCATCATCGAATATATATACATTTATTTATATATATATGATGATACGTACATCATTTTCATTGTATACCAATTGGATTTCTATATGTATACAGAAAGAAAGAAAGAAAAAAAAGGGAGATTCCTATTTTATGATTATAGTGTATATTAAATTTTTTGTTGTTTTGATCTTTTTTTTTTATATTTGTTTTTTTTTTTTTTTTTTTTTTGTTACCTTTACTTTATACATATATTATTATATTTATATTATTATAAACGCTACGTAGGTACTACAATTTTTTTTTTTGTTATTTAACTCAAAGAATTCTGTCTCGTTTGTGATTTTTTTCTATAATATAATAATATTACTATAATATATTTTTCTATATGTGGATTTTTTACATATGTTTTTTTTTTCTGTGTTATCCACATATAAAAATTCTTATATATTTAGATTATTACTGAACGATTCAGACCTGTTTATGGAAAAAAAAATAAAAATTATATAGCTATCGATTATAAAATTTTTGTTTTTTTTTTTGTTGTTCATAAGAATCATGCACCTTATTATATTCATATTTCTGTTTAGTCGTTCTGTGTGGATCGAAGGTATATAAAGATTTTTTTGTAATATCGAATTTTTTTTCAAAGAAATTCAATAAAATAAATAAGCGACACTTTACCAAATATAATAACAAAATCACTTCACAGTTTATACAAACACAAATAATGTGAATTATATATATGTGATTAAATTAAATTTTTTTTTGTTAAATCAGAATCATAGAGAATCATAGAGAAAAATGAGATAATTTGTGATTCAATAATAATAATAATATAATGGTTGTGTGGGTGTAGGTACAAATATAGTTTTGTATTCTTTTTTCTGTTCATTTGCAATTATTATTCATCTATTAGTAGACATTTTTTTTTCTAGTAAAAAGCGCATATTTTTTTTTTATTTTTTCCAGAAACAGTTTGCGTGATCGACTATATGAAAATTGTAAAGTTTATCATTAGGTTAATCTTCTTCATTCTTTCTTTAACGCACCTACAACCTACAATTGGTTTTGACGTCAACCATCAACAGCCTTCTCCAACGGGGTCTATTTATCGCCAACGCCCGCCAGCGGGAAACGCCTAGACAGCCCGAAGGTCCGCTTCGACTTCACGTTTCACCTACCCTCCGTGATTCACGTGGCTTTCTGTCATGCATTTTTAATGGCATACTATCGCCATCCATATGTACCACATGGCCAAATGACCTCGGGCGACCAATCTTAATAAATCGCACGATGTCGGGTTCGCCATACAATTTATATAGTTCGTGGTCATACCGCCTACACCGCAGTCCCCTTTCATTTGTCGGGCCAAAGATGAGACGTAGTATTTTCTTTTTGACCTCCCCCCCCCCCAAGACGCCGTTCGTTAGCCTGTGTCATGTACTACGTTTCAGAACCGTAGGTGACAATTGGTCGAACCCGAAGTGTTTGATATAACTTTACGTATTTTAGTATTTCTCAATGTCTTTCAGAAGAACCTCTTTCGCAAACCGCGTAAAATGCCTTGTTGGCTTGAAATAATCCGGAATTGAACTTCCTCGGCTACACCCACATGCAAAAAAAAAAGCCGATCAATAAAATTCGTATTCTTTCCTCTGTATTTGTTTCAAACATTATGGTGTGGGGGCCATTTCCAAGGATGGTGTGGAAGAAATTATTTTATAGATTGTCTTTAAAAATGGTGTTATACCTGGCCTGGAAATAGCCCAGATCTGAATCCAATAGAGGACATTTGGGCATTTATGAAGATAAATAAGAAAAAACCCAAAGATTTTCGTGAATTAAAGTTCAAAAAATACAAAAGTATAATTATAAAATAATTTAATTGAAAAAATGCATTGAAATTGTATAAATGGAAAAAAAATCCATAGCCGGCCTTTTTGTTGCATGTGGGTGAATATCATTTTTACTGTTTATGCTGCTTCTTAGGTAGCTAAACCTGTCCGCAGTTTCATATTTGATCTGACCTGAGCGAATTGATACGCTTTGATGTATGTTGTGCCATAAAACTACTGTTCGTTAGTGCGATCATATATTTGGTTTTCTCCTCATTTACCTTTTTAATCCCATTACCATAGCTTCACGCGTCCCAACAGTAAGAACGCTTCTTTTACGGCACCCATATTTCTACCCACTACGTCAATGTCATCGGCATAGCCAAGTAATTGAGCAGATGACGTAAAAATAGTGCTGTTGGTGTAAATGGTCGTTCTCCTTATACACTTTTCTTTTAATATTACGTCAAAAAATATTGTAGCCAAAGGATCTCCTTCAATGGATTCCAATGCATCCGATTTGATCCCCCTTATTTGTACCTAAGATGTAACTTGGGTCAGTGTTAGTTTTGACATGGCTATCAATTTTTGTGGGAATCCAAATTCCTCCATTGTGCGCCATTAGGTTAATCACATTGTTTACAAAACCATATTTATACAGGTAGTTGATGATGATGATTATGGTTAATTATTCGACAAAGAATCCTTTTTCCCATAATGATGCAAAATATGAATCATATTTGTTATATACGTAGTATAATTGGTAAAAATATCAATCTAAAATTCTTACAAAATTTTGGGGTCGTGAGTTCGAATCCCCTTACTGAAGACATCAAAATATGTTTTGTGTTTTCGGTTATTTTCGAATCTGAATTTTTCACACAAAGTTGCATATTTTTTCTTGCGGTACGACCAGTACGGCTAATTACCGACAAAGTAAAAGGTCATAAATTAAGAAACTAACAACATAACGCAGTTGTTGGACGCTACGCTCAACCCGACTGTTGGTTGTAATGCGAAATTTTTTTTTTTATTTGTTATAGATAAATTGGTCCTTTTTGTTTTACATATTTCTATTACAGATACAGAAAAGGATTGTCTCTGTATCTGGATTATATTAAATTTCGTTTATTCCGCACGGATTCTGTTAAAAAGTGAAGCGATTTAATGAGAATATTTTGCGGCATATATTTTTGCAGTTGCAGTTGCAAATGTCATCAGAATTACTTTTCTTATACCTTTTTTTATCACTGTCCTTTGGCAGTTATAGAGAATTAACCAAGTTACTGAGATAAAAATCCTTATTTCTGAAGGTTATTTAACGACGAATTAAGACGATTATGATTATGATTACTTATATTAACTGTAGTGAAAACCGTATAAAAAATTCTATTCCTAGTATGATTATTTATTTTTGTTTTTTAGAATTAGTTATAAATTACATGACGATAAAATTATAAGCGGTCAAGTTTCACTTTAGCTTTAGCGTTTCTGTAGTGAGAGGAAGGTAACGTCTGCCCTGGCTACGTTTCACTTATAGTGAAACCGTTAACAACTAAAGGATGCCAAGTATGACAATCGTGAAGATGAGATAAGGAGCGAAGCACCGCCTAGTTCAATTTAAAATCTAACAAATTTAATAAAGAAGGACATTCAATAGCGTAATTTAACCCTCATCCTCTGCTAGAACAAAACATTTCCAATAGATATTTTAAGATTAAATTAAACTAGAATCCGGTGAATGTAAATTAACTTAAATAACATATTTAGCGTTTTATTTATTATTAGAAAATCGATTAAACAAGATAATATAAATTCAGCATAGTTGCTAAATTATTTGAATAAAAATATCATGTTGGGTCAAATTTGACCCCAAACAGAGGACCCTCATCCTCTTACCCTCATCCTTAACAATTTACAAATACAAATAAGGATAAATCGATGAAATCCCTATGTAATCTATCCCGGGTTGTCATATTCAACAAAACCCAACCGGTGATGCTAGCTTTTACAAAATTAATGGATTTTTCCATGGAAGAAACCTCAAAGCAAATCTAAGAAATCTTCGTTGGATCGATTTCAACCGAAATTTGTCAATTAAATTGAAACGCGACCATACAGGGAACGGCATACTCCAAAACAGAACGAACCAAAGAATAAAAATAAGCACGCAAACAATATGTATTAGTTAGTACACATGAAACATGCGGAAAATAAAACCAAATATTGAATTGGATTTTTATTCAATATGTAATTTGAAGTTTAGTTCGCTATCCAAAAATTCTACCAGATCCAATGTTGAATTGAATTGAATTGAATTGAATAAAAGTATACGATTTTTTTACAAGTGAAGTAAGATAATTTACATTTATCAATTCCCATTGGTACAGCAAAATGTGTTAAACGCACTAAGTTCCAATTCTAGCCTAACATCATCCGAACTGAGTTCGAACTGAGCAAAATCTTAACATCGTCAGCATACTTCTAGAACATCGAGTGTTCGTATAAACCGACGGTAAGTCGGTAAATAAATAAAAGCAACGGACCTAAATGGCTTCCCTGGGAAACACCCGAGGAAACATTAAAAGCATAAGATTCTAGTCCCTCAATTAAAACATGACACGACCTCTGTTTGGAGAAATTGTTAAAGTGCAAAATTAGTTAAATCCAATTATAATAAAATTTTGTTAAATGAATGAAAGTTTCTCGATATATTAATTCAGTCTTTATAAATTTCTGAATATAAAGATAACATTATCTAAAAAAATTTTTTTTGTTTTTGATTTTAAAATACATTTTATTATTTTAATATATTTCTTTGACAAATAGTGAATATTGGAGTTGATTTTATTTTATATATAGCATACTAATATGTCTCTATTGTAATATCATAAATAAATATTTCTTAATAAATATAAATAAAATATATTATAGTTATATGATATATTGATTTTTGATCGGTTAATAAATAAATAGACTTCAATTTTTATAAAAATATATATAATTTAGACTATATAAAAATAACATATTATTTATTATATTTTCTTTTCATTGATAACGAATAAAGCTATTTAATTTCTAAATATTTCTAAGAATATCCATATTTTATGTTTGGAAATGTTGATATAGAAATTAAATGAAAAATTATATGCTGTGTTACGGGTTTCGTATAAATATAAGTATGTTATTTATATAAAATATGTCAAGAGTCTTATCTCGCGCATAAATGTATATATTCAGACTTTTTTTTTAACCCTGGACTGGCGTGTTCTATCTATATGCGTGTTCTATGGATTGGCCATTCTCGACTTTATTTTCTATATAAAATGTAGGGGGATCGTGGTTTTTTTTAATGATGCAATTATATTTTTATACCTGGAAATTACAGGTAAACATGTTTTTATAATGATTTAGATAAGATTTAGAGGTTTTTAAATAAAATTTTCCATTTCATTAAATAAAATTTTCCGTGTGTGGGGGGGGGGGGGGTGAAAATGAGGTTAAATTTATCACAAACAATCAACTCCTCTCAAAATTTTAATACCCAACCGGCACAAGATCCCAAAAACACCATTTATAACAGTGGAAATACGATAAATGTATTAATTTTTTTGTAATTTTCAGGCATAAAGTAAATATTATTTCAATCGTGTTTTATTTCTTTTTTAAACGAGACCTTTTAAACTATTGAATTTTCTTTTCTTTTCGCTGTCGCACAAACAGAATAAAAAAAGTCTATCACAGATACGCTTGCCACCTTTTAGAAATGCCATGGGAGGACATTCACAAAAAAAATCTGATTTTATTAGAATATATTTTATGAAGTATAACAAAAAAACAAAAAATTCTAATGTCATGAGCATTATTTGATAAGTGTTTAAAAAATTATATAATTAACAATTCAATTAAAAATAATAACACAAATGCCGTTTTAATACAAAAAAACACTTTCTTTGAAACAAGTACAAGAATCTAGATATGTTATAAAATGTACTTTAATTTAATAAAATGCATAAATTCGATTTATGCTTTTGTGAGGGAGGACATTTTTGCTTTCGTGGAGTACGGAGACATTTTCATGCTAAAGGAGGACGGGTGGCAAGCCTAATCACAGACCAAAAAAAAAAGATCCACGATCCGACTAACACAAACAAGACCACGAGAGCACATCCACCATTAAAAATTAAACCGATATAAAACTTTTGCTTAAACCTCGGGGTTTAAAATTTCAAGTCCACTAGATCTCTATCTCAAATAATCTCTATGGAGGTGGTAGCGGTCGGTGGGATCAGAATAAATATTCATGAACTGAATGTAATTTTATACATTTGATACCCAAATGATATATTCAACACGTAAGGTATAATAATAATAAATAATTAATACAACCGATGATTGCTTACAATCGATGATCGCTTTCAGCGTTCGACAGCTGAGGTGGAATTATCGCATTCGATTACGATAATGCCTCCCATAATGCCACCCCGGTTTCATAATTTGTTGTTTTTAAGGTGTCGGTAATTACATCCGTAGGTACGACCAACCGTGGGAAAAATATGCCATTTTGTGTGAATATTCAGATTGGGAAAACCCAATTCCAATTTTAAGTTTTCAGTAGAATTCAAATACAGAGGTGGAATTATCGCATTCGATTACGATAGACGATTGTCGTCAAACATACGATTTTTTAATTTTTGGAATTATGTCAGACGATATCGTCGGTTTAAGACAATAATTTTAGACGATAGGGTAGTAGCTATCGTTACGATTGTCGTTTGTATTGCTTTCTTTTGTTTTTGTTCATTTATTCAATATTAATATTCATAAAAAGTACAAAAGCAATTCTCATAAAAATAATACTTTCAATCGCATTCTCATAGAAATAATAAACTTTTTGTTTTTCCATATGAAAATCATTTGCCACAACAATATCCACGGAGACGATATATACAAATAATATCGATACCCACAAAATCGAATACCATAATATCAAAATAATTGAGTATCGGAAATTTATACGATAGGCGATAGACGATGGTATCGACTCCCATAATGCCACCCCAGGACCCAAAAATTTTGTCAAAAAAAAAGGGTTGGAGTTTTTTTTTCAATTTTTTTTCAATTTGCATTATATACGAGGAACAAAAAAATCATAATATGTATAAGGGATGCGCTGGAAGGAAATATTTGAAATAACCCATTTGAACTTAACCAACTTACATACACAAAACGTCTATATTCTTCTTCGTAAAACTTCATCTTGAATACTTCATCGTCGAGTAGGTTCCAAGAAGAAGTCGTTTGTCTAAACAAGTGAGCGAACGGACCAACATTTTTGTGGGGGGTTTTTATTTGCATTTGCATTTATCTCGATAAAAATTCTTCATTCGTTGAGAAAAAAATTTGTATTTCAACGTTAACCTAAGTCACTCAATACTAAATAACGTACAAGTAAAAAGTAAAAATGAATGTATAAATCATTTCATTCTGGTGACCTAATCTCGCCCGGCTCAATCAACGTTTCATCCAGAATGACAAAATATTCGTCAACAACGTATATTGAACATCTACGCAAATTATTTCCAAACGTAATACAGAAACTGTAATTCACTCAAACTAGGAGAAATACGTTTATGCCAGAAGTAGAATTAGGAATAACATTCCAATTAACGCCATACCGAATTTTCAAACTTTGTTATCCTTATCCCCCACTTTGTGTTACATTTCTGAAGTAGCTCTGAACTATACATTTTGTGGCTCTTAACTATACATTTATAAAAAAAACAAATCTTTTTTTATGTATGCTTCTGAGGTGCGATTCTATTGAAAAGTGACTCGATAGTGACATGACTATTTCGTCATATTTTGAGAATTTTTAATTTCGAATTCAAGAAAGGGGAACAAATTGAGTAAAAAAATAGTCACTGAAATCAAAATGTGTGAGTCGTCAGTGACTCCATATATATTTTTTTTTAATAAAATCATCATATACGCATAAATTTTAAATACTAATAAATTATAATATTGATTTTTTTTCTATAATTTTCCAAAAACAGTCATTATTTTTTGTTTATTGATAATAATAATAATTAATATAATTAAAAAAAAAAGGTCAGTTTTTCATACAGAATACCAGTGACTTG
Source organism: Dilophus febrilis (assembly GCA_958336335.1). NCBI lineage: Eukaryota > Metazoa > Arthropoda > Insecta > Diptera > Bibionidae > Dilophus > Dilophus febrilis. The sequence continues at coordinate 37,676,177 of OY284469.1, forward strand.
TTCGAATGAAATCACAATAATTTTCACTCCTTCGAACTCACTCACTAAAAATAGTCACTTTTCAATAGAATCGCACCTCTGAACAAAAAATATACTTAATTTCATTTTGAAATGCATTAATGGAATGTTATTATGTAGGAAACCCCGTTTAGGGTTAAATAATATCATATACATATAAAGGGTGATTTTTTAGCTATCATCTTTTTGGGAACACTGGTTAAAACAGCTGCTGACGCACGTTTCGTGTTTTGTTTCACTGTCAAACGTCTTCAGTTTGGTCTATAATTTAACCATGAATCGTCTTACAAACGAACAACGCTTGCAAATTATTGAATTTTATTATCAAAATGCGTGCTCTGTTAAGAAATTTACATTGTTGGACATTGAACCACCTACGTAGAGTGCGAACTGAAGAAAATATCGCAGCTGTATCGGCCAGTGTTAATGATGACCATCAATTATCGATTCGTCGCCGTTCGCAGCAATTGGGCCTCTGTTACTCAACAACGTGGAAAAATTTGCGGAAGGATTTAGGTGTGATGCCTTTCAAAATACAGCTGGTGCAAGAATTGAAGCCGAACGACCTACCGCAGTGTACATCATTGGACCGTACTTCTTCAAAGATGATGCGGATCGTAACGTAACTGTGAATGGTGAGCGCTACCGTGAGATGATATCCAACTTTTTTTTGCCCAAAATACAAGAGCTTGACTTGCATGACATGTGGTTTCAACAAGACGGTGCCACATGCCACACAGCACGCGCAACAATGGACTTATTGAGAGGCGAGTTCGGTGAACATTTTATTTCACGTTCGGGACCGGTCAATTGGACGCCTAGATCGTGCGATTTAACGCCTTTAGACTATTTTTTGTGGACTATGTTAAAGCTCATGTCTATACAGACAAGCGCGCTTCAATTGACGCGTTGGAAGACAACATTGAAGCAATTATTCGTGAGATACCGGCCGAAATGTTGGAAAGAGTATGCCAAAATTGGACTAAGCGGATGGACCATTTGAGGTGCAGTCAAGGTCAACATTTGCATATAATAATCTTCAAACATTAAATTATATGGACCGTACTATCGATTCAAATAAAGATTTCATGCATTTTTCTGAATTTTATGTGTTTTTTTTTTTTAAAAACTTTCCTATAGCTTTTAAAAAATCACTTTTTATTTGATATTATTAGATTCCATCAAACTATTACATTAAATACATTTCTATTGAATTCATTTGCAAACATTTGTATTATTTAATTATCTCTTTCATATCTCTGAACATTACTGAAAAATTCAGTGCGTATTCGACAAAAGTTTTTTTTTTTGAACTAATTACTAATCTCCTCTTATGATATGAAAATGAAACAAATTAGTATTTAATCTTAGATATTTAACTTCGATAAATCTCGATCATTTTTTCATTAACACCACAAGAGATTTTTTTCATAAATCATAAACCATTTCTAAATAATTCGAATACTTACAAAAAAAAAAAAAAAAAAAAAAATAGCAATATATTCAAAAAAAAAAATAAATAAGTGAATTTATTGCTAAAAATGTTATCGATTTTAATGAAAAACAAATTTTCTAAGAAATGATATCAATTTATTTTTTTATTCTGCGTATATCAAAAAAAAAAAAAAATAAGGTAAATAATTTTTTCGTTGGGGTATTCCGAGAAGAATTTTTTTTTTATATAAATTTACTAATAATTTTTTTTTTTTTGTTTGTTTGATATCATTTCTGTGCGAATTTTGTGTTAAATTGAGAATGATAACCAATTTGTTTTTTATGTATTTATTTATTAATATAATAATTATAAATAATGTTCAGAATATCTCATCATCATCATCATATTGATTAAATGAATAATAAAATAAATAATTATAATTATAATATCCAATATATGGTAAATTTTATCTAAAAAAAATTAATAAAAATATATTTATTATTTCTGTTTTATATTCGTTTAATGAAATAGACAAAAAAAAATTATTAATTTATTTATGTATGTATAGATTCTAATTTTAATTTTAGATGCGTGACAATGACAATGACAAATACACATCAAAAATGTACGCAAAAAATTATCATTTGTTTTTTTTTTTTTTATTATTCTTTTTTGTCATACTGTTTTATAGAAATTATATAATGAATCAATAAAAAAAAATAAAACGCATATATACAAATAAATGTATTATTTATATACACAGATACAGAGAATAATATTAAAGATATGATTGTTGTAATATATTAAATTGAAAAAAAAAAAAATAAAATAAAAATTATTCATTTTTTTTTTTATCAAATAAATAATAATTTTCGCATGTTTATTATATTTTTTTTATTTGCTATAGAAATATTTTAAAATTTTTTTTTTATCGTAATTACGACGAATATATAAAAAAAAAAAATTTAAAAAATTTAATTATAATAGAATAAATAATACATAGATTTTTATTATCTTAAAATGTATATATTGTACGTGGTGTGGTGGTGGTGGTGTTTATAAATAAAAATAAAAATATAAATTTAAAATTAATTATGACTTTTTTTGTATATTTTTAAGTTTGTTAATAAATATAATAAATCTTCCATCAATAACGTGTGTGAGTGTGAATCATCAACACCACACTTTTTTTTTTTTGGTGTTTGGGGTTTTGCTTAAATGATTTAAAAAGGTTTTTATTTTTTTATTGTATATATGTTATTTTGTAATAAATGTAGTTTTCAATATAGACAGACATATGACAAAATTTTTGTTATATTAATTTAGTTATTCATATCTTAAAAAAAAATAAATTTTTCGCTATACAACCAACAATCTGGTTTTAGCGTCCAACAACAGCCTTCTGTTGTTAGTTTCTTAATTTGTGTCTATTACGGTGTCGGTAATTAGCCGTACGACCAACCGCAAGCGGAAAATACAACTCTGTGTTAAAATTCAGATTCGAAAAATAACCGAAAACACAAAACATATTTTATGCATTCAGTAGGATTCGAACCCACGACCCCAAAATTTCGTTAGAATTTTTAGGTTGGCATTTTTAACATTTACACCACAGAGTTGTAAATGTTAATTCATATCTTACATTTTTTTATTATGTGGTTTAAAAATCTATTGATTAAAATAGTATTAAAATAGCTTGAGATATTTAAAGTGAAGTTTGAAATTGACTTAATCAACTACAATATATATAATTTTAATCGTACATTCATCTCTCTAATTGAAAATGAAATGAAAAAAAAACCAATAAAATTATATATATATATCTTAATGTTAAATTCAATTCAATTTATTCGAATAATCTCATCTAGAATGATTGCAATATTGTGTAAATCTATAGCGAATGTCGAATAGATATAGATTTTTTTCTAATAGCTAACTTTCAAAACATTAAAGATGTTATATAAAAAAAAAGAGATTTTATTAGTTAAAAATTAATTTCCTTAACTGAAAACTATACGGTGTCCGTATTAAATTCATTTTTCATCTCTAGTCTAGTCACACAAAAATAAAATTGTGTATTGTTTAAACATAAATGGTGATAAACGTTTTCCAGATTATAAAACAAACAAATTTTGAATGCAATTTTCCATTTTATAACATTAAATTGAAAGATTTTCATCGAAAGAAACTATAATTAATGTTAATGTATATATAACACGCATTTCATAATTAATTTTTGCAGTAAATTGTATTTGATTTGGTCAATTTATTAAGTGTGTATGAGATTTTTAACAAACTGATAACTGATAACGGTTATATTATCTTAAATTTTTCGCAGAACGCTCATTTACGCTGCTCATCATTACCTGGATACGTGGTTTAAATTAATTTCTATTAATTTTCATTTGATATGTTTAAATAAGTTGTTGATAAGTTGATAATTAGTTTGACCATCCCAGTCATATTTTATGTTATATAAATGGAGTAATACTCATGTTCCTGATATAGAAACCTGATATTTCCAGGCAAAGATGTGGTCGCCAATGTACAATATTTTTTTTCAATTTTGTTGACTTGTATATATATTCGAGATATTTCACGTTTACTTTATTTTAATTCATTTTTTTTGGTTAAAATATACGGTGAATTCTAGCACTTGATACATTTTCATCCCAAACTACGGGCTGGTATGTTCAAGTGTATTTTCCGCAGTTTTGATTAATTAAGTCTGTGTTTTTTGAGATTCAATTTCAAAGTTTTGCTATTTACATTTTTTATTAACCATTACAAACCATTTCTAAAATTATTTAATATGATATCCAGTGTATCCCAGCTAAGTCTATCCAGTCAATATCTTCGAAACCAGTTGAGTTATCACTAATATGATGTTAGAGGAACTCCATTGGATTCAATTTAGCTACATTTTTATGTTAACCCCTTCCTCACCACATTAACCCTTATGTGCTTACTGGATATCGCCTATTTTGAAGAGCAGGACGAGAAACTAAAAGATAAATAAAAATATGTGGGGGTCCCAATGGGAATTTTTCTACAAATGGGGATTGTTCATCTGATGGAAAATGTACGAAAACTCGCTAAACCTCTATGAAAACATGTGTTGTGATGTATTAAAAAGTTTTTTTCTAGGTTGAAAATTAAGGGGGTGTCCAAATGCCCCAATCCCCCACCCCCCGAAGGAGAAAACTCATGCAAACGACATGCAAAACAACAAGCCGATTCGTATTCTCTCCTCTGTATTCCTTTTCAAAAATTCACCATATATTATGGTGTGGGAGAAATTATTTTTATAGATTGTCGTGTAGATGCAACAGAATACAAGAAAATAATTAAAATTGGTGTTATACCCACCATTGAGGTGATTTCCGAATATGATATGAGCCATAGACCCGTTCTGTAAGTATTTATTAATTTCATCATACTAAAAAAATGTTTATAAAATACATCAACAACTAATGTTTGATATTTTTAATGACAGATTGCTGCTTATAAAGAACGATTGGGTATCAATTCGTTGGAATGGCCTGGCAATAGACCAGATCTGAATCCAATAGGGAACGTTTCGGCATTCATGGAAAAAAAGATAAATAAGAAAAAACTCAAACATCTTCGTGAATTAAAATTGAAAAAATAAACATGTATAATTGTAAAATATTTTAATTGAAAAAATGCATTGAAATTGTATAAATAGAAAAAATCTCAAGTCGGCATTTTTTTTTGCATGTGAATTAAATTTGTTGCAACTATATTTGAATATTTTGCAAGTTATAACATCAAAAATTGTGTTCAATTTACTTCAAAATCTTATGAAACACATGTTAGGATGCTTTACGATTTATATGGAAAGCATATCCGGAAATATTTCCCCACATTATCCAAAAATATTATAACCTTTAAGTAAAACTTCGGATTAATCGATACAAAATTGCAAATCCCAAATATATGTTCCAAACGTAATACATGACACAGGTTAACGAACGAAAGTTTGGTCATTTGCGGTGAATTGGTAAGAGGTGATGCGTATGGATGGTGATCGTATAACTTTAAAAATGCTGGACGACAAACCAGACGTATCAAGGAGTATTGGGACACCGCGGGATGGAAAGGTTATGTGAAAACAGACCATCGGCCTCTTGTAATTTCCGAATTTATTTGACCGTGACGTGAGCGCCCAATAGTTCCGGTTGGAAAAGGCTGTTGTATGTTGAGAGCGCGTCAATTGTAAATGTGTTCCAATTAATCACAATACAATACTTTAATAGGGCGATTTGCAACAATTTGCATTACTAAAAGCAATATATATTAGATTACAAAATTAAAAATATCTATAGATACATATAATAATAATAACAACCAACTACATATATATGTAGTTTGTGTATACAATAAATATTATTGTATAATTTATTGTTTACAATTTTAATCTAAAAAAAAAAAATGGTATACACGAAGTTGTGGATGAATATATATTGTGGTGAGGCTATAAATATATTATATATGCCTACAAGCAAAAATACTTTTATTTATAATTTTCAATATGATTCATTCATATGTATATTGTTCTTGTAAACTTTGCAAAATAAAATGCACAACTTACAGATTATAGGTTTGTATGCAAACAAAAACAAAAAATGTATAATTTTAACAGCAAAATACAAACTTGTAAAAAAAATATTTTATAATAAACAAATCAAATTACATATGCTTTATAAAATGCATTGTTCGGATGTTTCATTGTTTTTTTGTCTGTACCTGACAAAAAAAACATGGTAATATTACAAAAAACAAAACAAAAAACGCTGACGATGATGATGATTATTATAATGACGAACAATTATGAATGATGAACGTTACAAATGTATATATGTATTATTATAAAACACATCAATATCATATTATCTATTCATATTTTGTGTGGTTAGACAAAGTATAAAAAAAAAATGTTAAATCTCATACGATGGAAGTTTTATGCAAAAAAATCAAAAAACCTGCTCCTTCCTTTTTATAAATCCATACACAATTATGAATTTTTTTCTTCATCTTTTTCTTATTATTATTAGTATTCGTCGTCTTTAACATCGCGCACAATAACACCGCATATTGATTCAGATCAGTAAGAATTTACCGATCGGCGATCATATATTATAAAGGTAAAGGTATTAAATATAGCTTAGGATTTTATTTTTTTTTAAATATTTAAAATAAATATTCTTTATTTGTTTTTGTGATGTTATATGCATGCCACCGATCACCAATGAAAATGTAAACTGACTTTTTTTCTTGTTATTTTTTTATTATCATCATATGTATGAATGGAGGATTATCTTTTTTATCATACGCTTTATTTTTTTTTTTTGGTTCATTGTTTTTTTTCTCTTTTAGCATAAATTATAGCAAAAGGTTATTGATTTAATTTTAACATCTTTTTTTTTAAGACGAATTCAAAACAAAATTATTATAAAAACATGGATTCCGAAAGATACTTTAGAAAACGCATAGTATTTTAAGAAAAAAAATCATATAAATTATAGGCAATAAATACATTGAAATTAAAGATTCTATTTTATCAAGTGCCGGTTTTGAAAACTTTAATACTTGTTGTAATTAAACAATTTCTATAAAATTTCTCTACTGAATTACTATTTTTTGTCCTTGTAGAGTGAGTATTTTATACAATTTTAACAAAACAAAATTCTGTGAAAAATGCATTGTTTTTTAATATTACAAAAATCGGTTGTAAGAATTGTGTTATGTGCATTGGTTGGTAGTTAAAGTGCAAAGAAAAACCAGAATACAGAAATTTACAAATAATTATTGGATACATTTTTTGTTTTATTATTAAACGCATATTATACATAATAATAAATTAAATAATTAATCAGTTCTTGGTAAAACTGATATTATATATTTCTTGCAAATTTATCTCAAGTGTAAAGCAATAAAATATAGCATTTAATTTGCATATATACTATCTATTATACACGTATTGATATATACAGCTATGGGCAAAATAATAGTACACTATTCAAAATAATAATAGTGTGATTTCAGAATGAACCATAAATTCGCGTAAAATTGAGTTTTTTTTTATCCGGTAAAATAAAAGGAATGTAATCTGTTAATTTAATAGGATATTGGACAGTCGGATTCTTGGAATGGTATATCAATGTATTGTTTTTTTATTTCGTTTTGATATTAAATTCTGTAGTGAAGTTCTGAATTATATAATCATATCGGAAAAAGGGATCTATAATCATTCGTGGGATTCAAATATCGAACGTTTGAAATTTATATGCAATGTCTTATGTTCATTTGTTATGTTTTTTTCCTTTTTTTTGTTGTTACCTACAACATTAAGCACATTAGTAAAAGGTGATAATTTATTTGACCGTGAATGTTAATGTTGTTGGTATCTTTATCGGATTTTCGGTCAGTTATGGGAATAAATAAACATTTGTTTCAAATTTCGATCGTGAATTAATTTGGTCATCATAATATAGTAATGCTATAACTTAAAGACAACTGATGATAGATAGAAAAATCGTTCAATACAGCAAAATCGATCCTTTTTCCGATTCATCAAAAAAGAAGATATAATCCGATTTGATATTACCGGTTAGTGAAGGGACGGACGGATCGCAGATGTCTACAAACAGAAAAGAGAAAAAAAAATCCCACAAAATGTACGGAAACCCTCGATCTTAAATAAGAAGCATGTTTCAGCTCGTAAATATGTTTACAAAGGGTGCTAATGAATTGCTCACATATTATTTGGCGTAGGTACGTCACAAACGTTCTGAAACATGGTGGGTAAAAAATAATGATATATGGAGTATTTTCATATAATGGTGTTGGTACAATACCTTTTTTTTTTATCGGAAGAGGAAATCTACTTGTTGTACATTTTGCGAGTACGTGATCCATCGTCTCAATGTCCTCAATGCAGAATCTGCACTGCTCATTTTCGACCACTACCATGTTCTTGAGGTGGTAGTTACATGGCGTATGTCCCATGCGCGCCCAGCAGATAACTTTAAGTTGTTCTCTCGGCAGGTTCAGGGGTTATTCAGCTCTTTTTGTATTTATGTTTATAAATTTTTTTGAATGCTTAATCCCCCTGATGCTGTACCAGTTTTGCCTTAACCTTTTCATTGGACCACCAATTCAATTGTTTCCATTTTGTTTGCCTTTGTAAACCCACAGAAGGGCAATGGCCCAATATATGGTTTCCCTGCCCAAATTTTTGCCAAGTTTTCCGCGTCCCTCCTGCCCTTATGTCCCATATTAACCGGCATCCATATAACTTTAACCTCGTCCCTGTCTGCCAACCCGTCTAGGACTTCGTGTCGTTGGAAGACCAACTTGGAGTTGAAAATATTTTGTTGGAGTGCCATCAAAGCCGCCTGATTTCCAGAGAGTATGTTGACACGAATTCCATTCATGTCCCTCTTACCGATCTTTTCGCTGCCAAAGCGGCTCGCATATATATCCGCTTGGAATGCAGTTGCATTTCCACTTAAAGACATACTAATAGAACACTTTAATGGTAACTTAAATCGTTATGTATATGTGTGCATATTTGAAAATGTTATGCTCATCTACCCCGAAGAAGACAATGTCATTAAAATGGATCTTTTAATAATATAATGGCCCCAAGCATACCAGTCGATTGGCAAAGGATTGATTCAATGGAATTATTACTAAGGTAATGGATTTGGCTAAACAATCACTGGATCTAAATCCTATTGAGAATTTGTTGATTGTTGTCCAACGTCCAACGAGTCGTTACAGTTGCTGAACCAACTAATAACACAGATCTTTGAGCCGCTGTTGTTAAGGAATTTTGGAAAAACTTACCCATTTAAAGACGCCAGCGGTTGGTTTGCACCATGAAACGGAGTCGGACCGAAGTCGTATTGAAGAATGGGGGGATACAATCAAATAAACAAAAAAGCCAACGTATGTTAATAAAGTAATTTGTTAACTTAAAAAGTGACAATACTATTATTTTATTTTGTTTTGTTCGTCGTTACATAAAATTACCAAAATTTTTTTTACAAATTAATATGTTTATAATGTAGTAAATCCTATTTGGCTTAAATATGATATAACCATTAATTACATTATAAATATAAAGAATTTTTCCTTGCCGATAGCAACATTACTATTATTTTGCCCATAGCTGTACATGTATCTGTATATAATTAAAAGGTTGACTAATATAATAATAATAATATATTGATATATGAAATAAATTTAAATGTATGTTATGTATAATAAAGACTATATACATTAATTATTATCTCGAATTTACGTATCGAACACATAGAAAATTGTTCCGTACATTTTAACAAAAAAAAAAATAAATAACAAATGACGAAACCATAATGCAGCAGAATTTGTATGCATCAAGAAATATAATGGAGATTGATTTATTAGAAAACCAAAAAAAAAAAAATAAATAATAAATATATTCTATAACAAATCATAGAATGAATAGAATAAAATAATAATCGCATACAATTAAATTTAAATTTAACCTTAACCCATACCGTATATAGAAAATCGACCGGTAAATTATTGGTTATTGTTCTCGATTATTTTTACATCATGATAATTTGGTTTGAAATTGAATGTAATAATATAATGACAATGAGTATAATGGAATTATTATGTGGAGACCAAATTAGATATCAAAATCTGCGATTTATTCAAGTAATGGGATTTTAACAATAACATCTGAATATTTGCACCGTTATAAATTAAATAAATTTTTCGAATTTATCCTCCACAAATGAAACAATCGATCATCTTGTCCATCTTACGAAATACCCTCGTAAAATGAAATTTTCGTATTTTTGTATAGCTTTAAATTACTTACAAAGGTTCGCGATGTGAGCGCGTTTTTTTTTTAGTTTTTGGTAAAAAAATACGAAAATTTCATCCCTAATATATTTATTAAATTATTCTTAGTAACATTAACATAATTCTATATTTTATGCATTTCTGACCCACAAATAAATAAAAGATTCATCAACAAAAAATTTATAGAAAAAAAAAAGGCACATTTATAAAAATGTTTTTATTGTTTGTGTCTGTTTGAAATATTTCATTGACGAATATAAAATATCCATCACGGATTTATTAATATTCGTAATAGATATTTTACTTCACACATTTAGGATAATGTCTATAGCTATTGTTGTTGTTGTTGTTGTTGTTGTTGTAATTGATGACTAGTACAATTTATTTGATATTATATTCAGGATAGTGAGTTTTAATAATAAAAAAAAAGGGAAGAATATTATGAAATATTCTTTAAGTGTATAAATATATTTTTAAGGAACGTTAGGAGGCACTATTGTAATATAGATTTAACTAAATAGTATATATAGGATTTCATTCAAACAAGGGTGTATTCTATTCTATATATAATACAATATAGTAGTATATGAGGTTGATTTTTTTTCTTCTTTTTATCTTTTATATGGGTTTCCTTATTATAATTCTATATACATATATATGTGTGTAGAGTTGTAGACGTCTATTAGACCTAGATCTACCCTCTTTAATTTTAGAATGCCAAAAAAAAAATAAAATAAAAATAAATAGGTATCATCTTTGTAATATAACTATACCTTTTTTTTCTATTTTTATTTATTTTGTCCGACTTTATGTAAGGAATTAAAAACTATATAAAAAATGTGTAAAATGGTATATTGTGTTTATGGGTCTAATAAAATTGTTGGTTCCGTAAATTCTGAAATGTTTGATATTTTCTATAATAGTGTTAAACTATATATTATGTATCCTACTTGACATAAATATATAATATGTGTATAGAAATACGGTTTTTTTGTTAAAAAAAACAAGTTTTTTACAATGTATAGTTAAAAATTTTTTGTTATTCAAAGTATGGATCATTTAATTCTGCACATCATGTCCATCGCCGTAATGATGAATACTTGTTTGTCATTTGAGCAAAACCATTCAAACAATCATTTTTGAACTCCCCGAGCTTGTTCCAAAGATGTAAAAATGTCGGACGGGGAAAGGTCCGGAGAATACTTTACGCTTTACGCTTTTCCATTTGTCTTTCATTCAAATCATGTGGTACCCATTTTCCAATCATCTGAAGCATTCCTATTGCTTTTAAATGAATGCTAATACATTTTTGAGACACATTTAACACTTTGGCCGATTTGTGTTGCGGTTCGGTTGGGTCTATATAATCCAATAATAATTCCTAATGCAGTTCTGGGGTCTTCAAATTTTTTTTTGTCTACCCAAAACGTTCATTGTCTTTCAAATCGTAATTGCGTAATTTTAAATTGTCGAAGAAACCATGTATCCATTGGTTTAATTGATGATGCGTGTTTAGCATAAGTTTATACCCACAGACGATGATTAACTTTTTTTTATTGAACAACAGTAATGAATGTTACAAATGCCGCTTTTTCTAATACGTATATTTCAATGGTTTATAAAATTATGACACTATTAATTTCACAAAATTTAACTTGTGTGCTTTTATTTATTATTGAATGTAGAAAAAAGCGATACGCGAACTACAAACCCATAGGTAATTACTTATTTCTACACCTAGTAAATATAATAAGATATTTATCTATTTAAATGTAATCTAAACCGAATTAAGGTTAGATTATTCCATAGATTATGAAACATTTCATATTAACTATTCATCCCGATCGCCCGTTAACTGGTTACCAAAAATGTATAGCTATTTTGTTTTTTTATAGTTTTTGGTTCTAGATTTGTTCTATTGGGACCTTGCATTGATAATATCGATTTAGATAACATATGGCGTAATTAGCGTTGTGTGCATCGGAGCACACCGCGCCCATATTCTTTTTTTTTGTCTGTCATTACTCTATAAATTTCAGTATATGTCATTTCATTGAAGTGTTAACAACAAAGCTTTTTTTTGCTTCGAATATGTCGAAACACACATGCCTGAAAAAGTTGTTTTGCGGGGAAGTTTAATAACTTTCTTTAATTTGAAGAAAACCGCTGCTGATAGTTATCGATTGTTGGTAGAAGCTTACGGTGAACATGCTCCAACTCAAAAAACTTGTAAACGGTGGTTTGCACGCTTCAGAAGTGGTGATTTTGAAGTGGAAGATAAAGAACGGCCAGTTCAGCCAAAAAAATTTGAAGACGAAGAATTGTTGAATGAAAATTCGTGTCGAACGCAACAAGAGCTTGCATTAGAGTTGAATGTAGATGCCTTTCCGATTTCTAGATGTTTGTATTCAATGGGAAAGATCAGAAAGCTAGGAAAATGGGTCCCACATCAACTGAATAAAAATCAACTCAAAGCACGAATCGATGCATGCCATAAACATCTTGCCGAGCACAAAAAACATAGTTTTTTCAGTCGAATTGTCACTGGCGATGAAAAGTGGGTGTATTACGACAACTATAAACGTAAAGCATCATATGTTGATCCCGGCCAACCATCAACTTCACAATCAAAACGCGACATTCATTGCCAGAAGCCTATGCTGTGCATTTGGTGGGATCAGAAGGGTGTCTTGTATAATAAGCTGTTAAAACTGAATGAAACATCTGTTTCATCGGTTACATCTGATCGCTACCGACGACAACTGGGCAAATTGGCAAAGAAATTGAACGAAAAACGGCCATTGATAGCTCCAAAACACCACAAAGTTTTAATGCACGATGACAATGCCAGACCACATCGTGCAAACATCGTTAAGGAAAAAATTAAGAGGCTCGGTTGGGATCATCTTGATCACCCCCCTTACTCTCCAGACCTTGGTTCTTCTAATTACCATTTGTTCAGATCAATGCAGGTCAGCCTGACAGATGTACGCTTTCGAAATGCTGAAGAATTGCGAAAATGGGTCGATGAACGGATTGGGACAAAAGATGAGGAGTTCTTCAAACGAGGAATCAACAAACTGCTTAAAAGATGGGAGGAAGTCATAGCTAACGATGAGCAATATATTGGTTAATGTTCTCAATCATTTTGTTATACAAATAAATGACATTTTCAAGCCAAAAAAATCGACATTAGTAATGCAGGGTCCCAATAGTATACAGAAAATTTCTAATATTCGGTGAAATAACTACATTATATATATTTATGTATTAAGACATTCAACTAAATTTTTATAAAGGATTTTTTTTTAACAACGAAACCAAATTCTTACCTATAGCATTCCATAAAATGGGCTAAAGATCTTAAAACCCTCGAAAAATCTATATTTAAGAATACCCTCTCAAGAATGCTTTTTGGTGGAAAAAAACTAACAATTAATGATGTTTATAAAAATAATATAGTTGAATAATAAAATATTAAATTCATTTGAAATTTGTTGAAGAAATAATTGATATTTATATATAGTAAAGGGCTATTATCTCTGATTTTTTAGCTATTATCTTTTTGGCAACACTGGTTTAAACAGCTGCTGACGCACGTTTCGTGCTTTGTTACACTGTCAAACATCTTCAGTTTGGTCTATAATTTAACCATGAATCGTCTTACAAACGAACAACGCTTGCAAATTATTGAATTTTATTATCAAAATGCGTGCTCTGTTAAGAAAGTTCATCACGACGAAATTGTGTTCAGCGACGAAGTTCATTTTTGGCTCAATGGGTACGTAAATATAAGCAGAATTGTCGATTTTGGAGTGAATATCAGCCAGAAGCATTGCAAGAGCTACCAATGCATCCAGAAAAAGTCACAGTTTGGTGAGGTTTATGGGCTGGTGGCATCATTGGACCGTACTTCTTCAAATATGATGCGAATCGTAACGTAACTGTGAATGGTGAGCGCTATCGTGAGATGATATACAACTTTTTTTTGCCCAAAATGCCAGAGCTTGACTTGCATGACATGTGGTTTCAACAAGACGGTGCCATATGTCACACAGCACGCCCAACAATGGACTTATTGAGAGGCGAGTTCGGTGAACATTTTATTTAACTTTCGGGACCGGTCAATTGGCCGCCTAGATCGTGCGATTTAACGCCTTTAGACATTAGACTATTTGTGGGGCTATGTTAAAGCGCATGTCTATACAGACAAGCCCGCTTCAATTGACGCATTGAAAAACAACATTGAAGCATTTATTTATATTAGTGAGATACCGGCCGAAATGTTGGAAAGATTATGCCAAAATTGGACTAAGCGGATGGACCATTTGAGGTGCAGTCAAGCTTAACATTTGCATGAAATAATCAAACATTAAATTATATGGACCGTACTCATGTCGATTCAAATAAAGATTTCATGCATTTTTATGAATTTTATGTGTTTTTTTTTTTTTGAAAAACTTTCCTATAGCTTTTAAAACATCTTCCTTTATATAAGAAATTTTTTAAATAAAATATAGTATGTGTATAAATATAAAAAAAAATTAAAAATAGCAATAGCGATTAACTCACTTGTTTTCGATATTCCTTTCTTTCGAGCCATGACTTATTTTATTATCATTGATGAATTCGTCTTCTTATCAACGCAATATATATATTATTATAAGCAGAAGAAGAAGAAGAAGAAGTGGACGATGACCACGATTGTTGAGATGATGACGCGGATATGTTTGTATTAAATATATTCTATTCTTTCAAATAATATTCTTCCTTCTGTTATTTATACATTAAAAAATTATGATGATGATGATGATTTATAATTTTTTTTTTGGTTCTTTGTACACACAAAAATGTTTATTATAATAAAAAAAATGAATGTGTAATTAGAAAAAAAACACACACTGATATTATTTATTTAATTTAGATTAATAAATTAAGAAAAAAAAAATCACTTATGGAAAAAAAATGCATATTTTGATAACAAAATTTTAATTTGATACTTTATCTATTTGGGATTTATTTTTCCTTTTTTTTTTTTTTTTTTTTTTGTAAAGAATATGAATTTAATTTAATAATTGAGAAAAAAAAAAAATTGAACACAAATAAAAAATATGTTAGCTAATCTAATTATTATTTTAATTTTTTTTTTTTTTTTTTTTTACACACACATACACTTGACACACATTTCTTGTTGAGGCACAGATATATTAATATTATATTTTATATATTCATTTATAAAAATGAATAATTTTTTATTCTATATACAATCATTTATCGATATCTCATCGAATAATAATTATATATGTATTTTTTTTTTTTTTATAATTCAATAATAGAGCTGTTACAACCAACAATAACGCAACAAAACCAAAACCATATAACTATTTTTTGCATTCAGTTTGTTTTTGTTTTGTTATGTGTATGTGTGTATTATTTATTTAAAATATATTTTATATATAATTTTTCCTTTCAATATATATATATGTATATATATTTATGGAATTTACACACATTATAATTTAATTCTCATTTAAATACCTCATTTAATGTGGTGGGTATGCAGTTAAAATTATTGTTGTTTCTTTTTTTTTAATTATTTTTTAATTATGACACATTGTTGTATTGTTGTTTTCCACCAATTTACGATTACCCGCGATGACAAATCATCATCCATTATTATTCAACAATGATTTATAAAATTGTATTGTAAATATATATATATATATTCTTACAATTATATTCAAAACAATCAAAAATTAATTCTATAAATATATTTGCTGCATCACTTCACTAAATACACAATACACACAATGGTTTAAAAATAACCAAAATTATAATAAAATTATGTGTATATGTAAAAAAAAAAAAAAACCACACTTTTTTTTTTTTTATTATAATTATTTATTGGTTCAAAAAATATTTAGAGTTCATATCAATAATAATGTTTTTCTTTATTTTTTTTTGTATTTTCTTTACTTTATATTCCTTTTTTTTTCTTTCACGTACAAAAAAATTGATATATTTGTTAAATGAAAAACTAAAACACTAAAATGAAATTAAAAAAAAAAAGAAATAATTAATAAAAAAAAAATAATAAACCAAAAAATTAATAAAAAAAAAAAAAAAAAGAAAGAAAAATTGCAAAATAAAAATTCAGTGAAAAAAAAAACTATATTTTTTATTATATACCTATACAATTTTTTTTTTTTTTCTATATATATTTATTATAGGTCTATTACGTATGACGACAAAACGTCTTATGGCTATGGTTATGATGATGAATTTTTATGATGATAAAGTTGTTCAAATTGTATGTATATTTACAAGTTAGTATAGTATATGAATGCGATCCGATGATGATGATGATGATGAAAGTATAATTGAGTTTGTTGGGAAACACTAAAAACACACCAACAACAACAAAAAAAAATGCAGTAACAAAGCAAATACAACAACAACACTAAAAGAAAAATATTTGAGAGAATATTATATATTTTTAGTATATGAAAATGCGATGGTATTCAATAATAGGAAATAATTATACTGAAATTTTATATAAAAAAAAAAAAACATACTTAAATTCAAAAGCAATGCATAGATTATGTGTTTAAAATCGATATTTATTAATATATCCTAAAATAACCAATACGGTAAAGATAAACTTAAAAGATTCCTTGAATTTATATGCTAACATTTTTCATATAAAATACACTCTAAGAATAAATCGCGAAAATCTGGCAAACAGTGTTAATTCTGACTCAATTTATAGGTAACAATTATAAAGAATCGTTCCTAAAAACAACGAAAATAGACCACGTACTCATTGACAGTCGTCATGCGTCCGTCATACTGGATGTAAGGAGCTGTAGGGGACCTAACATTGATTCTGATCATTATCTCGTAAGAGCTTTGTTCAGATATCGTGTTAGTGAAAACCGCCAAAAAGTCATTGCGAGAGGATTCAATTTGGAAAATCTTAAAAATGACCAAGTAAAACAATAATACAAAGAAAAATTGGTGGAGTTAATTGTTCGAACAGATGTGGATCAACAGCAAAACACGTGTAATGATATGTGGAATCGATTACGTAATTGCATGAAAATGGTGGCAGCGGAGACGGTAACGTTGAAACCTGGCGTGGTCAGAAATGGTTGGTTCGATGACGAATGTAAAACGGCTCATGAAGAACCAAAAGATCCATTGAACGCAAATTAATCCGAAACAAGAAAATGCGTCATGAGCAGGATATTTTGCGGGATATAGACACGCTGTCCAGCATGAATGACAGTAAAAATTTGTACAGGAGAATAAGATCTGTAACTAGCGGATTTATACAACAACCCCTTCTTTGTAAGGATACCAGCGGTGAAATTTTGTTAATTGAAGAAAGCGAGATGGGCTGAGTATTTTAAAGATCTACTTACAGCAAGCAACCCAATTGGTAGAAATGCAGAAAACGAACTTCCGTACCAAACAGCACAACCACTAATTTCGGAACCAACATATGAGGAAACCAGAGAAGCCATTCTGAAGCTCAAGAATGGAAAGGCGGCTGGATCTGACGGCGTACCTGGTGAACTCTTAAAATGTGGTGGGGATGTATTGTGGAATAGTATACACGGGCTAATTGTGCATGTTTGGAACTACGAGGTTATACCACAGGAGTGGAAGATTGCTGTAATTGTGCCAATACACAAGAAGGGAGACAGGATGGAGTGTTCCAACTATCGGGGAATATCTTTGCTGAATGCAACATATAAGGTACTCGCTTATGTGTTGCATAAGCGCGTTTTACCATATGCGGAGGAAGTCATTTATGAATACCAATGTGGATTCCGTAATGATCGCTCAACAAGGGATCAACTGTTCGTCATACGACAGATAATGGAAAAGTGTAGGGAGTTCAACGTAGTAACACACCACCTATTTGTTGATTTTAAGGCCGCATACGACAGTGTTATTAGGGAAAAATTATGGCGCACGATGGAGGAATTTGGATTCCCACAAAAATTGATAGCCATGTCAAAACTAACACTGACGCAAGTTACATCTCAGGTACAAATAAGGGGGATCAAATCGGATTCATTTGAAACCATTGACGGCGTACGGCAAGGGGATCCTTTGGCTACATTGTTTTTCAATGTTATATTGGAAAAATGTATAAGGAGGACGACCATTAACACCAGCAGCACTATTTTTACGACATCTGTTCAATTACTTGGCTATGCCGATGACATTGACGTAGTGGGTAGAAGTATGGGTGCCGTTAATGAAGCGTTCTTACTGTTGGAACGTGAAGCTTCGGAAATGGGATTAAGAGTAAACGAGGAGAAAACCAAGTATATGATCGCAACAACGAACAGTAGGTTTATGGCATAACATCAAAGCGTATCAATTGGTCAGAACAAATATGAAACGGCGGACAGGTTTAGCTACCTTGGAAGTAGCATAAACAGCGAAAACGATATAGCGGAGGAAGTTCAATCCCGGATTGCTTCGGGAAACAAGGCCTTTTAGTTTGCGAGTAAAACATTGAAACTAAAGCTATATCAAACACTGATTCGACCAATTGTCACCTACGGTTCTGAAACGTGGTGCATGACACAGGCCACCGAACGGCGACTTGGAGGGTTCGAAAAGAAAATACTACGTCTCATCTTTGGACCGACAAAGAAGGGGATGGTGGCGTAGGCGGTTCGATTTCGAGCTATATAAATTATATACCGAACCGGGCATCGTTCGGTTCATTAAGATTGGTCGCCTGAGGTGGTTTGGTCATGTGGTACGAATAGATGGCGATCGTATACCGTCAAAAATGCTGGACAGCAAACCGGGCGGATCTAGGAGTGTCGGAAGACCGCGGGGTAGGTGGAAAGATGAAGTAGAAGTGGACCTTCGGACCCTCGGCGTTTCCGGCTGGAGGGCGTTGGCGGTAAATAGGTCCGGTTGTAGGAGGTTGTTAGTGGACGCCAAAACCAATTGTGGGTTGTAGGCGCGCTGAAGTAAAGAAGTAAGTTCCTAAAAACAAACCTAGCCATATACATCAATCAACCATTTAGTTAAGCATTTCTCCTATCTAAAGAATTGCATCCACCCGAAGTGCAATAGTTATTATAAAGTTATTTAAAACCTTTTACGAGATATTTTTTCTTACTTACTTCCAGTTTCACTTTTATTTTTAAAATTTCATAAATTAATCCACATATTATTTAAGTTTTGCCATCCAAAATCACTTAAATGTATTCATAGGTTCATCGCGTAAGTGATTTGGTTATGGGCTTATGGCAATAGAATTCCTAGAAATTCCCATTAAAACAAACTCTGAATCTGAATTTTTGTTTTTATTTTATTCGAACAGATGCAATTAAGCTAATCTAAAACTTAGCATAGATTAGATATCTATTTTCCAGATGGTTAACTTTTCCAATATGAATACAAAAAGAATACTATACCATCTTTGGTAAAAAAGAAAAACAGTATATAAATGTTTAAAACACGTTTTGATATAAATACGTTGGGGGACACAAAACATATATTTATAATATATATCGAAACTCCACACAATCAAGCATCCACTCATTCAAAAGCATAAATATATATATATATTTATATTTATATTTATATGTATTTATTTCAACCATCATGTAAAATATATAATTCCTTTTCGTCATCATCATCGAATCGTCGTCGTCGTTGTCGTCGTCACTGCAAATAGTCGAGAAATTATAACAACAAAAACTACAATAAATAAAAACAAAATATTTTATATATATATAATAAAATTACACACATTATTAATTGATATATTATTTACACAATTGATGAGGAAGAGAAAAACGAAAAGCAATGAACAAACCTATTATTTTTCAATCCATTGCATACATGAATTTTGGACGATGCATTAAAATTATATAATTCCATGTGCCATATTAAAGATATTAATTGCGAATTGTCAAGTAATTGACTTATTGTTATTGTTTTATTTTTTTTTTAATATTAATATTATAAAATTTAAAATTGCAATTGTCCATATACCACGCATACCCATGGCTGTACATATATATCTAGAATAACAAGAAATAATTCGAGCTATTTCAACAGGTAATCAACAAACGCCTGTTGAAATCATAATATGAAGGCCATATTTACTGCATGCAGTGTATTTATTATTACAAAATTTACAAGAAATATTTGAAAAAATTATTGCATTTTAAAATACATTTTAAAAAAAAAGATAAACATATATCTATATAAAGATAGTTCTAGGATAACGGAAATTAAAAAATAAAAGATCAACATCAAGATAAAAGATCATTTTCATTTAAAATTTGCTATTTAGTGACACAAAGCAACTATAGCGTAGTGATTGTTAAGGACCTTATCCTGAGTAACTTTTCATCTGGATTTAGTTGAGGACTTGCCCCCACCAGGATCCCCTTGCTTAAGTAATTGATCCTTTTTGTCAACATCACCCCTCGCCCCCCAACTAAGTCCAGAACAATATTATATATCTGTTCTACGTTTTGCTAAACCGTAATCTCAAGCAAAATTTCATCAAAAATTTCATTTTTTGTCAGAATGATTTATATTGTGGCGTCTTTTTATTTCTCATTCATAAGATATTTTGACATTGAATTTTGATTTTTAATTTAAATACAGTTTTTTTTTTCAATTTCTTTAAATTGCATTACAAAGGTTAAACCATATACCATATTAAATGCAGTTACCTTTTAGGTTTTTCCATTGAATAAACGCAGGTACAAATATAATTGTTTGTATCTGCTATTTGCTATATATCAATTCAGTATCATCTTCAATATGATCCTATATGGATTTGAAAAATCCATTGTTATTATTTATTAAAATAAATCTATTCCTATTGAAAATGAGAAAAAAAAAATGAAAAATATATATTTATTTTATGCAGGGTATAATCGTATAGAATGTATAATAATAATAATAACAATATATTCAACAGTCATCATCAAAATAATAAACCAAATCATCATCAATAATATTAATATTATATTATCATCATCTGAACATTTATTTTTGTATGCCTTTGCGATAGTGACTGAAAACATGGTACAAATTAAAACTTACAAAAAAAAATGGAAATGAAGAAAAGAAAAACACAAAATATAATGATTTATTTTACATATGGATATGACGCCAGTTCGACAGTCGCTAGTCTAATAGTCAGACCGACTACGATTATACACTCACTATGTGATACATCTACAATATATAAATACGTTTTAATTTCAATTCAACATATTCAATGGTTTGTTTTGTATATATATATATATATATATATATATATATATATATATATATAAATATGCATATCAGAAATATATGGTACGTCTATATACAATATATGTTATTATTAAATATAAGAATTTATTTTTTGTATAGGAATGATATGATAAAAAATGTTTTATTTTTAATTTACACACTCTGTTTATGAAACAAAAACATCCATCCATACATACATTCATAAAGGAAAATGTACATTGAATAATACGATCTTTTCTTTATGTACACAAAAGTGAATTGCTTTATAATGGTGTGTGGATTATTATTATTATTATATTTATGCAAAGTTGTTATATATATATGAATATGATGACGATAAAATTTTGTGTTAATATGAAAAAAAAAATATGTATAGATTTAATATTAAACTTTACCCACACACATTTTAATTTCAAATATATCTATCTATATTGTCAACAATATATTTATTTATATATGTATATAGAATATGCTGTTGAATATCTGTTAATCATCATCATTATCATCATATATGATGGATATTTAAAGGCAAAAAACATATGATATAATAATAAATGAATGGAGAAATGCAAAATAAACTAAATTATTTGGACAAACAAATTTGAAATATCCTCATAACATCTCACAGATACGGAATATTTTAGTGTTGATTTGATTTGACCATAATTTCATGGAATCGTTAAATTCTTCACGGTATAATATATTAGATAAAATCAAGACCCTCTCGCCATATACATCAGCATGGTGTAACTTTAATTTTTATAAACATATCTATAATATTACAATATCCCAAAAATCCTTAAATCTTAAATATTATTATAGCATATTTGATCTTCTTGTTAAAATGCAATCCAATCTAAATTACACTTATAGATTCGTTTCAAAATATTTTTTGTTATTACAATGGAAATGGTTTTCTATATATAGAACTTTAATCAAAAACGCACGTTTTATTTTTAATGTCGGTCCAATTCATTGCATGCGTAAACATATATATATATAGTGATAAAATATATATAGAGGCAGATGTTTTATGTTTTTAATGGATATTATATATATATATATATATATATATTTATTATTATAATATCACGCACATATATTCAAAGAAACATATCAACAGGTCAAATATATTTTTTTCTCTTACCACTTGTACATAAATATCTTTTGTTCCGTATGTAGCCATATTTTTTCTTTCGGGTAGTTGACTTTTTCTGTATTTTTGATAATAGTTTAAACAATTGAATAAAAAAAAAATTCTTAGCTATATGTATAATATATACACAATGGATGATGTAGGTCGAATAAGTTAGATTATTTCTATATAAAAATATCTAAAACTATGTTTAATGTACCTGTTATGGAAACTGGAGATTCTATATTATTATATAATTGAATAGAGATTTTATATATAATTTGAACATCAACAACTCAACGCTATGGATAAATAAAATTCGTAAAGCTCATATTGCATATATAACAAGAATATTTTTAAATGATTTAGAATTGTATATGAAGAACTCTTTAAAACAGAATGATATAAATTGAATCATGTAAAATTGCAGTTCTTTAAGGTAATCATGCATTGCAAAAAAGTAAAAGGATTCAATATAAGTATAGAAAAACCCTGAATACTGCGAAAATATTGCAAAAAAAAAATGTTGAAGAATGGTGTAGGATAATACTCACCACAGGTGTAGTGAATATAAAATCATAATGTTAACTAATAGGAATGTGTTTATATGCATTGCATAGTGGATATAAATAAAGGATAATTTCAATTAAAGTGAAATCAATCAAATTATTAATCGTCAATCAAATCACCAATATCACCATTCACCACATAATGATACATAACCTCAAATAAAACGATATCAAATTATGTAAATCATTTTGTTATATATATTCGATTAAATCTTATAAATGTAGTGTTGGTATAATCGATCATTAGTCATACCCTTAAGCAGTATTGTTTCTAGATAAAATCTATAATAATCATCTACTATTACTTTAGTTCTTATCATTGTAAAATGTTAAACAATAACAATGTGTTTATGTAATTACATATCCATACATCACCAGCCGTAAATTATTAAAAATCTTATTTTAATTAAATTAGTACTCACCACTATACGTGTTTGATCTTTAATCTTTGATTTCGTTTTCCATTTTCATCAAAATTATATTAATAAATCCTTTTCTTTAATTCTGTTATTTCCATTTTCATGTAGCAGCAACAACAATTCATAAAACAAAAACATTTCATCGTTTTTTTTTGCAGCCATTTTTTTCCTTTTTCGTTCTGCTATTTATTTTTTTTATAAATTATTATGCATTATTTTTTTTTTGGTTTCAATTATTAATATAGAATAATGCAATTATCAAATTATCGTAAATAAATTAATTAAAAAAAAAACATTAATTAAATTAAAAAATAAACAACAATTAAATATATAATTAACATTTTTTATTCCCGTTCATTCTGCTGACTCTGCTTTCCACTCCGCCACCGATGTGATTAATTTTTTGTTGATGATTTTTTATACCCAGCCAAGAAACGATAGACAGTGTGACGGCAACGGCGTTTCTCTGCATTTATCTTTTGTCATTACCATTTTATACACATAAATAATCGAGCGAATAATTATCAGTTTGTCTCGCATTTTGTTCATATTTTCAATAGAATTAAAATTAAAATATATTAATTAATCCACCAAATGAATAAAATAGAATAATAAATTATTAAGTTATTTTTAATTAATTAATTATGGTCATGTGCGGAGATGAAACCCCAACAGAAAAATATGTTTTTTTTACCATAAAAAATATGATGTTGTGGCGAATATTTTTAACAAATATGGAAGCAAATCGCCATTATTTTTTGTTGTTGGCGTGTTGGTGGGGTGTTGTTGTTGTATATTTGCGTCGCGGTGTTTTGATTTTTTTTTTTATTATTTTTATTAAATGGAAAGCTGACGTGTCTGTACTATTGTGGAAATTCGGAAAAATATATTGAAA
Source organism: Dilophus febrilis (assembly GCA_958336335.1). Lineage (NCBI taxonomy): Eukaryota > Metazoa > Arthropoda > Insecta > Diptera > Bibionidae > Dilophus > Dilophus febrilis. The sequence goes on from OY284469.1 coordinate 37,700,829, forward strand.
AACTAACAATTATTATTTTCGATTAAGTTTTTCAAAAGTTTAATTGAAATATATAATTCATTTATAAATCCTGTTCCGTTTATTTATATAGAAATATTCCAAAAATGTATAAATTAGGTAAATTGTGTTTTTTTTTAAATTTATATCTAAAAATCTAACTTTTATCAATTTTCACAAAACTTTTGCGATAAATTATTTATATTTAATAATTTATTTGTAAATTTAATTACTGTTATATTTAAGAATATACATTTAATTAAATTAAGTAATTAATCGGCTTTATGGTTTTGAAATGTGATCGAAAATAATTTTGTAAACATAACCTTCAATTTAATTTCAATTTTAGGTAATTTTTTAATAGTCGCTTGCCTATTGATACCCAATTATTCAATTGCAACAAAAACAATAGATACGCATTTAAATTCAGCGGATCGTGAACGTTTACATAAGGTATTCAGTGATGGAACAAAATCAAATGATATTCAATCCATTTATTATGGTTCAATAAACTATAAAGAAATTACCGGTGATGAACGACAAACTGTTTGTAAGAGATTAGCGCAAGTTTATGAAGAATCCAAATTAAATGTAAGTACAACAAATATATAATTATATTTATCATAAGGAAAAAAATTTTAGTTAATAAATATTTTTGTTTTTGATATTTAGGAATTTGAGAAAAATTTCTATATTTCGGGTGCCCATAAAGAATTAAATTGTCCAAATGCATTAGCCGCATCAATTGTTAGCACAATAAAAAATGCATTAGATAAAGATTTTTCAACAACACAGGAAATGTTTTATATTGTGTTTGCAAATAAAGCTATAGGATCGGCAATTGCTGAACCATCGAAAATTAAATTCGCTAAAAATATACAAACTATTTTAAAGAAAGATGAATCATTAAATAGGTTTGTTTTAGTAGTTTTTTTAGTTATATTTTTCTTTTTTTTTTGGATGTTTCATATACGATTTTTCTTTTAAATTCTATAGCTTAGCACATGCATTTCATGTTGGCAATGAATTAGGATCACATGCAGCACCACTTTATGATTATATTGATAGTGCTTTCGGTCAAGCCGATGAAATTGATGGTAAAATGTTGCAATTTGAAGGCGGTTTAAGTGTTACGGCATTATTAGTGAATGGGGCATTAAAGTAAGTTTAAAATTTTTAATGGGCAATAATTTTGTCCTCGGTTATTTGAACAATGGAATTTTCGGTTTTTATACTTACAGATTAACGAGATCATTGAAAAAACCAACACCATTGACGGAAGAACAAGCATATAAATTTTCCAATTATTTTATATCACGTCGTTCGGTACAATTGACAAAAGGTGCTAGCATTCTATTGGACGTACTGAATACAATTGTACAAGATTCAAAAATTGCACCAATTGCAATTCAATTGATTGGCAATGGACATTTATCGATTGAATCACCAGTTGTTTCGATAAAAATTGTTGATCTATTGGGTCGACCAATAACAACACAACCGGCAATCGAAAATGTTCATGCAGTTGTTCAGGCAAAACCATCAAATACACAATTATTGGGTAAAACAGCGTTCGTCGCAAAAAGTTCCGATAAAACTGTTTATTCATTAGATTTATCGGCTGGTAAACCGGTAAAGGGAACGTATACCATTGATGTCACAACAAATACGGGTTATAATAGAATGTTAACGGTTAAGGTATTGGCTAAAGTTAAAGTGAATCTATTGGAGATTGGCGTTGGTTATGCCGATAGTATATCAACAATTAAAAAACAAACCATTGAATATCCGAAAAAAATTGCTGATACTTTGGTGGCCGACTCGCAACAAAAAGTTATAATGAAAGTATTGTTATCCGATGAAAAAACGGGTAAACCATTAAATGTTCATCAAGCATTTGTTCGTCTGGAACACAGTGAAACCAAAGAAGAAATTATATTCATTGCCGAAGAAGATGTAACAAAATCGTATAAATTTGATATGGATGTGGGTGCACGCAGTATTGATTTTGGTCATCGTTCGGGTACCTATAAATTAGAGTTAATCATCGGTGATGTTTCAATATCGAATTCATTCAATTGGTATGTTTGTGATATCCAATTGAATTTCTCACAAGAACCGAAAAAAGTGCAAATACCCGCTAGTCATCAAATAAATCGTGCACCACAACCGGAAATTATTCATCAATTTCGTGAACCCGAAAAACGTCCAGCCAAATTTGTTTCCGATTTATTTACCGGTTTATGTGCATCTCCCCTATTAATTTTATTCATTATGTGGATGAAATTGAATGTGAATATCTGCAATTTTCCATTCAGTTTAATGGCAATTGGTTTTCATTTAGGACTTGGAAGTAATAATGATTAATTTTTTTTAACTTATTTAGATTTTTTACTTAAATACGTAATTTTACTTATGTTTTTTGTTTTTTTTTTTGCAGGTATTTTAACATTATTCGGAGTATTTTGGTGGAAATTGAATATGTTTGATACAATTCGATATTTATTACCATTATTGTTGTTAACATTTTTATGTGGTAATCGTTTACTACGAAGCATTGCTGGACGACGACAAACAGATCATAAAGAAAAATAATAATAATAATAATAATTGTCGTTTTAAGTGTTGAATGACATTATTTTATTATTTTTTTTTTTTTGTACTTTTGTAATATCTCCCTTTTTTCTGTTTTTGTTTTTAAGTCACAAACTGTAAGAAGTTAGTTCATTCCGTAAATTGTTGTTGTTTTTTTGCCTAAGCGATTAATATCTTAGAAGTTACGATGTTTGTTCTGACAACATCACAATATGTATTTTTTATTTTAAAATTTAAAATGTATTAGCTTAACGGAGATTGTTTTTGGAACTTGAATTACAATTATTAAACAGAGACTGAGACTCTTTTTTTTTCACATTTTGTTTATGTTTTTTTGTAACTTTAAATTAATAATAATAATAAAAACATTATTTATTCATGAACAAAAAAATTAAAACAAATACACTTGTTTTTTTTCATTTATTTTTCATGCGACTTGCTTTAAATAAACTTATTTTACGTGCAGGTTCTTTAATGAAATTCGTATCATTTGTTTGTTCATCGTTATCTAAAATCGTTGCCTCATCCTTTGGATCATAATAAAATGTTGGTTTATTACGATTCTTATTTGCTTTCATTGAATTTTTTGAAAATTTTTTTGATAATTTTACGTCATCAACATCATCATCATCATCATCATCTGATTCTTCTTTTTTCTATAATAAAAAAAAAATAATAATAAAGGCAATTTTATTAAAAAAATCAAAATCAATAAAATTAAATAATTTTTACCTTATTGTCGTTGTGAATTTCAAGATTTACAGCTTCTTTATTTTTCAATATTGATTTTGTTTGTGAATTATTCAAATTCGATTCATGATCGTTTTCTGATTTATTAATTTCTTTCGTTTTCGTTTTCTGAATATCTTTTATGCGTTCCGTGGGTGCTGATGATGGCTTTTTGATAGAATGCTATAAAGAAAAATTTAAATTTAAAATCATATTTTTTTGGGAAATGAATTAATTATAAGATTTAATACTTACTGTACTAGCCCCAACATCGCATTCAATAGGTGATTTCTCCTTCGTGGTCTCTTCCTTTAAACTATTATTATTATTATTATTCATATTAGCTGTAGCTATTCGTAAAACAAATTCTTTTAAATCATTTTTTTGTTTACGTTCTTTAGCTGTCATTTTCATACAATGTGCATAGTGTGTATAAATATGCGATGGTGCTTTTATTAAAATGTTATCCTTGGTCTCTTGTTCATTATCATATTTAGTAGAATCAAATTTTTTATCAGAATGTTGAAAATTAATTTGTAATGTTAAATTGGGTGAAATTAATGGTACAGGATCATCTTCCTCTTCCGAATTCTCATCGTTATGATTTTTAATTAAATTTATTCCGGTCGTTTCATACAATTTAAATGGTTCTTCATGTGAATAGAATTTTTTTACTGAATGTTCTTCACCAAATGAAATTTTTCGTTTCTGTTGTATTACTTCGGGGTTTTTAACATATTCATCATCATGGTCGTCGTCGTCGTCGTCGTCGCCGCCAATCAAATCCGATGTCGTTGAAGGAGTTGATGGTGTTAAATCGGAATTATTATTTATTATATCACCATCAACACCATCAACATTTTCCAATTGTTCTAAATATTTATCTGTTAAAATAATATCATTTAAATGTTCAAGAATTACCTTTAGATCATCATGTAAATTAAATAATTCTAAAGAATGTGATTTTATTCGTAATTCTTTTTCAACTCTCTCTAAATGTTTTGTATAGAAAAGAATTTTATTTTCTACCGAATAATTTTCACATAATGTTGCTAGTCTACGATATTCATTAGTTTTTAAATTTTCATCGTCATCATCATCATCATCGTCGTCGTCGTCGGCATCTTCATAATCACCATCACCATCATATTCATAATCATTGTCTTCTGTTTCTACTTCTTCTGCTTCTTCTTCTTCTTCTACGGAGATTTTCCGATTAATATCATCCTTTTTATTCTTAATATGATTATTAATATTATTATTATTATCATTTTTATCTTTGCACTCATCATCAGGTAAAATAATGTTTAATTGATTATCATTTAATATTTTCGATGATTTATTAATTTCTGTATGTTCAATCAAATTATTCGTTGTTTCTATTACATCTGGTATTTCTAAAGAGTTTTCTATCGCTGCTATCGTCACATTACTTTGTTCTTCACCGTTATTATCACTAAATGATGATGATATTCGGTTATTATTATTACCAGTTGACGAATTCGATTCTGATTGCATGTTTTTCTTCAATTTATTTACATAATCTACATCATCATCATCATCATCATCATCATCATCATTCATATTGTCGATATTTAATGTTTCCAATTCATTATCTAATTCTTCCATTAATTCTAATTCGTCTAGCATTTCAAAAACATTTTTATCATCAGCAGTAGTTTGTTCTGTATTTGATTTAGCTATTTTTTCACGTTCTTTCAATTCACGTTGTTTACTTTCACGTACATGTTTTTTATGTTCTTCACGCCATTGTTTTTCTTTTTCCTCATCATAATCTTCGATGATTTCATGTTGATCCTCGGATGAAAATACATTTGAATCAAATGGTAAATCTAATTTATTTCTATGGAAATATTTTTTGACAATTATTAATAAATTATTTTTCTTATAATAATAATTAATAGGAACTTTATTATTTGGGGTATGTCATGGATTGGCACACATCTTTTAAAAGAACTGGCATATTTAACATATCAAATTATAATTATTGGGTAATAATATGATTTAGTCATTTAAGTTTTTATTATTTTAAAAAATTAGCGATTTCGATTACATTAAGATAAAGAATTTTAATAATTTTTGATCATGAGTTGAGGTTCACTTGATTAGAAATTAAATACAAAAATATAATCACTTACTGATACAAATCACGTTCATTTTCCAAATCTTTTAAACGTTTTTCGGCCACATCAATGCGATGTTGACAAATGCGTTTCGCCTGAAATGATGAGCATTTTGAAAATATCCCATTTGAATGACTTACAAATACCTCATTTGTATGGTACATTATGCCAGGCATTAATGCTTTTGTACCAATCGGTACCATAATCTCAATTTCTAGTGATTTTTCAAATTTATCTAAATTGTTTGTCGTTTGTTCATGATCATTTTTGTACGTTGTCCAACGTTCAGTTTCTTCCGCATTTGTGTTGATTCCCTAAAAATGATTTATATTAAAATTTTCTATATTACACAAAATAAAAACTTTAAAAAAACATATACTTCTTGTAAAGCCTTTGTTCTTAAATCCATAATATCCATTTGTAAATTCGAATATATTTTTGTTATTTGGAAGTATTGTGCCGATTGAGCAACCAAAAAAAAAACACTTGTGGGTTTATTTTTTTTTTAATTTTTTGTATAAAATTATCTTATTTTAAATGAATCTTTCTTGTTACAAACATTAATTATTAAAAATAATATAATAATATTTATTAAATTTAAAAACAATACAAATATAATTATTATTATAAATAAATAAATAAATGCATGTTTTTGGTTAATTTCCAAAAATATCAAATCGCCGAACACACATTTTTTTTTTTGTTTTGAATTTTTTCGGCGAATTATTTTTTTTTTTAATTAAAATGTCAATAAATATCGGTGTACACTGTACGGTATTTTGTAAAACGAATAGGACGCCACCCGCAAATACGCAGACGTACAATGAAATATTTAAAAATATAATTATTCGTTTTGTCGTTTTCAAATCAATAATTTTACCATAAAATCGTGTTATTAATTAATATATTTAAAAATTAATTAAGTAACAAATTAATAAATAAAGAAAAAAACAATTGAATTGTTTCGCTTCATTGAATTGAAGATAGTTTTCAAACCCTGATGATAGAGCGAAATTACGCCATTTTTTTTAGTTGACACTTGCATTTGTTTTTACATTTTTTTTAATTACAATTTTTTTGTTGTGGTTTTTTTATCCACGTTTTCTTTTTAATTATTTTCTTTAATTGTTTATTAAAAATAAATTATTTATAATAATAATAATAACTTAAATTATTTAAAATTTAAGATTTAATAAAATGAAAAAAATGATGATTTACACTAATGATGGTAATCCATTAGCATTAAAATTAATGGTATGTGCAAATTTTGCCAAAAAAGATGTAAACATCAAAAAGGGAAATTTTAATGGTTAGTATCATTAGTATATAGGGTTTTGTTCCTACAAAAACAACAAATAAATCATATATTGAATTAATTAATACTAATGTTTATTTTCACACCACAGATGAATTAGTTGGAGTACTTAATCACTTACCAATATTTGAAGTGTATAGTGACTTAATAGGAGATTCTATACAAATATTTTCAACAGATGCGGCTGTTAAATATTTACTACCAAATGAACAACCAATTGGTTTACGTGATCAGGTAATGTAATTTATTTCAATTATTTCAAATGATTTTTAAAAACATCTTTCCATAATCTTATAAACTTATATCACTTTTTAGTATTGAAACGGCATTTTAAATTATTTGAATATTCCATTTGTTTTTAGTGGTTAGAATGGTCAACGGAACGTTTACTTCCTGTATTATGTAGTGTTTTATCGTCTTCTGCTGGTACACGCATAAATTCCACTATTAAAGATAATTTAAATGTATTGTTAAAAACATTGGAAGATAAATTGCAATCAAAAGAATATATAACAGGAAATAGTTTAACATCAGCTGATTTATCAATATGGAGTTTATTGGCTGTGGCTGTGAAACCATCAACCGTAAATTTAATTAATGAATATAAAAAACTTTCCGAATGGTTTAAAAATATTAATGAATTATCCGATGTTAAGGTAATTAATTTGTTGAATTTTTTTCATATATATATATTTTCATTTTCTATTCATTTACAAAACCATTTTCTATTTAGAATGCATTAGAAAAGTTACCATTAAATAGTTTAAATTTTTCCAATTTACAACAATCAAATAAATTTGGTGGTTATCAACATCTGTTAAATATTACTGGTGTTGCTGGCGTTGGTTCTGATTCATCGATAATAAATAGTAATAATAAAAAGACTGGCGGAAATGTTAAAAATCAATTGTCATCACCAACAACAACAATCAATAACAACAACCAATCGCCCGCCGATGAAAATGTTATAGAAGAAACAATTATTACCAATGATGAAATAGAATTAGTTAAATCGAATTTTATTTATGTAAATCAAGAGGCTATTCCAATAGAATCAATTGTGTAAGTTTTTGAGTGTTTTTGGGTAATTGAATTTTTTGTATTAGTAATTATTGATGAATTTTCTTTAATTATATTATATAATAGATTACCAAAACCAGGTGTTAAAAATATTTTAATTACATCAGCATTACCATACGTAAATAATGTACCACATTTAGGAAATATTATTGGTTGTGTTCTATCAGCGGATATTTTTGCACGTTATTCACGTTTAATTGGTAATAATACATTATTTGTGTGTGGTACGGATGAGTATGGAACGGCAACGGAAACAAAAGCTTTAGCTGAAAATTTAACACCAAAAGAAATTTGTGATAAATATTTTGAAATACATGATAGTATTTATAAATGGTTTAATATATCATTTAATCATTTTGGTCGTACTACAACCGAAGAACAAACAAGGTAAGGGTTATTTTATTTTGTAACTTATGACTTATTATATGTTATTCTGATTCGTGTTTTATTGATTTCTTCCATTTGATATAGAATCGTTCAGGAAATGTTCAATGAATTGAATGCTGCCGGTTATTTGGACATTGAATCGGTTGATCAATTACTGTGCACAAAATGTGAACGATATTTGGCTGATCGTTTTGTTGAGGGTACCTGTCCGCATCCAGGTTGTGGCTATGAAGATGCACGTGGTGATCAATGTGATGGATGTAGTAAATTGGTGAATGCCTGTGAATTAATTCGACCACGTTGTAAACAATGTAATTCAACACCGGTGGTTAAAAAAGCCAATCAATTTTTCTTTAATTTACCAAAAGTAAGTGATTTTTTTGGTTTCAATTTTTTTCTAACTTTTACAATTTTTACAATACATTTTTCTTTTGGTCGGAAACCGAAATAGATTGAACCGAAAATACGTGAATGGTTTAAAACAGTCGAACAAGGTTGGTCGCACAATGCACGGGTCATAACAAAAGCATGGTTTCGTGAGGGATTAAAACCACGTTGTATTACACGTGATCTAAAATGGGGTATTCCTGTACCTCATGCGGGATTTGAACAAAAGGTATTTTATGTTTGGTTTGATGCACCCATCGGATATGTATCGATTACGAATACCTATACAAAGGAATGGAAACAATGGTGGCAACCAAAAAATAAAGATGTTAAGGTAAGTGTGTCTGTCAAGATTTCTATATTGTAAAATATAATGAAATAATTATTTCTATTTACAGGTATCTTTATATCAATTTATGGCAAAAGATAATGTACCATTTCATTCGGTTATGTTTCCGGCAACCTTGTTGGGCATTGACAAAGGTCATACAATTGTTTCGCACATAATGGCAACGGAATATTTAAATTATGAAGATGGTAAATTTAGTAAAAGTCGTGGCATTGGTGTTTTTGGTAATGATGCACAAGATACTGGTATAGCCGCTGATGTATGGCGTTTTTATTTGGCTGCATGTCGTCCAGAAGCACAAGATTCTAGTTTCAGTTGGAATGATTTGGTGGCACGTAACAATTCGGAATTGTTGAATAATCTCGGTAATTTTATAAATCGTGCATTAGTATTTTGTGAGAAAAATTTCAATTGTGAAATACCGGCGATAACATTAACGGAAGATGATTCGAATTTATTGGCGTTAATCAATCGTGATATTAATCATTATTGTCAATCAATGGATAAAGCAAAATTACGTGATGGTATTAAACATTCATTGTCCATATCACGTTTAGGCAATCAATATATGCAAACGCAACAGCCATGGGTATTATTGAAAGGCGATACGGTACAAAAAGAAAGAGCGGGTACTGTGATCGCAATATGTTGTAATGTAACATGTAAGAATTTTAGTTTATTGCTATTGCTAAACCATTGGATATTTGATGATTTCCCAATATTTCTTTTTAGGTTTACTGGCAACTTTACTATATCCATATATACCAGATACCTGTGATATAATTTATAAACAATTGAATATTACACGTCGAACGCTAAACGCAAGGTAAATTTTAATATATATATTTAAATCTATTAAGTTTCATTTTTAAAAAATTTTGTATATTTCCTAGTTCACCTCAAATTGTACAATACTTTAAAAGTGGTCATAAAATTGGTAAACCATCACCATTATTTGTTAAAATTGAACAATCACGTTTGGATGAATTGAAAAAAAAATATGGAGGCGCTCAGCAACAACAACAGAAACAACAAGAAAAACCATCAGATGGGAAGAAAACATTTAAAACTGTAGAAGAAGCGGAAAGTGGCATTACCGAACAAGGTGAAAAAGTACGTAAATTAAAACAAGCAAATCCAACGGAAAAAGCAATATGGCAACCAGAAGTTGCCATTCTTTTGGATTATAAAAAACAATTGACCGCATTACAACAGCAATTAAAGGGGGTTAGTAAAAGTGCTGATACAGCAGCAGCAGCAGCAGCTAAAACTGGAACAGCTGGTAGTTTGGATGGAGGTGCTCAGCAACAACAAGAAGAAAAACCATCAGATGGTAAGAAAACATTTAAAACTGTAGAAGAAGCGGAAAGTGGCATTACCGAACAAGGTGAAAAAGTACGTAAACTAAAACAAGCAAATCCAACGGAAAAAGCAATATGGCAACCAGAAGTTGCCATTCTTTTGGATTATAAAAAACAATTAACCGCATTACAACAGCAATTAAATGGCGTTAGTATAAGTGGTGATACAGCAGCAGCAGCAACAGCAACAGCTAAAACTGGTAGTGGAAAATCAAAAAAGAAAAAATAGATCTTTTTTTTTTTGGGCGATTCCAATTTAGTAGGTGGTGCAC